>OY754333.1:28534010-29144202 GCA_963573305.1 Pyrrhosoma nymphula
CACTTCAAATATGTAGCCTCTCTAATCCATGAAGAAATCCATTTATTTAAGGACTCATAAAGGTTTTACATATCTTTTGCCAAGGAGTTGCTGATTTCATTCGTGAAATAAGTCTGCATTTAAGGGTTGTGAAATTTTGCTACATCAGTCCCTTTGTGTGACGAGCTCACTGGTTAGTCTTTTTCAGAATTGACGGAAGAATCGTTGGTCGGTTAATTATTTGTCCGTCGACTGAGTGGTCATTTGCGACACTTTGACGGGCAAGTTGGCGAGGGAAGCGTTGCTTTGGGTACCGAGGAAGGTTCGAAAGAAACCCATCGTTGGTATTGTCCTACTCTTTGCACCGTGTGGCGCATATTTAGGCGCCGCGAGATGCATATTTAAACGTTCCATTCAACGGCCGAAGTATTGACCATTTGCAGCAACTGGGATAGGAATCGCTTTCAGACCGTCGATTAAAATTTAGGCTTAATCTATTATGTAAATTCCAAACCAATTTATTCTCTGACGACGTTAATAATATTTTACGAACTCCGAAATAATACGGTAGATCAGATAATGAGATTAACATTAGGGAACTAGACTGCAGTAAGGACAGATTTAAAATGTCATTCACGATAAGGGACCATAACAGCTGCCAATAAGACTTTGAACTAGGGTTGTAGATAGCTAGTGTAGCTATTTAATTAATTTACTCCCTAATACTAGTATACTTATCTGATACCTGGTAATCACAGCACGACGTGCATGCTTTCAGTTTAGTTCTTGTAACTCTGTCCATTTATGTATCTGCAAAATACTAACGGTCCTTCTAACATTGGTAGCATATCGTTCAACATGTACTGCTAGAGCCAACGTACTACGGTAGAAGCGATCACAGAAATAAAATAAAGGAAATTGACTGCAGAACCGATAGAGTTAAAATTTCATTTTTCCAACGTACAATCAGGGATAATAATAGTTACGATAGACCAATCATGTGCAACTCCCACCCTCAATAGGTAGAGTAGAATTTTCACTTGTGCTTAAATAACACAACATCATTACTAACAGTTCACACCGGTCGATTTGTCCGGCATTATTTTATTTTGTTCTGTGCATGAAGTAGCATCTCGTAGTATTCATAAATTAACGGTATCAGTAGTATTGACCACAAGATGTGTGTATAGCATTGTTCTGCATGTTTGCATGTTCATTTGCGTATCACTCTCCCAGTTTCCGGTTGGACTGCGCACTGTTCTCCTGACTGCTTTTTGGCCTGCGCCTAGCGCCAGGGAGAGCGTGCGAGGTTCTGATTTGAGCTGGGACGAGTGCTGCATGCCTGGTGTGGAATCACCCCGTGCCACACACCCTAGTGGCGGCTTGCACGGTACTTCGTTGATGTAGATGTATAGTGTAGTCCATGCTTGTGAGGCTTTGCTCCTGACAATAATTAGCGATTTATGCTAATGCATCAATAGTAGTAGTTATACTAACTTTAGGGTATAGTGTAATGCATGTTGGCGACTACTCATCCCCTGCCACCCACCCTTGAGGTGACTTGCAGGGTATTTTGTAGATGTAGAAGTGCTCTCTTTAGTAGCGCCCAATCAGGGATCTGGAATCCCCTGTAAATCCCCACAACAGCCGAGATTAGAACCCGAGACCTCTTGACATGAAGTCAGTGTTTTTTTTAACTTTCACCACACCGAGGTCCAATCGCTTGAGATGCCTTTTGCGAGGGAAGGAGTGAGCTGCCTCGGAATTTGCGCGTGAAGTGAGCTGCGATTAATCATTGCTGACGCAACGGTTATCATCGGTTTTTTAGAATCTGGGACAGACACATACATACTTAAGATATCTGGATCACTAGCTAAGGTAGAACATTCGAACAATTACTTCAGCACAAAAAATCATCAGAAGTAAAATGGCGCCTTTTGTTTGTTCTAGAACTTTTCCAGTTTATTCTACGTTCATCTTATTACTAACTCAACTAATTGTTTTCTTACAAAAATATCGTCAGCTGTCATCAATCCGAAGATTGGTTTGCCGCAGCTCTCCACGAAATTCTATTTTCAGCTTCAATCTTTTTTCTATTTTCATTAGTTCATTTTCTCGACCCTTGCATTTTATCTTATGCATTCCATCCTTTGCTATGGCATGCCTCTATTTTTCTTCCCATTCATTTCGTCTATGATTTCCGTTGTTAAGAGGCTCCTGTCGTTAAATGTATCCAATAAGTTTGTCTATTCCGATTCCCTGAGTATTTTCCCACCAAATTTTCGTATGCCTTCTTGATTGGCTCTCGTGTTTCGTTAGCGAAAACAGAATATTTGGGATTAACGCAAGATAGGAGCATAAAGAATCTTATTGTCCCTAGTAATGTGAACCAGATACGTAGAAAATGTTCCTTCGAAGAACTTTTTCGCATGAACAGATCCCTATCAATTGGGTATCACATTTTTTTCCTAAGTAACATTTTTTGTTCAATCTCTCTACCTTATGGGATCAAGATTTTGCCACTTGGCTAATTGGTCCCTTCGCTCATACTTATCATTAAACTGGTATCTAATGTATTGATACAATTGAAAACCACTCAGTGTCTTAACACCGAGATTTACTCATGTTACTGACTTGGTCTGCGACTTATATTTCCCAGGAAATCCCTAATTAAAATCCCTCTGGATATAATTTTCCCAAATATTACTTCCATTTTCTTCTCGCATTCCAACTTTTTTCTGAAGTTTACGAATGTACTTCCTTCATATCTTCAACACCAGCGATCCCTAACTTTTTTCCGTCAATCGGACCTGTTGGCAATCCGTTTCCCACGATTGCACTCAAATATCAGGGTTTGTAGGAATATGCAAATTTAGCGTAATGTATTTATCACACCTCCACTGCAATTAATGTTTGATTGCGTACCCATAATCCATCTCGCACCAATGGTTAACGAGACGTGTACCACAGGTTGGTAACCGCTGTTCCAGAACCCCGCGACTTTTCTTTTGAAATATTCACTTCTTGCTGCGGAAATAGTCCAAGCCTAGCTTTTATTTCAAAGTAAGCTTTGTGCGAAAAGTAAACGAATGAAGTGTATGTTTAAGATTCAAATTAATAGGAAGAGCAAGATTTTTAAAATTTTCTGACTTTCATCAACCCACACAAATTCGTTTCGTGGAATAAATACGATGTATGTTGCATCGAATTCTTCTTGTGTGCGAAAGAAACATTTTGAATTCAAAATACTACGGAGGGTATAATTTTTACTCCAGTTTATGTGCTTCGCTTTGGCGTACAGTCATTCGTCTTGGGCAAATTTATATCGTGGAAAGTTAGCGAGATCTCGCAGGAATTTTTCTCACCCAGCCACAGGACGGCTGGTGATAACTATTGCGACAGCCGTGATTCATCGCTCAGACTCCTCGCATTGTGCTCATATTGTCGAGGCAAGCTCTTTCTTTGCCTCACACGAGGAATCTCAAGCGAATGGGCAATCATCGAGAGTCTCTTTCCTGCAAATTATTATCTTTATATCCTCTCATGGAAATCGATTACGAAAAATGTGTGGCGTATCTTCAATCGATCCTAATATGGATGAAGATCAAGGATTGGCCACTCTTTTCTGGAGTCAACCATTAACCGGGTGATACGCATTCACTACACTGCACAATGCACATATGACAATAATTGTATCACTTTGTTTGCATAGTATAAAATCAGCTAGAAAGAAAAGTAAGTAGTTTTAACTATTAATAACTGCGAACTGTTTTCATGAAAGCAAACATAAAACATTCAAACGGGTCAAATTCATATAATTGCGGGTATAGGGTACATACTGGGATATTATTCACAAAGACTGTATATATTGTGGCCTCAAGAATTTATTATTTCAAGCTGTATTGTTAGTAATGTAGTTTTCTATGATGCTATTTCTGGTCATAAAAGTAAGAGGGCACAAACTGGAGCAAGTAGATAAAATTAATTAGTTTGGTAGTACGCTTGAAGAAAATGGGCATAGTAGCAAATTAATTAGGTGGAGAATACCGTTAGCGAAAGAAGCGTTCAATAATAGAAGGGACCTGATGACGAGGAACTTAAAGTAAGGATGTAAAAAAGAGGCTGGTGAAGAGACAGTAACGTCACTAAAGAACTATGTAGAATATACTATGAACTATCTATAAGGAATGTATTATTATGAATCTATGTAGTGTGGCGTTGTACGTGGCAGAAACGTGCTCTCTGTGGAATGAAGACGAAAATAGGCTGCAGGCGTTCGAAATGTGAGTCGAAATTTCTCCACAAATCCGGGCGTAGGACGTTTCACGAAAACCGCGTATATCTTCCAAATAGTACATATTGACCATACGACCTGATGGAATGAATTTTTTCGACGTTTTCATTGGTTGTTGATGTGCCTGGGCGTCCCTGGCTTAGGGATTGGAAAATCGATTTCGATTTTAATCGAAAATCGATTATCACACTCCGATTTTCGATTTAATCGAAGTCGACTTTTTGTTTGGAAAAATCGATCAAAATCGATTCTAGCCAATCGATTTTCGATTTCTGGGTTGCCACAGCATTTGAATTTTGCCGCCTCGCTTATCTCAGCGCTGCGCCGTTTCATTCTGCATCGCTGGTGGGGGAACCTTGCAGGGGAGGCAAAGTGCTTCGGACACCGGCAGGTTGGAGTTTGCAGCGGATTTGATACTAGTATTCTAGTATTTCCGGCGGGTACTCGCGTTCGTAGGTAAAACATTGCAGACCATCAGACTAAAATTCGAAATGATAATATACCTACATTGACATTTTGCCTTTTTTGTAGACGTTTTCTCAATGAATCGCTTCAGAGCAATCGCCTTCTTCAAAATAGATTCGTCCAGTCCGAATATCGTCTTCTGCGCTTGGGCCTCGAAGTTTCGATCGCACTGTACTGTAGGCTGCTTGCGTTGTCCAGTGTGCGTTGTGTTTGCTTCGTCACCGTGCTACTTGTTTGTTTCGTGCGTTCCTTTCATACCGATCGGAAAGTGATTTGCCGTCCTTTGCATCAGCCATGGCTCCTCCAAGTGCTGTTTGGCAGTATTTTAGCAAGCAAACAATTAATAATAAAATCCTCGCTAAGTTCTCAAAGTGTCACCTGAGCTTGACTTACTGTGGCTCGACTAGTACTTTGATCAGTCATCTGAGGAAGGTGCATAAGATTGAGGTTTATTTGTTAACAGCAGCTGCGTGCCACGAATGTTTCCATTAGTAGTTCTGATTTACAGGGCTATTGGTTTCTCGTAAGATTACTGCCACACGGGCCGGAGACCCAGCTGCATTTGAGAGTGCTAACGAGGAGCAGAAGAGTAGTGACGACCAACCCGATTCAGACGACGATATTTGGGCCGCTCTCGACGATCGAGTGCGTCGCTCCAACGCTAACGCTGATCAGGATCGGATTGGTGGCGTGCCAATCGAGCTGTGCCAGTTTGTAAACCGCCCTCCAGTCGACCGCAAGTCCAACCCCAATCCACTACTAGCCTGGAAGGACATTAAGGGAGAATATACCTACGTATACAATGTAGCCAGCAGGATTTTATCTATAGTTGCCTCTTCCGTGCTGTGTGAGAGACTATTTTTTTTCTCACGCCGGGTTAATTGCAACTCAGGTGCAAAATCGATTACCGGAAAACATTTAAATATGTTAGTTTTTTTAAGGTCCATCCCTGAGGAACACTTGTTCCACGGCTTTGAAAATAAGAAATAAATTCTGTTTTTCATTTTGTGGTATACCCACTTTTAAATATTCAATTCTTATTGCTACAAAATTACATGTAATTTGCTTCTTATATTACCTAATTGTATATAAGTATATGGTATGGATTATTACTTACCTGCATACCTTATTAATATCTTTAAAATCATGTGTTGTAATAATAAATTTAACCGTATTCAGTTCTTATCCCTAGTGCTTCCATTAACCCATGTTTTGCATTTCGTTACAACAGAACATCCGTATTTCAGCTGATAATTACTTTGTTATTCAAAAATATCGATTTCGATTTCGATTTTTCGATTATTTTGGCCAAAAAATCGAATTTTTAGAAAATCGATTTTTAAATCCAAAATCGAAAGTCGATTAATCGAAAATCGATTCTGGATTAAAATTACCAATCCCTACCCTGGCTATCGTCATCTTCAAGTTTTCACGGCTTCATTGGAAACGTCTGTACCACTTGTAAATTATTGTTTTGTGTATAGAGAACTCGCTAAAATCAGCATTTAACATTTCCTATACGGTTCTGCACTTTATTCCGTTCATGTAGCAGAATGTAATCCATATTATTTGTTCCATTGTTAACATAAGTAACTATTCGCTGAACATACCAAAACATGTGTAACTTTTTCGATACAGCCAATATGGAGACCAATGTCGACACACGTCAGGGAAAAGTGTACCAAAACAACAACAAAAATTGTGACACTTGGACTTGTACAACCTGCGAAATTAAATAAAAATCCACGTATTTTTTATCAAACCTCGTTTATGTATTAGTAAAGAGCTTCCTCACCTCCATGCTTGTGTTTTTAGCTACCATTCGACATGAAACATATGTTTAACGATTTAATGTAAGTTCCTCATACTTTGAACTATAGTTCAAAACATGAGGACAATTGTAGGCTATTTAAAAAAGATCTCAGGGCCCAAAAAGGTCCCAAGAAGTTACCGGCCCTTTGGTACGCTACATATTGGGTTTTATGCAGTGGTATAATATTTTGCTTCTTAAAATTACTTCCGATTATGATAGAGGGTTAAATTTTTTTGAAATCGGTTGATTGAATAAATGAAGTTTCTTATTATTTCATCCGATTTTCTTTTGCGCTTCATATTTGACTGAATATCATGTTTTTAGCTGGAAAATCTCACATTTCTTTCTGAAATCAACAATATTATATTGCCTTGACAACCAGAGATTAATTTTCAATTTAAAGATTTGACTTCATTTTAAAGATAAAACTCTCATCTTTCCAATAATATCAAAGTGTTAACCCTTGCCGAACTACTTTTCGAGAAATTCGCCTAAATATATGTTGCTTAGCATGGGATAGATAACGGTTGTGCGCTCCAGAGGGAGAATATTGAAAAAGTTAGGAATTTCTAACACTTAGATTTCGTCAAATAACTAACAGTGTGTAGTTTGTATGTCTTCTCAACTATTTATAAAAAAATAATCAATTACTCACCGCAGTAATTTTTACAGAATCGCAAAAAACCCTTCTGTTTTGAAGGCTTGTTAGCCGTACGGCGTGATAAAATAAGTGAAGTTAGAGACTTGTGTAGATATATTTATTTAATTAATGAAAAATTTGGTCATGTATAACTTTATTTTTGCGCCATTAATATTACAATATTTACTTCACACTTCTTACAGACACTTAAATAAAAAAAATGAAATTCGAATATGGCCTCCATTATGACTGGAGGAATATCTCGCTCACACTTCCTTAAGTAAAAATGACACTCCCGTTTCCTCGTCACTCGTGACGTACTACTGCGCAGGCGCATCGGTTTCTGGACAGTAATGGACGGTCGCGGCGCCCCACGCTGGCCGATATCTAACCCCCCTCCCCCGCATCCACTTTCCCCCCCTCTCCTGTCCAACACCTGGTCGGCCATGTTCTCCAAATCAGTCGTCAGTCGACAAACGGTTGTCTCTCTCTCTGTCAAATCTCTTGTGGGCCTCTCAGCTCATCTTCGGCCGACTAACACCGCAAGCGTCTTAAGATCCCCCAGTGAGAGAGGCCTGAGGTCCACTGTGAGTAGGACAGGGGTCAGGCAGTATGTCCTCGGAACAGTTTCCAGCTATTTTGATTTGATTCACCGAAAATTTACGATTTTTTCTCTTGAAATTAAAGATCAGTAGGAAAGGAAATGGATCCTCTTCTGACAAAGCACCTTGTTTAAAAATACCGTATGTTCGTGAAGTTCTCTCTTGAGAATAGGTTGTTATTTACCTGTTTAAGATAGAAGTATTGGTCACATTGTCCCCAGTCCATAAGAATCTATTAAGTTCGCCTTCCCTCTCCAAGCATTTTTGCTTGAAAAGTCTTGCAAATACTCGGATGTGATAAAGTGATACTTCTGGATCCACTTTGCTACGTCGAGTGAGGTCCGAAGCCAGTACCTCAGTGAACTTCAGTGTGCTCGAAGACGGATTTAAACTCTAAACGGACACTTTGCATTTTACGATCGAAAAGAGTGACATCGACTTCTGAGGAATTACCTGGCATTCCAAACAAGCCTTGCCATTGGTGCAATTTAATTATAACTATATCGCCCTCAAGGAATCTCAAGACATTTCAGTGGAAATAAGTCATTTTCTCCACTAGTGTTTCAGAATAACGTGATTTGTGTTTTTGATGAACCACGTTAAGTGTCCGTAAAGAAACTGCTGAGGTAAGTGAAAAAAGGCATGTTCCTTCACAATAAGCTGCTTCGAAATAGAGATTCTGCTCCGCGCGATTTGTGTGGACGTTTGAAAAAGCTAGAGGGGAATTTAACATTCAACTCAATTAAATTAGAGTATTATGAAGTGATGCATTAATAATTTTGAATATTTACTGAGGTCTACATTTAAGGAGGCTTCAAGTTAATGCCTTCACCTATTTATTTCGGATGACTCCTTAGTGAAATGATTCCAACATCGTTTATCACGGAATTCGAATAATTCGAATGCATGTGAAATGATATATTTTAAAATAGAATACGTGAATGTGTATCAATAGACATTCACCTTGATCTTCAAACTTTACTGTTACAGGCATCACGTCGCAGTAGGTCTGAACGTTCGTATTCATAATAAAATAAAATACTTAGTACTACTCTACAATCTTTGAAGATGGTAGAAAAGTTCTAATTATTCTATTTTACTATGGATACGAACCTTAATATCTAGTTGAAATAAAAATTTCTTCGTGGGTTTTTTTCAGTTGGTTATATCTTTAAGTCCCCGCCCTCCCTGGTTGAAACAAAATAATTAAGCATAGTTTGCATGGTTCTTCTCTCTCTTTGCATGTTAGTTTGCACTCTTCTCTGCGAAATTCTTTCTCTCGTAACTATTAGCGATAAGTGCGAGCATACTCACTGAGTTTCGATTATTAAGCACATATCTAATATTTGGAAGTCTTAAACATTTTGACTTTTATCTCCTTTTATAAAATCTCTTGGGTGAAACATTACTGAACTTACAAATATCAGATTTTTTCAGTGAAAAATTATATTAAGATTTCTTCTTTTACTTAAAGAAAAAAAAACATATTGCCTTCACTTTGCATAAAGATCCACAACTCCAAGGTAATCTCAATAAAATTATATACCGTTTTGTATACCTAATGACAGAAGCAAAGCACTTGCAGTTTTCCGCTAATGATAGATTTAAAGCGACTAGTTTCGATGTTACTACATCATATTCAAGTGAGATCAATCATATGAAACTCCCTCCTTCAATAGGTAGAGTAGAATTTTCACTTGTGATTAATAACACAACATCATTACTAACACTTCACACCGGCCGATTTGTGCGGCATTATTTTATTTTGTACTCTGTATGAAGTAGCATCTCGTAGCATTTAACGGTATTAGTAGTATTGACCACGAGATGTTTGTATAGCATTGTTCTGCATGTTTTCATGTTCATTTACGTATCACTCTCCCAGTTTCCGGTTGGACTGCGCACTGTTCTCCTGACTGCTTTTTGGTCTGGGGAGCGTGCGAGGTTCTGATTTGTGCTGGGACGTGTGCTGCATGCCTGGTGTGGAATCACCCCGTGCCACACACTCTGCAGCAACAGCTATTTTTCGGGGTAGCGTAACCTCATGTACCGTAGATACGTGTTCTTGATCTCGAAGGGGACAGTGAGGCAAGGAGCGTCGTATTTGTGGGACTAATTTTGGTACGTGCATATATCTTCCTGCCTTCTCATACTTTGCGATCCGCCCAAGTGAGATTCGCACGCTATAACTCGTAAAGAGTATTTCATTCACTCTCTCACTCTACAAGTAACTATGGGGATAATCGAAGCGAGAGTATGAATGCGATAGTCGACTTGTTTGCTTTCCATTTACATATCTATAGTGCTGTTAGTGGTTGAGATACCCCGCGGGTCATGCGATTGTGGAGAGACTGATAGGCCTTTAATGGATATCTGATCACTCTCACTTGTCAAACTTTGGATGGGGTTTGAATACCCATTTCATAAATTTTTTCGGAGTATTCTATTTACCATCATAGATGGATGAAATGGACATTCCCAACCAAACAAAGCAATCTATTCCATTCTGCAATATCCTCTGATTCAACTCTCCTATGATGCAATCTAAAATCAGGAACCATCGACATCAGTAGCAAATGAACATCTTTATTGGAAAGTATAGCGACATATCTGTAAACATATCATGTTAAAATTCATCAGAAATGCCATAGTTCAGACAGCGGCCCCATTCCTGATGTGAGCGTATATTAACAATTAGATATACGCCTACTACAGTAATAGTAAACTGAAGCTGCTAATAACATATGGAATCATCTAACCTAAAACTATATTCCTGGATTGTTAGATATATGATAAATTGTGGTAGTTCCCTGGTCCGGATCCTAAGGCACTTAATTATATTGGTCAATTGTACCAACCTTATACATAGTTGAGTTTTACTCGTGAAGACCACACTACCCTAAGCCAGAGGCCTAATGCTCTTTGGTTCTGGAAGGAGTAAATCCAGGAAGCGATTTCGAATGCTCGCAATTGCTGGGCCTTTTTAAAAGTAGATGGAATGTAGTTTTCTCATCCTCTTTTCTCAATCTGTCACTCGGTACGTCTTCCATTCCTTCCATAATGTGAAGGTGTTTCTGCACTCGGTCGAGGCCTGTTAATTATGTTACATGGTTCTCCGTTTGCTTTTATCAGTAAATAGCAGCTATTTTCATAACCGGCATTTTGCCGATCATCGTATTCCAACCGGAATTTGGTCCACTTTCAAGTTTGCCCCAAGCCTTACTCCATATTCCAGATGCTCAAACTACTAGGAAGTTCCCACCCCTTTGTATCGGACTTCATAATTGATGTAAAAATTGTATCATTGTCTCTGACTTATAAAATATTAAGTGCGATATTCCACAGGAGAAAAATCATTCGCCTTGACCGGGATGCGAACCAGGATCCCGGTCCACAGGGGAGAAGGACGCCTCGGTAAGAAATAATCCACAGGGTAGCCTCGGTAGCTTAACTGTTTAAAGCACTCGGCACGAAATCGAGGGATCCGGGTTCGAATCCCGGTCAAGGCGAATGATTTTTCTCCTGTGGAATATCGCACTTATGTGCACTTGAGGGTGACTCTGTAAAGGTTACTGCCGTGGCTAGTCCCGGTTTCATAAAAAAATAAAATTATATAATATTAATCCAAAGACCAAATTAATGTCATAACCGTGTCCTTTGGGTTACCTGGCCGATACGTCACCCGGCTACTACGGCCGGCGACGCATTAATAAATCGGAAGTTTCAATATTCTGATAGGAGCTTGACTGGTATGTGGTTATTATGATAAGATACAATGATATGAATTATATTTCAAATCAGTTAAAGGGGCTGAAAAAATAGGCGGTCCTCCAGAAATTGAGTGCAAATGCTCTTTAATGTAACCTTCACGTCGTTTATTGATCTGCAAGCAATGAATTCGAAGCGCTAACTGTTAAAACTCTAGGGTAAAATAAAAAAGAAATCTCATTTTGGCTGGTGATTCTCCACTAAATTCGAAACCGTATTCCATTTCCTTCGACCATGCTTGCATTGCAAATTTTTCATCTTCTCATTCAATTTAATAGTGAAAACTACATCTCCTCATTCCCTTTCCTTTAATAAAAGTGATAATTGAAGAAAAGGCGTTCCAATCCGATGGAAAAATGAAGCTGGAGGAAGATCCTGAAAATGATGATTCGCGCACACTTTACAAGGGTCGATTGGAGATGTTTAAAGACGTGAATGCGGAGTTGGATGTAAAAGGTGCAACGTGAAGGATCGAACGGAGGTAAATAAGTTTTGGTGAGGAGAGAGAGCTGCTGGAGAAAATTAGGAATAAAAAATTATCAAATACGGCTATTGACTCCGTTCATTATGAATGCTACTTCACAGGCAGAAGAAAACTTAAATTTTCAGTTGCTGTTTCCATTTGTCTTTTTTTTCTCCACGGTTTTTCAATTTTCATGGTTGAACATTTTTCAACCGGAAAATTAATCGATGGAGCTATGGTCTGCCATCCACAAAGAGTTTTGGATATTGAAAAGCCGGAAAAAGAAATTTGAGGTAGATTAAGCAATAATGTCTTCATTTCTTCTAATTTTCTTTGTTGAAATTGTTTATTAGAATCAGAATATGTTTTATCTTAAATGAATATCTTGTTGGTAGCATTTAGCCGTAGGTCATGCCTCTCTTCATCTCGTGGTGTCACTGGCAGTCTAGAGTCTCTTTCCAACTGTCGAATATCAAATTTATAGGCATAATCGAGGTGCCCAATAAAATATGTGGCCTCACTATAACCATCATAAATCTAGCCTTCACTTTCTTGGGCTTAAAATTTTCCGAAAACCGTATGTATCCCCTCATTCTCGTATGATTTAAGTAATGTGATGGTGGTCTAAACTTATCTATTCATTTGTTGGTGTACGTCTACGTAGTACCTTGCTAGTCATCTCAAGGATGTGTGGCAGGGGGTGACAGAATTATCCATGTAGTACTAACCATCATGGACGCTGTCATACTGCTAATAGCTATTTTACTAAATACGTCATAAGTCAAATTAAGGATCGTAAACGGAAAGAGAATTCACATCCAATAAGACTTCAAACCGTCGCTCCACTCATGCTGATGCATCACAGGGACCATTTACTTTCAGAATATTCTACACTCAGTCTTAGTAAGCTCTCCCACTCATCACTTCCGCTCCCGTTGCAGATGCATTCATCCCATTTATTGTGCTTCGAGAGGTATTACTCTCCAAGTACGAATCCAGACCGTACTCTCACCTCGTTGCCTTTCCACCTTTCCCCTTTCAGTCTCATTTTCTTACGCCCGTCACTCCTGCATGGAGCCCACTTTCAACCCAGATTCACCCTAGAAACCACCAAATAGCGGTCTGCTCAACATTCAGCACCCCTCACTGACCTTGTGTCTATGACTAATTCTTTCATTCTCACATCTTGCACAATGGAGTCAATCATGCTCTTACAATCATCCCTTTTCCACGTATAACAATTAAAGTTCTTATGATTAAAACATGCATTTGGAACAAGCAATCCTTTTCCAAGGCACGCGTTCGCCAAGTGTAGGTGGAAACTAGAAAATAGACTTACATCCGTCCACCTTCCTTGATCCCATTTCTTCTTACATTGGGAGTGTCCGGTACTGCAATCAAAACCATACTTTCACATGAGCGTACGTTGAAGTTCTTCCCCTATCTCCTTAAGTGAAGATACGCAGGACACAATTCATGTCGCTCAGGAAAGCTTGCAGACTCATCTCACACTTCTCCTCGTTGACAATAATATCTTCAGGACAGGCCGATTTTTTTAGCTGCCAACACAAACTTATAGCTAGGATAGCTGAAGTGACCATGAATTTTAGAAGTAGAAAATACTGGAATTTCGTAAAATGTCCTGACACAAAAATGGTAAGTGCTCCTTCTGGTGATAAGTCACTTTTTTTGACCTCCTTTGCTCCCGATTTAAAACAAAACGCGTCACGCTCTTGTGAGTAGCTGTCGCCACCTTTTTGATTAACTCTGCAGCTGACCTCTGCTTCGGTAGCTCATGGATGTAGCGAAGGCTAACTCAGCTGGCGATGTACTAGCTCTATGTTTCTATCTTTTTCTTCTCTTTGCCCAATCACTGGACTCTTCAAATTGTTTTTCCGGTCGTACTTTTTCAGCTAATTCTGCCTAACCTACCTAATTATACATAATTCTGCCTTTTCTGCCTAATTCTGCCTAACCTACCCAATTATAACTAATTCTGCCTTCCATACATAGAATTATGGTGCAATTAAGATTAGGAAAGTAATGAAATATGGAAAGTAATGAGAAAGGATTTCATATTTAAGGCCCTGATAGAGGGGAGGATGACAGTTAAGTGGGCAAGAATAAAAATAAACGTGACGGATTGGACGAAGTGATGAAAGACGAATGAAGATTTTGGGAGAAGTAAGTCCTTTTAGGAAGTGAGGTGTCGTTGGCATAAAAAAGTTGGTTGGCATGATTTTATTTCCATCTAGACCTAGCTCAATGGAAACAATGTTTCATCGCGGTAATATGCAAATAAGAATTTTACACAGTCACGCCTAACGCAATGTGAAGAACTTCATCTCAGAAAAATAATTTGACTTGACCTGAATTTGGAATATAGGAGTGTTACGCTTTCTAATACATCTGATCGGAATTTAGGAGTCCCGGGTTCGAATTTCAGTCACGGCATTGTCTTTTAACAAGCTAAATTTTCCTCTCATCGGTGGTCTACATTTATCGCCAGACTCACTAGCATCATCTGCAGTCGGAAATTCTAAGATTGAACTCGATATTGTCAGGCGCAAAATACCATATTGACAGAATCAATAAAAACTTTGTTAATTTCACAATTAATTTTATTTAATACGACCGGTTTCATCGCATAGGCGACATCTTCACTTGAAGAATCAGGTGAAGATGTCGCTAATGCGATGAAACCAGTCATATTAAATAGAATTCATTGTGAAATTTACAAAGTTTTTATTGACTCCGTCAATTCGTAGAAAGTTTCTCTGCAACTATCTCTACTGCTTTCGTTTTCAACCAATTGCTTAACTCCTTCAAATTTCCTCATTTCCACATCCCTCTTGGTTTGCTCCACGTATTCTATCCTCTCTGTCTTCATCGTTTTTATTTCCCACCTGTCGTTCCTTCCATTTTAGTTTTCAGGCGGCTTTTACGTATCAGAATGTGCAATTATTTTGTCTTTTCTTTTCCTCGCCGAGTATTCTTCGATCATCATTTCTCCCCAGCTCTTTTTTGAGATTTTTCTATCGATAATTCTCTCCACCAATAGGTGACCTCATTCCGGACCCCCTACCTGTGGCCTTATTTGGTAAACCACTCCCATTTCACGGTAATCCGTGACGTCGTTGTGCGCAGGCGCTTTCCTCCTGTCCGACAGTCAGCTGTCACAGTGGCTCTCGTTGGCTCGTATCTCGCCCCCCCCCCCCCGACTTCTAATCGTTTTACCCCTCCCATCCCCAATTCCTCCCCCACATCCCACCCACTCCCCCTCCCCTCCACCTCCTCATGTCCAGTACCTGCGATCTCCTCTCGATTGGCGATCAGTCTTCACACTTCACTCCAGACGATAGATCATCCGCTCGCCGAAGAGGAATAAGCCTTCAGTTGCCGCAGGGCCACTGTTGGAAGTGAGAGTTACGGCTTGTCCTTCAGGGTCCTATTGCAGTCTCCATTTTCATTTCCCAAACCAGAACGACTATACGCTAGATTCCTTGCCAAGAAATCAGTGGCTGTGATCATCTTCCTTCTTACACCTTTGCAAAAACATTCAAGCAAATAGTCACCGAATAAGTGTTGCATCTAGTCAAGTGAGAAAAGTGTCTTCCTCTGTAAAATGTAAACTTCATTATTCGACATCGACATTAGCTTTGGAAATCCCTTCTAGTTTTACATCTGCAAAAATAACTTGAGTTTTAGTATCCAGAGGACCTGCTTGACCATCAAGACATCTCCAGCGATAGAAGGGAAATTTAACGTCATCCGGTTTTCTTCGAGCGTCCGAAAAATATAAATACGTTTATTGTGAAAGGAAAAGTTTCCTCCCCGTGTTTTGCTGATCGGCGTGATTTGTGGTCCACGTCCCTTGTACCAAGAGTGAAGCAAACTGCAAAGGTAAGAAGAATAAAGTACATTTAAGTATTTGAAATCATGGCTTTTGTCTCAAGGCAGTGAAATCTCAATCAGAAAAGACTGCCGCATTAAAAATGACATTAGGCAAGTTACTTGGTGAAAGTTGTGTACTACGATGAGCAGCAGTTATTATTTGCAACATTCAAGAATATAGGTACCGTTTGCAGTGATTGGTGATGAGTAGCAATTCTTCATTTCAAAATCTGTCGCGTATTGTTTATTGGTGATTACTGAGGAAGTGATTTTTTTATGGTATAATCATCTAGTTTGGAAATTTTATTGACCTTGCACGAGGGCCACGCCCTAGTCGATAGTGAAATACAATTTTTCTGTAAGAACCTGTTGGGCTACTGACGTGCATACCGGTAGAGTGTCTAAAGACCATCAGGTGAATCAAGTGTCAAGTTTTTTCTCGACTTTGAAGGTGAAAATATTTTGAAATACCTGACGCGAAAAGCGTTTAGGGCCTAATCACAAGATGGCTTCAAATTAGGGAGGGACTTTCTTCTGTGATTACCGTAAAACATTTTATACGCTTTAATTAGGTATTTTGTGACATTATTTATTTCCCAAGTAATAAGCATACAGTTATCTAAGATGGTACAACTTCATCGCGTCTGTTGCTGTTACTTGTGTGGTATGGAAACGTCTGATGAGAAAATGGCATACAAGATGGTTGATTAATGATCCAGACTGTTCAAACTCTTTACTCATGCAACAAAAATATTTATTCTGTGCACCTGTGATCATAATTTTATAATTTAAATAATATTGCAGGACTTCGTTAAAAAAACAGTTTAATTTTTTAAGTAGGTGCTATGTTGCTTGTATGGAAACTAACGGTTCCAATGCAGAGATGACGATATCACATGAGTGAAATGTAGGGTATGATTCCTTTCAATCATCGTTTTTTCTACTTATGGAATGGGAATAGATACACCAAGAGCCAATTTAAGACAATGTCATCGCACAGTTCTATCCCTTGATGACTCGTTAAACTCGCCATTGCTTCTGGGCTTCATAAATGTTTACTTTTTTCATTATTATCTTTAAAGAATGGATAATATTGTCTGCACGTGTAACAATACCGCTGTGCCTAAAAAGAGTTACATTTTTCAGTTAATACCTACTACCAACCCACGATTTGTAATTGGATAGCTTTTACTATTCGGAAAATCCTACTTTCCATTGTAGTTACGTTTCTAAGTAGGACGATCGTCTCTTTGAAAAGACTCAGGTCATCCATCATTTATATTCATTTTCGAAAGTTGTAGTTTAAACATAGCATTGGTATGGATTTTAAACCATTTCCGTCGAAAATAATTCATTAGAAAATCAGTTGTCTATTTAAATAAGTCTATCATCCAGGAGCGGTCTGGCGTCATCGGGGGCTCTCGGCAGAAAACGAATTTGGGGCCCCTTTTTTATTGGTGAATGGCAAGGCCGTAGCTATAAAAATGTTTATGTGGGTACATCTGGGGGGTTGAAAGAAGTATATTTGGGTTGTCGCAAGAAAGAAGGCGCTGTTATCCATGCTATTTGGACACCAGAAGAACTCGCAAACAAAATATGTTGGTTATATTGCGAAATAAACCATATTCATAATATAAATATAAATATTTATAAATATTTAACATTATAAGAGGCAGCGCGGCAAACTGGTTTCCAAATACCGGTGCGTCTAATGTTCCCTCTATAAATGAATTGAACTATTTATAATTACACAATATGGAGACAATTGAACTAATAAGTATCACAAATCAATCGAGCGGGCGTAAATAGCGCTGCGTTGAGAGGGTGGAGACGGTTCAAATAGCAATACGATCTCGCAAGTTGTGGCACATGCACCACACCCTCTCTTGCTGCCGCTGCTTGAGTTTCTCCGGATTAGAGCGCACCAATCAACTGTGCCCACGATCGTATTAAACATCCACGAAAATTATTATGTTATTACGCGCGCGCACCACAATACCGGAACATCAGAATATTTTTTGTTGTGCAGACCCAATAGCTTACTTGTAAATGCGGGCCTGGCGTAACGTAGAAATTTTTATCAAAACTTGGAAGTTATGTTTATTATGAAAACCTTAACAACTTAATTCTTCATGAAAATCAGGTAGAAAAGGCACTAATAAATAGTTCCAGAACTAGGTATAATAATTTAATTGATTGAATGAACTGTACTTACAGTACATTTTGTCATAGATTACAGTAAAGAAAACAGACATTAGTATAAATGATTTAAGAAGAAAGGAAGTTTCAAAACCACTTGATTTTGATTCCCTGAATTTCTTTTTTTAACGAACTCCTCGTTCTGAAAAATCGCCAGATCACCAACCTAATACATTGCTATATAAATAATAATAATTTTTAACATGTAAAACCTAAATGATTACCAAAAATAAATTAAAGACAGTATTTAGTTGGAAAATATATTTTTTGAATTATCATCCTGGAAAAATATCTTTTGCACCAATTAACAATTAAATCAAAATCTTTTTCCTTAGTTCCTTACTAGTATTAGCTAGTTTATCAATGGTAATGTCTTTATCTAAATTGAAAAACATATCTCGTTCCACATTCATTAGAAGTAAAGTGGACAGAGTATCTTGAGTCAGTGGTGATCTAAGTCTGTCCTTGACGATTTTTAATTTAGAAAAACCTCTTTCACATTTTACCTGAGTGCAAGGAAGGATAGCAACTAAATTAAGTGCTGTGTACAAGTTAATGAAAAGCCCAGATTGAGACAGTTCATAGACGATGGGGAAATCACAGGTCAAACATTTGTAGCATTTTCTATTTTGGGTGCAATGAATGAACTCCTTTTCGTCATATTCTTCAAAGTTTACTTCATCATCTTCACTGTCTTTTTGAATTTTTCTCAGATTAGGCATGTCTTCTCCTTCATAATATTCAACTTTTTCTGTCTTGGTAAAACTTTCGTACTGATCTGCAAACTATTTCAGTTCTTCACTTCTTTCTATTTAACACAAATCTGGAATGGCGCACTTAATGTTGGGAGGAAAAGTATCTACCTTTGCTATTTCGGGAAATGTTTTAGGATCAAGCCTAGAGCTATCTTTTAAAATGTCTCCCTTGGGTACGAATCTGTCTTCAATACTTGATCTGGCGCGAGGCTGTTCTGTTATTTTGAAGAAAAGAGGGGTTTCGAAATAAATTTGCTTCGCAGATTCCGAAAATAACCTTTAAATTTCTGTACTATCACGTCCAATTTTTTTCAATTCACGAAAAAGTAAAAAAATCCATTTTTTAAATGTCAATGCATAGTATAAATGTTCATAACTTGTGAAAATTTTCTTGGGGGAAAGAATGAATTTTTAAGGATTGATTCACGCAATTGCTTAGCTAATAGGTAGTATAATATCTTATCATCATAAAGTCACGATTTTCCCCGTGCGCAAATGCGGAATGCTGAGTGGTACTTATTTATGGTGTAAATAAAGTATTTACGTGTCTATTTCTTAAAAATTGATTTCACCCCTCTGGGGAACGTTCTTTTATTACTACTGCTTCCATATAATGCCACTGAAAAAACGTTTTTAATTTTTAATTTTCCCATTTTCTCGATTTATGAAAAAACCTGACGTGATACGGACTTTTGAATGTTTTTTTAATATACTGACAAGTATTCTAATGTATACCTACTTTATTTAAAAAATATAAGATATTAAATTTGTCTTGCTTTGCTAGTATACTTCGCACTCAGTCTCCGCATTTGAGCACGTAGAAAACCTTGACGCCATATCTTTGTACTTTTTGGAAATATAGTTTTTTTTAACTATTTAATTTTACTAATATATAACAAATCTTAAACAAATTATGCCCACGTTGAGAACATTTTTACTCGTTATAAAGATTTCACTTACGCTATAACATTAAAAAATTGCCTTTCCTAATTTTCAAGTTTTCGTGACTTGTGGAAAAACCGGATGTGATATAGGAATTAGACTGTTATTTTCGGAATCCGCATAACAGTACACTTCTTCATTTCGAACAACAAAATCTTGCATATTGGTGATATTCACTGATTTTCCTAGCGCTCAGTACCTATTCCAAAATATTTCATCACTTTCCCGTTAAAACAGAAACCGTAATTTCTTTAACCGTTAATGTTATATAAAAATCGAGAGCGTAGACCACAAGTAGAGATCTTAATTTTTAAAATTAGTGATTTTACCTATATTAGGGCCCTGTAGTGAAATATTTATGAGGAGCGTAGCAACCAAAGTGCGATAAACTTTACTTTTAAACTACTCACGCTTGGCATAGTCTGGTTGGAGGGCAATCAGCTGTCGAATGACTAGCTTCTGTCCTTTATAATATTGTTGACACCCCCTGTCGGGGGCCCTCGGGAATCGCCGACCTGCCGACCTAGCCAGACCGCCCCTGCTATCATCAGTAAGCATTTACGTTTCATTTACAGCATTTCGGTTGATAAAACCGTAACTCCAATAATTATAAACTATTAAACAACGTTAAATAAAACAACTAAAGCCATTACCATAATCAATATTTCATTTACCTCATTTATATATAATTATCTTAAAATATATGTGCAATAATTTATTTATTCCTTATTTAATTCAGAGTAAATTGAAAAGATACGGAATATTGACTTCAAAATCAGCATGGTCGTTATGGGGATGATTGATCAAGAAAATCTAAAAGTTAGCAAAAAATCGATATATTTTATTAAATTTTTCACAATTTCGCCTGGAAAACAACGATCGGTTGTAAAAATAAGAATCTATAGGTTCAATTTTCTCTCCATTGGTACCCCAACCAATTTCGTACGATCATTATTTCTAATTACATTCTGTAAAAGAAAAAAAGGTCTGAAACGAAACGAAAAATCAGCTTTACGTGTATTTCTTATGGAAGGTACTGACAAATTTATAAATACATACACGACGGTGATTATAATGATAGATGTCGGAGTTCTACGAACTTACTACACCCATAATCAAGTATAGGCAAAACGATGTGCTATACAATTCTATTTTACCTTATAATGTCAATTGGCTATTATGTTAAATTTATTGCACAGTTATTTTTGCTAGGCAAACATTTATATTTGAGCTTTGACAAGAAAAGTACTGGAGTCCACCGCGCAATCATTTATTGAATCCTTACAGCCTGTAGTAAATATTTCGATGCATTTTTGGTGTCAATATTCAGACTTCCGGACAGTTTACATCATTTCAACCGTTACATCCCCACCACCACTAAACATAAAAAAATGAAGTCAGAGACTCAAAAACGTACATGGAACAATAGACAGAGGAGTTGAATGCTACAGCTTGAAGGAAAATACATCAACAATAGAAGTTACGCTCCCGATATAACGGTAGGAAACATTGGATTGAAGTTATTTTCTCAAGACAAAAAAATCAAAAAATGGCAGCTGGAATTGAACTTTCAATTACTTGTGTAGTTTCATATTTGAATGTAACATTTGTGAACTTTAAAGTTTTATTTTAAAAACACCTTTCTCTATTTAACCCGCGATTCAAATGAATTTAAAATAATTAATTTTATTTTAACTAATCTGAGTGAAAAATTTATAAAAATAGAGTGAAGAATAGAGCACATGGGTAAATATTTTTTCCTCATATTTTACATAAATGTATTGTTCGTGAAATTAGATTGGAATACCATCATGGCCGTGGGATACGTGTGATATAGCGTCCTTTGCCAAGCAACCCTGCATGCAACTTCGCCGTACTTTGAGGAGGCTCGGTGGTTTCGTTCAACTTTAGAGAATTCGATGAAACTTGCTGGAAACATTACTTATGTTGTCTTAAAGCTACGTGATTTCTTTCAGCATTATTTGCCGCAGATTTCTCAAGAAATTTGAACGAGAAGTGGGCATGAAATTACACGGATTCTTATGGGAACGCAAGGCGTTATTCATCAGAAGAACCTTTTATAATTACTCAATGTTACATAATTTATTTAATCGATCGAAAAATTTGTAACAGATTTTTACTCCGAGCGCTTGAAGATATCTCTTTGCACGCGTTGCGGACGATGCGAAATGAACACCTCGAGTAAGGTACTTGTACGTGGATGCATACCTTGCAGGATGCAGAAGAAAAAGCATATGAACCCGTGTAACTTCATGCCCAATTCTCGATCAAATAACTTAAGAAACCTGCGGCAAATAATTCTGAAAATTTGCAGGTTGCTTTAGAACATTATTATTAATGCTTTCAGAAAGTTTTATTGAATTCTCTTAAGTTGAGTGAAACCACCGAAGCTCCTTCCGAAGATGTGGAATAATCAAATGGCACAGCCTCCGCTCGACGCCCGCCCGGTCGGTCAGACTAGCCGTGGTGGCGGCCGGGCCTACAAGTGTCGGCCCGGCCGCCGCGACATTGCAACCGGCCTCAGTCTCGGCGAATCGAATGACGCGGATAACTGCTCGTAGCTTTCAATGCATCCCAATCCACTCCGTCACGAGCATCTATCAGAGCGGTACTGCAGAGAAATTAATTTCGTGATTTAATCCAATCCTTTCGCTATCCTCATTGCAAGAGAATCCATCCTCTCTTAGATTTTTTAAAATGACTGACTATCTAATGTTCCTAAACGTCTGTTCCTGACTCGTCTATTCCATAAAAAAACAAGCCAGAATTAAACATCAGTGTTGCAGGGCATAATTTAGAACTAGTTCCAAACATTTGCTACTTAGGGAAGCATTCTGGACTAAAAAGGGCGTAGTAGATTCATTAGATATAGATAGAAGGATAATTGTGCTCGCGAAAGAGGCCATAGTTTATTGGAGATGACTAATGGCAGGGAACTTTGGTGAAGACGTTGCGGGAAGGTTGATGGGAAGCCGAATTTGAAACGAAGCTGTATCAAGGAGGAAAACTTGGACTAAAGGGAATGGAATACTGCTCGTAGAGGGGGCTGATGCCGTTCTTGGTGTGGGTGGTGGAGAAAATACGACGGACCTGCGGAAAAAGAAACAAATACATCATTGTAGTCTTACGAGATGCTTAAGGAAATCAAGAGGAGGCAACGTCGTTGGATGGAGCTAGTGGCAAGTCGGATGAGATGCTAGAGGACGTTTTGGAATGGAAATTGCTGAGACAGACTGTAGAGGGAGGAGAAGAATTAGGCAATTCTGGATGCCGCGAAGAGATGTGAGAGGCAGTTAAACTGGAGAGGTAGATTGAGAGAAGAGTTAGCGCAGTCCTAGCAAGGGAGAATCGCAATGGTCTATTAAAAATCTGCTCTAACAGGCAATTAACCAAATAATACTCCTGAAAATGGAAAACACCATTTCAGTGCGATGTAGTTACCAAATGAAAGTAAAATTTGTAATTCCACTGGAAATTTTCATTGGTTCATTCAACCGGTTTCATCTGTGAAGGCATCATCAGATACTGTTACTTGGTGTACATGATGGTGCTAATTAGGTCGTCGCAAGTCGTATCTAATCAAAAGACTCTTCGAAGAACGAAATTTATTTTTATTATAAAATGCTCGCATCTCACTGAAGGTTGCCGGGCAGCGTTTACGTCATTACGATGTAATACTTTATACTGAGATAAAATACGCGTCTTCTGTTTCAGAGTAGTTATTCATTCTAACTTGCTTCGTCAGATAAGGGTATTCCGCACTTATTTCAGGGCATTTGCACATGGCCGGGGAGAAGTGATACTCGGGAGTGAAGTACTCGGGATGCAATGACCTAATTCTAATCGAGCCCAACGATTTTTAACTAAACTAGAGGGCACCGGTGTTTGAATCGGGGCTGGCCGTTGCCCTAAGCTCAGTCGTCTAAGATATAGCTGCATTAGGCATCTCTTAGGACGCCAGGATACATCCGCCTTCTCCCACGCTCAAAATCAAGCCGAGCAACACCAGGAATGCGAATGCGTCATAAGTAGCCAATGGTATGAGCGAGTACCGTTGTCTGCTTAGTCCATGCTCTTGAAAACTGCCTCCGGGCCTCCTCGGCGTTGCCTGTTACGATGAAACATATGAATGAACAAGATATCATCAATTCATTAGCTATGAATTATTCGTAAAGATAGCATCAGCATTAGCATTACACATTTTCAAATTTTCTCGTGACCTCAAAGAAGCTTCAAGAATTGATGTAACCTAGCTTTTATTTCATGTCCTTAAAATGGAATTTATTTAAATATAACTTGCCGTAGATATTTTCCGTACTTAACAATAAGAAATATAGCAATTCTGACACTTGATACGATTTAGATGCACATATGGGTCTATTCTCTGACTTTCATCATAACCTACCTCTAACCGGTAGATTACTATAATGAATGAATGAAATGAGATGTACCCATACAAACTCTAAGGGTGCGATACGCAAACGAATTGGTTGCCGAAAGAAAGCGATTTTTGAAATTGCCTCATAAATAGTTGACTCCCATCATTGATTTCTTACAGGAAAAAGTCGGAAGTAGTAATGTGTAAAGCCAGAAGATGCCCCGTAATTAGGGAGGCACATCGAGACATCGCCACTCTCGCTACTGCCATAATGAGTCAGCTTTCATGTTTGAAGCCTCTTTGATGGCGACGGATGCACATCGAAGCGTTGGAACAAAGGATACCAATTGGAAATCCCTAGATATTTCCACCAATCAACATGCTTGACCTTCCAAAACCCAAGCACCACCCGTACAGCCCATACTCCCGTTCCATACAAGTGAAAAGCAGCGCCCTCTCCACTGGGTGTATTTCAACCTCCTACCTTAGGATGAACACCAGTGAGCTGTCACACGATGCCACCTGGATTGCACCAACCGGGTGGTGCAAGCCGGTTGGAGTCGAGCATTGCAATGGCGCCTGCCACACTGACTGATGCGAGATTGTTGACCACCCGCGACTCAGTCTACCACTTCCGGTGCCACCTTGTGGCCACCGCCTACTACGGGGGTGACCATTCACAGTCTGTCACACGAAGCCACTTGCTAGAGCCACTTCAGAATGGAGTTTGACAATGAATCCTTCAATCATCACGTTCAGCAACGTCCACCAATCTGGGATATTGGTCAGACGATTATTCCAGCAGAAAAAAAAGACGACCGCATGGGAGGAGTTGGTAAACACATTTATTGAAAAAAAAAGATGCATCAAATGAAGAAAAGAAATATTTCGATACGAGGGTATATTGTATAAAATAAACTTGATTACTTCCTCTCCATTAACATAGGATGTACCCAAAATCGTCGGTTCTTCTTTTTCTCACGAAGATACAAATAGCGTAGCAATTTCTTCGGTGTCCACTCTTCATCTGAGGCAACACGACTTTACTACTCAGCTAACGCGCCATAACGCGCCACCCGGGTGGTGGTGCAGGTGTCGACAATAGGGAATGGCGCCACACGGATGGCGTGCCATCTGACACCAGCCTCTCACAGTCTTGATACGTTGGCATCGCAACGGTTGATCTCGCGTGGGACAGTGAGGCGTGGGGCATCGTATTCGTGGGGTGAATGTTGGTACAGGCATGCATTCCTCGCCTTCTCTCACCCCGCGTTCCCGCCCAAGTGAGATTCGAACGTTATGACTCGTAAGATTATTTCACTGACTCTCTTCCTAGAAGTAACTATGGGGATAATCGACGCGATAGTATGAATGCGATAGTCGACTGTTTGCTGTCCATTAACATATCTATACTGTTAAAGGGTGAGATACTCCACGGGACATGCGATTGCGAAGAGACTGATAGGCCTTTAATGGATATCTGATCACTCTCACTTGTCCAACGCCGGCCGTTGAGATTACAGCCATGTATTGCACGTCAGGTTAATTCGAAAGAGGAAATAAAGAGAGATAGAGAGGGAGCTATTTGGACCCGCGCAAAATACCTCACTTTTCAAACAGTTCCTATGTGGAAGCACGATCCTTATAAAGGAATAAAAAATAAAAGAACACCTACAGTAGGCTGTAATTACACTCTCATGGTTTGGCAATCGCAAAATTCCTTTCGGGAAGAAGTTTTATGCATGTGTATATTTTTATTCAATCATGATCATTATTAGCAAAACACTCTTTTCTCGGACTACAATCTTGACGTGGTGGAAGGGCTTCTACGTTCTAATGGCCCATACTAGTAGTAGAGCTGGACTCGCAGGAGCAGTTACTATTTCTCCTGTTAGGGCCACCCATGTCAGGTAGGTTGAAGGGTAGGAGCCAGACGAAAGGTAGTTCACGTGATAGTATCATGTTAAAAAATACAGTTGGTAGGTGGAGGTCCCTCCCAATTATCAACTACCCTGGGTATGAAAGTCATTCATTGATAATTGAATACTGGAAACTACGGGACGCCGCCCACTTGAGTGGGGAAATGAACGGTACACAGAGAAAGTAGAAAAGAATGATAGGAGGAGGAAACCAGAGTTAAAAATAGGAACTTGCAACATAAGTACGATGATGAGGGCTGGGAAGGTAGAAAATATTAAAAAGGAAATGGAGAAAGGAAAAATAGATGCTTTAGGATTGAGCGAGGTGAGATGGAAGGATAGCGGGGACTATTGGAGTGATAGTTACAAGGCAATCTATACTGGGGGAGATGAAAGTCAACGTGGGGTAGATATGTTACTGAGTACAAAATTGGGGATGAGGGTGGGAAACATTGAACAGGTGAGCGACATGATACTAGTGGTAGAAATAAAAGCACGCCCGACGAATTTCGTACTGGTCCAGGTATACATGCCTACTAGCAGCCGTAGGGAAGAAGAGGTGGACCAGATGTACGAGCAATTGGAAGAAATGATTAGGGAAGTGCCGGGAAAGAAAAACCTGATAGTGTTGGGCGACTGAAAAGCAGTGGTGGGGAAAAGGAGGGATGGATTTGAAGTGAGAAGTTGTGGGTTAGGAAAAAAGAAATGACTGCATTGAGAAGGCAGTTGAATTTCGTAGGAGAAATAAGTTACTAGAAACAATTGGTTTAAACATCACCCCATACGTAGATATAAATGGAAAATTCCGAGTGATACCAGGGGACAGTATGGTATGGCAGAGATGTATAAACAGTGTCAGAAACTCAAGAAGCTATCTGCGGGATGATGCGGACTCAGGTCAGAACTTAGTTATGATGAACTGTGATGTTAGATTCAAAAAGCTTTGTAAAAGTAGGAGGATGATGAGGTGGAACGTGGGAGCATCGAAAAGGTTTAAAAGGAGGGAAGGTGAAGGTAGCTGAGGGTGAATCAGGGTGAGCAGTAAAATAAGTCGTGGAGTAAGGCAAGGGTGCCCGTTGTCGCCTTTGCTTTTTAACATCTATGCTGAGAAAATGGCAGTAGAGGCATGGGATGAGCTAGATGCGGGAATGAAAGTAGGAGGCCAGCGGATAAAGTCTGTTAGATTCACAAACGACTAGGCGTTGTTCAGTCGATAACGAAGGAATTCCAAGCTTTAGTAGATGTATTGAAAAAGTGGTGCGTGAAATGCGGAATGAAAATAAATCATAAGAAAACAAAAGTAATTATATTCTCCTGGACTAAGACAGCGAGGCTGGTCATAATAGTAGGAGAACACAAATCGGAGCAAGTAGAGCAATTTAATAACTTGGGTAGTATACTAAGATAAAATGGGCATAGTAGCAAATACATTAGGAGGAGAATAGAATTAACGAAGGATGTATGTAGTAGTAATAGAAGGGAGCTGATGACGTGTATCTTGGGTAAGGATATAAATAGATGACTGGTGAAGAGCTTGATATGGAGTGTAGCGTTGTACGGGACAGAAACGTTGTCTCTGAGAAAGAAGGATAATAACTAGCTGAAGACGTTCGAGATGTGGGTGTGGAGGAGATTGGAGAAGGTGTGGTGGACGGAAATGAATACAAACGAGGAAGTGCTTGGTATGGTGGGTGAGGAAATGAAACTTATTTATGAGATTATGGGAAGGCATAGTAGGTGGCTGGAAGGGGCGATGATTTGCTGAGGGCCGTGATAGAGAGAAGGATGTTGGACAAGCCTGGTATGGGAAGAGAAAGACTTTATGGAAGGGGTGAAGAAGGTAGGAGGTACGCTGAGACGAAGAAAGAAATAGTAGAGGTAGATAGAACCCGTCACGTGTAAAGTTTGTAGGATTTTCTCTGACTTTCAATAAAACTTACCATTAACCGATAGATTACTATCATGTCATTATCAGCATACGTGCTTTAAAACCTTTTTTTTACGACTCAAGAATTTCTAATCTTAGCACCCATTCCCTCGTTATTGTATCAGTAGCAAATGCTGTTGTGACAAAATTTAAATTGCCGCTATTGCGAACCATATTTAAGTGTTATTGCTGACCAATTTGATACAAGATGTCACTGGTTACTCCTTGAAGGGTGTTATTTCCCGACATCTATATTTTCCCCGGATTTTCATGTCGTTTTCTTTTCCTTTCTAACGACGAAAATGTAACTCATAATATCGCTGGCACAACTATGCCATTTATATTCGTTATTTTTACTACACATGTAACTAAGTGACTTCCTAATTCTTAAACACTTTTTAACATATTCAGTAAATTTATCTTTGAGAAATGTGCGCCGTTGGTTGTTTAATTGAAACTAATGGTGCGTCAGGAATTAAGATAAAGATACGATAGATAAAGATATTTATTTCACTGCAAAAAAAAAACACTACAATACATAAAAAAAACAGTTAAATTAGTCACCCGAGAAGATATAATCTTATTTAGGGGTTGCCATTCAATGAATATGTGGCAATACTCGGCAGTACATTATGCAACATTAGCGTTAAACAAAAATAGCTCATTTATGACTCATCTAACATGTGTCCTTTTATATGAATAAAGGTAGGTGAACAACCTTTGTAAATTAATACAAAATACAATAATAGAAAATATTCATAAACAAAAATATATTCCAATAAAATTTGTTGAAAAATTGATTTATATAAACAATGAACCAATTCAAAATACGATAATAATACAATCACAGAAAATATTCATAAACAAAAATTTATTCAAATAAAATTTGAAGAAAAATAGAGTTATATAAACAATGAACATAATCCGTGGACCTCTTATCTTGAAGAAAATCAAGTAATAGTCTTTAAAAGTCTTGAGAGACTTAAATAGTCTTAAGAGACATCAGCATTCATTTCTCTTCCTTGAGCGAACGTGAACTTTTGTAAATGTTCAATCCGGTGTACGTGTTGCTTTTGATGTTGAAGCTTGGACTCAATAGCTGGCTCGTGTCCGGGTGGGTGCATTTAGATGAGATTTGAGCCCCTATTTCTTCCAGTATTACTCATCTATGTAGTTTGATGTTTTCGGGGAATGCTTCGTTTTGTTCATTTTGACAACTCAACGTTTCGCTTCTCTTACTGGAAGCGTCATTCATGGAAGCTATCTCTCAAAGGCTTAGAGAGCACAAAAGAGCGATGGAGCAACATAAATGGGACACATCAGCGGTTGCCGAACATTCCGCCTCAAGCCCTGGACATAAAATAATGTTCGACCAAACACGGGTCTTGGACAAGACGCAAGAATATCATCCGCGTTTAATACGTGAGGCCATAGAAATAGCAAAGAGGCCAAAAACCTTTAATAGAGAAGATGTATATATCCCTAGCAGGGTTTGGAAAGGGTTCTTGTCTCCAGAAAAAGACCAACGGCTAATGTCTTCCGAAAAAGATTCAAATCGGCCCAACATTTGTGCAACGGACATCGATGCTATATAAGAGCGAACTAAAGCCGGTAAACGCTCATTCTCCTGATGACGCTTCCAGTAGGAGAAGCGAAACGTTGAGTTTTTAAAATGAACAAAACGCAGCATTCCCCGAAAACATCAAACTACATAGATAAGAAAAGCTGCGAAAGCCTTCAAATAAAAAGTATTACTCATGTTATCATATGTCATAACTTTTGGAGTTATCGCCTCACGACTCTCTTCTATACCTTGTGCACAGAATTCCCATGGATAACCGATATTGTGCAAAACATCTTCAATGGAAATTTTTAACATTGTACACGCAATTTCTATACAACTTTACGTAACATTATTGTACTGAGGCAGGGTTTCATTAAATCTTACTACGTCTCACAAGGGAGGGGTTAAAAAAATGGCAAAAATCGCCTCACATAACGCTTTAGTGACCCCATGTAAACTGGTACAAAAAGCACACCCCATATGTAAGAGGCCTGTTTCCTTGTGGCATTAAAAAAACCTTTTGATATCCAAATGCATTAATATGTATCACATATAGTTCATAATTAATATACTATTCTATAATTGCAAGAGAAATTGACAGCGCATGTGCTTTGAAGAGTGAATCCACACCTTTACGATGGTTTACACGGAACTGCTATAATAGACAAAGATGCCGAGCATTGCAAGGATCCCAGTTATTTCCTAGATGATTAATAAATGAGTTACTTGTTAGCTTCCTCGCATTCTTGCAGGAGTATCCCCTACCAGGTTGCGAGCTTTATTCTGGATTTGATGTTTCTGCCACTTCGGTATGGTGAGGATCGGGCCAAAGTTTTCAAATATATAAAGTTATAACACCGTGAAGTGCTAATGGTAGCACTCTTTGGGGAGTTTTTCCATCCAAGGGATCCCTCATTTTGAAGACGTTACCAAGTATAAATTTGGAAGCTATTTCCTCAGTTGACCAACCGAGATGTATATTGACAGACTTTAGCTTCAATTAAATCACGTTAAACTAAAAAAAAAATAGGATTTACATTCAACATAATATGATATAGTGTTCTTTTTATGTCAGTAGTTCATGTATGCAACATGAAATGGGTAGGAGATTTTAACATGCAGCAGGCCCTGACTAAAAATGAACGACTGGATAAGATTCGGCACGAAATGAGACCCTTAATCCTGATGGCAATATGTACCCTTCGGTGTGAGTTATTGATTCCCTTGACGGCCGACCATCGAATAAGAACATTTTTATGTTTCCCTAGCGGTTGCCATGGATGGCGAGATAAGGGAATTCTCTTCCAAGCTCGTGCCTTATTGAATGCGACAAAGGGGGTGACCGAAGCGTTTAAGGCCTACGGCCTCTCCCCTAAACGTTACTCATTACTCATTAAAACCTAGTCTTGTCCACTGAAAGTTACCGTTTTCCAACCGCGTGCTTTTTACTAAGTTAAAATTAATCTTTAGACTTAAATTTTCCTCATAATAGTTCGAATTTAAATAAAAACAATTGACCAGCCTCTTCTGTTCCACGCGTACCACATCGAAGTCGCAAATACCAGAGTCTTTGTTTTTACTATATAATATGCTGATCTGATTCATAATGTGAAAGAATTATACACTATAATTCCGTGTCGCTTAATACTTTACTAACTTGATTATTTAAGCACCTGAATTTGTGGCTTATTATTATCATGAACGTCTTGGTTCAGTCATATTACGAATCACTCTGCAATTGATAATAATCAGTATGTACTCACCCAATGTATTTTTATTCTAGTATCATAACACCATTATCGGTAATTAAGTTTTATAAACACATTAAACGTCTGGGTACCTCAATCGAATGAATTTTTAATACTTTGGAACTATCAACTAAAAATGCGAGTCAAGCTTGTAAAGATGTTCACATGGACAAAAATTGAAAACAAATTGTCAGACCAGAGAGAGATTGCCTCAATGAGATCATTAACTGTGTACATCATCACTTTGTATATTAATTTGGAGTCACATATTGCCATATTACGTCCAATTTTAAGTAAATTTATTTAATGAAGTTGGAACAAATTTGGTGTTAAAAACTTGGTTGAACATTGAGTGAATATTAGAGTTTGATCTTTTTTAAACCTAAATATCACTTAAGTAATCGTTTCAGGCTTAACTTTGTGGAAGTTGGTAACATCCATGATAGAACAACTTGGTTTTAATCCACACAATTTATTACATACGACCCGGGTTTCAGCAACTTACATTTTGTGCCATCATCAGGTCTGATGTACCTGACGCCTGAGGTACCTGATGATGGCACAAAATGTAAGTTGCTGAAACCCGGGTCGTCTGAAATAAATTGTGTAGATTAAAACCAAGTTGTTCTATCATGGATAAATATCACTTGCCTCTACGAATTAATATGAAAAATAAACATTAAAAAAATATCAATGCTGGCATGAAATGGGCTTAGCATTGATTGATGCCAAGGGCATCAGTCGTTTGTTCTAAACGCCATTATGAAATTGACAATTAAATAAGCGTTTGTACACCATCAAGAAACTTAGGAATCCGTCCGACTTCCCTAAATTCATCAATACAAACATGAAATTTTAACATTGGTGTTAAACTGTTAATATCAGAGTTTTAAAAAAGTAAATAAGGGGGTCTGAGTCAAGTACTTCCAATTATCTCGACGCTTCTCTAAAAAAAACACGTAAGTGTCGATCGCTAGCTAGAGTTTGAAATAATTCTTTAGATTTACCAACAATGAGGCATTGTTGTGCCTAATGTACACTGATAATGATTAATTTTAAAATTTTTCTTATATGTGATCTCCACTTGGGCATTTAACACATGGTGACAAAGAATGAAATTGACTTTTAAACTGCTTAAACGATTGTACTTCTGAATTGCATTTTCAATTTGAGCCTATGCTCTTTTTTGATTGACGAATGTATATTAATTGGTAATGATATTGAATGTTCGCGACACACAGAAGCTGAATTTTATTCCTAAATGTTTTTACTTCCATTTTATTTAATTTCTTCGAAATACTGTGTAATTTTTGGTATGTGATTACTGAAGCATGCGGGCAGTGGATATCCTAGGGTTGAATGGCGCAGACAACTTCGACACATCCATCTAAACTGGCTGCATCATCCAATTAATTCGATGGCACCCCAGAATCTATTAAATGGAATAAATACTGCAGTCAAAGCTTGGGTTGCATCATCCAACCACTTTTTTCAATGTTCTTTCTCATCGCAAGAAAATCTTTCCTCTCCTAACCTGCACCTGCGAACTGAAAGGGCTTTCTGAGTTCAAAGCCCTTTCAGTTCGCGGCACAGCATTGCGATTTTAATAGAAGGGGTGGTGCCATTCGATCCCTCAGATGGTCATCTCAAACAACTATGGTTGAATAATGGTTAATATGGCGGATTAAGGTAGTTTGAGCGAAATATCACTTCACCTTGAATTTGAAGTATTTGATTTCGTTTTAAAGATAAAACTCCCATCTTTCCAATGATATCAAAATATTAACCCCTTTCCGAACTACTTTTCGATCAATCTGCCTAAACATTTCAGCTCTTTTACATGGTATAAATTACAGCTCTGCGCTCCAGAGCGTGAATATTGAACAAAAATTAGGAACATGTAACACCTAGATTTCGCCAAAAACTAACAGTGTGTAGCTTGTATGTTATCTAAACTGTTTATAAAAATAATCAATTACTCACCGCAGAAGTAATTTTTACAGAATCACAAAAAAATACTGTTTTGAAGGTGTTTTCACCGTACGGCGTGAAAAAACGAATCAAGCCAGTAACTTATGTAGATATGTTTATTTATATACTGGGACTTATAGTCATTTATAACAATATTTTTGCGTCATTAATATTATTATATTTACTTCTTACTGACGCTTAAATCAAAAAACTAAAATTCGAATATGGTCTCCGTTATGACTGGGGAAATATCTCGTTAAAACTACCTTATGATGGCTTGGTGGTGTAACTGGCTAGGACACCTGACTGGCAATTGGGAGATACGGGTTCGCATCCCGGTCAAGTCAAATGATATTTTCATGTCGCATTTCGCCGTCTTTGGTGCATAACTTCTTCTTGTGTTGGCAACCCCGCACGTCACCGATTCCACCCCGCCCCTGCCTTCTCCTACCCTTCCCTTCTTTCTTTCCCCTCCCCCTTTGCCCCCGCCCCCCTGCCTCACCTACCAAGAGCCACGGCGGCCAGTCCACGCTCGAGTAGCGACGATCGTAACTCCTCCCCCTCCCCACCATATCCTCATCCCCCCCTCCTCCGGCAAATCAAACGGCGTCTTCTTCCCTCCTCGTCATCGATCAAGGTTTCCTTCCCAGTTCCATTCCTCTTCCACTCAACGCTGCGAAAAGGAATAGCGGCGGCCATCTTGTCGAGGGGCATTATGGGAAGGGTTGTGGCGTCGAACATATACCTACACTCATCCTCTTGCCTCGATCACGAGAATGCAGTTTGTCTCTAATCATGGAATCCCTCATAACCACCACTGTGATACCAGCGATGTCTCCAGTTGCTGGCTTCTGAGATGAGTGTGAATGGAAGTTAGTTAAAATAGATCAAAGACAGACAAGACCCACCCTGACATTGAACTCTCCACTGCCGAGTGCCACCATGTTTTGCGATTCTCATGCTTTCGTTCCTGGAGCGGGATCCGATGTTAACATCGTGGGAGAGTGTTCCCACGGAAATGCTCATGCCATTTAGGACAAAGAATATTATTGGTATTCTTCAAGGAAAAGGGATTTTGGAGAACAATTCATAATCCTGAAGAAAATAAGCTCTCTTGAACAAAAATAAGTAGAATGAAGATCCGTTTGGCGTTTTAGGAGAGGAAATTAAATTATCACTCTCATTCTTTGAGCCGGTTTAGGTATATGCCTTAGAGGGATCGTATCTATTCTTTTAAGTGTAAACTTCTATAGCCGCACCTCGTACAGAAAATTCTGCAGGGGGTAAATCGGATTCTGGGCGACACGCTTTTTTTCCGCGCCACGCTTAGCATGCCGAATGTAAATTCATGAGAACGCTTTCGCTTTAACATTGTAAGATGGCGTAGTGGTTAGAGTCGTCGTCCAACATACTGAAAGTCCCAGGATCGATTCCTATTGGTGTAGTATATTTCTACATATTATATTTATCAGTATATCGCCGTAGAGGATTACTCTACTTCCACGTGGTCTTAAGCACACCTATTATTTTTTTCTTCCTCACTCAAGACTTCTTCGAACTCATTCTCTCTTCAAATGAGCACAGCCGCTGTCTTTCTTCATTCCGTGAAACATGCTTTCACTTCTCCTTTCTCTTATCCAAGTATTGTGCCTTCAACATCCTCTTGCATCTAATCACTGGAAATGGTATCATCCATAGTTTCAGAGTATCACAAGGTCATAAATGAGTCGTCAATTTTTTTATTACCAAACGGCGTTGGATGGTAGGTGATAAAGTAAAATACTTTTTCTCAGGAAGAGTAAGGTATCATACGCTGTGTTATCCTGCTGTATTTTTACATTTTTTAAATTTCTTTGTGCTAAAATAGTTGTTTCCATTGTTTCATAGTCCAAATTGATCTCGATCATTGATGAAATAGACATGATCTTACATTAAATGTTGAAAGGCCTATTTTCAATGTTAGATGCTTTCATTTGATGTCTTACGCCTTTTTAGTATAATGTACAGTTCCCGTTTCGCTTTCTTTAAGAAAGGTAGGCCTCTTCTGATAAACATTTTACTGCCTATTTAAGAGCCACCGGATATTCGAATGCGATCTAGACGAACAAGCGGATCAGTGGTTTACTTTTCGCACGGGTGTCACTGACGTAAATCTCTTTGCATCACGTGTCAGCGCACCTATCTCCTAAAATAAAGAAACAGAGCGAGTGTGAGATCGAATCGGAGCAAAAATTGAGAAAGAGTGAAAAAAAGCGATATCGGTAGATTGAGAAACAGCGCATATTTTCTGAAGGAAGCATGTTTCCTTGTTGTAAGAGATAGCGGTGGATGGGACCTTAAATATAAAGGTTTTTCTTCATTGATTTGATCACCAACCAATACGAGGCAAATCGAATAAATACCATACTTCATCTTAGATATCTCCGTTGTTTGTAAAAAATAATGTGGAAGCAGGAATTAAAAAAAATATTCGCAAACATAATACGCTTGGCAATCTACACCTATGGCTCGAAGTGGACGGCACAGGCATGCATTAGAGGTTATGCATCCAATTGGCTCATTTAACTTTCAAGCGGATCACTTAAGTGGCACCGTGTCACCTAGCAACCCGTCGCGGAGGTTTAAAGATATCGTCCTTGAAATAGGGAGATGTATCGATTTAAGACTCGGTTTGGGAAACGAATTAAACAGGAGATGGTTTCTAATGTCATATTGTTTTTATTTTTCTTTTTGTGCATTGGTGGCAAACGGTCAAAATAGAAAATCGAATCACCGCTTGAAACCGTCCGTAATTCTAAATCTCTATTCTCATCGTCTTGCTGTGGAGCGATTCATCGAAAGTATTAGTCTTGAATTCATTTTTAACTTTTTTTTTAAATCTTTCAATGTTTCAGATAACCTAAGTCGCAGTCACTAGAATGGCTTTTTTTATCACTGTCAGCAGAAAATAATGAAGCGGAGGAAATATGCGTTGAATAATTAGCAATTACTCTGAAAAATTATACCAATTGAATTTAGGCATGTTTTTAGTGAATGCATAGCCGCAAGCTTCGGATGAAGTTTCTTAGTCTATTGAAGAAGTGAACAAATTCAACTTCTTATTTCTGGATGTCTTCTAAACTAGCAGTTGCAAGAATGGAATAGGTATGAAAACTTGATATTTGAAGTGGTTCCAAACTTTCATTTCACTTCCCTTGATGGGTGTGAAATGGGAGAAATTATATCTTTGAAGTAAAGTTTTGTGTTTTCCCTGCGTATAGCGTCATGGAAGGCTATTCGGGTTTGCCACCGGGTCACTCCTCTCATCACTGCCGACGTTTCGGACCTCGAGCCGAGATGGATCTTGACTAGAAGTCCGAAACGCAGCGATGAGAGGAGTGACCCGGTGGCAAACCTGAATAGCCTTCCATGAAATTATATCTTTGTTGGGCAGTATGAAGTGTTACATGCATAATTTCAAAGAAGTGTCAAGGTTTTGACAGCATGCTTGTAAAAACAAAACAACCACGGTCCACAGACCCCCTGTCACAAGGCGCTGTATCCAGTTAGAAATCGAGGGTACAGCATACTTTAAAAGTTTGGCAGCGTACTGTGGCACACTTTAAGCAAGCAGGCGATCAAGCGATATTATTGACATATTTGCCATGACTCTTGATTTCGTAATTGGTGCTCTCCGCATTTTTTTAATTCTATTAGCAGTGCCAAATAACTGTCAACGTCACGGTCACTTGAACAGACGCAGTGCTATCTTCAGTTGTCATTTTCAGCACATTCCAATCCTCCGCGCTTTTTCAAGATCGATGGTAGTACTAATTCTTGAGAGACGACTCCAATCGTGATGGGATCTAATTAAAAGTAATGGCAAACACTCGCTAGCTTACTGTAGTTTTGTGCAAATAGTCTTATGCAAGATCAAATATTATCTGATACTGGAGTTTATTAAAAATAACTCAGAATATAGTCAATATAATAATTTACACAATATAAACGCAGTCGAATTTTTTAAGACATTTTAATCTGATATCAATTTACGAGAAAGTTGACGAAAGATTTACCAGAAATGTTCATTTCAAAGAAGCGAATGTACCTGACCAAAGAGTCATCCACATCACATTATTGTAATAATTTTTTAAATTGTCCAAGTTAGCTTTCCGTTGGTTAGTTGTTTTTTTGTGGATGCGACCAATCCCTGTGAGACGGTTCATTTTTTGCGTTTAGTATATTTGGTAGGGCACCAAAAGATAAAGATAAGTAGGGGAGATGAGGAAGGGTGGAGAGAAACGCGACGTCGGTATCATCCTACTCTTATTGGAGTGATTGACGAGTGGTCCACAGTTCCGTCCTCTCATTCGACAGACAAAGTACAAAACTCAAGCTACTCTCCATATACTTTGCACAATAGTAGGGTTCGTAATTCAACTGAAGAATCTGCCATGCATCCGAAATTCGAATCCTCTGAATGGGTAGTCAGTAATCTAGCCACCATAAAAACTCGGTCATAGTAGAAAATCGAATCAAGCGTACCTTGAAGATTTCCCAAAGACACAAAAGCAAAAGAGTGACCGGACCAACCCAAATATATAAATTAGCATTAATTGATTACTTGAATCTGCCACTTTTGATGTGAGTGAATGGATGTGAAGTCAGTAATCTAGTCACCGCAGCAAACCTATCACCTATGCATGAGCGAATTATTCCCTCGGATGCTGAACATTGTGCTGAACATGGTCTTGATAAACATATACGACCATCCATAGATCCAGAATGGTGACTCATCTTTCTCCGAAGTTCCTTATGTGGCATGAAAGGGGCGTGTTCATATCATGAGTTGGTAAATACTCAAAGCCGAGGGTATACTCAAAGCCTAGTATAAATACTCAAAGCCTGAGCGAAATTACTCTCAATTCGTCTTAGAGACGAAACACGAATTTTATTTTGAAAGATAAAGTAGCCCTAAGAAGCATCTAGTAAATACATTGATATCGATAACCATTAAACTGTTTTTTCAATGACTGAACTTCTACGTATGTATATAAATGCGCGTATTTGAATCTCTAATTTGACTTATTTTTTTCACGGCGTACGCTATTAATGTCTTCACAAACGAAGGCTTTTTTTGCGACTTTAAAAAAAAGTATTACGGTGAGTATAATTAGGTGATTTTAATTTTTGTAATAATTGAGATAACATGCGGACCACAATCTGCTACATTTCGGACGCGATATGTGCGCAAGAAATTCCTCATTTTTTTTAGTGTCTCTCTGCAGCGCACATCCAAACCGTATCTCCAGGAAAACCACTTCTATTTGTTGACAACAATTTTGAAATTTTAAATGGCAAGTGGTTGATATTTTGGTATCGTTTGCAAAATTATATCTTTTTCTTTTTCATGAGACCAAATACCTTGAATATATTTGTGCGCTGATATTTCGCTCAAACTTCCTTCTGCGCTGGACAGAGACGGACGACTCTCGCGTCACTCTTGCTCCTTTGACAACGCGTCGTGAGGAGGGGGAGGGGGTTGAGGGGAAGTGGGGAGGGGGGGGAGGAACGAGGGAGAGAAGGAGAGCAAACGGCACGAAGAAAATCTTACGCAACACTTGCGTGTCATCCCAATTGCGTCCGATGAACGACCTACTGACAACTCTCAGGGAGGACGTCTTGAAACAAGGGGCATGAAAAAGTGTCATGGAGGTTCTATCGTAGAATTAAATGTGTCAATTTTTTTTAAATTCGAGTTACTGGAAGAAGAAAAGAGGCTACCTCTTTAAAGTTACGTCTGAAAAACGTTATTCTTTTTCTAAAATATTACTATATCCACTGATTAAACGTGAAGTGTGTAAATCTTGGAGAGGAGATCTGGTATTCCCCACCCGAGTAGCAGTGTTGCTTAGCACCGTAGCGTCAGGTCAGGCGTTGGTAAAGAGTTGTCAGCATCAGCTGAAGAAAATGGCATACAACTCTCTAAATGTCGTTGCTGAACTTCAATGCTGCCCAATGGTAAAACCCGAGACTTCTTCCTCCAATCTATTCACCGGGAAAACATGTTATCCTTCGTGGTGAATCAAAATAAGGTCAAACTTTGCTGGTTCCACAATTATATAATTATGGATAAATGTAACTGCGGAACAGGCAGGGTTTTCCTTCTTATACTTTTTCGTTAAGGAGTCTACCTAGTGAATTCCTGTCCTTCACATGTAAATTTTCGATCCTATGACTTCTCCACGACACCAAATAGTTAAAATCTTTCGTACAGTTTTTGAATCACTTGACCGACCATCCTCAGTCTTCAACTCAAAGACCGGTGACACTTCATTGGTGAGGGCAGAGCTCTCTAAGATTTCTCCTCTCAGGTGTATGTAATTCAAGTATCAGCGTAGGAGCTGAGGGTAAGTTCTTTTTCCCAGGCCGCCAGTGGATTCCCAGATAGAAATGATGCCCAGATTATCACATAGTAAGGGTTCAGATGAAAATTCCTTTAAATCTCTCCTGAGTTGGTTCTTGGGACCTCGGTAAAATTCCAATTTTGAAAAATGTTATATTTTTTATTCCTGTCCACTTCTTTTCTGTGACTTAACCAAAATGATCACGAAAGTTCATATAAGTAAAAACCAACATTGAAGCGTGATGTTGGGACAACACTTAACATGCTGAAAACCACAATGGAAACTCTCATTCAATTAAAGTACGTGAAGAAGTTCGTTCATTGCTTCCTCGATATGTGGTTTACTTATCTAATATCCACATTTTCTTGCTAAGCATGATTAAGCAAGAACATTTTCTATTAAGTATCCATGCCTACCGAAAACTTACTACAAAATGTCCTCAACTTGACTCACAAAATCATCGTCTCCAACTCGAAATCGGTTTAATTGGCGACGGTACGTTCTACAGGTACTAATCCCAACGGTTTGCAGAAGTTACACATTCAAGACGTTAGCATAGCAGGCTCCATTCCCAATTTTCCTGAGTTGTAGTTTCCTACAAATATCTGGTATGCTAAAAATCACAAAGCTAGGTTAGGCTTAGACGTTTACAGAGGCCTCTCTGGTATCAGGCCACGGGACTTCCGATCAGTAGCCTGGCGATATTACCTCAAGGCTACGATGCCAACATCCTTGTGAACAACTCCATGAAAAATGTGATCATATCCTTTTCTGCTGCCCACTGACCTACTTTGACTTAAATAAGACCTTTTAAATATTTTAATATAACAAATTGAGGCGTTTAAGCCAGATTTTTACGTGCTAAAATCTATTCCCCGGGAATGAGTACCATTTATCCGTCACTGACCGTGCCTAAAATTTATTCACAGACATAAGTACTGTCCAGTGTCACTCTGCGACTTAAGTTACCCTCTTTCTTCCTCACAGGAACATGGAAGACTCGAACAGGAAGTGGAAGAAGGCCCAAAGAGTGGGGGAAGAAGAGGACGAGAAGGAGGAGGAGGCAAGGTCAGTGATCATGCGCGTGGGAAATCGGAGGTCAAGGGGCTTGCCCCCTGACTTCTACGCGGACAGCGAAGGCGAGACCGCCAACTCGGACGGGGCCACCAAGATCATCGTCTCGGAAGATCCGGTCGTTGTGGTCTCGCCTCCCGGTCAGAGGGCCTTGCAGCAAAGCTCTCCGAGTCAACACTCGGACCCAAATGGTTCCTCGCCCATCGAAGTGGGCGGGCCGCAGCAACAGCAAATTGACGAGACTGACGCCGCCATAGCTGGCATGCGCGAGGCCTCCGCCCGGGAGATGAGGGCGTCCCCGCAGCACAGATTGACGCCTTTATCCTCCGAAAACTCGGTGATGCACGCCTACCACCACAGCCTCCAGCAGCAGCAGGGCCAGGCGAGCCCAGAGGAAACGCGATTGGCCTACCTGCAGTACGATGTGGCTAACTCCTCTACCAGCAACGGAGATGAGGTGCAGAGGGGTTACACCCCCGGTCCCTCCACCGTGGTGCCCTCTTCTGACGAACCCAACGGTACAGGGAACGGAGGGGAGCTGGGGAATTACAGCGCAACCCCACCTATGGGCGGAATGGAGAACTACCCCACTCACGTGATAGCCGACCTCGGTATGCACGCTCCGCAGTCACTGGAACACCACCACCACCACCAGCAACAGCACCACCAGCATCACCAACACCATCAGCAGGGGCACACGATATCGCATCATCAGACGACCACTATCCCCGACATAAACAACCAGAAGATGACCTTCGTGTCGGTCAGCTACCACCCGGAACTTGGAGATCTCAAGGGAATAGCTCACCTCTCGTCCTCAACTGCCAACCAGGCCACTCTGACAACACCGTCCTCGACGTACACCACGCTGGAGAACGTCAACATGGCCGCGGTCGCTGTGTCCAGCCCGTATGGGCCAACTTCGCCCCCTAATACGACCAACCTGAGCTCCATCGCTTCGCTGCAGGGTCACTTCACGCTGTCGAACGCGACATCGGCTTCGCCGTCCCCGACGATGACTCAGCAAGTCGGTGCCGTGTCTCCCTATCCTAATTTCCTCTACGGGAAGCATATCGGGGTCACGGGGGCAGCTGGAGACGAAAGCCCACCGATATATATCAAGAATGATCCCACGCTCACCGCCTCAGCCAACAAATCTCCCCCGATCGGATACAACTCTTCACATCAGCAGAACCAGCAACCTACCCTTCAACTCCTCGCCCCCCAGTCCCAACAATCTACGCACCACGTCCTAAACCAGCACCCTCCCCCTTCGTACGACCACAGCCCTATGATCTCAGGACACCAGAACCTTGTCGGTTCCAACAGCAGTCCGCAGTCGAACCAACAGCAGGCCACCCTCTACGGATCTGGCGGAATGGCTGCTTCAATTCAGTACGTGATGGGTACCGGCACGAAGGTGGCGGTGGAACCAAATTATTGGACCTTGCCGTCGACTAGCAACGGTGTCGTATCCTCGGACTATAATTACAACAGCCTGCTAGCGGCTGGAGGGGCGACTGGTGGTGTCAGTGTCGGTGGGAGCCCGTCGATGGAATCCATGGAACTCAGGAGCTTGGCTGCCAGTGCGAGCAACGCCTCATTCTCTCAATACCCGTCAACTTCAAGTTGGAACATAACAGGAGACGAGTCATATACAATCGGTTAGTAATGCAATGGTAAAATATGGTGCGTGTACTTAGTAAACAATTTGTACTTTTCTCTCAATGCTATCGTGATTTAAATTACAGCATTCTGTTATGCATAACACTGTCATGAATCACTCTTCATAATTCAACGATTTGGAGAGATAATGATGATGTTTATCCTAAAGGTCAGGGTTTCACTTTCATATTTTCTTCAATCTAAAGTAGTCCCATACTGTCGAGTGAGAGATACATTAGTGGACAATAGTATTCATAAGTGATTCAATCCTAGCATTGTATCAATGCAGTCCTCCTTTCTTCTTTGTCCCAAGTTAATTCCTATACTTCCTTGCACTTTGTGTTGTGTTCCCCTGATTCCTCTCCATTGGAACTAGATATTTGCACCCTAGACTTTCTCTTGTACATCTTTCTCATCTATATATCCTAGATATTTTCTTTCATGTGATGACCTTATTATCAGCCTTAACCGGGAATGATTTTTCCTCTGTGGAATATCGCACTTATGTGCACTTGCGGGTGACTCCGTAAAAGTTAATACCGTGGCTAGTCCCGGTATCCTAAAAACTGGCCAAAAGACCGAACAGCTCACTGTGTTCCATGCTTGTCTTTATCCTCGTGGACTGTGGCGCTAAGCGTAAGATTTGGACTGCTTATTGACATCATATGTCTAGCAGTCCAGAACACCTTGCTCCTATAAATCCCTCAAAAATTCACAGGGGAGGAGGACGTCTCGGTAGCTTAACTGGTTAAAGCACTCGGAGCGAAATCGAAGGGATCCGGATCCCGGTCAAAGCGAATGATTTTTCCTTTTGTGAAATATCGCACTAACCTTCTTATCCCTCGATAATCCACGCAGGAATTCCCCTTCTGTCATGCTCCATACAAGTCCTGTTCCTAACAGTAATCCCCTCGGTTTTATCTTCCACTCTTACGCTCTTTTGTACTCCAGATATATCTAATATGCAATTATAATTTTGTTCACTTAACGCATGTATGATATTGAACGGGATTTTATTAATAGTTATATAATCTGTCTCTCAGATACATCTAATGTCTTGATGGACGGCAAAGAGTGCGTCAATTGTGGCGCAAGTACGACTCCACTTTGGCGACGAGATGGCACCGGTCACTACCTCTGCAACGCTTGCGGTCTCTACACCAAAATCAACGGAGTTAACCGCCCTCCAGTGAGACAGCAGCAGAAAAAGTCCACCGGGGTAAGCGTAATTTAACGTTGCGATTCAAAATTAACAAGATTTCATGTTTCGGCATAAGACCAGATCGAGGCATCCATTCCATTTGATATAATTAATATACTGTTAAAACACCTTCCTTGCTCATTGGTTCATATTCATTAGATTTGAGGGATATACGTTTTTTATTTCATTCTGTTTCTGCAGCATCTATAAAAAAGTTCTTGGTCAGCCTTATCAAAGACACTAAATAATGCTTGCTCACCATTTATTCCTTAATAGAGGAATTCACTATTTTCTTCTCGCTAAGTAAATTGGTGATGGTTGAAAGTGAAAACATAGCAAATTTAACTAGTGGTGAGCTATATTATAATTTCAAGGATTAAATGAATTGGTTACCATTGACTAAAAATACAAATGTTCTTTATAGAATCTGGTTCTAAGTTAGTTAACTTTGAGTCGTTAACTTTAGTTGTCGTAAGAAAATAGTGTCCCACGGTATTATTGTACTTTATACATACTCTTTGGTGCCATATGGCAAATATGAAAATATTGACTCCTTATAGTCATTTACGTTATTTGTAGCAAAAAGATTGGAGATTTTTAGCATATTTACGGTTGTTAAAGTCTTCAATGGCTATGATTTCATTTTTTAAATGTAACAATTATTAAAAACATGGAAGATTTCTTCACTCATGTCTAATAATAGAAAAAGTATCAAATGATAAACATATTCCTAGCTGTAAACATCCGATCAAGAGTCGGAATGAAATGAAAAAGATTCATTAAAGCATTTTAGGAGAGAAAATTCTCGGAGAGCCAGGTTTTTAAAATTGATTGATCACGAGGGACTGTTTATCTTATCTCTATAAATTCAATTATCTATGCTTTGAGAATAATATTACCTGAATTTATGTTTCGCCATGTTGTAGCTGTATCTTGGAACGTTGGAGCACCACACATATATCGGGCCCATTTCAATTAGGAATTAGATAACAGGATACACACTTTAGCTGGTGTAAGTTTCACTTCCGATAATTTTAATTGGTAAAGTTAAGCTTTTTAGTTTTCTTGGCCTATAATTACGAATGACAGATGGTTTGGCTGGCCAAATTCGATACACCGATGACTCCTTTGACAATGGTTCTCAGTGCATGTAGCAATCGATGCAACTAGAGCGTTTTGAAAATATCGCATTCTTGTTTTTTCGCTGTATTTTTCAGGAATGTAAACGAATGAATATTTAAATACCTTGAAAGAGGGGAAAATGTCTAATCGATTGTTTTTGACGCTTCTGGCTTTGCAGCAGACGGGATGCAGGCGAACTGGCGTCTCCTGTGCCAACTGCAACACCGCCAACACCACGCTATGGCGTCGAAACAACAATGGAGATCCGGTGTGCAACGCCTGTGGCCTCTACTTCAAACTACACGGAGTGAGTCGCAAATTTCAAATCAAAGAGTATTCCTCTTTCTTCGAATGCCGTTTTTACTGTTTAAAGACGTAATTGCGTTGCGAAAATCCCTCTAAACCTTTTGTTTTTCGATGAGTATCTGTTACTAATACAACTTTTATTTAAATTAAGCGACCCGGGTTTCAGTGGGTGTCTACGTTGGGCAGACAGGTATTACTTCTGTGTCAGGTACTTGCTTCTGTGTCAGGAGAAAATAACATTTAAGTGCTTATAAAAACATCAAAGAGGATAAAAGTAATTTTGCTAAACACTAAATATGTAGCCGCCACAGGAGTGATTTTACAATGAATATCCTAAAATTATGCAACGACCGCTGCGAATAAGATTCAAGAGAGCAGTTGAAAATTTTAAAAATTTTGAACAACGACGACAACACCCTCATTAACGAATACCTTTACCCTTTCTTTTCCCCTATTCTGGCCTCCGTTTCAAACTTCTTCTCCCCTTCCGTTACGTAACTAGGGAAACAATAGGATAAACAGATCTCAATTAATGCCTGATGATGGTCATTATTCACTGAAACCCGGGTCGCTTAATTTAAATAAAAGTGGTATTAGTAAAAGATATTCATCGAAAAACATAATGGAATACCACAAAGTTAATTATGAACTAGTGAATTTTCCTCTAAATCTTATTCAATCTATTACTTGAGGAAGTTATTGGGGGCTTTCCATTCAAGCTGTTGAAATTGGCGCACATCGGAACACATCACTGCACAATAGCGCACTCGAACGAAGTTGAATGGAACGATGCGCGCTGGCTAAGTGTTTTGTAACCCACCGGTAGGTAGCATTCTTATGGGTGAACAACAGTCGCGGTCGAATGTTTTGTCTTATGTTGTTGAATTAGTTCAAAATAAGTATTTAAAAACGTTAGCTACTTTTCACAGAGTGGTTAAAAACTTAAAAATATGCATGTCCGCCGCCTTTACTGAAAATCAACAAACTTGGAAACAATCACGGATGTGATTATCGACGTTCTTTTGTTTTTAAGCGCACATCAACTTTGCTCCCGATCTGTTTTTAAGTGCGCAGGGTCTGAATCACGAATGGAATGAAAGTGCACTGTTGTGTTACGAAGTGATTAGCGAACTATTAAGCGAATGGAAAGCACCCATTATTTCTTCTTAGAATAGGTGTAAGCATTGTGTGCATGTGCTAGATTATAACAAAATACTGCACAGTGCATCATGCTGTGAGGACTTTTAAATAGGTGGTACACTTACGTGCAGAGCAATTACTCGCGTCCTTCTAAGTGATAAGTGCAAACCTATCACCTTTTGCGCACATAAACATGCACCAACAGTTGAAGAAAACGCAAGGGTAGAGTTTCAAGCTGACGTTTGGAATGATCTGAGATAAATTTTAACATTTTACCGGCAAGATTTGGATAGGTGTCGGTATAAATTGAAAATAGAAACGGATTTTAGTTAATCAAGGCAGAAGAGTAGAGGTTACCACAATACAAAAATTAAACAACAATCATGATTTTAAATATGGATTTAAGTTATTTAACTTTTTCAACGATATTTAAACTGCTATATTTTTCCTTTTCTGGAAATGTTTTCATGATATAACAATTGCCGTCTGCAAGCGCACATGCTAACGAACACAACATCATTAAGATTTTGGCCGATGTGTTCAGCGGAGGTAATAGCGATAATAAGTCTGCTTGCGGTAACTAGTATTATAGTTTTTAAGTTATGTTTTTTTATAATTTATAGATGTGTGATTCAAGAGGAAGACCATGTATCACAATTTTATACATTTCTGAGGAATACGAGCCAACTATTTCGTCTTGCGTTGGTGACATCTGCCTTATTGAATGACTAAGTAGTGTACAATAAGTTTTTCGAGTGTGCCGCGTGATGACCTTGACAGGTTCAAACCCAGGCTTTATCGTGAGGCCATTGAGATAAAGAAGAACAAAGAAAATTTCAATAGAGTTGGTGGCCTCCAAATAAGCCACACTTGGATGCCCATACATAATAAATATTTTTCACGTACCTCTCCCTCCACCCCTCATCCCTCTTCCCCCTCCAACTCACCCTTCTGAGATATATATATATATATATATATATATATATATATATATATATATATATATATATATATATATATATATATATATATGCTAGCAACAAGGCGTTGAGGTTGGGGAAGGATAGGAAAGTAAATCACCCTTTCCCCAACAACCAACCCCGTACCAAGACATACCCTAAACTCCTAACTCCAGTGTGACACTCCTTATTAGTGAATCTCCTCCAGCTGAAGAAGGGTCCTTAGCCCGAAAGCTACCCCTAAGCAGTGGACACCGGTGCCGTCATTGATCATCTGCCTGTGAGTGTCCACTGATTTACTTTCCTATCCTTCCCCAACCTCAACGCCTTGTTGCTAGCATATACTTTTATATTTATTTCCTTTCCTTTTATATTTATATATATTTATATATATATATAAATAAAAATAAACTTTGCCACAGGTGGGGCGGAAATAAATATAGAAACACAAAAAAGAAGAACACTCACACACTATACGTTCTGATATTTCGACAGCCGAGCTGCCTTTCTCACAGAATGAAGGATACAGAATGATGGATAGGCATGGGACAAGGGGTAGAGTGAGGTAGGAGGAGAGGGAGGAGAAAGGGGTAAGAAAGGGGAGAAGAGGGCGGGAGGGGGTCAGAAGAGGAGAGCGGGGTGAGGGGGGGAGAAGAGGGGAAGAGGCGGGAGAGGATAAAAGGAGGAGAAAGGGGAGAGGAGAAGGGGCGGTAGGGGTCAGTGAGCCCGATTTAATCCGGGGGGATTATAGGCAGAATAAAGCCAGATACAAGCCAATTCTAAGGTACGTAATTGAAGGGGAGAGGCAGAGGGAGGGAGGGAAGACAATATGCCTGCTCGGAAACATTTGTCAAAACTGACATTGTGGGAGGAAGCATGGACCGGGACGGGGAAGGAGGCATTGGGCGAGGACGGCTTACAACTGGCTCGGTGGCCGGTCAATCTAACACTTAAGGCATTAGTGGTGAGACCAATGTAATAGGAATCGCAAAGGTTGCAAAGGAGGATGTACACAATGTTGTGGGAAGTGCATGACCGAGAGGGGACGGAAGGAAGTGGGTGGGAGAGGAATTTAGCGGGGAGGGGGTCGGTGATAAGAATAGGGCACGTTTTGCATCTCGCGCGATGGCAGAGGTTGGGTGGGGTTTTAGAGCTAAGATAGGGTTTAGTCAGCGGTTTGGTGGTTTTTAGGATGCTGGAGAGGTTAGGGGGACGCCTGAAGGTGAGAGAGGGACATTTGGGGAATGTGTTTTTGGTGGTGAGATTATCCGAGAGGAGTGGGAAAAGGTTTTTAATGATTTTTTTGAGGGCATGGACGCCTGGGAAGTAGGTGGTACAGAGGGAGAGGTTGTAATTCTCCTTATTTTGGGTTGGTTTAGGAGGAAAGGGTTTTTTGAAAATTCGTTTATTGAGAAGAGTCTCAGGATATCCTCGTCGGAGAAGGGATTGGTGCAAAGAGGAAAGGAATTTATCAAGGGAATCGGGGTTATTACATATGCGAAAACCTCGTGTAGAAAGAGAGTAGGGGAGGGATCTTTTAGTATGGGAGGGATGGCAGCTGTTATAGTGAAGATATTGCTGCTTATTGGTGGGTTTGATGTGGACTGAGGTGTTGAAATGGTGGTTGGAGAGAGTGATATCTACATCAAGGAAGGTGACATGGGAAGAAGAGAAATGAGAGGTGAAGGAGACAGAAGAGAAATCGTTGAGAGCGGAAATAAATGAATTAAAAGAATCGACGTCATGGGGCCAGAGAAGGAAAATGTCGTCGATGTATCGAAGCCAGAGTAAGGGTATCAGGGGTTGTGAGGATAGGAAGGACTCTTCGACACGGCCGAGGAAAAGGTTGGCATAGGAAGGGCTGAATCTACTGCCCATGGCGCAGCCTTTGGTTTGAAGGTAGAAGCGGTCATTAAAGGAGAAGGAGTTATGAGTCAAGATGAAGTGGGACAGGTCAATAAGGAAATCGGAGCTAGGGTTATGAGGAGTAGGGCGAGTATCAAGAAAATGCTTAACGGCGGATAAGCCTTCGGCGTGGGGGATGGAGGTATAGAGGGAGGTGACATCAATGGTGGCCATGATGATGTCGGAATCATTGGGGAGGGGGGTGGAGAGGAGGCGATCCAGGAAATGGTAGGTATCTTTGATATGCCTCCTTCCCCGTCCCGGTCCATGCTTCCTCCCACAATGTCAGTTTTGACAAATGTTTCCGAGCAGGCATATTGTCTTCCCTCCCTCCCTCTGCCTCTCCCCTTCAATTACGTACCTTAGAATTGGCTTGTATCTGGCTTTATTCTGCCTATAATCCCCCCGGATTAAATCGGGCTCACTGACCCCAACCGCCCCTTCTCCTCTCCCCTTTCTCCTCCTTTTATCCCCTCCCGCCCCTCCCCTTTCCTCCCTCCCACATCCCTTCCTCCTTCTCCGACCCTCTCCCGCCTCTTCCCCTCTTCTCCCCCCCCTCACCCCGCTCTCCTCTTCTGACCCCCTCCCGCCCTCTTCTCCCCTTTCTTACCCCTTTCTCCTCCCTCTCCTCCTACCTCACTCTACCCCTTGTCCCATGCCTATCCATCATTCTGTATCCTTCATTCTGTGAGAAAGGCAGCTCGGCTGTCGAAATATCAGAACGTATAGTGTGTGAGTGTTCTTCTTTTTTGTGTTTCTATATTTATTTCCGCCCCACCTGTGGCAAAGTTTATTTTTATTTAAATTATCGCGTGTGTGATTTTCCACGAACTCGTATATATATATATATATATATATATATATATATATATATATATATATATATATATATATATATATATATATATCCCTCACCGGCAACGAAGACATTAATTACCTCTTGAAGAAGTGACCTGTGGAGGTCACGAAACGTCGGGCTAAACCTGATCATCACGCGGCACCCCGGAAAATCTTTTTGATCACCATGAGCCGCGAAAGCTTCAATGAACAATTAAGTAGTGTACAAGTTTTATTTCAAAAAGTTTCTTCGCATGCTTATAACTTTTTACGAGGGTGGATTCATTACTCTCCTTCAAAACCTTCCACTGCAGCCATCATTTCTCCTCTACTCGTTAGCATAAATTTTCCAAACAATGTTTTTTGCACTTCCCAAGTCCCTGGCTCCCAAACCCTAATAAAATCCCCGAATATTCTCCAAGGTTGGTCCTTTTCCTTTTCTGCAGCATAACTTCTACCTTAAATACCTTATAGCTAAATATAGAAGCTATAAAGAAGTATATAAACTTATGGACGCTCCAGAATCATACCTACTCATAATCATTGAGATTCATATTTAAATAAAACTTTAATCCAGGAAGAAGATGTTTCCTTACTCAATACTTCCACTGAGGACACATTTTCTGCTCGACATTAATATTTTCTTCGGCTCCTCGTCCTTACGGAGCAATTTCTATTCCTTTTCTTTCTTTGACCTCCCCTTACATGCCACTTTCAGTGTATATCTGCATGTTTCTCGTTTGCTCAACACTTCTTCCATTTAACTCTTTTATCCTAATCAAATTTCCATGCCTTGAGAGGTGTTCTAGGATTCCCTCTAGGGGACTGGGTGGGAATCCCGATGAAACCTCGTACTCCTCATTCACTGGGAATGTACCAACCAGATATTTCATTTTCCATGTCTTTTTCTAATGCCCCTTGGCAAATATTCTCTGTATACGTAGAGAATAATGTTATCCGCTCAACCAATGTATCTCTGAGCTATGCCATCTATACCCATAATATTTCCTGTGTTATTCAATTCACAAAGTTACTTTCCATGTTAAAAATTTATTCATTTTCACATTCTTATTATAGATCGGAAGACCTTTGGGCAACCGCTTTTTAAGAACTAAAAAATAATACTTAGTAATATTTCACTTTAGTTTTAATCAACCATACCGGTTTCAACGACTTCGAGGCGTAACTTAGTAAAATTTCATATTGACAGAATCAATACAAGTTTCGTAACTTTCACCATGAATTTAATTTAATGCTTAGTAATAAATAAAATTCATTGTGAAAGTAAAAACGTTTGCATCGATTCTGTCCATATGGAATTTCGCAAAGCTTCGCCTGAGAACATCGAGTTCTGAAAAACTCTTTGCTACTGGTCTGATGCAAGATGTCCATAGAGAATGACCCGCGGTCTCTGAAAATCTGTCGCGTAAAATTTAAAGGGATATACTATATGCAGTATGTCTTCTATCACTGCATGCACAAATCAAATCTTTACACAAGAGTGGATTATTCGAGTTGTTGGAGCCACTTACTTTTTCACTTACTACACGATTAATATATTTGTATGCATGGTAATGGCGTAGTTGTTTATATTAATTATTTTCAAAAGCGCATCATTTGTTTCTTCTAAATATGACATTTCTCAACTCAGCATCGCATAAGGCTCCGTTTTCACCGTAGGTGAGGATGGTCGTCTCGATCGTTCGTAGACAACACCTGACTTCAGTGAGGAGAGTCTTATTTGCTCCGTAATCGGGAAACGTCCCTGCACATCCGTTCGACTGCTTGCGTTTGGTGTGGCCCTCTGGCCACGTCGGATCCCGATAAACCTTTCCTCCTTATCGCGTTGTCCCTTCCGTCGATCCATCCTAAGTTTACTCAACGCCCGCGACTCGAAGGGGAAGCCCTGAACTGAAACACGGGGGCTTTCGGCTTATAACCGGGCGCGGTTTTGTCCACAAAGAGGTCTCTCTATTATATTCACATGTGCATCAACCGTCGCTCCGACCCGAAGCAGCTGAGTCAGCATACTGGGGGCATCAGGACAAGTTCAAGCAGATGATTCTGGCCACCCTATCAAAATGTGGTCGCAACAAATTGACGAAGATAACGGCTTAGGTCTTTATACATGGATTCTCACTTTACCCAGAATAAATTAAACTTATTTTAATTCCTCGTAGGTTTTCTTATATATTTTTACTTGTGGTTGGCACTCCGGATCGTGGTCGTGAAATAACAGCCTAAGTAAAATTTTCGCAAAGTTTGTTCCATTTCTTCTCCCGATTAATAACCAACATCATGGTGTATTTCAGCTGTTGAGCATCATTTACAGTAAACTTTGACGAAAATGTTGACAGTTAGCTATTTATAACTAGAACTAATGGTAGAATCTATACCATTAACTATACACTTTCGGAAAAGAATGGCTTTGTGCCTACCGCTTGCAGAATGATCTCAGCCAGGGCCGTCCCAAGGGATTTAGGGGCCCCGTGCAAACGAAAGTCAGGATCCCCCCAACTTGGTTTTTCCCTTTTTGATATTGTAGCATCTTTTAAGCGTATTCAATGGAAATTAGGAAATTAACCTACAACATTGCTAATTAAAATTTACAGATGTATGCACTAATGTTGTAAGTAGTAGGTAATTTCGGGTAATAGGCGGGTTTCTCCTCACCGTCTGAAAAAGGCAACCCCGGGCGGTGCCCTTGTAGACGCGGAGCCCAGTGCAGTGGCACCTGTCGCACTACCCTAGGGACGGCACTAAATTCTCAGCCTTAGGATAACTGGAGATATACTTTATTGCTACCTCGACAATGACAAAATTGGTATCGTTTGAAAACCACCCGTAAAAATTATAGTCAAACGACTGTGTTTAATATTTAGCAATCTGAGGAGAAGCTATTCGTGGATATTGAGCCACACGACATACTTTCGGTCATGGAGGAATGGGCGGGATAACTTGATACTTAACTGAAGGAAGGTTCGACTCATTTTTTATAAAGATACTTCTTCCCTCTTCAGTATTCAGCATCTCATCAGTTCGTCAATAGTGCTCATTAATTTATTTTATGTTACTTTGAAAAGTTATTTAAAATGTTAGATATAATAATCTATATAATACATAAGAAAAAATATTAAATTATTCTACACTGCACTGTACAATGAATATTTAATTTCGGGTACTTTACTCGGATATTATTTATCCTCCTAATTTTAGGGAAAGGCAAAATTTTATTTGGCCTTCATATTTAAGTAGGTATTGTTTTTTTATATCTAAAGTAATTGATGGAAGCGTTATTAATATCTAAATGCTAATCGAATGTTTCTTAGAGTTTGAAATAGGCTGTAGGAAATAAGTTGTTGAACGGTCACTTCCGTTTAAAGATGCAAAACATAAGTGTTGGGGCAAATTTTGAATAACCCAAAACTCGTAGCTGTCTTCCAGCAGTGAGAGGTAATGCTAAGAAGAAACAGAAGGAGATGGAATGTTTAATTTCGGAAGAGCATTCGCATCTTGCTCAAGAGAAAACAAATCTCTCGAAAAATACCCGAAGAAAGCACGTGGCAAAATGGACTCCCGTCATATTTCCCGCCAAGTTCCGTGACGAAAGCAGTGACGTAGTCATCGAATGCGGTCGCAGACTTTAGAGATAGACAATATCTCTGAGAGAAAAAGCACACCAAGCCGTCTATCAGGACTCCCACCGCCATGCGTAAACTTGTGTTTATAAGGTCTCTGATAATACGGTCGGTGTATTCACGATTGTAAAATGCCTGCATATCTATGCATTCCGGCGATATGGGGCACAGAAATAACGGAAGCGCGCTTGTTTAAGATAGGACTGGGATAGTATCAGTTGGGATGTTGGAAGCTGGGAAGGGTGAGAGGTGTGGGGTATCATAATTTAACTATATCTCCTCCGAGTGTTGTGCCGCAGAGATTGTAGACAGCGTCAGAGGCAGACGTGGTATCTGCTCCAAAGATATGGTAAAGTAACATTTATGTAGCGCGAGCGATTATTGCCCAGAATGACAAGATACGGCCAGGATTTGTTGGCTTAGATTACGTTGAAAGGAACATAATAGGAAAAGCCATTCCCAGCTTCTTCCCACGGTCTTAACAGCTCCAGGGACCACCGAACTTCTCTCGTGAGTAAGAATAAGATGCTCATCCTTACCTTCCTGGTTATCTTTAGATGCCCGCTCGTGTCAACACTCACCTACACAGATTGCTTAAAATCTTATTTTCTTCAAATTTGACGAAGGCAATGACCTTAGTTTTGGGAATAAAAATTACATAGTGGCACATATTACTGTCTTTTGCGAATATCGTGATAGCTTTCCGTTGTTAGTTCCAATCATATTGTTCCTATTTGCTTCATGTATTTCCTCGATTTGAGGAAGCCATTGGATGCATCAGGGAATTTTCACATTACCAGTGACACCAATGATATTTCCCAATTTCCTGACACAATTTAATTCGATGTTTCTGCAAATATACTAGCCGTAATCATTTCATGTGAAATGCTCCTTTGCTTCTTTATTTCCAAGTCATTCTCCATTAAGATGATTTACTCGACTCCCATCTTTTCATCAGTACCTTATATACCCTGACTGACTCCTTCAAATTCAAATGATAGAAAAACACACGTAAATGGCTCCTGCCCTTTACGTGTGTTTTTATAATATGTGTCCGGCCCACTAGCCCTGATTTTTTTGTTTTATCTTATATAGACGATTCAGAAGTTTTATTGTGGATTTTAAACGACTGAATAATATACAACTTTATATGTTACATTGGTATAATTAATGACACACTAACATTCAATGTTACTGAATTATTATCACCTGACTGCAACATTTTTTCATAATTCTAGCTATTAACGGTTAACTCATTGACTGCACCTAATACATGTTCAGGCTCAGCTTCATTACTTTTGTTTCCTCCGTGTCACTTTCAGTCCGGGTAATGGTATCGTTTACCTCAATTACTTAGTCTTTGGGCCTATTGTAATTTTTTTAGTGAAACCTTTAACATCGAGTGACTTTCCATTGTTAGTTTTTTGATGAGGTAACCAACAACTTAAATCATTTGTACCATTGGGGACAGATGGTTAGGTTGATAAGAGAAGCATTACTTGAGGAATGGCGTAGGAGATGAGGATCCCGGCCTCAGCAATACCCTAGACTTGCTGAAAGGCACCAAGGGGTCCAAAATTAAATGTCCCATCGAACGGATGGTCGAAGTACTACGGGTTAAGTACTCTCCTAATGACACCCAATTAGAGGTAATCAGTCTTCTGAAATATCAACCGCCACCACTAGGATTTGATCCCGGAATTGTAAGCCACAATACCCTCTCCGGCCCTGCAGCAACACCATCCCCTCCCGCTGATTTCTCTCTAAAAAAAACCAGCATGACCAAGTTAGCCACCGGATTTCGCTTTCTTTGTATCATCCGTTCCACGTTTGCTCCCATGTGTTCCTCGAGTTGACGTGGGATCGGGAAGGTGGAGAAAGGGGATCGTCGATGCTGGGGACGAGACTCTTCCGCGACCTGCACCACTCCCAGGGTTCTAATCTCGACCCCACTCACCACTACACCGAGAACGACACCTGCCCGCTTCAAAGCGACGCCTTCCATGCGCCTTGCCTGCGTTTCCAAGGTGGTCCAGATAGCGCGTCCGAACGACAGATAGCCGCTGACGGCTGAAAGTGAATTAGACAGCGGAGCATAGATATACGGGTTCGAGGCACGGTAGTACCGTAGTATCAAGAGACAGGGTAGATTACGACCGTGGAGATTGAATAACTGATTCTTACTAGTGGCAGACTCACCTCTTTAACTCGTTGAGATAATGCCCGCTGTAATAATGATTTAATTAATACAATATTGCTTTCTTGTAGCCGGTCGGGGGTAGATTTCGTTGGATTATTTCCACGCCGATTTCCTCCTCTTTAATCGCCTCTCCTTTCTTTCATTCAATCTCAAGGTCATCATATTTCATAGCTCTATTCTCCCCATCAATGTTGTCTTAAATGTCTCAATCAACCCCGTATCCACAACAGTCACCTTATTCGTAACGTTTGTTCTCCTTTTTAATTAAATTGCCTCCTCAAACAAACGATTTTGCCTTCGAATCTTCCAACGACGTTGCTACATCTCTCTTTCCATCTTATTTCTATCATAAAATCCACGCTCCAAACGACTCCAATCTCATCTAATTCTCTAATTACCTTCAACCTGTAGATTGAGCATGAAATTGCGGTTGGTACTCGGAAATTACTAATAGCCCATTTTTTCAGCCTGTTGCTCTTAGGTTTAATGTTTTGTGGAGTAAGCGAGTTTCGAGTGGAGTCTGAAGTAAGCGAGTTTGTACGTACGGCAAAGGATACAGTGTGTCGTTATGTGGTCAAGGGTAGGAATTGCTTTTCTTTTGATCCCATTTTAGAAGCCCTCCTCTTAGCATGATGTTTCGGAGGTTAGGGTTGGGTGTAGTGTCTACAGTCCTGACTTCTCTTTGTAAATGGCCAGGGTTCAAATCCCGACCGTGGTAGAGACTTTTCCGTGGAATCCCTATCCCTGATTGGGTGCTTTGTGGAGAGCATTTCCAGTTCAGTACTCCGTCTTTAGGTTGGGAGGTTACCCTGTGAACCCCTTGGCGCCTTTCGAAAAGTCGTAGACTAATTCTGGCAATGGGTTTCTCTTCTCCCTTCATCTATTCCGCAAAAAACCTTTCCCTTCTCAACCTACCCATCTGCACTACTGACACGATCAATATCAGTTTTCGGTCATCTCTCCAACAAACTAACCAACCGACACTATTCCTCTTTTATGTTCGGCTTATATCATGCCCCACTTTATCCCATCCAAAATAGATACATATTATATATCTTCCCCTGCCTTACTAATCCGGTATTGTATATTCTAAACCAATCCTAAGAAGCCTAACTCCTCTAATCAAAGTTCCATCCTGCTTCCTCCTCCTATTTCCTCAGCCAGCCATCTCTCCTTTCTTACAATACCAAGCACTTCTTCGAACGTCTTCCTTCCAGTCCACCATACTTTCTCAATCATTCTCCAGAACTAGAACTCATACTCCTACAGTGTATACCCATCTTCCGCGTCCTTAGTTAATGGTTAACCTACCTCATAATGCAATACGTCAGTATCCTCCTAATGCTCCTCATCCTTTATCCTTATTCGTCCAGGTTGCTGCACCATAAATAAAATAGTTGCTCATGTACCCTTAAACAGAACATTCGTTGTCTCTTCTAATCCTCTTAGGCCCTGTTTTATATTCTCTGTTTAATATGCTGCTGGCGTTGGTAAGTAAATGCTGTGGTGGTAGCATACAGTTCAGGTATAACAGATCATAATCTGGCTAGTTTAAATCACTAAAGCGTAATCAATCGAAGTTCCTGTCCACCACAACTAGATCACTAGGAAAAATTAATAACAAATAATATTAAACCAGACCTTAATACAGAAAAGTCGCAGATTTGTTCGTCTGAAAGAGACATCCACAGCTAGAGAGATATTGCATGCTTCTGTATCGCATAACGGTTGACCGTTACTTGAGATTATGAATGCCTTTGCGCCATAATTATTTGCTTGAGTACACAGAGAGACGTCGTGATATACTTACATTGAGTTGAGCATTTGACAAGCGGCCAGAGGTCACTTAATCAAATACGGATGAGGCCCTTTGCAAGGGCCACTTGGGCGTGTCCACCGAAACCCAAGTTCAGTAAAAGACATTTTTCCACTCTTTGGCGTGATATCTTACCTCCTGCAAGCACGTGAATGCGAGCCATATCTTTTGCATTATTTTCGCAACAAATATCGGCTACCTTCTCAGACCTGAGCAAACTTCCGGTTGAGACCGGGTTCTGTTATCCTTGATAAGAAAATAAAGAAATGTTATTGAAATTTAATGGTAGCAAATCTTTCTTCTCTCATCCTGAACAGGTAAACCGACCGTTAAGTATGAAAAAGGATGGAATTCAGACAAGGAAGAGAAAGCCAAAGAATCCGGGAGCCGGAGTGGGCAAAGGAGGTGATTCCAAAGGTAAAGATCGCATGCGTTGAACGTGCCCGAGGACCGATTGGGACTTACCAAAGACACGAGAAATATCTCATGTGGCCATTGATATTTCATTTGTGAACTCATAATTCGCCAAAGTATGACTGCATGTCCTGTTAGTTTTGATATTCTGCTTTGAATCCGATGCATGTGATCCCCTTAATTGTGACGTTTAGCTTAAAGCCTACGCCTTAGAAGACTTTTTTACAACTGTACCATGAAATGGACCCTACAGACATGAAAATATAAACAAAAAGCATATTTCTGCGTTTTATTTTCGAGATTTCATTCACAATTTTCGACATCTGTAAAAGTAAACTCCCAGCCTGCTTAGCATTAAGCTTTCTGAGATGAGGTTTCAGTTTCGGAATTAAAAAGTATTTATCCCTAAATCACTTTCAACATAAATGATACCTCATTCAAGATAAATTTAGCCTCAGTACTGAGACTCGTTGAAAATGATTCCGTCTTTCAGGCATATCATCATGGATCTATAATACATTTCGCTTGATCACATAGCTATATTTGCTCGTTCTTTCACAATTTTAAGTTCGAAAAACTCCTTGTTAAGTGACAGTATTCATCAGTAGCAACAATTTTCATCGGTATCACAATCACTCCATGGGAATTATAGCATCTCTGAAAAATGTACTAAACAATCTGACTTATTCTTGATCTTATATATTTGTTCTTTCTCTAATAATAGTAAATTCAAAACATCTTTCCCCAAACTCCTTTTCATTCACGTCAGTTCTTCTAATAGGTTGCGCATAACGCCTCCAAAAGAACCCCGTCACCCAGGAATGTCCTCAGGCATCTGAAATATACTCTTTTTTGATCTTTCTAACGTTCATCGTTCGCACTCCTTAAGGGTTTTCGTAGCGCGCCCGATCCCACCCCCCCGTGCTCCCCGAAGACCTCTTGAGGGTTCCAAAACCTTCCCTTCCGCCCTCTAGCTGCCGAAAAGTGCCACTTCGCCACCATACCCGCCGAACTCCTCCAGAATCAGCAGCAGACGCACCAACTCCAACAACAACAGCAACAGCACCAGTCGCACCAACAGCAGCACCACCATCACCACCTCCAGCACATCCCGATGATCAATGCGGTCGTCACCCACGGGATGACCGATCTGCAGCACCAGTCGATCATGACCAGCGTGGCGTCAGCCGTCTCTGGATCCGACCTGACCGCCGCTAGCCCATCCTCCGTCCACTACGGGTCTGGCGGTTCTCCGGGTAGCGGCAACGGCAGCATCCCACCCGGGATGTCCTCTCCCATCCTGCCGTCCAGCAGCCTCCTCAACCGGCAAATAGCTCAGTGAGTAAACGGGAACCTATATCCTCATACTCTTTCGTTCATCAATACATCAAACAGAACTTGTGAGGAACTTGGTGGTCATCCTTAAAGGCCATATCCAACGGCACGAATTTCTCTGAGAGGTTCTCTTCAACGACGCACCGATTGTACACCATTTCTCGCGCGATAAATGTTACCGTGTGTTTCTTAGGTGCAAGGAACTATGAGAGGTAATCGTAGTGATCTTCAAAGTGGCGTATTGGGCTTACACTTGTTCCTTCTCCTAAAATAATTTAAAGAACTTAAATTTGCCACTCAACACCTGAGTCAAGGGGAAAATGTCTGTGAAATGAATGAACACGGTGATTTTTACAATTTCTATATAAATAAATATCGGTAATAATTTGGATCCTTCCCGCAAACGACGCCGGGTCTCCTGATTTCTGATTGGTCTTCACATAAAAACTCTAAAGAAGGGTTTCCCAAACGTTTCTTGCGATGGAACACTTCGTAACTCCTGTAATTTGAACGTAATACCATGTTTATTTAGCATATATTAATCCATCTCGTTCAAGTTGCAGGATATAAAACAATTCCAGGTTTTCGCAGAAAACCAATTGAATTTCCATAGAACACCAGTGGTCCTCGGAACATAGTTTGGGAATCCCTGCTCTAAATGAAACTAGAGACCCGATCCTAAAATTGTATTCGCAGATAGTTTTGCTCGCACACTGCTATGTAATTGGAATATCGTCGAGCGAGAGAAACTCTCAGACACTTGTGCTACTTTCCTTCTCTGGTCTGACTCCACTTCTTGCCTAATCACTGTGGAGCCATTATAAATTGACCACTAAGCCTCAAGGTGAATCTATATCCATTTAGTTTAACATTAGATTAGGTGTATTCTAACTTTTAACATCGGTTGAAATGGAAGAGAGTAAAAATCCTATAGGTTTTCACTGGTGAAAGCTCCTATCTCCCTACACTATGTCCTTCTTCAGCACTCGTCCTACCCCTCTTCATCCTATCCATTAAGCCAATTCTCTTTCTTTCTTTTCCCAGCTTACCCAACGTCCAACCCTCTACCACGGCCTTCAGCATCCCTTCGCCACTCATCACGTGTTCTAACTACCTACTATGCTTGTCTGTGGGATACTCATCGATTACCAGACTTATGAATCTCTCTCGATAACCACTAACCTATATTTTTCATCTTTTGCTAGTTGCAGATCATTCTGATACGTGTTACTGGTCGAACTTTTTTTCTAGAATCTGATTTATATTACTTATTGCTGTGGTCATAAGGCGGAACAGTAGTGGTATCCCGTTTTAGCTCTTCTCGTTTTAACGTCTCTTTCTCTCTACACACTATTTCTCCAGCGGGCATACCTCTTGTCTATCCTTTGATTACCATTTCCCGGCGTTCCCAACATATTACTACTCTCAGCATAGGCAACCACCATCTGTAGTCATCAATCCGATAATTGTAAACCTATATTCTAGTGTGTTCATCGTGTAGTTCTTGTAGACCACATTTTTTCCTTCGAGATTCTTTAACTAAAAATCTCTTATAGTCTGCATGGTGTGTTCCTTCCTTGATAATTCTATCCATTCATTTCTCCTTCTATTATTGTTTCCCAGAGGCTTTTATGCTTTAAAATGAGTCCAGTATCGACTCTGGTGGAAATTTCCCTGTAAGAATTCCCTAGAAAATAGGAAAAAGCAAGGGAAAAATTTAAAATTCATTAGAAAACATTAATTTTTTAAGATAATTTCCTTAAAATCTAGGGAATTGTTTTCCTAGTACTTTTTTCATTAAAAATGACGGATCTCGGTCAGTAACTTCCCTAGAACAAAAATCCACTTAGGGAAAACCTTTAGGCATAGGAAAAATTACACTATAAATTGCATGGAGTGCAGTTTGCAGTGCATAGTGTGATTGACTATAGAGGAAAAAATGCATACTCATAAAATATATTCTGTATAGTTTCACTTATACATCCATAGAGATATTACAATTAATTATAATGTGCCACGAAATATTTCTCAATAAAAAAGATGTGCAACTATTGAAAAAAATCACCTCTCACAGTTAACTACATTTAGTGTAAGGCAAAAATATTCTAAGACACTGAAACCCACTTTCAAAATCATTTTCCAGGGAATATACATTCTAGCTAAACTGTTCCCTAAAGGTACATTTTCTAGGGAAAACAGGGGTTCATTTTTCTAGGGAATAATACGTCTATTTCATTTCCCAGAGTTATCACCAAACATTTTGTTTTCTTCCCAGCTCCTTGAAGATTATCAACGTGGAATCTCCCTAATAAAAAACTTTTTCTCTCCGAATGTCCTCCGTCAGTGTCCCTCCACTGGAGCCCATCACGACGAGAGCTCCGCACGACGGCCTTCCGACAGTCATCACCTCGACCACGGTGATCAGCGGCGGCACGCCATCTCCCGCGGGAGGAGCCGACCACGACAGGGCCAACTGATCCAAGACTCGTCGCGGAGTGGTGCCGAAGGACTACTCGGAGGTTGACGCCGCTCCGCCCGTCAAAACAAAGCTCTCTCTCTCCGGAATCTATGATCTTTGGTCCGTCTTTTAGCCTGAGCTACGTCATCCGTTTTTGCGATGACGCACTATACGTTGCCAATAGGAAGCGAGATCTTCATCAGCTTCAGCCTTCGGAGTTGCCCATCTTTCGACTTTCGACGCAGCCACCACGCCATTCGTTACCGAGGAATCATGGGTACATTATGACTGTTATAAATTTTTTATTCTGGCAGAAGCGTGGCATCAAAATTTTCAAATTGAAGAAAACATTTAGGAACATAAGAACGACGCGAAACATAAGAGATATAAACAAATAATTTCAGGCTTGAACTTGTGGAAATCTTTCATAATTAATGAAGGAAGAAACTTCAAATATTAGGCCTTGAAAATGACGGCTATCAATTGAAACCTGGGTCGGTTATGTCAATAAATCAATGTGGATAAATACTATTTGGAGTTTCTTCTTTCTTTGCTGCCTTCGTCTCCCAAAAAGAAATGCCTTGCAACGCCGCCCATCCCTAGTACTCCTCGCAAGCACCAATTTTCCTTCAGCAACTCCTCAAGAAACAAAAACAATTTGAAAGACCGAACACGTCACGGTTTGCCACCATCTTCTTTTTTCATCCAGCGCTGCCGCTGCTATGAAAACATTCGAGTTATTCCAATGTATGAGAGCGGCAGTATGTGAGTTAGGGACGCGTAGCGCTGCGGCAAAACGATCCAAAGACAGTTCTGCATGAAAATGTAGCTTTAACTTCCCACCTCGCATAGATATTTCGATCCATTGACACCAAGGGACACTGAAAGCTTGAGTTGGCCTCACAGCAACGTTTGTTCTCCTCCTAGCTATTTCAGCAGCTGACCTGTGCGTTGGGCGTTGCATGGAAGCATGTAAAATGTAAACAATCATAAAATTAAGGTCTCTTTGCTGTCTAGTCTGCCTGTTCTGTGCGGGTAACGAGGATTTCTCACATCGCTACCACACTACTTCCGCTGCACGGACTTATGAAAAGATAATATGATGTCTGGGCTATGTGAAGGCAATTGATACACCAAACGTGGCTGTTGAGCCATACTTGCTGTTTAGCGATGCATGTGTTGATATTTTACCCTGTTAGTTATTAGACATTAGCATGAGCTCAAAAAGATTGTTAGGATACCGCAACACTTCATCAGCTGGCACCTGTTTTTATAGGAATATTAACGTCATAAGTGATCCAATGAGTATGGCCGAAAGCTCATTTTAATGGCGTCAACACTTCCCTGGACTGTGTTCACATGATTCCATCGAATCTCTTATTCAATCAATAGTGTAATCAATAGCAATAAGTAGGGTTATTCACATGGTTAAACTACCTTTACTCATGGAGCCTATTCACTAATTCTGCAGTCATGATATCGCGTAGTCCATGATGGACAACGTGAGTTAATTCCAAAATTTGATTGGCCAAACACCGCAGCCAGCAACGTAGCTGTGATTGTATAATGCATCTCGGCATACGCGTTAATGTTAGACAGCAACAACTATGTCTTATTTACACAATGCCAGGCGAAATATACCGTGATTTGAAGCCCAGTCCGAAAGAGGCAAGAAAGTGTAGTAACCACGTTAAGCCGCGCTTTAATGATGACTGCTATTGACATGACGACAAAAATATCTTAGTATATTCCACACCAAAAATGTTTATTGCCGACCTAGGTTTCGACTGCACAGCAATTATTATCAAGGTTGATAATGACTTACAACCTTGATTGTAGATATTACCTTGATAATGACTTGTTGAAATTACCTTGATAATGATTGCTGTGCAGTCAAAACCTGGGTCGGCAATAAACATTTTTAGTGTGGAATATACCTAGATATTTTTTTCGTCATGTCTGTGACTATGCTCCACAAAGTTATGCCTTGAACCATTAATATTATTAATGACTGCTGTTGTGAGAGTGTTTGGCAGTAGTGTGGATGTAGAAATCCCACGGTCTCCACGCATAGGACAATGCTCAATCAACATCTCCGTTATCAATGTTTCTGGGATGGAATGAGAGGTGTTATATTTTATAATTGCAGCGCCGGAAAAGATGAGTGAGGGGTCCATGACAAAATATTTATTTACCTAAAGTCAACCATACGGTGAAAACATGCTAAATTTATGTAGTATTCTGATTGTGTCCTCAGATATTCTGATTGTATTCTGATCATGCAGTACTCTGATCGTGTCCTCAGGTAGTACACAATTTTTGTAATTTACGGTAGCAAAAAGCCTTACTCTTACTTTTAAATGCTTACTCGTAGTGCGTATGTTCTCTGCAAGGAGAAGCTTTAAACCAAAGATTAATGAAGAAGTAAATCAGTCGATTAAGTTATCAATACAAAGGACCCACGATAGAAATGATTGCGTTATCACAGTGGGCGATTCCTTTGAAGTGCCTGACTTAGCGCGGGTTATTTAAAAGATTCGTGCGACTTTGTGGAATACCTGCTTCTAGATATTTATTAATATGAAATCCTACCTTCGACTGTACCAGGACTGAAATTTTTCATCAGTTACATTCAGATTTATTTCTGGGAGTGTGCATTTTAAAAATGACGTTCCATAGTATACGAATAAATGATCTTAAAATTTAAAATCAATTTAAATTTTTTTTGGCATGTTATACATTTAAAGAATTTACAACCTGGTATTCTGCTGGGAGCACTGAGGTAATTCAATGCGTTAATATTGTCATGTAACAGGCTAGTGACAGCGATAAAAAGTCAGATAGCTATTATTCTATGTCTGATTATTCCTATTGTTTTTAACTAGTTACTCGTATTCGATTATTGTTTCACTTGCTTTATTATATTTAGACTTGTTTAATGACCCTTAGTAATTTCAAAATGCAAATGCTCCTAAAATAGGATCTGATCCATTAGGTTGTGTGCATTTCTATGTGCTCTAAGCCTGTTCTAGGAAATCTAAGTCCTAAACGTACGGTGATTCGCTACGATTGCCATAGGCATTCACCGCTTGTTTCCTTTTACTGGGTAATAATAGGATTAAGAATCCGTTTATTTATTAAAATAATTTGTAAAATAAAATAAAAATAATCGTAAAATATATAATAATACCCGAGTTCTGCGTGTTATTTGGAGGATGTTAATTGTATTTCCTATCAAACCTTTTCATTTGTTGTATCCAACAGAACTAAAAGAAAGGTATTGTACTTTCATTTATGGATTTCAGGGGAGCTTATTGTTACAAAGTTTTTTTTCCGTGTGTTTCAAACAAAAAATCCCTGGGGTAAAAACACTGAACCCCTGATGTTATAATTGACAATTATTTGATCTATTTTCTAAAAGAAACTGATTTGTATAATTAAAATCAAATGATTCATTGAAATCACGACTTCATGAAAGTGCTATCGAATGTATCATTTTTGCACTACTATTTGGAATAATTTTGTTAAAATCCGCCGAATTATTGCGTAAATAAAGCTACTGCCTTGTATATAAAGTTTTATTTTATCTGCAGACCTCATCTAGCAAAATTACAAAAAAAGTACAAAAGTTTTATTGGTGCTCCTTATTACTCCATGAGTAGATGAAACTATGAATTCAAATAAACAGTTTTCACTGAATATAGCATTCTAGAAAGATTGTGGATGCTTTTGGATTTCTAAGTCTTGAGGTGTGATTTCCTAAAAGAGGATAAGGAATCCATCAGGTAAGTCAGCGAATTATTCTTGAAGTTCCCACTTCCTTCATCTACATCTACATATTACCCCGCAAGCCACCTCAATAGGCGTGTGGCGGGGGGTGTTAGGACACCAGCCGTTACATATAAAATGGACACGCTCTAATGAAATTACGCCTAGCATTTATTATAGTCCCTTATTGTTCGGGGGAAAAACGAATTCCCATACCTATCCGTTCGGCAAAATATCTCTCTTAATTTATCGTTTCTGTCGGACCTGGAAATATAGTGGGGTTCTAATAGGATGTTCTCCGTGTCGCTCTGAAAGATATCTATTCTCAATTGTTCAAGCAATCTAAGCCTAGCGCGCAGCCTCCGAGTCTCTAGCGGCTCCCAGCCTAATTCGTTTAACATCTGTGTAACGCTGTCTGTACGCCCGTAGCAGTTTTTGACGAATCGCGCAGCTTTCCTTTGTATTTTATTAAGTTCCCGGACTAAGTCTTTCTGCACCGGATCCCATATGCTCTCTGCATATTCAAGGTGTGGCCGGACGAGTGCGAAATAGCACCTCTCTTTTACTTTTTCATCCGAAAATCTTCCCACAATACGCTTGACGAATCCTAGCTTCTTCAGAGCTCTGCCACAAATATTTCTTATGTGTGTTCCCCACGATAGGTTCGAGGTTATCGTAACTCCTAGATACTTCACTTCATCTAACGCCTTTATGTTAACACCATCCACAGCATAAACATGGGAATAGTTGGACGACCTCCGCAAGAATTGTACCGCCGTGCATTTGCTTAGATTAAGTTCGAGTTCCTTAGCTCACTATAGTGAGAATGAAACTTAGTCCCAAGGATTTTTTTTCGAAAAAAATTACATTTAGTTTCCAGAATAATTTCAATTGATATCACCATCCATATTTCTACTGAGGCATCATCGTGTCGGTCACAAAGGGAGGATCCCGTTTTCTTTGGAGTCGTGTTACTCATAGTTATTTATATCGCTCAAATTTAAAATTAATATGTATAGCGGTAAATTCATTTTCTTCCCTTTTATTTGCGATTCCCAGTTGCTCGGGGTATTGTGTATATGTACGGCTTTCGTAGGCAGAATGCACTCACTGCTCACTGCGAAATCAAACAAGAGCACTCGCCAAAGGGCGCACCGTCACTAAGGCGTGATAATTATGAAAAATGACATACGGAATCACATGCTACGGCCAATGTGACCATGTTTCACTTACGGATTAAAAAACAATAACTTTTTTTTTGGAATTTTGGCCAGCTTTTTTCGATATCAGCCCACTGCGGCACAGCCTGTATTTAATACCAATCGATCCTACCCGTAGGAGCCCTGCGAAGTATCTCCCGAGACGCCACGAGACCCCGGAGAATATTTCATCACGCCATTAGAGGAAACATCCTGGCAAGGCGATAAGATCCATCCCACCATTAAGGGCATGGAGACAACAGCTTCCAACTTTGTAGGTGGCTATGTGTAATTCTAGTTAGCTCCTTGCGAATCGTTGCTTTATACCGGGTGGATCGTAGTCAGGACTGGGGGTCGAAGGAAAGGTCGGAGAGGAGGCCGGCCAGCGACGCGCATCTTGACGTTAGACGCTGAGGAGACCACGGCTTGATCTCACATCCGACAGCCTTGAGTATCACTGTACTTTAAGTGGTTTCCTCAAAGCACCTTGGTAGGTGTGGGGTTGCTTGTAAAAATTTACTGCTTCCTATTGGAATCGAAATCAGACCCTCCACGTGCGTAGCCAATACTCTAGCCATCGTGCTAATCCGCACCGCCAGTTTGGATGTTTTCCGACAAAATATTCGTTTATATGGGATCATGAGGTTTTTTTTTAATCAAACAGGCCTCCTACGCTAATCTAAAAATTCAGGATACCATGAATGAAATTTTCATACTTTTGCCACATTTTCTTTCTATTTATCGCCACTTGTTCCTCTTATGCTTACATTTCAGCCAACTAAGGGTATGTAAATCACTTGCTTGTCAAAAGAAGATCAATAATCCCTCAATAAAACTCTCCATGTTGAGTATGGAAGAAAACATATGAAGTGGTTTCCAATTGCCTTTGGAAGCAGTGCTTTAAACGTGACACAGTCATATAACTTGACAACCCACAGAAACCAGATGCATTCCATGCACCCACGTGAGAGGCAGAAATTGCAAGGACACTGACCTTATGAACGTGCAAGTCACATTCCAACACTCAAAAATTATATGTAGCCCATTGTGGAATAATATGCTACCAATTTTTCTCAGCATGCGTCAGATTTTTTCACCTGGAATTTGGGAGACAGTTTAAATCATTCAATGTAGGTAAGTACTACAATCTCATCTCTACATAAGGCTACGTGAGAAATGAAGTTGATAATTTCGAGAATTTTGACATTTTCTGGCAATTGTCAGTAAATGCCACTAGTGGACGCTAGCCGAGTTTGCAATTTCAAAACAATTTTTAAGATTACAAATGCCTCTACCGCTCCATGAGAGTAGCAGCGACAGAAACATTAAATGACATTCGAGTTTCAAAAAGCTTCGTTAAAAAGATCATTTAAAATATTCCCTTTGAAAGACTTAATACGGCACTAATAGCGCCTAATGAAGTAAATTATGGTGCTCGTGGGCAAAAAATTTATACCAAACGTTGTCAATGTGAATAGCTCTTTAAAGTTCCCCTCAAAATTATATCTACGCGATTTTTAAAGAGTAAATTTAATTCTAAAGAAAATCAACCAATCTGATCCATAAGGTCAGTTTACCACACTGCGGTATTTGTGTCAAACGAATTTTTTACGAGATCAAGGTGGCCGGAGAAATATGATGTTTCGAAAGACCTTGTGTGGAAGGAAATGCCTCACCTTAGCTAACTACGTTAGTCAGGTAAACACCTTTTTTCACGAAGGCCACAGGAATGAAAATTCGAGCAAGGATATTTCGGCGCTTTGAGCAGCCGCGTTGCTTCAGGACGGAGATAACGGTGCAGAGTGGCCTTCTTAGCCTTCGGAACTTCCGACATCCAAATGGGTGCAAGCAATTGGTGAAAAACTGAACGCTGATTAGGCGCATGTGCACTACACTTCTTATAATACGAAGGTGAGTTGAATGTAAGTTGACACAATTCACATGCTGTTATAATTACAGACCGTCTACCCGAATAAGGCAAGTTTGGACGGCTATAGGCGCGCTGCCATCTATCTACTCTCCTACTTCTTTTACGGAAGGGACTTCCTCCTTTAAACTGCCGTCTTATACTTTATACTTAAGCTCTGCATTCTCCCTACCTATCCTTCCTACCATCCATCGAGACAATTCTCTTCATCACCCTTACCCACTTCGCTAGCATCCTCCACCACTTGGCCTTTGCCACCTCCTTGTCCTTCATCACCCGTTCCAACCACCTACTTACTCTGCATCCTCCTAATCTCTTGCGGAAGTTTCTTATCCTCACCCACCTTGCACCGAGCACTTTCTTTTTCGTCTTCATATCCGTCCATCGCACTTCCTCCATCCTCCTCCACACCACCATCTCAAATGTCTGCCTTCTATCCTCCATTTATTTGCTTAGTGTGTATGTTTTTGCACCACACAATTCTACTCTCCGTATCAAGCCATTTACAGGCCTTTTCTCAAAATTCACATTTTCACATGCTCCCGGTTATTAGCCCGTTTTCATTATGGAATACCACAGGTACTTGATACAGCATATGGTATTTAACGCTCTCGATAGGATTATGGTGCAGTTTTAATTTATCTTCAATGATCTGGGATTAACCTGGTGAATCTGTTATGTAAATAAAGGATTTGGTTCTTTCTCGGCGAATGATATTAATAAATAATTCTCGGGTTTCCAGCCGAGTAAGATTTTGGGTTGCTGACATTTCGATGGAATACTCCTCCATCGTCCTCAGAGCAATAAAGCTTGCAGGGCATTCCGCCTGCGCTTATATAGCCGTCTCATCCGGGGGGCATTGTTTTCTCCTATTGTGCGTTATTTTTCGAATTAACGGCTTCCATTCTCTGCTGAGGATGTACCCAGAGTCTCGATTTAATGTGTTATCATCCAGCCTGATTTCAACGGCCTCTTTAAGGAGACGATCCCAATACCTATTTGCTTTGAAGACCAAGCGAGCCTCATCGAAGGAGATGATGTGACCTTCCGATAAGCTATGTTCGGCCTAGGCAGATTTTTCCGGGTGGAACAACCTAATACACCTCCTGTGCTCTTTTATTCGGGTCTCTATCGTGCGCCCTGCCTCTCCTATGTATATTTTTCCACACTGACATGGGATACTATAAAAGCTATATAAGCGCAGGCGGAATGCCCTGCAAGCTTTATTGCTCTTGGGACGATGGAGGATTATTCCATCGGAACGTCAGCAACCCAAAATATTACTCGGCTGGAAACCCGAGAATTATTTATTAATTGTTAAGTAAATGTTTCACGATTATTCCACCAGGTAACATGCTCCAGGTATAGGCCTATATTTGGCAGATATGAAGCCTATTAACTGGTGGAATCACCATGAAACATTTTTAATTGTTCTTTTTTGACAGGGCACTTTAATTTTCTCCTTGCTATACACACTGGTTGATAATGAAAATGTAGCCTCTCCGGACAGTCTGTTGGGCAAACCAATTTATGAAATCGGTAGGTTAAATGTGGTCTTCTTAGACTTTTTTCATGTTGTAGGGGAAAAGATAAATGTGTGTTTATGTTTCCCGCTGAAATTCTACTTGAACTAAGATGGTCGTTTTTAGTGGCTAATACACTTGACAGGCACAATATCCAGGTTCGTATTCCGATTAAATCAAATAATTTTTTCATGGCGATTTTCATCCCTTGGGTGTATATTTAGTATGACAGTTAGTACGTGTAGTTTGACAGTACGACAGTACGTTTAGCATGACCCTTGGGTGTATATTTAGCATACCATATCATTTGTAAAATTCGCATTGACTTGGAATTTCAAACTATTTTTTTGTGGTGCCTGATATCTCAAAAATTCAAACATAAGTAATACGTGAAACGCCGAATTTTTAGCTATATTTTCTTCGGAGTCCAACGCGTGACTCCAAGCGTTGAGATTCCTATTCTATTGTCAACTGCTGCCCTCGTCCTCCTGTGATTCAAATAGGGACGGACTACCTCATTTTTTTCGATTTTTACGTATATTATGTCTGACGCGCTATCGCCAGCTGACGATGACTCCCCACTGCATCGGATAACGCTTGATCAAGCGATTCGGCTATTCACCGTTAACTGCATAGAAACCCTGAACGGCTGCTTTTTATGTGCATTTTACTCAACGCTAACTTCCTCCAAAATATGTAGCACGATTGAGACGAAATGATAAATCACAAATTCACTTATTGTTAGCAAAGGCATAACTTGAGAACAGCGGCCAGGAATATTTTCTGTCTCGTCGATAACCTATTTCTCTGCAGTATCTGCGTCCAATTTCCTTGCTCTGCGAGAACAAGTTGACTCCGCTAACTTAGTTTGTAAGACTTTCACGGAAGGAGTACGAGATAGATTTTTTCACATTTTCTCATTTACTTTTACTCCTCTCATTCCGTGTCTGTTAGAAAGAGGCTATCGCAGTATATCTCTCGGGAGCTGACAGCTGAATTTAATCCCATGGAAAAATACTTCAATTTTTTATCAAATATCTCTTAAAAGTAACGCGGTATGTGGTGATATTTTGGTTCCCTAAGATAGATGAGATTTTTCCCTTATACTAAGGCCCTTTTTATGTTCAGTAATATTTCGCCCAAACTACCTCATTAGTCTGTTAACATTGATGATGTTGAGGACGAGCCTTGCCAACGAACCGCATCACGCTTTCCCGTCTCTCCTGCAGTTGGTAGCGTCGGAAAGTATGAAGCTCCGTCGAGGCATCCAGACTCGGATTTTTTTATTTGTGAGATTTAAGGAGGGATGTTGGTGTGGGTGATAGAGATGGTGGGAGGGGGGATGAGAGAGGTGAGAGGGAACGAAAAGGAGGGAGAGGGGGGAGGAGTGAGGTGAAGACGAGATAAGGGAGGAGGAGACTTCGTTCGGAGGAAACGGATGGAGAGCAAAGGCGAGTGGGGGCTCATAGCCCTTCTCTGACGGGCGGAGGAAGGGAGGGGAGGAGATGGAAGGGGGGTTGGGAGGGAGGGAGACGGGAGATAACGGGGACTCCAGTGGAGGTGTCTACCTCATTCACACTACCAACGTAATAACGTTTCCCTCGTGCCACGGCACGTACCACGGAATGAGATAACTCGGGTTCGTAACATTGCAGTTCGTGGTTCAGATCGAAAGAGGGGATATAGATATTGTTTTACAAACCAGAGCCATAAGTTTGGGAATAAATAATTGCAGGGAATCCAGAGGCGTTTGAGATGAGAACATAGAGGTGGATGGAGAACAACGGTATAACAACGCTGCGGATTTATGGGAGGGGAGAAACCATTTTGGTTCCCCCAATCCACCTTCATCTAAATGTTTTCAAGATTCAAAATAATCCTTTAAAAATCATAAAATTTATTATTTTCAAACTCAAGACGATTGAGTTTTCAGCCTTCAATAAAAGCAGAGTATTTCCGTGGTGTCGTATTGGGATAGTAACAACGAATGATCACTTCAACTACAATTTGATGAATTTTACCTCGTTTTAATGAAAACTCACATTTCCAATGATATAAAAATATTAACCTTGGCCGAACTACTTTTCGAGCAATTTGCCAACAAATGAAAGTGGTTTTACATGGGGTAGATTACGGCTGTGAGCTACAGAGGAAAAATTTTGAAAATATTAGTAATGGTAACACCTAGATTTTGTCAAAAACTTAATATGTGTAGTTTGTATGTTTTCTCAGCTATTTGTTTACTCACCACAGTAATGTTTACAGAATCACAGAAAAACCTGAAGTTTTTAAGGCTTTTTAGCCGTACGGCGTGAAGAATTGAGCCAAGTTAGAAACTAATGGAGATTGAGAATTACTGAGAATGTTTGTCACATATAACTATATTATTGTGCCATTCACTCATTCATTATAGTAATCTACCGGTTAGAGGTAGGTTATGATGAAAGTCAGAGAATATCCAACAGACTTTTGCTCGTGAAGTGTATTTCTTTGTATCTACCCCTAGTATTTATTTCTTTATCTCAGCGTAAGTCCTACCTTTCTTCACCCCGTCCGTAAAACCTAATATCTTTCATCCCATTCTCCGCTTGTCCAACATCCTTCCCTCTATCACGGCCTTCACAGCAAACCATCATTACCCGTTCCAGCCACCTACCCTGCTTATCCCTAATCTCATCTATCATTTTCCTCTCCTCGCCCACCATGTCAAGCACTTCCTCATTAGTCTTCCTTTCCGTCCATCGCACCTTCTCCATCCTCCTTCACACCCACATCTCGAACGCCTTCAGCCTATTTTCGGCTTCCTTTCTCAAGGTCCACGTTTCTGCCCCATACAACGCCACACTCCATATCAAGCTCTTCACCAGCTTCTTTTTCATATCCTTACTTAAGGATTGCGCAATTAATGTTACAATAATTACTTCACACTTCTTATAGACGCTGAAATCAAAATGTAAAATTCGAATATGGTCTCCATTATAACTAGAGAACTATCTCGCTCAGTCTACCTCAACATGATTGCTTGGCCACTCTAGTATCGCTGGAAAATCCGAAAAAAAGTGAAGCATCACATAATCCTCTCGAAGTAGATTACTTTTTAACTGTGTCTTATAAATTTAAGCCCGTTTGGAAGGCGGATCATGCTTGGAAATAGGGAAAGATGGCGGAAAAGGATAGGAAGTGTGGATGTAATGAAGAGAGGCAGGAAGGAGGAACTGAATACAGAAGTCGAGTTAGGTGAAAGTGAGAGTATAGCGATAAGAATATAGGGAGTATGTACTTAGAGATGGTTCATAAAATTTTACTGGTAGATCTATAAATATTTATAATCTGAGAAAATTGTCTTTCATCAGATTTCTGAAGCTTTTCATTCCATTCTTCTTTCATCTCATTCATCCATTCTCCAATTAAATCTACGACTTCAGTCTGCACTAAATACTTAGTATCTTAATAATTAGTAAGAAAAAAAACGAGTTCTTCACCATTTTCATGTGCACTGCATGATGCGTTTCGCACACGACTTACATATCTGTATAGATTAAGTGAGCGAAATGCATCGTGCCAAATTCAAAAATAAATGAAGAAAAAGCAAGCTTCCTTTCTTGGTACTAATGTTTTCATTATTATTTCGTACTTGATTTTCTCATAATTAATTCATAATTTGAACATCCCTTACCAATTCAATGGGTTGTTAGTGTTTTCGGTAATTCTTCTAATTTATTTCAAATTTTTTATTATTTTTTTCATATGGCTGTTGTGTCTCAATTTTGGACTTAATACATTTGTCTTTTCTACTTCTAAGAGTCTATAGTTAATATATTTTTTCCTCGTCTTTCCCTCTCCTCTTCATCGGTGTTTCAAATACGTCCATTTTATCTTCTCTACTCTTCTGCGGCTCAACCATTTTAAAACCCTTTAAACTTCTTTGCTTCACAACTGTTATCGTCTGAGTGCTGCATGCCACTAACTTCTAATTAAAGCCTGAGATGACAGTCTCTTCCTTTTGCATATATTTTCGAGATTCCAGAACTCAGAACTGATTCGAAATATCCACACCCATTTGATTAGATGCTCACTTCTCAATTTTTTTATAGTGAACCCTGCACAGGGCAGCCAGGTGTTAACTATGAAAAATCATGGAGTAGTTTTTGCTGCTAATAATACGGAAATCTTTCTTTCAAGAGCGGAAAATAATAAAAAATACTCTCATCATATGATTCAACGAGCTTCAGAAAAAAACAGCACTAAGGGTGGTTCACCAAGAGCATAAGAATGTATCTGAGGAACGTAAATTAAAACGATTGATTTTGATGATATGCGTCATACAGAGAACGTTCACCACACGACTTGAGAGTATAACGAATAAAATTGGCACTTTTTCTTATCTCAAATAATTTGGTTAGGCTGGCCAGTCTCGAGGAGGAGTGATTTCCTAAGTTATCCAATTTTAGTGCATTTGATGTACTGTTACGGGTAGAAATCTTTCGCCAACAGCGTGAAGGAAGTGAATTGCGATACCTTAAGCTAGTTTGAGCGAAAAATCACTTCACCTAGAATTTGATGAATTTGGCCTCGTTTTACAGAAAAAACTATTATCTTTCCAATTATATCAAAATATCATCCCCTTGCCGAACTACTTTTCGAGCAATTTGCCTCAAAATATAAGCTGTTTTACATGGGATAGATTATGGCTTAGCACTCCAGAGGGAGAATATTGAAGGAAATAGGAATTTATAACACCTAGATTTCGTCAAAAAACTAACGGTGTGTAGTTTGCATGTTTTCTCAACTATTTATAAAAAGTAATCTATTACTCACCACAGTAATGTTTGCAGAATCGTAAAATAACATGCTGTTTTGAAGGGTTTTCAGCCGTACGGCGAGAAAAAATGAGTCAAGTTAGACACTTATGTAGCTATATTTCTTTAATTACTGAAAGTTTTGATCATATTTAACTATATTTTTGCGCCATTAATATGACAATATTTATTTCACACTTCTTACAGACGCTGAAATCAAAAATTAAAATTTGAATATGGTCTCCATTATGACTAGGGAACTATCTCCCTCACACCACCTTAAGACATGTTACTTGAGTTGCCTATTGCGTGTAAGAATGTGCCCAATAAGTTCTACTTTACTGAGTTGTTTATTAAACTTCTTCCTCTTTAGCCCTTATTAGGACTGCTTCATTGATTATTCTCTTCTTATTCTGTCCTTATCTTCAACATCACTTTATAACATATCCATTGGTTCCCATCTTCTTTGCCTTTGCAATTCTTTTTATCCAAGCTTCACCGCCACCTATGGTCATGCTCCAAATATATGTTATCATGAATTGCTTCCTTACTTCAAATCTTGTTAATCCGGCTGTTATTTGACACCCATTCTGCTAGATGCATTCTTTGCATACGCTAAACAGCTCACTATAACTGTCTTGCTTCTTCCATCTAAGGTAGAAAAAATCCCATCGGTCGACTTAGGCGAAGATAGTCGTCATCGGTTGTTTTGAAGACACAGAAGATTGCAGCCTCAGCATAACTTGCGCAATGTTCTTCGGTTCAAACGCGCTGTAGAAAGGCGATTCTCACAGTCATTGTCCTAAGATCGCACTCCATCAATTAAACTTGAGATTTAAAGCACCAGGTAAAATTCGAAGAAAGACCATCGCGTTTTCGCTCTCATGAGAACAATTGAATAATAGGGATAACGCGAGCGCACGCGGTATAAAGAACCGTGATCAACCCCTGCTTTTAATATTTTGTATCACCTTAAATTGTTTGTACTTCACCATGTTGATTTGTTAAGTTGGTACGTAAGATGGTGGTGTGAACAACGGGGCTATAACGTCACCACCAGACCCTCCCCATTCTACCCACGCATCTGATTCTCCAACCTCCCCCCCCCCCCTCCACTCCTCTTTCCTCCACAACTTCCCCTGCGTCCAAAGGCACTCGCTCCAGACCCAACCCACCCCCTCCCTTCATTCTCCTCACCACTCTTCAAACACACCCCCCTACTCTACTCCCCACCCCTTCAGTCGGCGCCCCCCTCCGCATCGCTCGACATATTTGCAGGGCACATCGCTCGGGGGAAAGGGGGCGGGGGGGAGTCTGTCGGCTCGGATACTTACGAAGCAAATAACAGTCGACAGCTAGGGAGGTTGAAGCAGGTAAGAAGAGGGATCTGGGTTGGAGGCTGCGACACTGGAGTTTAGTCGGGAAATTACTGCCCAAGCTAATCGTAAATTGGGATTTTTTTAAAGAATACTTGGCAAGTGCGACGATAAAACTAAGGAAATCAGCTACTTCTCCCTTTGTTCGATCCTACTTGGAATACGCTTCCAGTATTTGAGATCCTTATGCGTTAGGCTTAATAACCGAGTTAAAACGCGTTCAGTGAAGATCGGCAAGATACGTTAAAGGCCGTTATGATAATCTCGTTAGTGTTACTGACCTTCTGCAGCAACTGGGATGGGAAACGCTTTCAAACCGTCGATTACAAATTAGACTTAATCTATTATGTAAGTTCCAGACTGATTTATTCTCTGACGAAATTAATTATATTTTACGAAGTCCGAAATACTACAGTAGATCAGATCACAAGAATAAAATTAGGAAACTAGACTGCAGAGCAGACAGATTTAAAATGTCATTTTTCCTGCTAATCATAAGAGATCGTAATAGCTGCCAATGAGACTTTTAATTAGGTTTGTCGATAGGTAGTGTACCTAGTTAGTTGATTTACTCCCTATTGCTTATCTGCTACAGCACGCCGTGCATGCTTTCAGTATAATTCTTGTATCTCTGTCCATTTATGTAGCTGCAAAATACTAAAGATCCTTTTAACATTGGTAGCATACCTATAGTGTAGTGCATGCTTGTGAGGCTTCTCCTCCTGATAAGCATTGGCGACTTATGCGCATCAGTAGTCGCAGTTACACTAACTTTGATAGGGTATAACTGTAATACATGTTGGTGACTACTCACCCCCTGCTACAAACCCTTGAGATGGCTTGCAGGGTATTTTGTAGAGGTAGATGTTAATGAATTTGACCGAGTGGAGTAGTATGGGAAGGGACCAACAAAAATATTGTCGCTAAAAAATTAAGATTAATCTATTAAGTAGGTCCCTGGCCGATCTGTTTTCTAACAACGTCTAAAAACGTTTCACGAAACCCGACGTACGACGATGGATAAAATCATGAGCAAATAAATTGGGGAAATAGTCTGCAGACCGGGCATGTTAAATGGGTCAGTTTTCTAATTGAACAATAATTAGCATCGGCACCGTAGAATAATAAAAGCCATCTAGATTTCATAAAAAGATTTTCTGACAGGGACTGTACCTAATAAGTTGATATTTGCTCTATTGCATTTTTTCTTGATTTCTGTGTTGTACAAATAGCTTGTGTCCCATGCTTCATGAATAGCTCTTGTTTCTTCGCGCATTTTTTAGTTGCAAAAACGGTAACGTCCTGCCACGATGAAAACACCGGTTCCCGATCAGTCATCGAAGTTGAGCATTCTTGGGCTCGGCTAACTTAAGTGCTGTTATCCCTGTTTGTCCGAGTGCTGTTGCTCCTATCTGCATGTGGCAGACAGATTAAATGCGAAATGACATTCAAGATTCAGATTTTGTGTAACAATGTAACAATAAAGTGGTGAATGTTAGAGGAAATACACCCCCGGACACCTATTTGCATGATTCGATAATGCATCAACTCTAATAGCTTAAATTTTGAAATGAAAGAAAAATGTCTATGTAAATAGTTAGATATTTGGACTGAAGCAAAGCTAGCTAAAATACCCTACATAGTATATAATTCCAATTATTCCTGCACTCTCCTTTGTACCAGTATAGAACATGGTAAGTCTTTGTTAAAAAAGAGTAATGTGCTCTGGGGTCACGGGATTGAAAATTACTTAGCCCACGACAGTCTGGTTCATGTTCTATGCCAACGAAATAGCGACACATGCCATTGAATTCTGTCTTGAGAGAATGAGAGGTCTCATCTCAACACGCTCATATTGTGACCAACGTCTCACGATCCTCCGTGGAAGTTTACAACCAAGGAATGGGGTGGCGTTCAAAGAAGAGCGGCAGAATTGTGTCCACAGTTGTGTCGATGATAACGTGTCCCAGGTGAGGTCATCCTACCTTCTCGATTAAAGCATGTGAGTGTGATGGGGAGATTAAAGGCTTCTGGCGCTGCGAAGGAATCATTGAAGCCCAGACGACACAAACAATTTGCGACTACCCCGTCATATTTAGCTGACACGATAAGATGAAAGGTATAGGTCGCCAAAGTTTGCGGTTAAAACACCGAATTTTCACTCTTCGCTACCGTTCTGAATTCAAGCACTAATAGCATGTGCACAATATAGCCTTTTAAATAAAAGCTTCTTTAATCAGTGATCTAAACATTTGTGCCTATTCTCCTACTACACTTAAAACCCTATTACAACAAGCCCTAGAAAAAAGCTCTAAGCAATTCTACAGGAATTACAGAAGCTCCTGGATAACGTTTGTCAAGCAACAGAGATAACAAAATTGAGGGTAAGTACGTGAAAGACTTAAATTAGTAGTTTTTTACTACTAATTTTATGATATAGGGGAATGAGATAGGGGATAATAATGAGATAGGGGATAATAATTATATGATGAGGTGAATGGTGAAATAATTGAGCAGGTGAACGAATTAGAGTATCATTGCTGAAGTTTTGTGAAAAATGATAGGATGTTACAAATAATACAAACAATATTTGTGAAATCTGTTCCAAACGATAAAACTCAAAAGATTTGAAAATAAAATAAGTCTATGACTTGAAAACGATACCATCAAAGATGTGATTAAACCATATTAACACCCTATTATACCAATTCCTAGATTAAACTGACTTGTATTCAACATCCGGAGCATGCAAGATAGCATAAGACTGTTGTTTTACGTGAGACAATTGGGGAAGAGATTTTAGGATATTCGTGGTAGAACAAGAGAGAGGCTTCAGAAACAACATCAGATCACTAATCGGTTCTGCAATCTATTTCCTTCGTCTTGTGCTTGTGATCGTTTCTACCATAATACGAAGGCTTCAGCAAAATATGTTGGTCATCAAACGCCGAAAAATAGTCTGCTTTGAAGTTACGCAAAATATCTAACCTATATTTTTCCCCTCGATCAGTTAGAGATTTCCGCCCTAATTCCTTTAAATAGTCGGTTACACTGCTGAGTTTATCGTAAAAAAAATTCACAAATCTTGCTGCTCTCCGCTAAACTCGATCTATTTCTGAGAATATTTTTACTTCGTAAGGGTCCCAGCTAGAACATTCTCCAAGTGAGGTCTCACGATCACTCGCTATCAATAACATCGCTCTTTTACCTTTACGTCATATTTTCCGAGTTTTCTTTTAATAAATTCCAATTTACTATTAGTCTGTGCGCAGATTTCCCGTACTTTCTTCCCCCAACACAGGTCCTGAGTCAGGGTAACACCTCCACCCAATAACACCAGGGTGACATTTCAGTACCCTGGATGTCTGCCCAATATAGGATCTTCCACAGCTGTATTTAACTTCATATACCCCGCTTTGAAATTCCTTCGACATTCGGTCCTTTTCTTTGGTCAACAAATCAGAGGACTTAGAAACGCAATAAAACATCGTAACGACATTGTGTTTGGCGAGTGTTCGGGCTATTTTTTCTGTGGTACCCGCAACATAGGGAATGACGGCGAAGGCGGTAGGTTTCTTGAAATAAACAAGATTCCTAATAATTTTAATAGACAGTTTCTCGCTGTCTAACTCATGGAAACGCGTGTTCGCAGGAAAATAAACAACAAACAATCACAATGATTATGATTGGCCAGGTAATTGGCCAATATGAAGCCAATTACCTGATGCAGAGCCCGAGAACAATACCTGAATCACAATGATGTTTATAAAACGCTCAAACTGCATTTCCACTTTACTTCACTGGCCAGAAGAAGCCGACTGCAACGCCGGCGAAACTGTATTCCTACCAAAATGGACCTACGAAGAAAGAAACCCGGAAGACTTATAGGTGTAGCAAAACTTGGTGGCACTTGCTCGTACAGAAAATGGCGTCAGGGAGAGGAGAGCATACAAGAGAGGAGGGATAAAGATGCTTATGTTAGCTCTAGGAGTCCCCAAATGAGCCCTTTGGTAACTTTGCCCACTCATTTATGCTTAATTCGTCGTCAGTGACTTTAAACTCTCCGCTAGCGAGTGCCATTAAGTTTCGCTATACCTATACATATTCTAATATATTAAGCCGCGGAACTCTCCACATGGATTAGATATGCATAGTATTGATTAAAATAATTCCCTCATTATCACCCAGAAATTCGCGTGTTCAGAAATTTTCAAGTAATTTTAGCCTAGTGTGTAGCCTCGTAGTGCTTAGTGGCACTCCACCTTGTACTTTAATCAGCTGCGCTCGTATCAGTTTTAACAAAGCGCGTTGCTTTCTTTTGTATTTTGTATTTTTCGCGCATTAAAGTACCTAACTTAAGGGAAATATAAATTCACCTAGAATTTGATGAATTTGACTTCAATTTAAAGATAAAACCCCCAGTTTTTCAAGGAAATAAAATATTAACCCCTTGCCGAACTACTTTTCGAGCACTTTGCCTAAACATTGAAGCGGTTTCACATGGTATGAATTACGGCTGTGAGATTCAGAGGGAGAATATTGAAAAAGTAGGGGTTTCTAACACCTATGTTTTGTCAAAAAAACCAACTGTGTGTAGTTTGTATGTTTTCTTGACTATTTATAAAACATGATCAATTACTCACCGCAGTAAGTTTTACAGAATCGCAAAAAAATATCTGTTGTGAAGGCGTTTTTCACCGTCATCATCAACTGGTATTCTGCCTACTGGCAGGTTCCAAACACCAAATCTGTCACCGTACATCGTGAAAAAATGAGTCAAGTTAGAGACTCATGTGGATATATTTTTAGTTAACTACTGAGAATTTTTTACTCATAAATATATATGTTATTGCGCCATTAATATTACAATATTTATATCATACCTCTTACAGACGCTGATATAAAAAAATAAAATTCTATTACAGTCTCTATTGTGACTGGGGAAATATTTCGCTCGAACTACCTTAAGCAGGGTTCCAAACGCCTGCTGATTTTTCAGTCGTCGAAGCGGGTATTTTAGATCGGTAATCTATCGCGCTCGCCGTCATTGCAAGAAACAATATCGTCTCGTCTTGTGGAGAGGCCAAAAGTAACCGCAGCCCAGAAGTGACGAATAGATTAACTGGAGAACGAAGAGATGAAGACTAATATTTGCATTGAGATCGGCGGCCGGAAAGACGGCACTCCGACAACGTCAAAGATCACCATTCGTCTGAAACACTCCCCGAAGTGCAAACTCGTTCAATTCCTCGTAAATATATGGCGCACTTTTCAGGCTGATCCGTATGCACCGCCATCTTTCCGTCGAAATGGTCAAGGAGGTGGGGGTTTCCGGGGCCCCGCGAGGGTTCCACCTCCGCGCTCTTCCGCCTCACAACTCCGGCCGAGTCCGGGGAATCACCGTGCAGCGTGCAAGCCTTAGCCACGCGCCCCGTGCACCATCTCTCCAATGGAAAACCATCCTCGTCTCGCCTCAGCAGGAGTGCCTCTCAGCTGCTGGAAAACACAATGAAGAACACCGTTAAATATTTTTTATTCATCATCTTTGTAATCTACCGGTTAAATGTAGGTTATGATGAAAATCAGGGGTAATACAACAGAGTATTACACGCGCAGTGCCCTATCTACCTCAGGTATTTCTTTCTTCATCTCAGCGTAAGTCCTACCTTTCTTCATCCTGTCCATAAAACCTATTCTCTTCCTTCCCCTTCCCCGCTTACCCAACATCCTTCCCTCTATCACTGCCTTCAAGCAAACCATCGCCCCTCATTACCGCTTCCAGCCACCTACCCTGCCTTCCCCTAATCTCATCCATAATTTTCCTCTCCTCGCCCACCATGTCAAGCACTACCTCATTTGTCTTCCTTTTCGACGACTGCACCTTCTCCATCCTCCTCCACACCCACATCTCGAAAGCCTTCAGCCTATTTTCGTCTTCCTTTCTCAAGGTCCACCTTCTGCCCCATACAAAGCCACACTCCATATCAAGCTCTTCACCAGCCTCTTTTTTACATCCTTACTTAAGGTCCTCGTCATCAGCTCCCTTCTATTATTGAACGCTTCCTTCGCTTGCGCTTTTCTCCTCCCAATGTCTTTGCTATCTGAATAAATAAGAAATGACTGAATCGCGAATGTATGGAGAAAGATAAAAAATATTTTTCGCATGTATAACCATGCTATTTAAAAAAAAAACGTTCTCAGGTCATATTATGCCTTCTCAAGGCAAGACCTTAGTTCCGGTAGTGACGTACTAAATATTTCCTAGCCACTTGATGCAATGAATGGTTGAAGTACTTGAGCACGGCGGTACTCAGTACGTGCTATTATGGAGTGCATCGACCTAAGTACTCTGTCCGTCGACAGGCGTGCTAAGCAGTGGACATCATCATGAGTAATTGAAACTGAAACTGGTCGACTGAAACTTTCCACTATTCCCTGTACTATTCCAATTCATTTATCCCTGCCCTGTTTTATGGCCCGTTATATCTCACTAACGCAATAATCCCTCGGTATCCCTCGCAGGACTTACCTTCACAACATGATCCATGGGCGCACGGGTAAATATGCGTAAATATTATAATGGTCACATTTGTTTGTTTTTGGTCGACCCCACGAGTTTTGGACGAAACTCAAGGATTTCTATCGTGTGTGATCCAAATTATAAACTTTGTGGGTGTAGGATCCCAAGCACCTACATGCAGGTAATTGGTGGTGGGCGATACTATGTGGAATTCCCTAGTAGGAAAAAGGATAAATGCTTTGCACGATTTCACTGCAGCGATTTTCGGCTAGACTCGTCCAGGAGAAGGCACACATACAACACCGTCTCCTTCCACCCCCACCCTCCTTACCATTCCCTCATCCCTCCCCATGTCACTATGTATTCAGTATTGGTTAACGTGTATTTAGTCCTGATGATGCTGCAGTGCAGCGAAATATGTCGACTTTATGAATAAAATTTCTCCAGTGGAATCGTGCAAAGCATTTATTCTTTTTCCTACATGCAGAGGATTTTCGAACGAATATGCACAATAGACTCATTATTTTTCAATATTGTCTGTCCCACAGACGCAATAGGGCAAAAATCTCTAGAGGAAACCCGATATATCTGTCTCAAACCTGTTATTATTTGGCATTCTATCTGGGTTAGGATAAATCGCGAATGGATCGTTGCTGCTATCCTATTACCCTCACCGTGATGGTACGTCTTCCTCACAAGGCCTTATTTTTCAGTTCAGCTGGCCGAACTGATGACAGCTTACTACCTCTTCATCTACATCTACATACTACCCCGTAAGCCGCCTCAATAGGCGTGTGGCGGGGGGTGTTAGGACACCAGCCGTTTACATATAAAAAGGAAACGCTCTAAAGAAATTACGCCTTGCATTTATTAAAGTCCCTTATTGTTCGGGGGAAAAACGAATTTCCATACCTATTCGTTCGGAAAAATATCTCTCTTAATTAATCGTTTCTGTCGGACCTGGAAATATAGTGGGGTTCTAATATGATTTTCTCCGTGTCGCTCTTAAAGATATCTATTCTTAATTGTTCAAGCAATCTAAGCCTAGCGCGCAGCCTCCGAGTGTCTAGCGGCTCCCAGCCTAATTCGTTTAATATCTGTGTAACGCTGTCTGTACGCCCGTAGCAGTTTGTGACGAATCGCGCAGCTTTCCTTTGTATTTTATTAAGTTCCCGGATTAAGTCTTTCTGCGCCGGATCCCATATGCTCGCTGCATATTCAAGGTGTGGCCGGAGTTTACTTTATGCCTCTCTTCATTACATATTTACTACATCACAATGCCTACCCATCTCCTCGCCCCATTACCTGCGCTCTCCAATCCGAAACGGGCCTCAGTATCGCTCTCCGCTTCACTACATTATTCGACCACCTACTTTGCCCCAAATTCCTTCCCTGGAGTAACTTTATCTCCTCCCTATCATGCCAAGGACTTATTCGTTTGTCTTTACTTCCATCCTTCATCATCATCCCAAACCATACCCAACGATTCCACACTCCTTTCCTCCGCTCTCCGTCTCTTATCATAGAACTCCACCCTAAACTTCTCACCAAAATTTCCCAGCGTCCTTAACCTGAGCTCCTCTCATGAGTTATTTCCTGTTAATTATCGCCTTTCACCATCGAAATACTCGCCTTCTAATACTTTTTATTCTTCAATCTTCTTCCAAGATGCTTCTCAAGTAATAAAATTGCTATATATGTTCTTAACTAAGCTCTTATGTTTAATTTTTTACTTGTTGTCCGGGAAAATCTCTTTATCTACTCCATAAAAATGTTCAGGAGCAGATATGATACTCATTCGCGTTTGAAACTGGGTTTTAAAATATATATTAACGATTTCAATTCGGTTAAAATTTTAACCAACTTTAATTGAAACTGCTCGGCAACTCGGGCCAAACGTATGCGCAAGGCTCATTCGCTAAAATGTTATAAATCAAAATCGGAGGTGAAAATCAGAAAAGTCTCTCTGAGAAATGAACCGTTGGAAGCAAAATTGATGTAAGTAAATTTTGTGTAATTTTTGTGCACTTAAGTATTCCTTTGTCCTTGATTTATGTTATTTGCATTAACTATGTGAAACTAGCTTCAGTGTTTTTTTCACAATAAATCAGAAACTCTGGGTACAATTACGTATTTATTTTACTTTATGCCCCATTCCCCAAAACTGTCACTTTTGTCTTACACCGCTTTTGCTCACTACAGCTCAAATATAAACGCGCTACGATATATTTTAAGTTATAAAACAAACAATTTCAAAGTTCGTAAAATCACTGTGAAAGGTACAAGAACTCATAGCCCATTATGACAATGGTGACTCTCCACGAAGTTGCGTTCGAGTATGTTGCTTTTGTCGAGACACATTTCAATTCTTTGGTAAAAACCGTTAATTAATATTAATTACGCACTTTATGATGCTAAGATTTCGTTCCGGTTTTCGATTGCGAAAGAGTCGATATTGAGTTAGACCACTACACCATAATTCGTCTCAATAAATACCAGTCGTTTGATAACTAGGATAAATATCGATGCGAGAAACATGCCGGAATGAACGAGTCGAAACACCGCGAGATAACTCGCGAAGAATATACGAAGCAAGTTCGATAAAGAGGCTATTCATGATAAATTTATAGGCTCCAAATTCGGTGAGTTCCACTGTGGATTTAAAATATTTACGGTTACCAATGCCATTCTCAATGCTGACAGTCTCAATTAGTAAGTTCAGTTCCTGCGAATGCCGCACGAAGGCGCGCGAAATATTTTATTTAAATAACGACAGTCTAACTCCTGGTGATAACAGTAGATTCCATTAGTAGTAGTGGATTAGTAGACCATTACTTGTGGAATTACGGCTGCTCACAGTGTCATGCCTATACATTTATAAATTATGTGTTTTAATTAAGGCTAACCTTCTCAAATTAAAGGTAAATAGTGACATTCATAATCACTTGACAATATCTCACTCTTAAGTGCATGTCACTCTCCATGAACAAAAACTAGCCTCAAGGAGCTTCATTGCTATGGGCTCTAAAATGCTTAATTTACTCCCCACAATTTAAAGATGTTTTATTCCAGCAAATCAGTTCAAAGCCGAATTTTAAAAAAACACCCTGTAAATAAATGTTACTACCGCTTACAAGATTTTATAACAAAGTTTGATTGTTGTATTGTACTGTACTGTTATTGTATTACCTCAATTGTTCATTCTGATAAGTTCTTCTCGAGTTTCCCACCGGGTAAGGGTCTCCATGATCGCCGACGTTTCGACAGAAGGCTTTCCTGCCATTATCAGGGATCTGGTTCCAAAGCCTTGATAATGACAGGAAATTCTTCTGCCGAAACGTCGGCGATCATGGAGAGCCTAACCCGGTGGGAAACCCGAGAATAACTTATCAGCATCATTCGCCGGGAAAGCCTGAAATCATACATCAATTGCTCATTGTTTATTGTTTATTGTAATTAATTCTGTTTGATAGGTAGGTATAGCATGTGTAGACATGGAAACATATAATTTTTGTTCATTTAACTTTTTTGACGTGTCTTATTGCAATCCATTGTGTCCACTCTGACATATGATCTTTGTGCAAATAAAATTAATATATTATTATTGTTAGATATTATTAATTTCTTCCGCTACTTAAGGGCATGACATCCTTAGGAGGGGAAGCGAGACAATGTCTATGAAATTGGGATGCAGAATGGGGACTCTCCAAGAACCTACCAATCAGCTGGTAGAATACCCAAATGAATGAACCGTAAATTTAGTTGCAGAACAGCCCTTGAATCCACTCTTACTGATAGAATATATCTAGAATGAATTATACTTACATGTAGTGAAATTGGACCTCCGCAGTCACGTCTCCTTAGACGTAGGTATAGTGCCGGGGCTTCGTGGTTGCGAAACGAGGCGTAGTGCTGGGGGAATAGTTGAGGTGTGCTCGAGCGAAATCCGGGTGAAGAGACGGAAACCGATTCACTTCCTGCCCGCCCCCCGCTCCCTCCTAACCCGCCTCGCGGTCACTAAGGGGCGTGTGCCTCTTCCACAGGTGACGAAGGCGCCGAAAAGAAGGAGAAGACGAAAGCGCGTCTCATTCACGGCCACGCCAAAGCACTCCGCCTTGTCCTCCTCCCCCCTACGCCAAGGGAGGACGTGCGTAGACCGGGGTAAATAAACGGGAATGGAGGGCCATCCTGTCGGGCAAAAACGACGCACGAGACAGTAACTCCGTCCCATCCCACCCTACCATTCAAACTTCCTAACAAATCCTCGCAGGAATCCCAATTTCGAGGTGGAAACAGAATCAAATAATGGCTCAATGTATTTACAACATTGGAGTTTGGCCGCAGGGACACAGTTTTCATCCCAATCTTAAAGAGAGAAAAAGCAGGGATTTGCTTGGAAAATAGGACGTTACGTTTAATAATAACATTTCATGCGGCAAAAGGTTTGCTTTAAATGAATGAAAATAATTTATAGAAAAAGCAGCATAATGTTAGATAATGTTAGAGTGTTACGATAACCTCGAACCTATCGTGGGGAACACATATAAGAAATATTTGTGGCAGAGCTCTGAAAAAGCTAGGATTCTTCGAGCGTATTGTGGGAAGATTTTCGGATGAAAAAGTAAAAGAGAGGTGCTATTTCGCACTCGTCCGGCCACACCTTGAATATGCAGCGAGCATATGGGATCCGGCGCAGAAAGACTTAATCCGGGAACTTAATAAAATACAAAGGAAAGCTGCGCGATTCGTTAAAAACTGCTACGGGTGTACGGACAGCGTTACACAGATGTTAAACGAATTAGGCTGGGAGCCGCTAGAGACTCGGAGGCTGCGCGCTAGGCTTAGATTACTTGAGCAATTAAGAATAGATATCTTTAAGAGCGACACGGAGAAAATCATATTAGAACCCCACTATATTTCCAGGTCCGACAGAAACGATAAATTAAGAGAGATATTTTTCCGAATGGATAGGTATGGGAATTCGTTTTTCCCCAGAACAATGAGGGACTTTAATAAATGCTAGGCGTAATTTCATTAGAGCGTTTCCTTTTTATATGTAAACGGCTGGTGTCCTAACACCCCCCGCCACACATCCATCGAGGCGGCTTGCGGGGTAGTATGTAGATGTAGATGATGAACCGACGTAATGTAATCAACTGCTCAGTGCTGTCAAATGGGCTCCGAAGCTTCGGGTCATCAAGAAAGGCTATTTCCCGAATAAAGTTATTATTAATTTCAAGACCGAGAAAAGCTACAAAACGAATGAAACTTTCTCGAGCAACCAATATAAGAATTTAGAGGATTGTGTACGATTTTTAGATGATAATGAATTTGGGATCAGGAATGGGAAATGAAATTGTGATGTCAATTGGTGAAATGATAATTTTATTGCATAGGAATCAATTGCTGATAAATATTGTTACTATCATCATTAGGGTTATTTACTGGTTATGTAGGTTTCAATGTAGGAGAGTGAAATTCCTCAATGCTTTTGATGGCGCAGTTCAAAATCTGCTTAAACGATTTATTTCTCAGCATATGTCCCACCTCTCTTAACCCCGTCCACAAAGCCTATTCTCTTCCTTCCCCGCTTACCCAGCATTCTTCCCTTTATCACCTCCTTCAGGATCCCTTCGCCATTCACTACTTGCTACAACTACCTACTTCGCTTCCCAATAATCCCTTCCAGAAGTTTCCTCTCCTCACCCCTCAAGTACTTCCTAGTTCGTGATCCTTTCCGTCCATCGCATTGGAATCTATACATACGAAATCTACTCAATAACTATGCATACAGCGCAGGTAAGTTTAGCCTAATGAGAATCTGAGTGAGCAGTGATAGAGAGGAGTATGATAAGGAGCTGCCCTGAGGCATCCCTGTGAGATAGACAGACATTTTGGGAAGAGTGAGGTACGAATAAAAGTAGGAGGACTACTTATAAAAACAGTTAGGCTTGCGGATGACTGAGTTCTGGTTAGCTAGCTAATCATCTAAAGGGTTACGATTGTTATTGAACGCCCTCCAGAATCAGTTCCGTTAATATGGAATGGAAATGAACAATTAGAGAAGAAAAGTACCTATCGATTGTTATTACAAGCAGAATATGACGGTATGAGCTCAAGGGTTACTGCAGGTAGAATTCTTGAAATGAAATAAAGTACGCCGGTCCTCAATCAAATCTCGCTGTCTCGTATCATGATGGCAGCTTTGAACTTGGATGAACAAATTCAAGTTGTGACTGATAACGGAAGAGTTATTTCGGAGAAGTGACGAAATGTCCTCGCGTTTCGGACAATCGAGTTATTCATGCTCAAACTCAAGGGCTAACAAAGTCAAATTTCAGGATTACTCGCCCGGGAAGAGTAAATAAAAAATGTTTATGTAAAGATCAATTTCACTATTTATCTCTGCCGTCTTCCCTTCCTTGGCTCACAACACATCAGCAACGTAGGTAAGAGTGTGCCAAATTCGAATTTCAGAATTGCACTGCCATATGTTTAGATCCTCATGCCAACATCTGCACTATCCAGCACACCCCACCAATACTTTCCGAAAGTCATTTCAAGTTGCCGGTGAAAACCTCTGGATTTCCCCTACATGATGGTATAAAGAAACTGCAGTTTCTGTAACTCATTAAAAACCGACTTTACAGTATGTTATTAAGCAAATAAGTTTCCTTTTTCCTCTCCATGTACATGTATTACCCAAATCTCATATTATATCAGTTTGTGCTTTTGTGATTTATTATAGCTATTTTTGTTAAATATTTTATTTATGCCAAAATATTGTATTAATGCGAATACAGTATATTCTATTGTTGTTAACGATTGGAACCTTGACATAAAACTGTTTATTTTAGTATTTGTTGTACTTAACGGACGATATCCTAGTAAAAATAAATTATCTATCTATCTATGTTTGAAAATATGTTGAAATATAAAAATTACGGTTGATTCCCACACTTTAAATTTTACCGAGCATAATTTTTGTACGAAGAGCCATTGTCAACAGCAGTTTTGGTATTTCAACGTGTTGAACGGTAGTTTTCCACCTAGACACGCTTTCGCTATTATCTACATTATATTGTATCCAGAATGAAAATAAATTGAGCATGGTATTTCACTTCACTTGATATCACATCACATGGTGTGATGCGTTTGAATCTTTTCATGACGAATTTTGAGAATACCGGGACTTGCCACGGAATTATCTTTACCCGCAAGTTCACGCAAGTCTCATTGTGTTCCATGTTTGGGTTTAAATTCGCGGACTGTGGCGCTAAGCGACGCATTGGACTGCTGTGACATCATACGTCCAGCAGTCCTGAACAATTTGTTTCGTTAAAGCCCTCAAAAAAAAGTCTACTGGCAAGGAGGACGCCTCATTAGCTTAAGGTATCGTAGTTTGCCTAGCAAGTAATGGAGACCATATTCGAAATTTATTTTTTTAATTAGGCGTAAGAAGTATGAAATAAATATTGTAGTATTAATAGTACAATAATATAGCTAAACATGACAGAAATTCTCAGTAATTAAATAAATATAACCACATAAGTCTCTAACTTGACTCATTTTTTCACGCCCTTCGGTGAAATCGCCTTCACAATAGGTTTTTTGCGATTCTGTAAAAAGTACTGTAATGAGTTATTGATTAATTATTATAAATACTTACAATTAGTTGAGAAAACATAATATTATTAGTAAATATTATTAACTACATACCGTTAGTTTTTTGACGAAATCTAGGTACTAGAAGTTCCTAACTTTTTCAATATTATCCCTCTGGAGCGCACAGCCGTAATCTATCCCATGTAAATCAACTTATATTCATAGAAAAATTGCCCGAAAAGTAGTTTGGCCAGGGGTTAATATTTTTATATAATTAAAAAAAGGGAGTTTTTTCTTTAAAATGACGTCAAATTCATCAAATTCTAGGTGAATTGATTTATCGCTCAAACTGTATTAACTGGATAAAGCACTCGACGCGATATCTAGGGATCCAGGTTTGAGTCCCGGTGATGGCGAATGATTTTTTTCTCTGTAGAATTTCGTTTAATATTCCGTTAGACACGATATCTCGCATCGATTTAACTATAAAAAAGACGTATCAAATGACCTGGTTTCTCATTATTGCAGCCAAATTTTTCGTTTTGCATATCGCAGTCGATATGTGTTTAGCATTCCTCCCGAGTCGCGTCGCTGAAAACTCACCTTTGTCCCTCACACCGTGATTTTTAGAGTCCCGAAAATGTCAACTGTAAAAACTCTCTTAGCGGAGCATATTTTCCTAATTTTGTTTTTCCTTTTACCAATTTACTGTCCATTTCATTTTTTTCCGAGCGAAAAAAGTGAAGAGGAAACAGAGATACCGTTGCGGACGAAAGAGGTTTGTCTGTGTGTCACCACAACGAAAGGAAAGGCCGCGCGGGGGAAAGATCCTGTTACTTTTCTTTAGCTGTGTTTTTCCTGCCAACTAGTTCACAGAACGCTGGACCACCTGTAGACGACCCTTCGGCTCATCTCCTGTAGCGTTTAGGAGCACGTTTCAGGATTTTCGAGTACAGCAACAATCTCTCTTGTCCCAAAATTTCTGACCAATGGCACTTAATTCATGGTTGAGTACATATGATCGCAAGTTTTATCTATAAGGTGGAACCAATGTGATGGTGTCCAGTTGTTATTTAGGGGGCGTCCATAAATTACGTGAGGCGATTTTGGCGATTGTTCGACCCCCCTCCCCCTTTGGTGAGACGTCATGAGATTTGGCTCGACCCCCTCCCCCCCCCCCCCCTAATCCCACGTGAGATTTTTAAATGCGTATTTTGAGCGTAAATATGTGAATCTGTGCTTGGTTGCGTTGGGTTTATTAAAAAAAAAAATTTGCTTAATTATTTTTATATAAGACTAGTTAAGACTAGTATTTAAGACTAGTATTTACGACTACTAAGAACGTAATCTAGATTCACAGTGAGAAAATGGAGCAATAAAATACTTAAATAGGAGGAACTAATAAAATTCGTAAAAGAATACTCGTTTTAATTCAGTCCACGGGGACTCACGTGTGGTCTCAAGAGTGACTACTGGAACTCGCATGTCCATGTGATTTGTTTCCACATGTCTTACTTAATTTAACCCAGTTTTCTTGCAATTTTACACAGTTTCTTGCGGAAAAAATTACGTGATATTTGCCGAGACCCCCCCCCTCTCCCCCACCTGAGATTCGGCTCGACCCCCCCCCCCTAAACGCCTCACGTAATTGACAAACGCCCCCTTATAAGGTTTTATACAAGGTACTTTGCCTGTCTGTTTGTTTGGGTGGGATCTGTTATTCGATTTTTCACCCACTTACACTCATCAGATCTCCTTCCAATTTAGTACACAGGCGTATCTTCGATGACAATATAATATTATAATATAATTGTCACGACTTTCTCTTCCATAGGCCCGGGTTCGCAAGAAAATTGCTACCATAGCATTTCGTTCCGTGTTAATGCTTTGCATAACTCAACTTAACAAGATTGCCGTGTGGTTTAAAATGGTCAGTGTCTTAGGTTCGAGGCTCTCCTGCAGTTTTTTTTCGGTCGAATATGTTTCGGAAACAACGTAAGATTCCCGTTTCCGTACATATAAAATGGCAAAGATTTTTATATGGTTTTATTTTACTTGACATCTTTGTTTGGGTAAAATCTTATAATCAATTTTTCACACACTATTACCAATTACATTTTGTTGAAACTTTTCCAACATGTGAATTTTGGATGACAGTATAATGTTCCAAACTCTTAAGTAAACAACAGTAAAAAGTTCCAAATATAATACAAATAATTTATAATTTGGTTGTATAATTTTCTCGATTTAAGCAATTTAACACAAAATTCAAACATATAATTTAACATAAAAATTCGTTCCATTCTTTTTCATCCAAAATGTCACCGTAAATTTTTCAACTTTTATCAATAAAATAACGACAACAATTGAATGAAACATTGATGAAAAATTATTTAAAAAATGGAAACAATAAAATGAATTTAATAAAAAACGTTTAAAAAACATGGTTTTATTTAAACACTAACTAAAAAAAGTAGAAATTAATTTTTAAGTTGTCACAACTAGCCTATATAAGGCAGAACGTGATTATTTGTGGATAAAAATAAAAATCATGGGGCACAACAAACATTTGTGATGCAAAAGACTTTTCACCGGAAACACCAAAAGTCCTAATCGTCACTTGTGATACTAAAGACTTTCCAACAAATTACTGTTTAGGCATAGGCTGTTGGCCTAAGTCCCTGGTCCTGCACAACTTGGAATACTAAAGACTTTTAACTACGTTATCTATATTGATATGGGTAATTATTTTTGAATGACAAATGTTGGTTGTGCCCCCATGGTTTTGTTTTTAGCCACAAATAATCACGTTCTGCATGTTGTATGCCTCTTGTGACAGCTCAAAAATTAATTTCTACTTCTTAGTAAATTTTTCAATAAAACAGTGTTTTTAAAGTTATTTACTATTTATTTTATTACTAAATAAACTGTAATATTTAATTGCCTGGTAAATATATTGGCATTTATAGTGGAACATGGTGGTAGTAACGTAGGAGATCCTTTTCGGTGGAATCGATCACCAACTACCTCTGCGCAGGGGAGTATAGCAGTCTCCACATTAGACTACCAGGGTTTTCTATGTCGCAAACCTTAGCTGCCAACTTAAAAACATTTACTGTTCTCAATATTAACTAAATTGTTTTTTTGTACTCTCAATCCAATTTTTGAATGAGGTTCTCTTGACGGGTTTGCGAACCCTCTCAGCGTATTTTTATACGGCTGTGTTTGGATCGCTTACAGTGCAGTTTATGTGCAATTATGTTGGCAGCGCTGCCTCACGATGAGCTCCCCAAAATACCGGCACATAAAAACACAGAGGGTGTGGCAGAGGGTGATAGGCTTGTGTTGTCATGAAAAAAAAGTGAGGAAAATGGAAGTGGAAGAGAGAAAATACCGAAGACAATTACACGTGAAGAGTGCCTCATTACCTCACTCTCCTTTTGCTGTAGTCGCTAATAGTGCGGGGGAAGAAGGAATTTTTATATACTTCAGTTCGGAAGTTAATCTCTTTTATTTCGTCGCTTCCATCAGTTCTAGAGAAGCAGAGTAAGATTTAAATAATACCTTTATATTGTCACCCAGAAACTCGCTTCATCTGAAATTTTCGCTTGATGTTAGCCTAAGTACCATTACGTAGTAGCCTTAGGGCCATTCAAGTACATACTACGTAAGACGTTTTGGGGAGGGAGAGGGGGGTTGGGCTTTTCTAACGTTGTCTTACGTAGGGGTGGTGTGGAGGTCGGAGACAGTCTTACGAAAGATATAATTCACATCAGAATTCCGATTTTTGTCACTTTTAAAAATTATTTTCGTAGGAAAAATCTTAATGTTTAGGATCACCGCCGCCTGGTTGTACGCCTGAGTGTATGGTAAACTATAGAAAAACGTACAACCAATTCGTTGTGTTCATTAGTTTGGAGATTTCGCATTAGACCACATGCTTTGCGAGTTGTGCGTACAGTAAATCGGGAAATATCAGAAACTGTTATCGATATCCGTGGTGAGGTCAGTTTTTGCGCATTTTGACATAGAATCCGCCGCCATAGTAAACTATCTATGTCCATTGGTTTAAAAAACTTTTGATAACTTACGTAAGATTGGGAGGGGTGGGTGAAATCTTACGTTGTCTTACATGTGGAGGGGGGGTTAAAAAGTGGTAAAAAATAGCCTTACGTAATACTTGAATAGCCCCTAACGCGTTGCCTCCGAGTCTTTAGAGGCTCCCGATCTAGTCCTTCCCCCATATATTACACTTTCTAGTCGCTCGTAACATTTTTAAACTGAAAGTGCGGCTTTCCATTATAGTTTGTTTATTTCACCTAAAAAGTCTTTCTTAGAGTGTCCCGATTGCTTGCGACATTTTTGAGTTGTGGCCTAGCAAGAAATAACAAAGCATCTGCCTTTCACTTTGCCGTACGAAGACCTTTCTGATGTTCGCTCTCGATAACTCCAATTTTCTTTAATACAGCGCCGCAAATTTGACGTAAGTGTTTCCCTCCCATCAGCATGAATAGCGGTTAGGGGCCATTCAAGTATTACGTAAGATGATTTTGGCGACTTTTTGACCTCCATTCTCCCCCATGTAAGACAACGTTAAGATTTCACCCACCGTTCCCCTCCTAATTCTTACGTAGGTTGTCATTCATTTTTGGAACCATTCATATAGTTAATACATGGGCGATTCCATTACCAAGTGTGCAAAAATTGACCTTACCAATACCGATTACAAAATGTTTTTTTACAAAACCATGGGCCCTTTTGAGAAACGAAGAAGTATGAATTTTTTGTCAGATATCGATAACGATTTTCGATATTTCACGATTCACAGTAGATGCGACTCACAAAACACTAGATCTTCAAATGCGATGTCGCCAAACTAATCAACGGAAGGAATTGATCATACCCCCTGCCACACACCCCTGAGGTGGCTTGCAGGGTATTTTGTAGATGTAGATACCTTTTTCTATGGTTTAGCATAAATTCAGGCGTACTATCATGGCGGTAATCTTACAAAGTAAGATTTTTCGTCTGACGATAATTTAAAAAGTTGATAAAAATACGATCTCGGAAGTAACTGAAATCTTATGTAAGATCGTCTCGGACCCCCTCAACCCCACCCCCCCCCCCCCACATAAGACAACGTAAGAAAAGCTCAACCCCCCTCCCTCCCCAATACGTCTTTTGTAGTACCTTGAATTGCCCCTTATGATGTCATGATGATTCCTAGGTAGAGAAATAGAAACGGGCTGAGTTTAGGCCTTTTAAAAAACATGACTCACCACTGGGGTTCAGACCAAAGGCCAACGGCTTAGCGTCGTGTGGTCAAAGAAATCCATGAGGGCCTAGCTCGCTTTGGTCCATTTTACTGTAGAAACACAATAGGATCGAACTGGTTGATTTCACGTCGTTCTCCCAACCTTGTTCGAGCTACGACCACAGCTGCAATGGCCTGCTAGTCTTGAGACGGCGCTGCTCTTGTGAACAAGTAAAGAGGGAAGGAAAGTTTTTCGGCGCGTGGATTGCTAGTGACTGTGCATGGCGAAGCTTTTACTTGGAACATGTCTTCGAATTTCTTCCGTGATATTTCGAGCGCTGCGCAATGTTTTCTTACTTTCTATCTTATTGCATCATCCTTGCGTGTTATGAGGGAGCCTAGAAGAGTACGTTATCCGTAGGATGGGAAGTAAAACAGTATACATAGGCGAAAGGGGTAGTGAAACCTGGTGGCAATCGCAGGTGAGGAGTGTGACAACGGTCGAGAGGAAATCATACTAGACAGTTGGGACGAAGGGGTCCCTGCGGTAGTCATTCTGCAACTCTGCCCTCTCATCAAACGTCTCATTCACCCTGATTGACGTCAAACTCTACGCTGGCGAATGTGACAAAGTAATGCGATGTCTATTACCTTGCTGTATTTCGTTAATGCCAGGCCTCTCTAATATCTTCTTCCATTCCGCTGCCGTTACAAATGCCTTTACTCGCGATCTAATGCATCGCTTCGTGCGGAATAGGCCTGAATTATATTGTGTGTGTGTGAGGTAAAGTTGAGTCACTCGTGGGCATGTGCTAAGCAAGTGTTTGTGCAAGTGATGTGAGAGCAATCCTTGGTGGATATTCTTATGACGGCGAATCGAATCGACTTCTTGCAAACATTCCACCAACATCGAGGCCGATGCCAACGAGGAGCATAACGTGGGAGTTTCGAGGGTAAGTGTTTTCCCTCTCGGAAGGAAATTCGATATCCCATTGTGTCCCTAAGTTTTAAAGTATATGCACGCTCACTCGTTGGCAAATTACATCTCAAATAACTTCTATGTCACTCTTAACACTAATTTATATGATTCACGAAGTAAATTAAGCCATTGACTTTTCTCAAACCTTTTTGCTTGATAATTACTGACAGACTTAGCAGTGATTTAGCAGAGCCGTATAAAACTTTCAACTTATTTATATCTTTCATGACTTGAGTGCTATGTGCCAATCAGGGACTATGGGAAAAATCGAAGCAAAAAATGCAGAAGTAGTCTGTTTTTTTTGTTCAAACTTTTTCGCTAGTGTGAAGGAAGCTCGTATTTACCAAGCATTATTCTATACTTGATTTGCGTATTAATGTTTTAATTGAGCAATTCTTAATTTTTATAGATTCCCCCGCCTACGATATCAATGCGCAGAATTGCAATGTTCCCCGCTCGCGTAAATGATTCAGTGTTACGTACTACTAAATTTTTGGGCCTGATCATGTAAAAATAATAAACTTACCGAATCTCTTATAATTATAACATTACTACTGTTTTCATTAAATACCTTTTTTAATTAAAAAATTAAAACTAACTTTTAGTATTTAGTCATTATGTACGTGCATTTTTATGAATCTTATAAATAATAATTGTAAATTCAACAATATAGAATACTATTCCATATTCATGAAGAATATACATTCTATATTCATAGAATCAATACTCAAGCGTAAATCTATAAAGTAAACTATGTAGTGCTATTATTAGTACTGCCACCTGGGTCCACAAACACCGAAATCCGCCGATGCTATTGTAAATTTTTAAAATTGTTTTCTTGATGACTGAGCAAAGAAAATTATCGTATTAATGTGGAGAAATTAAAGTTTAATTTTAGAGATACGTTTTTTCAGCCGGAAGAGCAGACTTCAGCGCTATAAATGGTTAATTCGTTTAATTGTGGCATTACCTACTTCAGTTTAATGTGCTTCGACGGCTAATATCATTTATTTTGAGGAAACCAGGACTACAATGGTACAAACAATGGTACACCGTGACCACGTTTCTTCCCACTCATCCTAACAGACGAAGCGAACAGAGAAAAATACTTCGATAAACGAAGAAACAGCAGCAGAACAGCACAAAAAACTCTCGGAAGCTTTCTACAAGCACTTTAGTAAAATACTCCTGTTGAAAGCGCCCTGAAGTTTTACTGAAAACGTAGGAAAAAGCATCAGAAAGTATCAAAACAACACCGCAGCTGAACGAACGCACGCCAGAGAACTCAAAGAGATATGAATGCAAAGGGTTGTTTTGGTGGTTCATATGCATGTGACAACGTTGTATGACAAAGCGAGGGTGTGGGGTGCATTTGGGGGACAGCGATTGGCTGCGCGTCAGGGTTTTCCGACCCTCCCAACTTTCTCTTTTTCGCTGTCATCGGACAACTCTCGCCGGCTCAACTGTAGGCACGGTAGTAACCTTTACGGAGTCATCTGTAAGTGCACATAAGTGCGATATTCCACAGGAGCAAAATCATTCACCTTTACCGGGATTCGAACCCGGATCCCTCGATTTCGCGCAGAGTGCTTTAACCTAAAAGCACTCGGCGCGAAATCGAAAGATCCGGGTTCGAATCCCGGTCAAGGCGAATGATTTTTCTCCTGGGGAATATCGCACCTAATATCTACATCTACATCTACGATGTACCGTGCAAGCCACCACTAGGGTGTGTGGCACGGGGTGATTCCACACCAGGCATGCAGCACTCGTCCCAGAACAAATCAGAACCACGCACGCTCCCCCTGGCGCTTGGCGCAGGTCAAAAGCAGTCAGGAGAACAGTGCGCAGTCCAACCGGAAACTGGGAGAGTGATACGTAAAAGAACATACAAACATGCAGAGAAATTCTATAGACACATCTAGTGGTTAATATTCCTGATACTGTTAATTTATGAATACTACGAGATGCTACTTCATGCAAAGAACAAAATAAAATAATGCCGGACTAATCGGCCGGTGTGAAGAGTTAGTAATGATGTGGTGTTATTAAGCACAAGTGAAAATTCTACTCTTCCTATTGAGGGTGGGAGTTTCATGTGATTGATCTATCGCAACTATTATGATCCCTTATTGTATGTACGTGGGAAAAATGACATTTTAAATCTATCGGTTCGGCAGTCAATCATTTAGCTCATACTGTCTGCCACTTGTTTGCCTCTTAAGGCGGTTTTACACCGAGGCAACAAGAGGCAACAAGCCGCATGCGGCAGTGCGGCAGTACCGCATGCGGCGGGTTGCCGAATTCTGTTGCCTAGTTGGGACAACCGCGACGCCGCATGCTGCGAAAAACACCGTTGCCGGACTTCCCACCTCGAGTGGGAAACCGACCTTGTTGCCTGCATACAGGGTGTCACGGAAAAGGTGCATAGGCTATACATTTTCTGATTCTACGCCTGAAATGGAACAAAAATATCGAATATCGAAAGATTTTTTTTTAATTCCGCTTCGTTTATCGTCTGTCTGCCTGCATGTCTTTTTACAAAAAAATCATAGCTTAAGTACGGCTACATATTTTGCTTTAAAATTTGATGGATGTTTTAAGCTTATGAGCATCTTATTAGGATAAAATGAAAAATGTTATGATTTCCCGTTTCAAAATGGCGGCCGTTCCAAACTTTCAATGGTAAATTGTAAGAAACCTGTCAACTTTACGAAACCTTATACACATTGTGGAATATCGCACTAATATTGATACCGTTAGAATCACAATTACATTTATAATTATTTTTGTCCTAGCACATTTTTCGAAAAGTTAACAGGCATGATTTTTTTGTAAAAAAAACATGCAGACAGACGCTAAACGAATTGGAATTTAAAAAACAAAAACTTATTTAACATTTTTTGTTCCATTTCAGGTGTATAATCCGAAAATGTATAGCCAGTGAACCTTTTCTATGACACCCTGTATATATTTGCTCATAGAGTTATTGTTTGAAGTCGTGTAGACACTCGTTTTGTACATATAGCATAATCCAAAGCCAGACTGATCTTCTGAAATCTTTGGCATCGCTTGAGGATAATTTCCGTTCTCGCCTGCATTATGTACAAGGAGTTATATGCTGGATACCGTGGATATTAATGAAAAGAAGTCTGAGCCGATTGTGCATACCGATAGGTCTTCTACATTTCGCATCATGGATTTTTCCCCAGAAGAAGTACTTTCCTTCGTTAGTGATTACCGCGAAAACACAATACTTTTGGACATCACTCAAGCAGATTACAAAAATAATCATGAGAAAATATTATTGCTGAAACAGCTTGCGGGAAAATATAGTAAATTTATCGACACGATAAAAAAATCAAAAATTTAAGAACGAGCTTCCACCGCGAATGAAAGACGCTGAGTGAGACGAAAAGTGTCTCATCCCCGGAGAGGAAGGCGTGGTTCGCCTACGAGTCCCTGACATTTTTGAAGGATGTTGACGAACCAAGACCGGGGTACAGCACGGTAGACAAAGAGAATTCTCAAGTAAGGAATGCTTTCTTTCTTCAGGGTTTATTTCCTGTGGCAGAACTTGGTCAAAAATTTAACATTTGGTTACAGTTTTTAGCAATAAAAATTACAACTTCTCCATAGCTACAAATTTAATATTAACCACAGCAATGATTTGCCAAGATAAACTTCCATCATCATAAATAAAATACTCTTTGAATTCATCTCGGATTGATTTCGCATCTTCCGTGGGTCGCCTTGGCACTTGGTTTAAGTTCCACTACAGTATTTCTTTCGACGACCATTCTCCATAACCCGGGAATAAATAAAACTGATGATCTCAGGCCTGACCTCGTGGAAATGATGGATATCCATGATGAGAAAACCACCTTTGTTAATTCCACAAACTTTCTTACGCTGGCACGACGCGCGTTTCACCACACTGTGGCATACTCATGTGGCACATGAGTATGCCACAGTGTGGTGAAACGCGCGTCGTCCCAACGTAAGAAAGTTTGTGGAATTAACAAAGGTGGTTTTCTCATCATGGGAATAAATGTTCTTTCTGGAGATTCACACTCGGTTGACCTCGGAGGAGAGTAAACTGAACGTGAATTTGTGCTCATGCTTAGGAATTTACATTTACATCTACCAAATACCCTGCAAGCCACCACAGGGGTGTGTGGCAGGGGAATTTATGCAAATACAGACAAGCTGTCATCGTAACTTCAGTATTCTCTAAACAAAATAACAACGAAATACAGAGCACAACAAACCGAAACTGTTTTCCATCACTCTTCTTGTACGGGAATGTATAGTTGAATGAAAGTTCTCCTGCATTGGGATTCATAATGTTGACAGTAAACGGAAATGCATCACCTGCTACTAAAGTATAAGGGCACTTTATCTGTATTCCATGTAGCGGTTTAGGGGATGGGAGTAATAGAGTATTTCCTTGTGTCATTCTATAGGAATATGTACTGCGAAACACTCCTCCATCTGATATACACCCTTGTCACACCACATGAGCATAAGTTAAAGAATAGTTGGAATCAGCGAAGGTATCAGGAAGGAGCTGAAAATATTGCCAGCGATGGATCTATCATGGAACATTTTTCTTTCCCAATAGCGTCTTTGCTTCGCTTTTTACTCGAGGAAATCAATAATAACGCTGCGGCAGCAGTCGCACTACTTTTCAATGACATTTCGGTTGTAAGTGAATCGGCCAATTTCGTTGCGTAGGTGTAAATGGGCTAACGAGGGCAACAAGCAGTTGCCATCTGCAGCATGCTACAAACGGCAACAACCGTCGAAGTGCTACGATTGCCGCATGCTACGGCGCGCCGTTGCCTTTGGTTGCCTTGGTGTATAACCGCCTTTACTGTCAGAAAAAAAGGGGCAGCAGCACTTTGACTGAATAGGAGGATCACCAATATCCTAATTCGAGACGAGCCGTGCCATGCTTATCTTCGGAGATCGTTTCGATTTTGGCACGCCATCGCCGTTTAGTTCTGGTTTTAAGATTTTGGCAGTTCCTTTTATCAATACTTGAAAGCTTCTTTGACGTTGAACTAACCTTTTTTATTTTACAATTTATCTAACTTCCCCGTAACTGTGAAGTTGGGAAGGGCAATTTGGAAAAATTAGCAAATAGTTTTGTCTTTCACGAAACACTTATAATATTGCTACCTTAAAAAAAACCCTTCATACATTATTTTTTTCACAAGAAGTTTGAATTGTGGTCCTAATACAGTGTGAATATTGGACTCAAGTATGTAATTGGAATTTTCACTTCGGGTGTAGTTCTGTGGTATATTTTTTGTGTTCTTCATGACTTGCAAAGACATGATTTAACTTAATGTTTATCACTCTGTTCAATATGTAATTATGCTGCAAGAAAGAATAGTAAAATGATGCAGGTTCATTAATGTTCGGGCACGCTTACATATCCAATGTATCAGTATTATGTTGTAGAGTCCCCCACTGTTACCAGCTACTTTGACTTTTAAGTTTCAAATAGTCATTGAAGTCAAGGTAAAAAAAAAACAATCTGGCCGATTATTAGTGAAAGACAAAGAGGGATATCCCAGACGCAGAATTCGCCAGCAAACTACACTAAAGGTTTCTAGTTGTCATTTATATTTTTTAAATTAGGGAGTACATGAATATATCTATGCTATGTTGACTTAGAAAGTGAAACTCAGTTGTACTATACACCCAGAAAAAATCTCCAGGCGTATTTGAAGACAGTTCAGTTAATTCTATTGAAAGAAATAAAGAGTTGATTATAAGACCCGCATGCTTAGCCAAATGTTCAATGAGTTGTTCTGCGTCATTATGATCTGAGCCTGTGGTTTTCACATCGGGGGAAAATCGGATTTTCCTGGTCATCGGATAACAAGGTCTTTAGATCGCCATCAGTCGCAGCGGGGCCACCACCTTATTCTTCTCCTCCTTATCTCTACCGCGACTCCCCCCCCCCACTCCCATGCCCCTCTCAACTCGTCTTATCTCGCCTCTCCGCACCTCACCCTTCTCCCCGGCTGCCCACGCTTCAACCGACGCGACGCCCGCCTACCCATAACACCCCACTGATCCCATTCCCCCCCCCCTCCACTACACTATCCAAAGAACGAAAGGTGGTTTGAGGGAGATAGTTCCCTAGTCATAATGGAGATCATATTCGAATTTTAAATTTTTTTTTCAGCGTCTGCAAGAAGTATGAAGTAAATATAAAGTATAAATAAAGTATTTAAATGGGAGGTGCGTATAAGTGCACTATCAAACCTGTCATGGTACTGCAGAAAAGAATAATAAGAACAATTACTTGTAAAAATCTCTTCAATCACACTCTTCCACTTTTTCGCGAGCAGAAAATTTTGCCTTTACGCTATTTATTTGTATATAAAGTATTGAAAAATTTTTACATGCGGAGTGGTAATTTTCTTGGCATAGTGGCAAGACAAAACAAATGGAACTTTCGTATTCAACACAATGTTTTACCCCCGAGGCCATATATTACCACATTCCAGAGAAGTTTTGCTTATTTAGCTCCAAAAATATTTAACTTTCTTCCACAGAATGTTAAAATGGAAAAAAAATATTACGTTGTTTTTAAGACAAGTCAAAATATTGCTCCTCAAATTGAATGATATTGCAATCATTTTCAAATGTGCTCATGAAATTGTTCTGTAACCATAAACAGCTTCAGCGTGTATTGTTATGTATTATGTAAATATAGTTATGTAAGACAAAAATTCTCATCCTAAATAAGGTGCTTAATTATATCCTAACAATTACAGAGTCTTTACGAAACACCCTGTATTATGTATATGTGACAAAAATTATCTGTAGTTAAATAAATATAACCACACCCCCTGCAACACACCCCTGAGTTGCCTTGCAGGGTATTTTGTAGATGTAGATGGTAAAACAGACAAGTCTCTAACTTGACTCATTTTTTCACGCCGTACGGTGGAAGCACCCTCACCACAGAATGCTTTTTTGCGATCCTGTAAAAATTACTGTGGTGAGTAATAATTTTTTTAATAATTGAGAAAACATGCAAACTACATACCGTTAGTTTTTTTAACGAAATATAGGTGTTATAAATTCCTAATGTTTTCAATATTCTCCCTCTGGAGCGCACAGCCGTAATTTATCCCTTGCAAAACAGTTTAATATTTTCAGGCAAATTGCTCGGAAAGTAGTTCGGCAAAGGGTTAATATTTTGACATAATTGGATAGATGAGAGTTTATTTATTATTTAAAATGAGGAGAGATTCATAAAATTCTAGGTGAAATGCATTTTGCACAAACAATCTTAATTCTTGCCCATATAAAACTCTTCGATTCAAAGATGTAGAGTGGAAAGACTGTCTTTTGTGAAGAAATCAAGCTTTTATTATTTAAATTCAGTGTTTGAGGCTTAACTTTGCGGAATCTGCTATTTATGATTACAAAAATAAGTGGCTTATATAACCATCTTAAAAAAACCAACCCGAGTATCGATATCAGAGCGTTATCTTCAGGAGAATATTTTTTTGGCTGGGAGGATGTATGTACAATGTGCATACCTGCAAGCTGTGAAACGCTTTTTGGGTGTGTTTAACGGCGCAGGGAGTGTATGAAGGGGAGGGTAACTCACGTTGGGGCCGGAGGAGAAGTGGTGAAAGGCCAAGGAAGGAGGAAGCCGGGTGTTAACAAAAATACGCAAATCATTTTACAATCCTTTAATAATCTTGCAATTTCCTTGCATCGTGGCGCATATCAAGGCTTTGGTGTGGTATTACTTCAAGAGGCACGCGGTCAAAACAGTCGCTACTTCCTCAGAACGATGGTTCAGTCCTGGAACAAGCTCTTGTAAGATGCGCAGTGGGCTATTTAAACACTGGAGGGAAAGGCCTCTTTCCCAAAGAAAAAAAGTTGGTGTGCTTAAGACCACACGGGAGAGGTGTAAACTTCTATTGCGATATTCTGATAAATATTCATTCATTACAGTAATCTGCCGGTTAGAGGTAGGTTGAGAAGAAAGTCAGAGAATATCCAACGAACTCTTACACGTGCCGCGCCCTTTCTAACTCTAGTGTTTCTTTCTTCATCTCAGCGTAAGTCCTACCTTTCTTCATCCCGTCCATAAAACCTATTCTCTTCCGTCCCCTTCCCCGCTTACCCAACATCCTTCCCTCTATCACGGCCTTCAGGAAACCATCGCCCCTCATTACCCCTTCCAGCCACCTACCCTGTCTTCCCCTAATCTCATCTATAAGTATCCTTTCCTCGCCCACCATGTCAAGCACTTCCTCATTTGTCCTCCTTTCCGTCCAACGCACCTTTTCCATCCTCCTCCACACCCCTGATAAATATAATATATAAAAAATATTATGGAAAGTATTTTGGGTACAAAATAAATACATACAGCATCAGCACTTCGCACTCTTTCGCACTCTTTCGCACTCATGCTATAGGTAATACACATACGCGTACCTACTATTACTATGTATAGCCGAGCGTGATGTGAGAAAAAGAGCGTGACGTTCAGGAGCGTGACGCCCAGAATCCGATTCACCGCCTGCAGTATTTTATGTGCGTGGTGCGCCTATGGAAGTTAACACTTCAAAAATGTCACCGCGGGTGAAAGACCGCGCGAATTTGTTTACTTTTCAATGCGCGGCGTGCAATGCGCAATACTTTGTAATGTTCCACAGTAATTTTTATTATTCCAACCTAGGTTTTGACTCAAGTTAAGTCATTCTCATGGGAAAATGTCTTTAACGTGAGTCGAGAATAACTTTACTTGAATCAAAACCTAGGTCGGAATAATAAAAAAAATATTTTGGAACATTACAAAGTAAATTTATTTACAAACCATCGCAATGTGGTTCCACCAAGTGCAGCTTGGGAATTTGATAAACATATTCTTGTTGAACTCAATATTTTCAGGCATAACTTTATGAAAGTAGGATAATTATGACTGAATCAATCATAACTTAAAAATTTTCACATTGGTTTTTATTTCGAGACGACAGATTTAGCCTACATCTACGAATTACCGTGCAAGCCACCACTAGAGTGTGTGTCACGGGGTGATTCCACACCAGGCATGCAGCACTCGTCCCTGTTTAAATCGGAACCTCGAACGTTCCCCCGGCCTCTAGGCGCGGACCAAGAGGTTTCATTGCATAGGCGACATCTTCAGGTGTCTCCGGATGTGCTGAGGATGTCGCCTTTGTGATGCCACTGGCCGTCTTGAAATAAAAATCATTGTGAAAATTACAAAGCTAAGAGAGGCATGGGATGAGCTAGATGTGGGAATGAAAGTAGGAGGCCAGTGGATAAAGCCGGTTAGATTCGCAGACGACCAGGCGTTGGTCAGTCGGTCATCGAAAGGACTGCAAACTTTAGTAGATGCACTGGAAAAGCAGTGTGAGAAATACGGAATGAAGATAAATAATAGGAAAACAAAAGTAATGAGATTCTCTAGGACAAAGAAAGCGAGGCTGGTGATAAGAGTAGGAAGTCACAAACTGGAGCAAGTAGAACAAATTAATTACTTGGGTAGTACGCTAGAAGAAAGAGGACATAGTAGAAAAGACATTAGGAGGAGAATAGCGCTAGCGAAGGAAGCGTTCATTAATAGAAGGGAGCTGATGACGGGGACCTTAAGTAAGGATGTAAAAAAGAGGCTAGTGAAGAGCTTGATATGGAGTGTGGCGTTGTATGGGGCAGAAACGTGGACCTTGAGAAAGGAAGACGAAAATAGGCTGAAGGCTTTTGAGATGCGGGTGTGTAGGAGGATGGAGAAGGTGCGTTGGACGGAAAGAAAGACAAATGAGGAAGTGCTTGACATGGTGGGCGAGGAGAGGAAACTTATAGATGAGATAAGGGGAAGACAGGGTAGGTGGCTGGAAGAGTGGAAGGGGTAATGAAGGACGGTGGTTTGCTGAAGGCCGTGGTAGAGGGTAGGATGTTGGGTAAGCGGGGAAGGGGAAGGAAGAGAATCGGTATTATGGACGGGATGAAGAAAGGTAGAACTTATGCTGAGATGCAGAAAGAAATACTAGAGGTAGAAAGGGTACGGCACGTGTAAGAGTTCGTTGGATATTCTCTGACTTTCATCACAACCTACCTCTAACCGGTAGATTACTTTAATGAATGAATTAATGATTCAGCCATATTCCATGTCTCTAATTGAAAACTGAAGTAACTTTGAACCCATCTTTCAACTGGTTTATATTTTTTATGCTGTTTATTGACGTGTGAAGGAGAATTGAATACAGATACCCTTCATTGGAAGCGTGAAGAAAAGACTAGTGAAGACTTGGATGGAGTGTAGGGTGACGTGGTTAAGGAATATGGTTTATGCTGGAAGAATGAGTAGATTCGACACTTTTGTCTACAATTGGATGGTCAGGATGAGGTGGGTGGAGAGGAAGTCGAACGGAGAGCTGTTGACCATGGTGGAGAAGGAAAATAGGTTGGATAGGGGGGGAATTTGAAGGAGTCAGGAGAAGTAATCGAAGGGTGTAGTGAAGGGTAGTGGGTGTTGAAGAGAGAGTGATGAAGGGGAAGGAAAGCCAGGAGAATGACAGTGGTGGAAGAAGGAGAGGTATGGACACCGTTTAGGATGGCGTTAGCAGGTATTAAGAGTTTAGGATGGGGATATCTACATCTACGAAGTACCGTGCAAGCCACCACTAGGATTGGGAACCACTTTCAAATCGACAATTAAAACTTAAGACTTCATCTATTGTGTAAGTTCCAGACCGATTTATTCTCTGACGACATTAATAATATTTTACGAACTCCGACATACTACGGTAGATCAGATCATAAGAATAAAATTAGGGGGATAGACTGCAGAACAGACACATTTAAAATGTCATTATTCCTGCGAATAATAAGATATCGTAATAGCTACCAATGAGACTTTTAAACCGGTTTGGAACTTACATAATAGATTGAGTCTAAATTTTAATCGAAGGTCTGAAAGCGTTTCCCATCCCAGTTGCTGCAGAAGGTAGTAACACTAACGAGATTATCATAACGGCCTTTAACGTATCTTGACGATCTTCGCTGCACGCGTTCTAACTCAGTTTCCAAGCCTATCTCATAAGATTCCCAAATACTGGCAGCATATTCCAAGTGGGGTTTAACGAGTATATCTTCCTTTTCGATTAATATCTTCCCTGTTTTTTCCTTTACCTTTGGTATCGTTTGCCCTCTCTTACCACCCTATAGCATTTTCACCTTGGCGTACAAAGCGCCCACTTCCCCCTCCTCCTGCATCTTTTCCCTATCCTCGCATTTTCCCTTCCACCAGTTTTCTTTTTCCCGATTGGTCATTCACCTGAGTTTATTATTAAATTCCTTTTACTTCCTCTTGCCTACGTCGGTGTTGACGTTTTTCCATATTCTTCTCTCCTCCATTTTCTTTATAATTTCTTCCGTAACCTACTGCTTCTTTACCCTCTTCTCTTCCACCGTTCCTACTGTTTTTTCTGCCACTCCTGCGATCCCTGTTTTTATAACATCCCATCTTCTCTCTATTATTCCCATCCACTTTGCTTCACTTATGTTTTTTTCTAACAGTTCTTGGTATTCCCTCCTTTTAACCCCTTTCAATTCTTCAAGGCTCCACCTTTTTATCTTCCTACCTTTACAAAGCCTTTTGAATCTAACTTCATACTTCATCACCACCAAGTTATGATCTGAGTCCGCATCCGCCCATGAATAGCTACGCGAGTTTTTTACACTTCCTAAATCTCTGCCTTACCATTATATAATCAATTTGGTATCTCCCAGTATCACCCGGCATTTTCCATGCATGTACCTACGCCTTGGGTGATGTTTAAACCAAGTGTTTGTCACTACTAATTTATTTCTTCTACAGAATTCAACTGCCTTTTCACCTCGATCATTTCTTCTTTTTAGCCCAAACCCTCCCACTTCTAATCCGCCCCTCCCTTCCCCCACCACTGCATTCCAGTCACCCATCACTATCAGGTTTTTCTATCCCGGCACTTCTCTAATTATTTCTTCTACTTGCTCGTACACCTCTTCCACCTCTTCCTCCCTAGGCTGCTTATAGGAATGTATACTTCGACCAGTACGAAATTTGTCAAGCGTTCTTTTATTTCTACCACTACATCTACATCTACAAAATACCCTGCAAGCCACCTCTGGGGTGTGTGGCAGGGAGTGAGTAATCACCAACATGCATTACATTATACCCTAGAGTTAGTGTAACTACGACTAATTATGCATTAGCATAAATCGCTAATGCTTGTCACGAGGTCACTAGTATCCTGTCGCTCACCTGATCAATATTTACCACCCTCAGCCCCAATTCTGTGTTCAATACCGTGCCTACCCCATGTTGACTCTCATCTCCCCTAATATAGATTACCCTGTAGCTATCGCTCCAATAGTCCCCGCTATCCTTCTATCTCACCTTGCACAACCCCAAAGCATCTATTTTTTTCTTTTTTACCATCTGAAAAGCATTATCGATTTATACTAATGAATCAATAGTCGTAGTTACACCTACTTTAATAGGGTATAGTGTAATACATGTTTATGACTACTCACCCCCTGCCGACACCCTTGAGATGGTTTGCAGGGTATTTGGAAGATGTAGACGTTTCAACGCGTGACTCGTTCATCGTCTTCAGGGTTCAGGTTCCCTGCACAGCACCCATAAGGTTCAGCATCATCGGGAGTCTTACCTGAAGGTGATATGCGGGTCGCATGGATCTTCCTGCCACGCCGGCCTCGAATCCACGGTCCCGTTGAGTCATTCGTGTAATGGAGAAAGCACGGCATGGGAAATGTTATGGTTGATATCGCGGGCGAGCAGTATCTCCCGTTACCAACACAACATGGGTGCACACGATAAGGACCGTTTTACGGCCTTTTGGTGGGTCGCTTTAACTAATAGAAACGGCAGATATAGACACAATCTCTCTCTCCCTCATAGCTGCACCGCGAGTCAGCTGTTTTCCATTCGCTATCGCCCGAGGACGTTCAACGTCCTTCCCCTTTCAGTTAAGAGGTTAGTTTCGAGCGATACGAACCGAAACGATATTATGACGTCAAATACACCTATGTTACACCATGAGAGCCGTCGCGGGACGTCTGGCAGGGGGTGCTAGGACGCCGGCCATGGAAAGGGGAGGGAATAGGGAGTAAAATAAATGCATTAAAATCAGCATTGCTATAAACAAATTAATTGAATGATCGTGTTTCGAAGACTGATTGAGGATGTACCAGAGATTACATTTTTAAATCTAGGGCTTCGAATTAAGATGAACAAAATTCCTAACTTGCGAGAAGGTTAACCAAGTTTTTAGATACAAATCTTCTGTGAAGTAGGAGGGAGAGGCTACTCAATACTGAAGACATAAACGTCTGCGGTCGAAGCACTGAGTTATTATGGCGGTTGCAATCGCGACACATTTCTTTCTCTTTTCCTCGATTCTTTGTGTTTTTCAAGATCACCTCCTATAGGAAAAGTATATGAGATGGACGAACACTAGTCACGTCCTCAAGAAAGTTATCACCAGGTGGGTGTGTGCTAGTATAGTACACTTGACTCTGGATCTCCTGCCTAATGATAGCTGCAGCTTAAATCACAATCCTGAGTCACTCGTCAGTCATATTGTTTCCTTATTTCTATACCAAACTTCATCCATAAGTTTGCATACCTGAAACCCTGCCATCCCTGAAAGCCCTGCATCTCTGAAACATGATTGGTACGATAAATCGGTTGCATCCTGGTTTTTCTGTTACACGATCTCCATATTATATACCCAGTTCTGATTTTACAGTTCTCACATTTGTTTTTTCCCTGTCACTGCGGCCATTAATTCATCCATGGAAAACTGGCAGTTACTGTTCTCTTCCATGAACGAATACATTTCTTCCATTCCTCTGGAAATGTAGTTATTAGATTTGGTTTATTTACTCAGATATAGAGGCCTAATGAAATTCACACGGCATTCATAATTGTAAACAGATTCCTAAGTGACTAAATCATTTATGGAGGACTGGCAACCAAAAACTACTTCAGTCCTCTTGTCATTCCTCGCAAGACCAACATTCATGCATGTTTGTTGTATAGTAGCTAATGTTCGAGCGCTATATATCACTCTCCGCCTTTCAACAGCCTTCTTTTTCTGGTTCTCTACAGAGTCTGCTCAGAGAAAGCAGTGATTCTTGAAATCGAAAATTTGTTAGTAAAGACCTTGAGCTCACCATTTCCGTTGGTTCAGATGATGTTGATGCAGCCTGCCTCTGCAACTCTACCATAATGCTTTGTGCTCTCGTGCAGTTTTTTACGGTATGATTTGTGAACTAGGAGGGATTTCAACGTACGTAGCTGGGAGCACTTTTTGTCCCTCCTTTCCTAACTTATAGCTACCAGCGACAATATTCCTTTTCTGTCATTCTTGAAACATCATCACTGGATTCGTCGATGTCTCCATCGCACACAAACCACTTGCAACACATCGCGAAAGATAATCACACAATATATAAAATCAACTCAATCGTTCAAACAGATTTACAACTCGACTCCACTCCACTCACGTTGATAGGGATTGAATTGAAGGGAGATCGCTTGAAAGGGACCCCTTCCCGCCAGCTTCTCCTGTCAAAGGACAATGAAAGTTCGTACTAGTGATGCTTAAAAGTAGCTGCAACATGGTGTGTGTCGAAGAGGCCTTAATCCTCCCTTCGTATTTTTCAAAGAATTTTGCATGCGTTAAGTGACAAGATTCGCTCCCGGTGGCCAGAGTGCAATTCATTCCTTATGCATAGAGACGGTTGGTTTATTCTCGTTGGAGGGCAATAAAACTGTGGCATGGGGCTGCCCTTTTCGGTAGCAGTTTCCATTGCGGGCCGCGCGGCGGTAGCAAGGGTATTTGGGAATAATTGTGCTATGAGAGGCCTTTGAGATGGTCGCTTTGCGGTTGAAAGGTTGGCCTGCCTATTAAAGGAACTTAACAATTCAGGAATAATAAAAAACTATTTGCACATCATAGATCACTATCACGTCCATTCGCTACCGTTTGTGGCTCTCAGAATGTTACTGATGAACATAGATCTTCCCTGAAAGTATTTTATTCAAGCCAGATTTATATTTGCTGGATTAACTGTAGAATCTCTAGTGCACGATACTAGAGGTTAATTTATTTTTATAAGTGTCCGATATGGAAAACGAAACAACGCCTACAACATCACGTGAACTAAGCCACAAAAATGGGATTTCCTTGGGTTACACCACGCGCCGGACCGGCCGCCACCCGCGGCTGGACCACTCGACTTAAAAGGATCTTGAGGTCAAATATGCAAATCAAAGCAAGATTTTTTGTATATAATACTCTTTCAGTCCATGTCAAAACATCCAGGGAGCAAATCGGCGCTATAAACGATATTGCTATTTTTAGTTCAAAATGCAAGTTTCAAATAAGTTTAAATTTAAAAAAAGCGTAAAAGGCATTTATATTAAGGTTAAAAAAAACCTCGAGGAAACCAAATCATTGACTTATAATACTCAAATTGTATTGTACCAATTTACGTGAAGCAATTTTTGAAAGTACTTATGTTGTCCGAGAGCTTTCTTCCATGAAAGTAATTTTTTTTCAATCGACGGAGGTCGCGCGAAAGACGTATTTACCCAGAATGACCCATGTTTGACGCGTTCTACGGATTAATATGAGCAGTTCATTGACCATTGTAGTATCCTATATTGTGGGTCATATACTGTATTATACGAAAACCCCCCTCCCTCCCGCATACCTCGTAGGTCCGGGGACTTTTAGAATGTTTACCTCCTATCAACCCCAAACACATCCCTGAAGTTTTGTCTCTGTCCTCTGCCATGTCCTCTACAACCCCTTTTTGGGCGTCCATTGACTGGACTACTAGTTGGTGAGGATAAGAAACTTGTAGATGAGATTGGGGGAAGGCAGAGTAGGTGGCTAGGTGGCAGGGTGGGTAGGTAAGAGGTAATGATGGTTTGCTGAAGGCCGTGATAGAGGGTAGGATGTTGGGTAAGCGGGGAAGGGGAAGAAAGAGAACAGGTTTTATGGACGGGATGAAGAAATGTAGGACTTACGCTGAGATGAAGAAAGAAATACTAGATGTTGATTGAGCACTGCACGTGTAAGAGTCATTTGGATTTTCTCTGACTTTCATCATAACCTACCTCTAACCGGTAGATTAGTCAGATTATGATGACGATATATTCGGCAGTGAATATCTGTCTTATTTGGTCAATTTAGTCAGTTCAAGAGGTATAGTGCTGCATGTTAACGATATTATACGTACCAACCCGGTTAAATCGACCGGGCACTGATCAAATAGGGTCATTTTATTCATGATAGAATAATGAATTTGGCATTTTGGCATTTTTTATGTATTTTCTTGGCTTAGGATTTCACATCTACAAATTCCCATTGGGGAAGTCTAATAATTTAAAAAAATTAAGGTTGCCGTAATTAAATTAAACTGCAGTAATTGTAGTGTTCACTTACATTTGATGTACGATAATACACAACAAGTGTTTCAACGCTTAGGGCGTCATCATCAGGATACGATACGACAACTACTGCAGTTTAATTTAATTGCTGAAATTCTGTTCCACCACGTAACACCAGATACGGTCGATTTTGTACGGTTGCCGTAATAAACTCGTATATGTATATACATGCCAGTTGGTCGCTCTTCTCTGCAATCCTTGGTTTCGTTCATATTCACGTCAAAATGAGATGGTTTTGTATGGTGCCAAAATGGATTTTTGTAATGGTCGCTCACCTTTTTTATGGAGAAACATTTTGTTAATATCATTAAAATTAGTTGTGATAACTCTATGGTTGTATAAATGAAATCATTCAGAATTAATGTTTTTGTTTTAATGAATATATATTTTTTCCTCTATAGTCATTCACTCTATGCACTGCACACTGAACTCTTTGCAGTTGCTGGTGTAATGTTTCCTAAGCCTGAAGGTTTTCCCTAAAGTAGCATTTTGTTATAGGGAAATTACTGACCGAAGTCAGCGATTTCTAATGAAAAATGTTCTAGGAAAAATATTTCCTAGAGTTTTAGGGCATTTCCTAAAGAAAGAAATTTTATCTAAGGAATTTTCGGTTTTCGGTTGCGTTTTCGGTTAAAGTCATATATGGTTTCCATCTTGTGTGGAAGTGAGTTTCTGCATGTAGTTTTCGCGAATTATACCACACTCTTAATTCCGAAAAATCTTTCTTAGGGGTTTGACCTTGCCTCAAAGTCCACCAGCACGCAAATTATTCCTCATATTCTCTCTGTTATTGACTTCAGGAATAAAATACAAGATTTTTATCACGCTAATAGGACATTGATTGACTCGCCTCGCACTAGAGAACTGACGACAGTCGGCTGTTTGGAAAACTGAGAAGCAGCTCAGAGTGAACATAGCCGCAAATCATAAGAACCTGTAATATTTTTACGCCGATTTCCCTTCCCTGTTGCAAGGGCTGTTTTCAGTCAAGTAATCACAAAGTTAGGTCGACGTTCTTCCTTGGTGATTCCTTTTCCTTGTTTGAAGAAGCCAAATACGACTGCAAATTTTATCTTTGCATGTCATCTTATTGGAGATATCGGACCGATTGCTAAGCTTTGTTGAAATAAATATCTTTCGAAACAATGGAAATGATGCCTTTTAGTTTTTGTTTACACATAGTACCAACTTAGTGAAAGCATAGACGGAGATAGAATGTATTGATGAAGGAAACTAACCACGGAAGTTGGTGCTCAGTTACCGTCAAATGAATGATAGATCTATTATCGTGTTGTACGAAACCCGCGAATTGCGGCTATTGCTACGCGCATCGTTGGGGCGAGATTCTTTTGATATTTTGGTCTGCTGATCGATATTGACCCCAGGTAAAATTAAGTAACTTTCTGGTTTTACGTTGATTTTACGCTGAATGTCTTCCGAAGTTTGGCAATACTTTACAATGGATTCAGTGAACGAGTTTTGCGCGCAGCGAAATACAAGTCTCTGCAATTTCCGTAACCGCGGATCACTTGGTTCGGAAATTATAAATGCTGTAAAATATCGAATCAAGCCAAAAATTTCAAATACCAGCACCACTCAACGGAGTTGAAACCCCCTTTCTGGACGGAGGATTGGCCGGCAGTGCCCGGTGCTAAACTTTGGGAGCTCCCAGCCCCTCTTTTAGGCAGACGGTCAGGCGTTTTTGGAGAGATGGAGGGAAATATGCCGAGTTGAGGAAGTATGGAGATGTAGGTGCGTGAGTTCACTAAAGTGCACTTTTGTATCCATCAAATTGTAGCTGTAGGGTGTACTTTCTCCAATAATGATAATTAGAATGAATACAGAGGACTAACGAAATTCTTTGTACTTTCAGAATATTTAAATTCAATGTATCTATCCATGCAAACTATGGCATGAAATGTTCGCACTTTCCAGAAACTCGTCGGTTAAGGAGGTTCTGCCGCGATTGTGTGAGTCAAAACAAATATTAAATTCCACATTTTTTATATGTTGTCCAAAAAATCCAGCTTTCACTGATGAAATGCGTTACCTATAGAAACCCAAAAGTAAAGAACAAAATTTGCAGATTATTCCACGATTGTATTTTAAATGAGCACTTTTTTTCAGCCATAGGAGCTATCTGCAGCGCCATTTCCTACGAATTACCGCATTTTGACTTCAATTACGGCAGTAATTCCCTAATGACTAAAAGTATAAGGTAGTAAGATGCTTATGTTACATTTTTATTCAATTTCTCTGGATTATTTCCTTCTTATAAATAGTTTTCCGCAATTATGGAATTTATATTTTATGGTAAAATACTATTTTTCTCCGTGTTTCTCTCATACTCCCATTGAACGCCATGTAATTTCAAGTTAAATTAGAGAGTGTTATAGCGTGGAAAGGTATTATTTTGTTTTTCATATCAGATGGAGGACAACTTTTTCCACAAGTTGACAAAATATAAAAAAATTACATTTAAGACATTTTACGGTGATAAGGGTGAAGGAAACGTTGCAATACCACAAGAATATTTATTAATACTCGATCACGGCTTTGATAATGCGCATAACCAGCGGTAGACCCTTGATGTTTGTGCGCAGAATAAAAAACATGGTCGAACGTGTGAATAAACATTCTTGTGGAATTGCTATGTTTCCCTTATCATGAAGGAATTCCGTCAAGTTGAGCTTGGGACCGTCCCCGATTAAGTTAGCTTAAGATCTTAGCCACGAGTCTTAGCCAAGGAAAAGTTTTATTTTCCTCGACTCATCAGGGAGGCTATTGAAATAGAGAAGGTAGAGGCTAATTTCAATCGGGATGACGGGCAGACTCCACAACACCTGGAAGAGACTCCTGAGAAGGAACGCGCCAAAGGAAGGGTGCTCAACGCTGATTGGCTGCGCTAACGGAAGGCCCCCTTGAGGACGGTATATATACAGGCCAACGTTCACCGTTTGGCATTCGGACTTGATCTGAAGATGTGGCCTGCATTGGCTACGAAACGTCATCGTAAAGATACACCGACGCAGCTTTGCCCGAAAAACATGGAGAAACCAGCACAACAGCGCTGCGAAAGCCTCAAACAGAAATTTAGCTTAAGATAGTTTGAGCGAGATATTTCCCTAGTCATAATGAAGACCATATTCTAATTTTAGTTTTTTTTTTAATTTCAGCGTCTGTATAAAGTACTAATTAAATATTGTTATATTAATGGCGTAAAAATTTAGTTACATATGTCAAACATTGTCAGTAATTAAATAAATATAACTACAGAAGTCTCTAATTCGACTAATTTTTTCATGCCGTACGGCTGTAAAGCCTGCAAAACAAGTTTTTTTAAACGATTCTTTAAAATATACGGCGTGAGTAATACAGTATTTTTTCAAATAGTTGAGAAAACATATTAACTACACATCTTTAATTTTTTGACAAAATCTAGGTGTTAGAAATTCCTAATGTTTTCAATATTCTCCCTCTGGAGCACACAACCGTAATCTATCCCAAGTAAAACAGCTTATATTTTTCGACAAATTGCTCGGAAAGTAGTTTGGCAAAGGGCTAATATTTTAATATCTTTGGAAAGATGAGTTTTTTCTTTAAAATGAGGTCAAATTCATCAAAATCTAGGTGAAGTGATATTTCGTTCAAACTACTTAAAACGGTGCTAAAAGACTAACTCGACCAATCCTTCATTGTTGCAGACCGCTGTCTCCTCACTCGGCCTAACCCTCTTCACCCCATATCCATAAAGCCTATTCCCTTTCCCCCCCTTAGTTACCTACTCAGAAGTTTTATTTGCTATGATGAATCAAACAAACCACGACTGTTTTCCACTCAAAATGAGAATGTCTACTTGCGAAAACCTAGAACCCAGTCTATCCCCCTAGAGTGCTTATCAAGAGCGACATTGATTTCTTATTCAGTAATTTGATTTTGTTTGAATTGTCGCTTAATATACCACAGGCTCTTTGCGTTCTAAAAATACTTCTTTCCGAGTCTTATCGGAGCGAGCCGTGGGGTTTTTCTTGGACCTTGGCTTTTTTGAGCCCAGATTCAATAACATTTTAAATCGTTCATTTCAAGCAAAAAAGTTTGTTTTGCTGCCAAACTTTAATCTTAACCACTCGGGAAATAAGACCTTACTGGTACCGTGAAAATATGGCAATTTGGGCTCCATTTTTAAAATGTGTAAAGTAATTGAGTTTATTTCAAATTCGTTGCGCTTATCGCGTAGCAACCAATGTGAAAAATCCGCGAATTATTATGAATGCGCGAAAATCGTCCAACTAATAAAGTTCCCATTTGTTGAAGCGTAGGGCTGCATGGTTCATAAACTTGGTCGCCGAGGAAGACAAATGAGCGTAGATTGAAGGCCATTGATATGTCGGTGTTGATAATGACGTAAGCGGTAAGCTAGGTACAAAGGAGAACTAATGAGGAAGCGTTGGATTTGGTATCGGAGAAAAGAGATATTGGGGAAATTAGAAGGATGCAACAACAGAAGCAGCAGAAAAATAGGAATTGAAAGGTCTGAAAGGAGGCAAAATGTAAGAACGATTTAGCTGAACGATCTTCAGCTGAAGATGACATAATGTGTTGAAACCCGGGTCGTGAATAAACCAATTTTTGTGAAATTCGCATAATTTTTATCATTTCTAACATTGCCAATGAGGATCAGCCATTTATTTGGAAGAATATCTACAATGATTATGAGGTAAATTTTCATGTTAATAAGTTGTCAATGATCCATTTAATACACCCGATTGTGGATAATAATAGCATCCATATTTGCACTAGCTGACATGATTCAATTCTCCCTTTCTTTAACATATGGTGCCGTGCCGTAAGACGCACGCCGTCTGCAGAAGACGATTTCTCTCAAATATATCTCCAAAGGGAGTTGATTATTTCAAAAGGGAGAGTATATGATATTTGAGCACCTGAGATCCCACATCATTGCACGGCTCTGGGATCTCATGATTTTTCACCGAGTATCATACATGGCGTAAATTGAAATACTTAGTACATTTCTTCAAAATTAAAGTACTAAGTATTTTAATTAATCATGAATACAAACATAAATTTCTTCCACGAATTGAAGCCTGCCCCTGTCAAGTTGATCATACTTTCGGAGTTGAAATACATTGACATTTCCGCGTAAAGAAATCTACCGGGACCTGGTATTGAATCGCGGACCATTAGACTGGCGCGCCAATTGCCAAATGAAATGAGGGGGTCGATGAAGCTTCAACCCGTTAGGTTTGATCCAATTACAGCGTATGTAATGAAATGAGGGTTTCTGGGTAGTGTAGTTGTGTTCTCATTGGCCCGGCAAGCCCATGGTACGATTCATGGTGCGATTGGACTTTTCACGAGCAATTTTTTGATACATGTTAATCGCTCTCGGACTTCACACAGGTCTTCTTCCATGGCGGTCGATGCTTCAACGGGATAGCTTCCCATCGTCTTCGGGGCTGATGAATGCTTACCATTCATATTTTCAAGAATGCCTCTTCCTCAAATTTTTGAGTTATTTGTTTTGGTCACAGGTTCCGCGTGTTGACACCGCGGCGCACTCAACTTCCGAAAATTTCATGATCCGCGACAAGTACGTGTGGACGCGATCGACCTTCCGAGTGGAGTCGGACATCACAGTCGACTCGATATAAATCGATCAGAATGGGAGTCAACTCCTGTGTGTAATCTCCGATTTAAGGTGGACACAGCGAGCACCTCCGGAGAAACGATGGTTTTCATCGCCTTAGTCTTAATATCGAGAGATCGCTCACACACACACGAAGTGGGAGACGTTTCGTAATCGCCTCCAACGAACGGTGAGTTGCGGGATAGGGAGGGAGGGTAAGGGAGGGGTGGGATGAAGAGGAGGGAAGATGAGGAGGCGTTATAGACGTTGGGTGGGGAAGCGGGGGAGGAGGGCGCCCTGGTTGTTTGCTCTGCCGCGAAGGTTATGCCTTGTGGACGCGCGGTGCGGTTCGAAGCGCGTGGGTGTTGGTGGTGCGGGAGCAGGACTCGCGGCCGCCGTATCTTCGCACACGTCTTCACCTCTTGAGACCAGAGAGGGGGAGGGGGTCCTCTCTTGCCCTCAGAAAACCTCCTCTTCCAATAACACTCCACTCGATCAACGCATTTACACTTTCCAGGAAAACCAAGTCGGGCAGATAATACGTACCCAAGCCAAGATGCGAAATCAAAATAGTTTCCTACTCATCGCTTTTATAGCGGTGCTTAGTAACCGAGGTATTTTTTCCACCAATGAGTCAATCGGTTTGCGGTTAAATTTCGTTGCTTGTTAACCTGTTACCAGATATGAGTGAAGAAATTATAATCCCCAAAAATAAAATAAATATTATACAAAACATAACAAAATTGTACTGATCGCTTTTAACGCGGTGCTTAGTAACGAAGGTATTTTTCCGCCATTAAGTTAATTAACTGCTGGAATTAGCTCGTAGGCTTCCGCGGATGTAGTGTTGACTTTTTCTTTTTTCGGGATTCATTTTCGGGATTTTCGGGACTCATCAATCATGAACTGAGTTCAGTCAACCAGATGAAGCTGGCAGGACCGCCAGCGAAATATTGTTTTTTACAATTTTAACATCGCGGAATGAATCCCGAAAAAAGAAACAGTCAACTGTTCAAAATAAGTTAATCAGAACAAATAAGTTCAAAATAAGTTAATCAGTTTGTAATTACATTTCGTTGCTTGTAAACCAGTTTCCCGATATAAATGAAAAACTTATACTCATAAAAAATTTAAAAAAATATACAAGACTTCAAAACATTAAACTCATCGCTTTTATAGCGGTACTTAGTTTCCGAGGTATTTTTTTCCGCCAGTAAGTTCATAGGTTTGCGGTTCCATGTCGTTGCTTGTAAACCAGTTTCCAGATATGAGTGAAACAATTCGGTCACTTGGTTATCGGTGAGCAAATGAAATTTTCTGTTGCTGGTAAATGCTCAACTGGCATCAGTGAAGATTATGTTATGTTTTCGGTCAACTGTTTCTGTATCAGTGAAAACTTTCGGTTACCGATATACATCTATACCTACGAAGTACCGTGCAAGCCACCACTAGGGTTTGTGGCACGGGGAGATTCCACACCAGGCATGCAGCACTCGTCCCAGCACAAATCAGAACCTCGCAAGCTCCCCCTGCCGCTAGGCGCAGGCCAAAAAGCAGTCAGGAGAAAAGTGCGCAGTCTAACCGGAAACTGGGAGAGTGATACGCAAATGAACATTCAAACATGCAGAACAATGCTATACACGCATCTAGTGGTCAATACTACTGATAACTACCGTTCATTTATGAATGCTACGAGATGAACTCGATACTCTCAGGCGTTACTTTGTAAAATTCCATTTTGATAGAATCAAAAACAAACTTTATAAATTTTACAATCAATTTTATTCACTACGACCGGTTTCGACGCATAGGCGACATCTTCAGGTGTCGCCTATGCGTCGAAACCGGTCGTAGTGAATAAAATTGATTGTAAAATTTACAAAGTTTGTTTTTGATTCTATAAATGCTACGAGATGCTACTTCATGCAGAGAACATAATAAAATAATGCCGGGCAAATCGACCGGTGTGAAGAGTTAGTAATGATGTGGTGTTATTAAGCACAAGTGAAAATTCTCCTCTACCTATTGAGGGTGGGAGTTTCATATGATTGATCTATCACAGCTATTATGATCCCTTATTGTACGTGAGAAAAATTACATTTTAAATCTATCGTTTCGGCAGTCAATTTCCTTTATTTTATTCCTGTGATCGCTTCTACCGTAGTACGTTGGCTCTAGCAGTATATGTTGAACGTCTGGAAAAAACACAGTCTGCTCCGAACTTGCGCAAAAGATTTAACCTGTATTTCCCCTTCGGTCAGTTATAGATTCCCTTCCTAACTCCTTCAACAATTCGGTAACAATGCTAAGTTTATCGTAACAAATTTCACAAATCTTGCTGCACTCCGCTGTATTCGATCCATTTCAGAGATTAGTCCTACTTCGTAAGGCATGTCGGTCACTATGTATCGGAGGCAATTTTTGGTTTCCTATTCAGAGGATAGAGGTATCTATCCAAAATGATGGTCACTCGCATCATCCGTCGGTTGTTGATTAGCGAAGGCAGCCCACAAATGACGTAATTTTGCAACTTCGGGGACGTGTATGTATGTGAGGGGAGGATATTTTGGGCGATGAAGGAGGAAGGGTAAATGGAGAGGAACCCATCGTCGTAATAATTATCCTGCTCCTAACGAAAGGCGAAAAAGACGCAATGTTGACATCACCATTGACGAACGGAGAAGTAGAATCACCCTCGACAAAGAAACCAATCAGGGATAGGCCTTCCTATGAAAACAATAATGATGATACTTGTAAATGCACCCTAGGGACGGCAAGCCTGTAATTTAGCTGACAACCGTCCACCCGCGCACAGTACCCCATCACCGATTTCTGTTTTCTTTTCCTATGAGCAATAATTGCCAAAGAAACCCACCTTATAACTTTTTACATTTTAATCGGAGATAAGAAAAAAATTCACAGAAATTCTCTCATGTCGTCATCCGATATTATTTTTCTTTTCTGTAAATATTTTTTCTGCTTGAACACACCACTAGGATTACCATGGAAAGAGGTGGCGGAGGAACTTCCTATCGTACTTTGATGGATATGGCATTCATTCAAGTATTCTACCAGCTGATTGGTAGGTTCTTGGACAGTCCCCATCCTGCATCCCAATTTCTGAAACATTGTCTCGCTTTCCCTCCTGAGGATGTCCCGCCATTGCTTGGTCGTCATGCAATGATGCCATAAAAAAGCCCACCTGTGCAAGTTTGGCGTCATTCACTTCAACGTGTAAATCAATCAGATTTGGTCGTTTCTGTCCCTTCACACTACTCCGCAAAATCTACGTTTTCCTATCAGAGTTCGCTGCCCTAGCAATAGGCCTGTGCGATTATTCGATTGATTGAATCGTCGATTCAATTATTTTTACAATTGATTGATTATTTCAGTACATCGATGTCGATTACGGTAATCGACTCGATTGTCAATTTTTTAAGTGTCAATTATTGTTCAATTGTTATTCAATTCATAGTTATTTTCCGGTAATCGATTAATTGACGATTATTGACCGTGGTGACGGCCATCATCTACCCCTCCCTCCCTCCAGAAGTTAGCCAGCTATCCCGGCAACTAGCACTGCGTCCAAAATAAATCAAAATTCACATTTTAACCCATTTATGCCGAAGGTTTTAAAAATGCGAATTTTACCCTGATTTTTACATATTATAGATAAAAATACGTATGAATACAATATCCGAAAGAAAAAACAATGTATCTCTTGCCAATTATTAATAACGAGGTGTTCCAAAAATGGAACACTAGGCAAATCCACTACCATGACGTACTCAATGATAACAAGCAAATCATTTTATTCAGGCATTTGTTAACTCACTATTAAGACATATCCAGGAGAACACTTAACATGCAAGGATACATTGCTTTTTTTACATTGAAAAGTGGTATTTTTGTGACATTGGACACAGCGAGTTTGCTTTACAATCGTATGATTCATGACGTCATGACGTGATTCAAGGTTACGCTTCATAGATGGTCTCCCTTTTCTACCAGGCTCAGCAGTATTACCATATGTCTGTATATAGTGACAGGCCACACGGCGACGAAATTCAAGAAGATCTATTGGCTTAACATCGTTTATTTTATGCAATTGCCAAGCATTTTGTAAAGCCAGCTCAAAGCAGAATAACAGAGGGCTCGAGTACCATTTCTTTCCACGGATTGATGCTCGATACTCGTCGATATATTTTCATCAGCTCGGTCCACTCCTCCCATATACTGATTATAGACCTTGATTAAATTTGGCTGAGTAACTTGTACCTTTTTTTTCTGCTTTTGAGAATAACGACTGACCTATTGCAAAGGATTGACACCGACACCAGATGATGCTACAGTCACAACACTTTTATCATTCCAACTACAAACAATATTGCCTTTTCCATCAAGTGGGTAATAAATGTGCCCCTATCTTTTTTCTTTAGGGTAGCATCGGATAGTAAAGGTTTGTCTTCGCGATCTTTTCTCGCTGTGCCTGTTACTTGATGGCCCATTGAATGAAGTTTATCAAGGAGTGCAAGGCTTGTGAAAAAGTTGTCGAACACAAAATGGTATTTACCAGGATGCTGCGTTGTGAGTGCCTCAGTAAATTGCAAAACTACTGAAGCACCTACACCATATTCTTGGTATTGAGTGTTCGGGTTTTTTCCTTGATAAGGCTGAAACCAGCAAATGTAGCCTAGACGCGTTGCACCACACCAGAATGTATACCCAAACCGAATAGGCTTACCCCGAATGAACTGTTTGCACCCGTGACGACCAAAATAGGGAATCATGGCCTCATCCAAGCTGAAGTATATTTCATTTGGTACAAATTTCATACATCTGTCATTCAGTTGCTCTATGAGAGGTCGCAGCTAGGAAAACTTGTCCATGTGGTTCAAGTTAGAATTGTCAGCAACATGCAAATTTGAAAATATTGTTTCAACTCGGTCACGTCTCACTGCACCACTAACTAGAGAATTATGCGAATCTGGTCTTTGCTCCCAAAACATACGCCGTCTCGGAACAGAGACGTAACCACTCAGGAAAATTATTCCCAAAAAACACCGACAGTCAGTTCAAGGTTTACGCCCTTACTTGCAGCATATAAATTGCAATATTTGACAATCATATCAATCACTTCAATATCCAGAAAGAGTTTTAAATATTCTGTAGGGGATTTCATTTTTGTGATTTGTTCTTCTGAAACTCTACCTCCTACTGGCTGGGCAGTCAGATCGGCTTTCTTCCAATTGCGTCGGTTATTTTTTTTTTTGAGCAAGAAGAGGTTGAGGCGAAGCAGAAGCCGATGCACCGTCATTTTCAGTAGTATCACCATCCGGTATCAGCAAAAGGTCAGCTTGGTCAAAGTTCTCGTGAGAAGAACCATGAATGAGATGAGCAGGAGCGCGCAGCAATGAACCGGGAAGATTGTTAATTGTTCAAACATCGTCATCCCCGGTGTCCTCGTCAAAAACAGGTTCTGTTGCGTTATCAGGGGGTTCAATGATGATATCACGTACTTCTACGTAATCTTCTGTCTCTAATAGATCATTTATTTCATGCACTGTCAAATATCTCTACATCCTGGTACTTTTAGCTAAAGGCGCGGTCACCCTCCACTTTCTAACGGACGGGACGCAAGACACATCCACTTCACGAGATCGTACTCAACATACAACTACTGTAAAAATTGATCACAATTGATCAGTTGGTTATCGATGTATTTATTCTTTCACTGAAATGGAAACTGATTATAGCCAAGACATGGCATCGTTTCCCTCAGTCACATAACATCTAATTGCTTACTTGATTTAAAATTAAAGTGAATATTTCAGTGCGCCTGAATGCACGCATAATAGTAGTGGATTTGCCTAGTGTTCCAAAAATGGAACACTGTTAAATAAAAGCTTATAACTAAAACAAAATAGATTGTTTAAAAATTTTCTTCTTAAAGCACTATAGGTTAACTATTACTGAACATGCAGGGAAAAATTAACAACATTTGGGCGTAATGGCAAATAGTTATTAATATAACATTTGAGATGGTCTCAGAAAAACTGCCTTGAAAAAAAAAGACCGATATTTCTCAACACACTGGCTGCGATGGGTTGGCAAAACTGACTAATTCTTTGCACCACGTAATACAATATATCTTTATAAAGAGGTACAGAAAGAAAAACCGTGACATATTGGTGTATAATGAGTTGTAGTCATTAAATTAGAAAGTAGCATCAGGTGTTCCAAAAATGGAACACTAGGCATAAATGGGTTAATGTGCCGACTGTTAGCGTGACACTTCTTTTAATCAACAGCGGAAAAATCCTTCGATATCCATCTCTATATAGTATTAATTCAAGTATTCTACCAGCTGATTAGTAGGTTCTTGGACAGTTCCCATTCTGCATTCCAACCTCATAGACATTGTCTCGCTTTCCCTCCCAAGGATGTCCCGCCATTAGATCCCACTTCAATTTTTCATATCATTTACCTCCTCTTATTTCGTCCAGAACTCCTATCTTCTTCCTTCCTCTTCTACGCTTCCCCAGTGTTCTGCCATATATCACTCTCTTCAACATGTCCTATCCTCTCAAAACCTCCTCCTCATCATCTGCAAATCTCACTGATTTTATCAGCTCCCCTCCTACCTTTATCCTACCTCCTCCTCCCCCCATACCTCTCTTGCCATTTCTTCTGAATACACATTAAAAAACAACGGCGATAGTGGGCACCCCTGCCACACTCCCCGTCCTATCGTGGCCCATCCCGATTCTCCATTCGCTACCCTAACCTGCGCCGTCTGGTTCATATACAATATCCAAATCAAACGCCTGTTCCTTCAATCGACCCTTAATTTCTTCAACACTCCCATTAATTTCGTCCATTCCACCCGATCAAACGCCTTCTCGAAATCTACGAAGCATACAAAAACACCCTCCCATACTCTAGGTTTCTCTCTACTAGCGTCCTCAACACCGCTATAGCGTCTCGCGTTCCCGTCCCTCTCCTAAACCCGAACTGGTCGTCACCCAGGTATACATTTGCCTTCTTCTCTAGCCTTCTGTTTATATTTTCAGAACTACTTTGGCCGCGTGGTATATTAAGCTTATTGTCCTATAATCTTCGCTCGTCTTTGCCTTGCTCTTCTTTGGTATAGGGATTAGTACAGTCTTCGCGAAGTCTTCCGGCCACACTCCATCCTCATAAATACTACGAATAAGCGCAAAATGTTTTCCTCTTCCGATCTTCTCCATGCTCTTTAAAAACTCTGCAGGTATGTCATCTATTCCCACCGCCTTATTCCTTTTCATTTCTCGTAGAGCTCTTTCGATATCGCTAACTAGGATACTTGGTCTGATGCCTTCTCTGTCGATGTCATCTTCCCTTTCTATATCTGATTTCTTCACCATTCAGCTCTTCAACATACTCCTTCCATCTCTCCTGGATCTCTTTCGGTTCTACGATCACCTTTCCCGTCTTGTTTGTTATCGCTGTAATTCCCCTTCGTTTATTACCACCCGTCAGTTCCTTCACTTTCCTAAATAATGCATCTGCTCTTCCCTCTTTTTGGTATTTCTCTAACAAGTCGATCTGTTCTCTCCACCACGCCTCTCTTGCTTTCTTTGTTTTTCTTCTAAGCCTCTTATTTAATTCTCGGTATTTTCTTTTACCTAGCTCTGAGTTTACGCTCTTCCATTTCCTTCTCTCCTGCATCTCTATTATCATATCCTTCGTGATCCACGGTTTTCTTATTTTAGTTGCACTCACTACGCCTACCGTTGCTTTCGCCGCTTCTACAATTCCATTTTTCAAACTTCCCCAATCATTTTCCATTGATCTAACTCCATGATCCTCACCCATTATCTCATCAACCTTCTCACGATACTTCTTCTTCATTGCCCCAGGTAATGCCTCCGCATTCCATTTCCGTATCCTCCGTCCCATTCATATCTTTTTCAGTTTTACCCGACATTTCATGACTAATAAGTTGTGTCTGTGTCTGCATCAGCTCCTGGATAAGTATGCGAGTTTTTAACACTATTCCTGTATCTGTGACGAACCATTATATAACCTATCTGGAACCTATCTGTGTCTCCCGGCTTCTTCCAAGTGTACCCACGTCGAGGATGATGTCTGAACCATGTATTAGTAATTACTAGGTTATTTCTATGGCAAAACTCCACAGTTTTCACGCCCCAGTCGTTTCTCCTTCCTAGCCCGTAATCACCCACCTCCCGCCCATCTCTTCCTTCACCCACCACCGCGTTTCAATCCCCCATTACTACTACGGCGTCCTAACTTGTATGTAATTAAATGTAGAGTTTCTTGAATTTGTAATTTTATATTTAGCCGAATTTGTAATTTTATATTTTGCCGTTGTGCACCGTTGCTACGAAATGGTTTTGTTTTGAAAAGAATCAATACTCTCTGAAAGAGGAGACAATAAACATCTCTCGCAGACTGTGTCATTCAAATTGAGTTTTTAATTCAAGTTGCAAGTTTTAATCACAACGAAGTTTTATCCTACTTTATAATTGGTGACCCCGACGTGATCATGGTCGTTACGCGAAGGACGCGGAAGGAAAGACGCGGCGTCGATCTTGTTCAACAGCAAACCCAACCACACGTCGCGGTCGTTGATCCGCCGCCAGCCGCTCAGCTTCTACAACCGGGCGCTGCCAACGAAATTGCACAGCTTCGGGATGCCCTGCAGGGCCTACTTAAGCAGACGCATCAATAGCAAGCCGCCATTGCCGTGCTGCAGCAAGTACGCATTCCATCGCAACATCCCAGCCGCGTTGCACTCAAAATTCCCACTTTTTCGAGGAACAACCCACAACTCTGGTTCTCACAAGTCGAGGCCCAGTTCCGGCTTTACAATATCATCGACGAGGAGTCCAGGTATTTTCATGTCGTTGGACAGCTTGATGAATACGGAGCTCAGGAGATTGAAGATCTTATTCTCACTCCGCCGGCGAATGCACCATACTCAACCCTCAAGGACGAGCTCATCAGGCGCATCTCAATGTCCGAACAGCAACGCATTCGACGACTCTTAACTGGAGAAGAACTCGGAGACCGCACACCATCTCAGTTCCTCCGCTACCTACGCTCTTTGTCCGGCGTCGTAACTGACCAGCTACTGCGTACGATTTGGATGCAGCGCCTGCCATCCCACGTCCAAGCGATCATTCAGACACACGCAGTTGACCCGACCGTCACTGTAAACCGACTCGCCGCCATCGCTGACAGCATTTTGGTGGTATCACCCGCAATTCCTGCTCATATTGCGCCTGTTATATCCTCAAGCTCTGTTGCTGCCATCAATCCACCAGCAGCCCTCGTCACTACTTCCACACCGGCCACAGCCGCTGCTGTCACTTCTGATGATTTAACATCCGCACGCCTGGACGACCTATCTCGTCAGTTTGCCTTCATACATTCAATGCTTCAGGACCTCTCCCGTCGTCCACAACGCCGGAGCGCCACGCCACCCCCTCGCCGAAGCTCATCCACCGACTCAACGAGATCCAACGATTCCGGCGAGTGCTGGTACCACCGCAAATTTTGTAGTAGAGCCAAGAAGTGCTTGGCTCCCTGCATTTTTCCATCAAACTTCAGCGGCAACCGACGCTAGCGGCGGTCGGTTGTCAATTTATGTTTAATCGCCGTGTTTTCGCGACAGACAGAGTCAGCAGAAAACTATTCCTTGCTGACACCGGATCCGACGTAAGCTGTTATCCTCGCAGGCTGCTTCCAGGTCGTCACTTCGACGCTCATTATGATCTGCAAGCGGCCAATACTTCCCGCATTAAGACCTATGGACCCGTGCGTTTCACTGTAGATTTTGGTCTTGGCCGCAAGCACACCTGGATTTTCACCATTGCCGACGTCTCCGTCCCGATCATTGGATCTGATTTTTTTGGCTCACTATAAGCTCCTAGTGGACTGCGCCAACAACCGCTTACTTGACTCCGCGACTGGCCTCTCCACAAGCTGCATACGCTGCACTTGCGATCACCACAGCGTTAGAGTCGTCCAGCCAGCCGTGAGTTCTCCCTTCGCCAGCATCTTAGCCGAGTTTCCTAGCCTCACTCGACCACGAGGAATAGAACACCAGGCTAAACATAATACGGTGCACTACATCAGGACTACACCAGGGCCACCAGTATCGTGTTCCCCACGTCGCTTAGCTCCCGACCGCTTGCGCATCGCCAAAGCAGTATTCGAAACCATGTTGCAAGAAGGCATTGCACGTCGCTCTGATGGGCCCTGGTCATCACCTCTCCATATGGCACCCAAGAAACCGGACAGCTGGCGTCCCTGTGGAGATTACCGCACACTCAATGCAAGGACCATCCCCGACAAGTACCCAGTGCGCCACATCCACGACTTCGGAAATAATCTTCATGGCTCAATCATTTTCTCCACCATCGATCTCGTCAAGGCGTACAACCAAATACCGGTCAGCAAGGCAGACATCGAAAAGACAGCCATAACCACTCCATTCGGTCTTTTCGAATTCCCCTTCATGTCCTTCGGCCTCCGCAATGCTGGGCAAACCTTCCAGCGCTTCCTAGACGAAGTACTGGCTGGTTTCGATTTTTGTTTTGCTTATATCGACGATATTTTGATATTCTCAAAAACTCAAGATGATCATTGCCAACACCTCCGCCTTCTATTCAAGCGACTTGACGAATACGGACTTTTGGTGAATGTGAGCAAAAGCACCTTTGGCGCCGACAAGGTCTCATTCCTGGGCTACGATGTCTCTTCACAAGGCATTCAGCCTCCTCAAGACTGCATCGCCAACCTTCGTGCATATCCCAGACCGTCAACCGTAAAAGGCATATCTCGCTTCCTCGGCATAATCAACTTCTATCGTCGTTTCATACCTCATGCCGCTGAACACCTAGCAACCCTAAACACTGCGCGATCCGGCCTACGAGGAAATCAACCCTTTCCCTGGACACCCGAGTTAGAGCTGGCGTTTCAGGCATGCAAAGATAGTCTCGCGGATGTTACAATGCTGGCCCATCCGGATCCCTCTGCCACCCTCGGTCTCTTCACGGATGCCAGTGCACACTCGGTTGGCGCGTGCTTACAGCAATTCACCAACAATGCTTGGCAACCCCTGGAATTTTTCTCCAGGAAACTCACTCTCTGTGAAATCGGTTGGCCAGCTTACTACAGGGAGCTACACGCCATCTACCTCGCCGTTCAAAATTTCCGGCACATACTCGAGGCACAACATTGTCTCATCTTCACCGATCACAAGCCTCTCACATTTGCGTTCCAGCAGACTCGTGAGAAGCTGCCTCCAGTTCAGCTGAATCAGCTTTCCTTTATTGCGCAGTTCACCACGGACATCCACCATGTCAGCGGCTCTAACAACATCGTCGCCGACGCCATGAGCCGTGTCGACTCCGTGACCGCAGCCAACTCCGTGAAATACTCGGTCAACTTGGCTGACCTCGCTAGAGCTCAGGAAAACGACAATGAGCTCGGCGACCTACTAGAACGAAAATCGGCTCTCCACTTGGAATCCGTTCAGATTCCTGACAGTAACGTGACACTCTACTGCGACACGAGCACTGGCCGCCCACGCCCGTACGTGCCTGCCTCCATGCGTCGACTGGTGTTCAACGCCCTGCATAGCCTCAGCCACCCTGGCTCCCGTACCACCGCCAAGCTCGTGTCGCTTCGCTTCGTTTGGCCTCGAGTTCAACAAGACTGCCGTGCTTGGACGCGAACCTGTTTAGACTGCCAACGGAACAAAGTTTCCCGTCATGTCCACACCCCGACTGGCACCTTCATCACGCCTTCCGTACGTTTCCAACATATTCACATCGACCTGATCGGACCATTGGACTGTGCTAAAGGTTATCGATATTGCCTCACTGCCGTCGACAGATTCACCAGATGGCCAGAAGTTTGGCCATTAAGGTCCATAAGCGCAGAGGAAGTCGCCGACGCGCTAATACGCTGCTGGATTTCGCGTTTTGGTTCTCCTGTCTGCATCACGACTGACCAGAGCAAACAATTCGAGTCCCAACTTTTCCGGTGTCTGAGCAACATTTTTGGTATTACACGATGTCGCACCGGTGGGTACCACCCATGCGCCAACGGGATGGTAGAAAATTTCCATCGCCACCTGAAGAGCTCCCTCCGATGCCACCCTCATATGACCTGGCTGGACGCTTTGCCTCTCGTTCTTCTTGGTCTGCGCAGTGCCGTTAAAGAAGACCTTAAAGCCTCCCCAGCTGAACTTGTCTATGGGGAGCCCTTACGACTACCAGCAGAATTCATCGTTCCAGCTGCTAAACCTGATCTCCAAGAAGACAACAATAACTTCGTCGTGCGGCTTCGTCATCAAATGTCGCGCCTCCGTCCGGTTCCAGCGACGCGTCATTCTTCCCCGACACCGTTTGTGTTTCAAGAGTTATCAACATGTGGACACGTATTTCTTCGGGATGACAAGATAAGATGTTCCCTACAGTCGCCGTATTCCGGTCCACATCCAGTGATCAGCAGAGACGACAAGACTATCACCATCCTCATCAACGGTCAAGAAAGACGCGTTAGCCTTGATCGTGTGAGACCTGACTTCATTGCTTCAGACCACCCCGCTTGCAATTCATTTCGCCGCTTGCGTTTCCGTTGGCCGGACCTCCGGTCTCCGCGGGGGGCTGATACGGCGTCCTAACTTGTATGTAATTAAATGTAGAGTTTCTTGAATTTGTAATTTTATATTTAGCCGAATTTGTAATTTTATATTTCGCCGTTGTGCACCGTTGCTACGCAATGGTTTTGTTTTGAAAAGAATCAATACTCTCTGAAAGAGGAGACAATAAACATCTCTCGCAGACTGTGTCATTCAAATTGAGTTTTTAATTCAAGTTGCAAGTTTTAATCACAACGAAGTTTTATCCTACTTTACTACTAATTGCTTACTCCCAGGTATCCTACCAATTATTTCCTCTAGCCGATCGTATATACCATCTACCTCCTCCTCTTTATAATTAGAGGTAGGCATATATACCTGGATTATAGCTAAATTCGTTGGATCTGCCTTTAGTTCCACGACTATTATCCTATCACTCACCTGTTCTGCATACACTACTTTTCTACCAACTTTCCTATTCATGACGAATGCAACCCCGCGCTGACTTTCATTCCCTCCACTATATATTACTCTATAGCCTTCGCTCCAGTAGTCCCCGTCATCCTTCCATCTTACTTCACCCAGACCCATGATGTCTACACCCTCCCTCTCCATTTCTTGCTTTATATTCTCTAGCTAACCCGCACTCAGCATAGTCCTAACATTCCACGTGCCTATTCTGATTGTTTCGTTCCTCTTCTTTGTCTTCTTTTCCTCTGCTGCTACTACGTCTGAGCAAGGATTTCGTGTGATGACGACCGCAAGGGCCTTGCTCCCACCGCTGCCGGGCACGACACCCGGCCCTCTGGGCCGAGTCCCGTAGTTGCCAGGATTCATTATAATTTGAGAACTGCCCATAATTTCAAGGTTTTGGTTTTAATTGAGATAGTATTCCGTGGCCTTACTCAATAATGTTTTTTACGTGGCACCATCACTTCAGAGGCCGCCCCACTGGGGTCAGACGCCTTTTGCAGCCGTCTCACTGAGGTACAGACGCTGAGTGGATTACCATTCGTAGGTCTCCTAACCTTCGACCAATCTGGCATGGGTGACCCTACCACCAGTTCAGTTAAGGGGTCATCGGAGCACGCAAGCCCTTCCACCATGACAAGGTTGCAGTCCAAAGGAAAGGGGAAGCGGGGACGTCAGTTTCGAGATATGTTAGTGGAGGGACTGGAACGGTGTCTTAGTAGACCAAATGAGACCAAAATTCCCACGGTAAGAAATAAAGTCACTGATAGACTTATTTGCGCTTTATAGAAACACAGGAAATCTTAACAAATTTTAGTCCAAGCGGAGAGTTCTACCCTTATGTCCAGAATTTTGCTCAGCATTTCTCTCTTATGATATTGGAAATGAATTTATAAAGTTATCTGTTGAATACGCTACTCGAAACAATAACTCAAATTTATATCTACCTATTGACTATTTATTTACTCTCCTGGGTATGGTATAAGTAGATAATTTCGCTCAATGGGTATTTTCATATCTCACCTAGGCCATGTTTTGAATGATGCATATGATGTGCACAATACGAAGTTACAAACCCCAAGTGCCAATAGATTTTTCACGATACAGTAAAATATTTGTAACCTTGATATGTCAGTTCTTGACGCCGATAACGTTGTGGTTATAGACGTATAACGTCATAGTTATTGCGCACCATTAGGATTTTAGCCACTCACTGTTGTACACTCAGTACTTAAGATCGGATTATAGGTATGCACTTTGGTAGAATTAGATTTATGATCGTTGTGCGTGACTTTTCATTTTCATGAAGGACCTATATAGCAAGCTCTCAAACAACTAAATTACTGGTCAGGTGAAACTTTACTAACTTATTTTAAAGAATTTGCTGAATGGTAAAGCTTGGGGAATTTTAATGGAAATGGTCACAAGTTTTATTCCCCAAGAGCGCCTGAAATACGTAAATGCATTTTTAAGTGTTCTCTTTATTTGCTCTTAGGCTTTTTGCGTGTATTTACCTATTTATCCTATGTATGTTATTGATCGTCAATATAGGTGTTTGACTCGTAAGAATTTGTATATTTTTGTGTTAATGTTAATATTTTCAGTCCAAGTTTTTCAAGTTTACAGTTAGTTATTCCTACCCGAATTTTTCACTACGGCATATAAATTATGCGAAATTTTGCTTCCGAAGATGTGGCGAGTCTGCTGTTAACAATATTTCACACAAAAGGAGTGTTTACGATTATCTCATCTTTGGATTTGGCTGCGAGGTCGAAAGTATTAGCTGGTGTTACCAACAGAAAATCATCATGGCGCATAATCTTTTAGTGCCGTCAAATAATCCAGGTGGGAATTATTCTGAATTCAGCCAAAGTTGTAACAAAGAACTGTTATCCTACTTTGCAGTAATGTAGTTAGCTCAAAATCAATACCAAGTCCCAATAATTGTCACTGTATTTAATTTTGTACTTTCATATACTATTTAGCAGTATTGAACTTTGTGTTGCCATTGTATTTAGAAATTTCATTGTTTTAATTTATTTATTTTATTGAAATAACCAGGCTCGTTAGGATTTCATTGCACGCTTACTTCAACTAAATGGCCTTCTAGCACTACATAAATTTGATATGAAATGTAAAATACGAAAATATTCCTTAGCAGAAGAAAAAAAATATTGAAATGTATTGATATTAAGTAATACATCTTTCAGAATAATGCTCTCGCAGAGAAAGTTTATCCCATCAAAATTAAAGTAGCTCCTCAAGCTTATTTTCTTCTAAAACCAAGAATAGATGCTGACAGCTGTACTCAATAAAAAAACGCTCATATAAGTTTAAATTTCTCTCAAAACATGAATATTATATCCTCTCAAAGTAACTCTTTTTTTATTTTCCTCTAAAAAGAAGAATATCCGCTCGAGGTCATGTATAAGAGGAAAATCCTCTTGTTGCTAGAGGATCCCACTTAAATAATGTTATTGGATGTGGTAAGAAAAATCTGTAATCAAGAATTTGTTAATTACTATAAGGCAAGAAATACGAAAAATGCAGCCAGCGAACTTATGGTCGATCGGAAAATTAGGCGACATCCAATAGGTACAAATATTTATTTCCATAGCACGTCTGCCATCAGGCCGTCCGTTTTGATCGATTTTTTGTCACTACCCCCTTGATAGACACTCGAGTGTATCCATTTTGGGCTGATAAGAAATTTCCGAAGAAAAACATATTTATATTTTTTTTACTCGGATAGGAACAAATAAAAGTGGAGGGGCGATTCTCCTTCACAAAGTCACAAATCATGTTTGAGGTTTCAAGTTCGCGGAGGGTGTGTTTTTTTCCTGAGGAAATTGCGCAACGAATTTTTTTGTCTCGGCATCATTCTGGGCCTTCATTCAAGTTAGAAATATATCGGGTAATACGGAGGATTTTAGACATGAGGAGATTTAGGAGAAACTGGGCACTCGTGCCTGCTTCCGCCGCACTCCAACTCAACCGCCACAGTCCCGTGCCCGTGCGTATATATCTACATCTACAAAATATCCTGCAAGCCACCTCAGGGGTGTGTGGCAGGGGGTGTCGGTCGGTGATCTTTATTATATTAAAGAACATTGAACAATGTACATAATCTTGGAACAATAAACCATTTCCTTTCCTCATACAATGTAACACAGCTTGGTTATCCGTATGCATGACGATAGTACAGAAATCAGGGGAGTTACGGAATAAATACTGTAACCCGCGGAGGGCTGCTTCGGCCTCTGCAAAGTATATCGGGAGCTGGTGCTCGAAACGAGCAGCGAACTCTAGCCAAAATTGGGGGCACACTACCGCCCATTTCCAGGGCGTGGCGTCACAATATGCGATGAACTGTAAGTCATATGGACTACACCGTCGGATTTTCTTAAACAAATCAAGTTTGAGGCACTTTCTCAACCACACAGTTTTCCTTGAATACACGTTTGAGATTAAGAAATAAGGTAACCGCAGGATATAACAAATCCAGGAGACGAATCCAGCAATCTTGGGTATATCAACAGTCCTCGGATACGGAGGATGGTCATCATGATCATCATAAATCACCAATTAGAAGATTTTTTTGCTGAAACTATCCACTCCTCTCATCTGACGGTTTCATCCTTACTTAAGTACTCACTTTATAGCGTACTGGTGTATTCAATTCCTCGTCTTCCTCTTTCATTCTTCTCTCACTCGTTTCTCCTGCCACTATTTTTTTCAAAATGTAGTCTTGTTACAAAATGCATCAAATTAGTTTTTATCGTCTTCTCATAGTTTTCGTCAAATATCTTTTCCCTTCCACTTTTTATCGTTGATTCTCTCCCTCCATATACGTTCTTCAGTCTTCGGAAACACCACATTTCCATTTCATTCTAACTTCTTTACTCTGCCCAAGCTTATAAGTGCGCTTTTGGCAAAAGCATGCTCAAGGTATATGTTTCAACCAAGTACTTCCCTACTTCCAAATTTGTGTCTGTGGTTGTAAGTAGATCTTTTTTTGCTAAAATGCCTCCTTTACTTGAGCTATCCTGTTCAAAAAATCCTTCTTGGTTCTTTCAGCACCAGTGATCCTTCTTCCAAGACAGCGATTTTCTTCCATTCACGCAGGTTTTTGCTTTCTATCTTTGACAATGACTTGATCTTCTTTATTTCTTGCTTAAAGCATAATTTTGGTTTTCTTTGTATTAATCATGAATTTGAATTTCTATATAGGTATTAAAGTGTTTTAAATTCAATTAAGCCTTTCCGCAACTTTTCCCTCAATATGATTAGATCCTCTCTTGGTATTGCGACTCTAGCTGATCGCCGTGTCCTCAATGACAGGAGAATCTTCATAAATATTATTAATGGCAAATACAGATCATCTGACCTTCTTTCCCTTTTCCCGCTTCGTGTTCCTTCGCGCACGACGAGGTTGAGTGACCTTTTTCACTGTTTCACCCCCCACGCCTTTCCGTCTCCAAACGTTCTTTTCTCTTCAGACTCCCTTCTTCCATTAACTCCTTTTCAAAATGTGTTCCCAATTTTGATCCTTTTTTTCATCCCTCATCTATCTCGCACCATCTCCATCGTAATTTTCCCTCTACTCCTCTCTCAACCCTATGAATACTACCATTTTGTTTGTTATTTGATAATACTGTTGAATATTGTTTTGTTCATTGTTGTCTACATTTTGTTTACTGTTTGTTAATTGTTTTTTTGTCATTATTAGTCCTTTGTAATTGGCCTTGAGCTTTTTTTGGACTGCATTAAATAAATAAATAAATAAATTTAACATTATCATCAGATTTTCTTTCTTTTCTGCCTGAACTTTTGTGCCATCACTAAAGCGTTGCATCATGATATGAATGTTTACTATGCTGTGAAAGAATCGGTAATAGAGTTAAAAGCAGTCGGAAACCTCGTTCGTTGATCTGATTCTGACTTGGTGTCTCAGGGTTATCCGTTCTCAACTTAAAGCCGGTTTTTACTCTGGACGTTTCCCATTGCGTTACTCCATCTCGCGTTTGGCCGATAGTGCGCTACTTTGGGATTTGAGTGCACATGTAAAACTGACGTTCTTCTGAGATAGAATTCCACTTCCGCTTTGGGTAAAGGTGAGCTCTCGTCCCGCACGGTCAACATTTTTTTTGAAAAACCTAGGAAACTTACGGTATTGAATGTGATATCTATGAGTAGAAGAAGGTTGCGTATTTGTAAAAATGTGAGAATCATACACGTGTGACTAGTAGTTTTTGAGATATAGACGTTTGAAAATGACCAATTTTTCGACTTTTTCGTCCGTTTTCGACGCCATATTTGGAGGTTTTCACGAACAACCGGTTGAGGGATAAGACTAATTTCACTTCTATTATATTCCTATACCCAACCCCCCCAACAAGCTTACGGGATGGAGTGAAACAGGGGTGCTAGGACGCATTTTCGTGAATTAATACAGCGAAAAACGCAGTTTTCGCGGGAATGGTAAAGTGGAAATGGGCATTTCTGGGAGTGGAGGAAATTTCAAAATGCTGATTTGTACTGAATTTCCGTGTTTTGTTAAACCGAAAAACGAATTTCCCTTCCATTCCTTTGCCCTGAACCCACCCCTCCAATAAACTTGGGGGGCGTATTATTTTAAGAATAGAATCCCTCTCGTTGATTGGTGATTATTCGTGGGCATTAGTAGAAGGCTAAAATTTTATTCTGCGTATTATTTTAAGAATAGAATCCCTCACGCTTATTGGTAATTATTCGTGGGCATTGGTAGAAGGCTAAAATGTTATTCTGCGTATTGTTTCTGGTATAAAATTCGTCAGATTACAAGGTTATTACAAGTGGGCTTTTGTTAGAGGCTAAGTAAATAGTATTGTTGACGGAGTTCTCTCGGGTAGTGTGGAAGGGGGAAATTAACTGTCAATAATTGGAAGTTGATTGTTGAAAAGTCAACCGGTATTCATTCGCCAACGAGAATTGAGAAGCTTGTTGTCGTTAATCATTTTCTTGCATGTGTGGTGTACGGTCGCCATGAGTTGTCAATCGTGTACGACACACCAATGTCTGCGATCCAGACTTTCGTTTCGGCGGAGTCAGGCTTGGAATTCCTCGAAAGGCACAGGTGTTTGTTCGCTGCGGGAACTCGCAATCCTCCATTTAAAGTGATACGTGAAATGTTATTTGCGCAGTGGAATGAATGCGAGTGAAAAGGAAGTGTAAATCCTTCATTTGAAGTGAAATGTGCAATGTTTACTGCGGTGGAATGAATGGAATTGCATTGTAGTAAATGGCTGTTGCGGGGCGAGTTTGAGTGGAAGGCGGGAAGAAATAGTGTAGGAGAGGTGTGCATATGCTAGAGAACCAACTGATTGATCTCTGCGCCACGTACAGTGGATAAGAGGAAACGGCATTTTTTCACAAGATGGCGGAGAGGAAAAAACGCACTTCTCAGGTTTGAAAGTTTCCCATTCCTAAAGTAGTTGATGCATTGTTGTGTTAAAAGTATTTTACAAATGCGCAAGGTTTGCTTTATAAGTGATGTGAATTTGGTTCCGATATCTCTATTGTAAGTGGGTGAAATTCGCGAAAACGCTGGCGGGACGAAAGCTCACCTTTACCCCGCTTTGTGTTACAGTCTTATTTTTATAAGACTTTAATTTCCCTTTTTAACATTTTTACTCCCTGGACGGGAAAGTTTTTAAGGGCGGGGGTTGAGATTTTCCTCAGCATACGCAAAATGGCGGTCCATTCTGGAGTACTTACTTGTCACGTGATTGGTGAACTCCAAAGGTAGACAATGAATTTATAACTTGCCAGTGCACATACTGCGGAAAGACTTACAAATACAACGAACATGTGTGGATTTAGCTCTAATGGTAAGACAATAGTTCAAGTATAGGATCTCATGGACAGTTACAAAGAACTTTTTTTTGCTCTCGGACGATTCTGGTGGTCCGTATCCTCTTGCGATCCCGATATAAGCCATTGGCTTGTCATCATGTTTCACAGGGTCCGAACCACCAGAACTTGACAGAAAGACTTCATGCCCTGAGCGTGCGAAAAACCAACTCAGGCGGGACTCGAACCCACGACCCTCGAATTAGCTGGCGAGGACTTTACCCCACCGCCACCGGGGCCGGCCGGTTTTTTTTCCTTTGTACTTTTAGTTGTCGGCGCAAGAGAACGCCTATTCTCACGAAGTAAGTATAAGTATAAGACGCACTTCACGTCAAGTGGAGCATAAATCACAGATACAGCTTTAACAACAGCACGGATCATGTTGCCATGACGACGAGGTGAACGCAAGGAATAGCGCAGGAATGAAACATCCAATGTGTGATTCCTACCTTGCTGAAGAGGAAGAGAAGAAGGGAGGAAGTTGGATAGGATCATTGGATAAGCGTGGGAGAAATAGGAGAAGAATTGGAATACGCGTGAGTATGAATGGAGGCTAAAGCATAAGTCGACTGCGGTAGTCTGGTTGGTAACGAGCCCGCCTGGAAACACCCAAGACCACGTGCTTCGAATAAGCCTTGACATTGATGCTTTGTGGCTATTTTTCCAATTCCCGCCGGTAGTCGTAATAAGTGACCCGATGATTGGCATACTTAACAACTAACTTCTGCTATCTATGATTTTTTTCTATAGACTGGAAGTACCTCTTAATCAGTTCATATCTACATCGGTTACGTGCTGGCGATTGCAAATGTTTTAGCTAACGAACCCCTTATATCTTCCATGGATCGTAAGAAACGTGGAGGCAATGAAAACATTGCCCGTATAATACGCGGGGCTATGATCATTGAACTATGTAAACATGTTACAGGCATGGGGACCAATGTGGTAAACTAGCCAGATAGCTAAAAATAATTGATAGCTATGCATAGATTGTGTTTATTAACTTCTATTCGAGCGGCAGGTACTTACTTCAATTATGTTTAAACATATTCCTTCGGCAAAACGAACAATGTCAGGGGTAACTTTGTGAAATATTTCCATAATGGAAAAGGAATAAACTTTGCGAATTTCACTTGTAAGATGAGTAAGTTAAGTACTTGAACTTCACTTAACCTCCCCCCCCCCTTCCTCTCCCACCTCCTCCCTATCCTCCCTCAGCCTTGGCAACCATACCCACCCTTTTGAGTATATATTTGACTGAAACTTTGTAATATTCACCTGAAGATGACATAAGCTGTCGAAACCCGGGTCGTGAACAAAAACTTACAAGTAATATTCGCAAAGTTTATTCAAACGAATAAAAGCAAATGCAGTTTTATGGTCACACATTTCGAATGGGTAACTCCAGACTAACCAAGAAGATCTTCAACCTACTAAACAGCTACAAATCCAAACCTACTTGGTTATTTGAAACTCAAAAAGATGTGGAAAACTTGGGAATAAAGATTGACACAATAGATGACCGAACTCTTTTTAGAGAAGTAATTCACACAGCAAAATTTCCGGAAAGAAAAAAATCGAGGGATGGAAGAAAATGGACGCAAGAACAAAAGGAAAGGCACTCTCAAAGGATGAAGGAAATATGGACAGAAAGAAAATTGAATCAAAAAAGGCATATCCAGAAGTGATTTATCGCACCCTCAAATGGGTTATTTGATAGAAGAAGAAGAAGAAAGTTTGTTTCTTTCCCATCATATTCTTTCGAATTTTGATATTCCAAAGACGACCAATACCACTCAGATAGTTTGACGGATTCTTCGTGCAGCGTCCTGCGACGGAAATTAGCCCGACCATGTTGTCGGAACTCTGCCGCAAAGGTTGATCTAGAATAATCCAAGGTCACCTCCGGAATAAAATAAAAACAATTTTCATTATTTCCCACGAACACCTCCCACGGGCTCTGCAGCAGTATTTTGGAACTCGAACAATCCAGTCCTCTGTGAAAGACAGACACTTCTTTCTTATCACGAGTAAGAGCTGAATGTTTGCTAATCTTTCATTTCCCAGAATGTATATTCTAAATTTATTTCTGATGAAGAGTTATCGTTTCTCCATGGAAACCGAAGGACCTTTTTGGTGAATGTACGTGACGATAAAGCTTATCTTGTTAAAGTAACTGAAACGCAAATATTTTCGAAGGCTTTGCTATGTGTCGTCTCAAATTGTAAGCCGCATCATAAGGTACTATTTTGATAAAAATGTTGCAAGTTACAGATAGAAATTTTTATGTCAGTCCGATTAGGTCACTGGATATCATAAAATTGGAAAGCTAACGATAAAAATCCGTAAACTTACCTTCTTTAGTGCATAATAGTATTTGAAGCTTCGGGCGACCACTTTAAAGATTATATTTTGAATGGGGATTTATGGGAATGGGTATATTCTTGATCAATTATAACACTCACATCAGAACTTTGGCTGAGCTTACGTAATGCTGCAAAAGAGCAGAGAGACTAGAATAAATTTACACTCCCGAAGGGTCCTTGATTCCAGACAGAGTAGTTCCCGTAAACATAAATCATTCTCTTAGGCATTATGGTAATTGTTTATTGCTTCATGAAATACCATTCGAAATATCTGCTACCCAAAATCCAATCCGTGATTTGAACCGACCCAGGGCTTGGAGAGGGTAACGGAAAATGAAAGGTTCGAAGCCAAATAATGGGTTCATTACCTGCTGACCTATTGGCGAAAATCACTACCATTTGCAGGTATGTGATTATGCAATGCGTGGCCTCACCTTCAAAAACAGCTGGAAGTCGAATTCTTCATTAGATCGATACTGCTGGAGCTCTTGCAATTCACTAAAATGATTAAAGCATTGATGTGGGATCTATTCTAGGCTGCCTCCAGTTGAGCTACATCGCCTCATGAAGTTTTGAACCAATAAATACTTAGATAGATAGATAGATAGAAAAATATTTATTTCTCGGGACAAAAATCCATAAAAACAAAAAAAAAATAATACAGTTTGCAGGCACAATCAAAATTACAAAAAAGACAAACTTTTCATCATTTTTTAAAATGTCGATATATAATGTCTTCCCATTTCATAACATAACTAATGTATGTAAGTAAAAAACATGAACACAAATTTGAAAAAAAAATAAATAAGAGTAATTTATGTTATTTTTTAATTATTGTTAACTTACTTAGGGAGTTACTTTGACATGAGACTAAAAGTGAGGACCACAGGTGAAAGATGTTACAACTGAAGTGTCCAGGACTTATAATTTTGTTATGACGAACTTGAAGCTAAAATACACGCGACAACAAAAAGTTCGCATGTAAAACATTTTTGCGTCCCATTTTAGAGTACCAGGCAGCGGTCTGGAAGCCATATCGTTCGAGGAAGATGAAGACCATTGAAAAGGCTCAAAGGATGGCATGTAGATTCGTGATGGGAAGTTATAGAAGAGAAGCCAGTGTTAGTGCAATGATCCCTAAATTAGGATGGGAATCCCTAAGAGAGAGGACGACTGAAGGCGATATACATATAAAACGAATGTGGGGGAACCTGCCTGGGTGGATATCTCATGGAGGATGAGATATCCGGATTACTTCTCTAAGAAAGACCTCGAACACAAAATCGAGCCCTCCAAGCAGGGGACTCACTGGGAAAAGTTCTCATTTTTTAACAGAGGGGTGAATGCATGGAATGGTCTGGCCGAAAATGTTTTAAATCCATTCCCTATTAATGTAAGGTGCTTTAAGAAAATACTGAAATGAATGTAAACTGTTTTACATAATGTAAAAGTATTTGCCTATTTTGAACTGGGAGCTGATGTTTGTTGTGAAACATTTTTTATGTATTGTGTAAGTTACCACCTGACCACAAGGTCAACTTGAACTGATATTTTCAAATGAATAAAATAATGAACAGTATTCTCAAGATTTTGAAGTCACTCGCATCGCGTTAAGCCGTTAAGATATTGCGGATGAAGCCAGTTTCAAACGAGGCGATTTTTTCCGTCTCTGATAATTCTTGCGCGCTGCCCGTCGTCGTGGCAACTTGGCCCGTGCTGTGTCCGTCCACTATGCTTGAACTATATCAGACGATACTTACCATTTCTGAGAATTTGCAGGCGTTTCCTAGCGCCTACAACGAAATGTATTTCAACTGTTCAATGTGAAGGAGGCTATTCCAAAGTTATCGCTTACGGGTCCCTACTTAAGGGAGCATCTCGCACTAGGCCTGCATCAGAACTTGATCTGCAGTCCCACTGGTGGAACAGCAGGCAGCGACATTCCTGGTATTTTTTATCGTCGTTGCAGGAATACTTAAAGACTTCGGTTGAAGAGCTCATAACAGTCTATTCTGGCTAATAACTGAAGCAGAGACGAGATAATCCGACATGTCGGTGATCCTCATTTAGCCTCACAGGATAAGGAGGAAAACTAGTTTTTACGCCCCCCCATAACTTCAATAGGTGAGCATAAATTTATTGGGTGTTACTGCCTGTGTTTAGTGAAAACGGCGTGTGATGTGACATCTGCTCATTATATTTCTAGTTTATCAAAGAGAATGGTACAGCAGGTAAAAGAATACGCAAATAAGATTCTTTAAATCCATTTTCTTTTTAAAAAAAAGGAAGGCATTTTTTCACGGAGAGAGACTGATGGATAAATAGACTGAATCCCTAAGCGAAACAAAACACCATCCGTCAAAAAATTACTACATTTAAATTCATATCATGTAAGTAACGTTTTCAGCTTTTAAAAAATACCAAAAATTTTGCTTTTAAACCGGTGACAGTACCAACATTTCTTAAAAATCGGCAACTTGAAAAGTAGGCCCACTTCGAATCCACCGAGACAGTTTAAGGCAGTCCAACACGACCACTATTCCCAGAATTCAAGGCAAAATGCAGCCTATGTAAATCCAATGAGGCGAACGATTGTTACGTGATTGTGACGTCATGCACTCTCCATCTTCCTCTATGCTTAAACTATTATAATCACCATACTAGGCCGTTTACAGTCCGGAATTCCCAAATAAGGTTGCGAGAATAATGACTTTTGTTTGAATCCCCCGTTCCCCGGGCGTAGAGGAAAATTGCGCCAGCTCTATCTTGGAAAAGCGCAGCGTTTCCTTGCAATGAAACGTGCAGAAGGCCCCAAGGTAGCACGCTAGGTGCAAGGCACGGAGAAATGCAGTTGGGGAAACGCCCCCTAGATCGGCGCCGGTTTTAACGAGCCCCTGCCCAGTGTCGAGTCTGTGGCCAAGTATTCATTCTGCAGCCGGAAGCTCTAATCTCCGAGATACGGATACAATAAGGCAATACGTGATCCAAAATACCCAATCTATGTTTCCGGAAGATTTCCAACTTTCTGATATAAGTATATCAATCCTCACTGTATCTAAAGGTGATTACTCGCTGTAGTATGGCGTATTGATAAAGTAGGCCCAAATATCTTATCCATGAACGTACGTACGTGAGACATTGTATCAGTTAGTGTACGCCATTCACGGGAATATATATCCGTGACGTCACCGATGTTAGTGTTGCAACATTACCCACCAACTCACATATTCTTATTTGAAATCATTCATAATAATTGTAGAGGCAAGTGGATAAAATAAATTTCCAAAATTCCTGATGCATTTCCCCTCAGGTTAAAGTTAAAAAAATAAGCGAAAATCAATAATAGGCCATCGCATTTTAATGTTGGATTGAGGAACATCCCATTTCTCGCTGTCAAATTTTAAATCTAGGCCGACTGTTGAAAATTTGGAACGGTAGATTCTTTCCGAATCCCTTTAAAAATGGCATTCCAAGGGTACATCACTAAGTGGTATTAAAAAAACTTGGGGATGCCAAACCATCCTCAAAATCGTGGAGCTCTTCGTCTTAAATGCGTGTGTCTATTTCATCATTTTAGAGGAAGAGAAAAAGCGATCACTAAGGGATGGGCTCCACGTGCGATTTTTTACCAACTCTTTGTACGTTTGCACAAGATTGATGGAACGTAAAGAAAAAAAGTAAAAAGCATCCCGGTTCCCCGTCATTTCGTCCCGACCTTATCTCCCGAGGACTTTACTCTCCCTTCGTCTTTTTGATGTGTATCGTCATGTAAGCCTTCGATAGAGAAGAAAAATCAACACGTTGACACACACACACACACAAACACAAAGGCCAGATAACAGGAAAGTTTTCCCGTTTCGTTCGGATCGAATCACTTGACCAATCACGAAGCAGTCCATCGGTTGGCAATATGGCGGCCGACACTTTTTTTTACGGAGAGTCGCGTCGCAGTATCACTTTTTTTCTAAATCTTTTATTTTTATTTTGAGTCATGCTAGCTCACGCGGAAAGCCGGAGGCGTCTCGACATTCCACCGCGAAGTTCTGCGCAAGCGCAGAGCTTGAAGGGGACGGTTGAACGGGGCGTGGGTAAGAAAGAGGCACTCAAGTCGTTCTTGAAAGGATTGCGGAGTACTTGTTTCTTGGGCTGCTTCAGATTTGCTAAAGTTATCAGGAATTAGTCATACTCCATTAGCCATCGCGAGTGCCCCAATTTTTCGGTGATTAAAATTTGAAGCTTTTTAGACAACTCTTGTGACAGTTTAAATGGCATATAAACGATTTGCGACATCCAACTATAGCGGTCTGACATCGTCATCTAAGTCAAGTTTTCTATTTCTACCGTTTTATGTGACTTCTTGTTGTATTACTTAAGTAAATCAAAGAAGAATTGAAGTTACGTTACATTTATGAATCAGATCTGGATTAAAGAATCATCACATAAAACATGTATTTAGTCCCATTTCAAAGCTGGTCATTAAAAAGTATAAGTCACAATATGCAACTATGAATGTCTCTGGTATGTTTTTGATTTTACTCTCCCATCTTTTATGTCTATGATAATACCCTTCTCAATTTATGACGGTTTGCAATATTTGTGGAGATTTAGATTGTAGATTTATTTTTTTTTTGGTACTACTAGAGACATAGAACATTGTCATAGGTTTAGAGGAAATAGGAACCCTCATAAAGCATTTAACAAAAATAACAAACCCTTGCAAAAACACTTATAATATGTAAAAGTTTACATTTTGCACTGTTTGCCTTACACATATGCATTAAGCTTGTCAAGAAGCATTAAGGTACACAACATACATATCAAATGACAAGAACAAAGTATATGCAAGGAATATGAAAAAAAGAAAATGGAGGTAGTATTTTCATGAGATTAGACACCTTCCAAAAATGAACTTAGGCTATAAAATGCTTCGTTTATTATAAAAGTCTTCAGGGACTTTGTGAATTGTGTGATTGGGGATATGCTTTTAATATCCGGAGGAAGTCTTTGAGTCCTCAAGATTTCACAATTCGTATGATCTACTTCTCCTCAACGGATTAGAAACACAAGTTTCATCCCTCCTCATAAATGTTGTGCTCCGTCATGTTAACGGAACCTCTGATATTTCCAATGCATCATTTGGAAATCTAAAGTGAGAATTTGAAAAACGTTCCTATTGATTCATTGACCAAATAGAAGACAGGTGGTGGTCTAAAAGTAAGGGCTGCTTTATTGGAAGTCAGATGGAATGGTTGTTATAATTTTATAGCCTTAATCTCATTTTAAATCGAATTCCCACTAAAAAGCAAGTTATTTCACTATGCAGTTCAGTTCTATAGAATGTTTCTATATGATTACAATACATAACACTTTGCAAATGCTCGAACCAAAATTCTCTTCCTCTCCTATGAAACCTTGAATAATTTATGTTCCGGCGAGGTTTTCGTGTAATTATTACACACCGGTACGAAAGCCACAGTTCGTGCAATGACAGTGTAAGCCTTTCGCGTGGAGGAATAGACGATTGAGAAACGATCAACTACGTAAACCCACTCGCTCTGCCGACATGACCAGTGACGTCTTTTCCTATCATACCCTGTTCTTGCAATTTTTCTTCCCGTTCTAAATCATAGAGTGCGAATATGATTATTTTGTTGAAAATATAGTTGCTTTGAAGAAATATACAAGTTACCATGCCTGTAGTGGTGAAATGATATTTGACGTTAAATGGCAGTTCCATGGAAAATGTTTTTCACTTGCCCAATCTGTGCAAAACTTCTCGCGAATATTCACTCACATTCAGATGGTTACCTACGTGCGTCATGCAATTCATTTCATTCAAGTATTCTTCCAGCTAATTGGTAGGTTCTTGGACAGTCCCCATCCTGCATCCCAATTTCTGAAACATTGTCTCGCTTTCCCTCCTGAGGATGTCCCGCCATTGCTTGGTCGTCATGCAATGATGCCATAAAAAAGCCCACCTGTGCAAGTTTGGCGTCATTCACTTCAACGTGTAAATCAATCAGATTTGGTCGTTTCTGTCCCTTCACACTACTCCGCAAAATCTACGTTTTCCTATCAGAGTTCGCTGCCCTAGCAATAGGCCTGTGCGATTATTCGATTGATTGAATCGTCGATTCAATTATTTTTACAATTGATTGATTATTTCAGTACATCGATGTCGATTACGGTAATCGACTCGATTGTCAATTTTTTAAGTGTCAATTATTGTTCAATTGTTATTCAATTCATAGTTATTTTCCGGTAATCGATTAATTGACGATTATTGACGGTGGTGACGGCCATCATCTACCCCTCCTTCCCTCCAGAAGTTAGCCAGCAATCCCGGCAACTAGCACTGCGTCCGAGAGGTTGTTCAGTCTCGGCGGGAACATTGTCATCGACACACGCCAGTGTCTATTGGATGAACACGCTTAGGATCTCATGTGCCAATCTTCAAATAGCAATCTATTCCTTTAATTAATTAATAAAAGCTAACTGATTGAAATATTTTGCTGTTTATGAAATTAATTCTTTCATTCTTATCATTGGCAAAGGAAAGCCTTTGAAAAACATGATCTAATTGAGTCCTGTCAATTTATTGGCTGATGCCAATTAATTGAGCAATGACAATTAATTGACACCCATTTCGATGTCAATCAATCGACCATATTTTCAATTATTCTTATAATTGATCGATATCGATTATTTTCGATAATCGCGCAGGCCTACGCTGGCAATGTCTCAAACATGAACGGTTGGTTGCCTAACTTCTAGGCACACGAGTTATTCGAATGTTGTCACTTCGTATCGAGTGAATATTTGCCGTCGTTTACCCAACCTTTCGGTAGAAGAGAATTCGGAAATTGATCTCTAGCGTGTATGGTTGCAAGACCGTGCTTTTAATTCACCTAGCCATTTACTCTGCATAGAATTCGAGCTGTATATAATAAATCGTACAAATAATTGGGAATAAAACTTGACTGGCAAAAGACCTATTAATTACACGCACTTGTGATTAGACCGATGTTCCTGGTAGAAGAAAGTCCCACTAAAATAAAATCACAATCTAGACAAGACTTATTCAGTTCGGTGGCCACACTTTCTTCGCCAATAACACGCCCACCTTCGTATCCCTTACGGCAATTCTTTTAGTCATAAAATAAAATTAAGTCAGAGGCTATGTTGCATATTTTTTCAAAATATTAACTCTTCCCAATGATAGGATGTCTCTTGACAACGGTATAGTTTTAAGGTTTGGACCTTCACTCAATATTTTAGTTAAAAATATGTGATACTTAATTCCAGATGCTATTACTTATTTCCAAGAAATATATTCTAAAAACCTAGTGAAAAAATAATCTTTTTTTATATGGATGTAAATTGATGACAGATAAACTCACACGAAATTGCAAAAATGGATGACTAGTGAGTCCATTAAGCAGCCACTGTTAAATTTCCAGGTTAGTTTCATAAAGGAATGTCACTACTGATATGAAGAAATAGTCTTTTGAGGTATGAGGAATAACCAGCCCCTGCTAATTTCTATGATATATTTATCAACTAGGGAGTCAAACATTGTTTTAACAGGGGACATTTCACCAATAGATTATATTTATTTTCGCTCTTGGTACGTACATCATGAGAAATTTCTTCAGTACACATCACATACCATCACAAGAATTGTTTTTGTCTTCTCCAGCTCTTTCTGAAAACAAATTCACAAACTTAACGAAAACTTTATTTGGGCCTGATAATTAATATTTGTTTTACGAAATAACGCACTAGACGCATTTTGAAGTAACAAGTATGGAATGATTCGGCCTAGATTTAATCTTTTGATTGACCTTTAAGGCGTACGTGAAGCATTGATTTATTTTAAATTTCCGAAGCTCCTTATGATTCCGAAAAAAGTTCCAATCCCAACATCATCATGTTTGGCATTCGGACTCTTTTCTGTTAGGTAAGGTGTCAAACAACTGGTTACCCTCACTACGGTAAATTACAACTTTCAACAGAGATGTTCTCACAACATACCGCGAATGAAGTCCAAGGAACGATCATGGAACGGTACAAAGTGTATTTTGAGAAGTGATGATAAATGAGGATGGTAATACGTGTTTTTGGAAAGACGTTGGGCGCGGTGATGAGTTGTTAATGTCGACAATATCTGCATCAAATTCTACCCATTCATGAATACTGAAATAAAAACTGATGGCTGGAAATAAACAATTACATAATTCCATTCCGACACCGGGCATGCTCTCTCTCTTTAAGTGCCTACAATCACTCAAATTGATTAAGAATTAAATTAACCCACAAGATGGATTTATCCTTATGAGTATTGGGGCATTATGTATGTATTAAAAACGGAGTGGGTTTTATAATTCGAATGAATGAAGTAATTGGCTCCTCTTCCTCTTAAAATTGGCCTCAGCCGGTATTTTTGACTCCACTGTGTTCAGATTTTGCGACCGAGAGAGTGACCTCTCGAAGCTGGTTTTAATTCCCCTCTTCGTGGAATATCGAGTGCGTGCTTGAATGAGACTGTACTAGTGCCTCTGGGGATTTTTTATTCCCTTAAGTGTTGCATCCTTCCCATAATCTCCAGCAGCTTTGACAAGGATACACTGGGAAGTAGTAGAATAGAATTTTCACTTGTGCTTAATAACACAACATCATTACTAACACTTCACACCGGTAGATTGGTCCGGCATTATTTTATTTTGTTCTCTGCATGAAGTAGCATCTCGTAGCTCTCATGAATTAACACGATTAGTAATATGCGTGTATAGCATTGTTCTGCATGCATGCATGTTCATTTACAAATCACTCTCACAGTTTCTGGTCGGACTGCGCACTGTTCTCCTGACTGCTTTTTGGCCTGCGCCCAGCGGCAGGGGGAGCGTGCGAGGTTCTGATTTTTGCTGGGACAAGTGCTGCATGCCTGGTGTGGAATCACCCCGTGCCACACACCCTAGTGGTGACTTGTACGGTACTTCGTAGATGTAGATGAAATAAGCTTGTCGTCTGAGGGGGTCCCTGGCACGGAGATAGTTTCCCGCAAATACAGTCAGAGAGTGTGAAAGTGAATATCCATTCATTAGCGGTCCTTAGCGTTGTCCCTAAATCCTCATAAAGGGAAGCGCTCATTTATTTATGCTCCTGAACGTGGCCCTCACACACACGTGAAGGAAACGTATGTGTAAGGACACGGAAGGACACAACAATATTAAGTTGAGTATGAGATTTAGTATGCTTTAGTGTGTGGCTGTATTGGATGGCGTGTGATTTATTTAACGTTCTTCAAGCCCATATGATGCATACCACTTTGATGCATAAACTTTTTACGGCCAGTGGAGCGATGTTTCTCATTGATTTATAAGTATGATTCTAAAAGGGAAGCACTGGCAAGGTTCCATAGATATTTTATTTGGCGACCGGTTTCTCTACAATGTATCATAAAGAAAAAGAAATCTTTGTTTTATTCCACCAATTTATTTCACGGCACTTAAAGAAGCATTTTCGAAGAGAAGGGAATTTATGAGGGGGGGTCTGAGATGAGACGTAAAGAAGAGGCTGGTGAAAACTTTAATATGGAGCGTGGCGCTGTATGGATCGGAAACTTGGTCATTGAGAAGGGAGGATGTACGTAGACTTGAGGCAATTGAGATGTGGGTTTGGAGAAGGATGGAGAGGGTGAGGTGAGTGGCGAGGAAGACGAATGAGGAGGTATTGGATATGGTTGGAGAGTAGAGGAAGCTGGTGGCAGAGGTGCGGAGAAAGCAGAAGAGATGGATGGAGGAGGTTTTGAGAGGAGAGTACATGTTGAAGAGGGTGATAAAGGGGAGGACATGGGGAAGCGTGGAAGAGGATAGGAATTCTGGACGAAATAAGAGGATGTAGAAGATATGAGTGATTTAAGAGGGATCTAATGGCGAAACATCCATTGGGGGGAAAGCGAGACAATGTCTATGAAATTGGGATGCAGAATGGCCAGGGCCTGAGAATGGGGACTGTCCAAGAACCTACCAATCAGCTGGTAGAATACTTAAATGAATGACTAGTTTCGACGCAGTGGCGGCGCCCAATAAAATGCCTGTGGAACCTTGCCAGTATATTTTCTTTTGAATCATCATGAAGGAGTTCCCTCATGTTTCACCTGATACCATTGAAGTATTTAGTAGCTGAAATTGGCTGGTAATTGTGGACAACATTGTCGTTTATTCGTTAAAAGTAATGATTAGCAATGCTAGAATGCCATTGTAACGTGATTCTTCCCGAATGATTCAGAACGGGCAAACGTTCTACGAATTATGTAGCTATCTGTTATTCAGCTATTTTATCGTGTTATAGGTTTACCATTCCCAAGGTGTTTCGTAGTTACATAGGTTCAGGACTAGATAGGTGTAACAGGCTATTTACCTCATAAAATAGACCTCGTATCAGTATCATAATATTTAGCTTCCTTCCGAGTTTTCAAATCTTATCCTTTTATGTGTTATTTCGAACGTAATCTGCCGATAGTAAAGCCAGTGTGGACAATTTTTTCGTTGTAAACTTTAAATCTTATCCGTGTGCAGAGATTTGAATTACTTATCAAACTCACTTAATATATGCAGTTTCATTATCACATTTGTGATAGAAGCCTTATCCACAATCATACAATCTAGCTGAGGTGTGTATGTTTATACTTCTATCTAATATTTTCTTTGATTGCTCCCCATACCAGAAAAAAGTCTTATCCGTCAGAGAAAGCCCTGATATTCAAAATCTCCGGCAGACAACGTATCTTCTCGTTCCCGCTTCCGCAAAGCGTTACATACCGTGGGAAGTTATATAGATTTTCTCACTCTTTTTACCGGTTACGGTAGGTTGACGATGGAACTCCTGCACTATTCATAATCAGTTTACCATCACAGACGGTTTTCAGAATTTCCTCACCGCTAACTACTGGTTTGGTGTCTGACTCGGACCACTTCAGAATTTGACTGTTTATTTTTTCGGGATTCATTCCGCGATGTTAAAATTGCAAAAAAAAACAATATTTCACTGGTCTTCCAGCCAGCTTCATCAGGTTAACTGAACTGATTCCTTAGTCTCGCTTGTCTTAATATATTTGAGTGAGGAATCCCATTGTTGCCATTTAAAAATCCCGGCCACAGTGGGAGTCCTCACTCATATACATATATAAAGACGAGCGAGACTAAGGAATCAGTTCAGTTAACCTGATTAAGCTGGCAGGAGGACCAGCGAATTATTGTTTTTTTGCAATTTTAACATCGCGGAATAAATCATGAAAAAAGAAACAGTCAACACTACATCCGCGGAAGCCAACAAGCTAATTTCACTTCAGAATTTGTTGGCCGCGAGTATGATGAAGAGACAGAAACGATGCACGCGGTAGGCTGTAAGATAACCCTACGCAATACGTATGTGGTGGGTTTTCTTTTCCCATTAATGTACACCATTAATGCAATGACATTTTCTAAAATTTTTGTAAATGTTCATATGGGCCTAGTGCAGGTCGAATTCGCAAATTGCAATCATACCCGGGCCGGGGATCAGGGAGGGATCAATGCCTGGCATACAGTGATGGACCGGGCCGAGAAAAAAAAGGCCCGTGCTCATGCTTCACTGGCACATAACGCTACGATTTATATCAAAATCTTTAATAACCTTTTCTTAGCATCTTTGACCAAATGTTTTGTCATAATTTCACTCCGCTTGGTGATTTTCTCATTTCCCTGCATGTTGGTCTTCCTAATAGCTGTGGAAGTGGGCTGATTTCGCCCAAAACGATCTCCAATCGAAATTTGGCGACCCTAAAATACTATAGCACAAGAGTTATGCATAGATAGATACGTTAAAATGATGGAGATTGGGGGTAATTGGCGGGAAATACTGGCATGGAGGAACAGCACGTTTTACAACATCTTAAAGTTCACCACGTGAACTTAATGTCATTTCCCCACGTCTCATACTCGTTTGATCTCCATCTTGAGCAGTACGAATTCCACATGAGAGTTGGACATCCATGCCAGAGATACAAAGCATTGGAATACTGCTCAGTTCGGTAGACTGCTTCGAAACTCGTTCGTTTAAAACTGACTTTCGTCTCGTAGAGTGTGGCGCTAGGCGCAACAATACGAGTGCTTCTTGGCAAATCATTCACCGCACTCTCATGAGAACATCTAGTTCCTCTAACAGCCTCAAAGAGAATTTCCGTGGCTAAAGATCCCTGGGTTAGCGGGATAAGGTGGGTAAGTCAAAGCACTTGTCACAAATGCGGGGTACAAGGGTTTGAGTACCAGTAGAGATGGGGATAATTGTTTTCACATGGAATTTCGACGCATTCGTCAGAGACGTAATTCGATCCGGAGGCCTTTGGGTTGGCGTGCCGGTGCTTTCCCAACAGCGGTCGGCATTATTCTTTCATATTTATTCCCCCATTCCTGGAAATTTCTCCGATCAGCCTCGATTGCTCAATCCCGGCAACGACGTTAAGTTTTTCTAGAGATTCAATCCTTCCTTTTCCCCTGTGTCACGTGACCCCATTGGCTTCAAGTGGCGTGATCTAATTCCTTTCCTTCCCTCCTTCCCCGACCCCTCTCTGCCACCCACCTCATACGCAGCCCCCCCCCCCTTTCCCTCTTCAATCCACCTCCCAGCCCCCCCCCCCCCACCCCACTCTCCTTGTCCGAAGTTAAGATGGCCGGATGTTTCACAACATAGCTCGCGCCGTCCCCACTCATGTATTTGTCAGCTTTTGATTGGTTTCACGTAAATGCTTAATACATATATTTTTATATACTATTTTGAAGTTTTCGCCAATTGGCCACAAATATATAAATTAAAACTTACAGGAGGTAGGAGAAAGAGATAAAGATAAGGAATTCGTTCTTACGGGAACGTTTCGAACCGGTTCACAGTGGTCGGAAATCGGAAAAAGCTGGCCAAAAGTCCAAAATGGCTTTTTTTGAGATATGAAGTTAAAACTTCGCATGGAAACTCAGAAATGATTCATGTATCTGGAATAGCACTTCATTTGGCATAGTTCTTACCCGTTATTGAGATACAGAGGCTCAAACATGACCAAATTTCCAGAAAAATGCCCGTCTTCAGTTTTCTCGGAAAATCTTCCGACTAAAGTTGATGGTGAAGTTAAAACAGGATTTTTATGGAATAAAAAACGATATTATCTGTTAACATGGTACATTTTCTTTACAATTACGTAGTTTTAAAGAATAGCTATGATACAATATTGCTCTGTCGTTACAAAATGGCGGACGCTGTTTTTAGACAAAATTTTACATTTAGTAGGAGATTCAAATGGATTTTTGGCAAAGTCACGCGAAGTTACTTACATCAGAGCATTATTTGAAGACTTCTCAAGGTTTATATGCAGTTAACTTTGAAAAAAGTTTGCGACGCCGGAAATAAATTTGATTTTTCGATCGCGCGTCGGGGCTCGGGTCCGCGCGCCGGGAGCTGGATTTGCCGCGACGCGGAAAGGTTATTGAAGTGGTATGGATTTTAACGCTCAGCATTCACCGTTTTTTAAGCTGTGCTTGTGGGCAACGATCCCCAAAGAGTCTATAATGAAGACACGGGAGGATTTTCAGTCGAGGTAAGTGCACGCGTAATCGAAGTTAAGTTAGTTTTCTTTGGATACGTTCGGGAACCATGCCTTATATTGAAAGCGTTCAAACCTTGAAAAAGTGAGTATTTTCCCTCAGACCCATACAGAAAGACCTCCCAGAAAGACACCAGCTGGTATTCCTTCTCCCTGATCCTTAAACCCTCAGGACTCGTGTGCGAAAATTGTCGTTTTATGACACCGCGGGCATTTTCTGGGAAATTATTGTCCACCAAAGGTACACATACACATGCTTACATTTTTGGAAATGGGGGAGATTTAAAGTATTGTATTGCCAAATTTATGTAATTCTGAGAATTGAATCAAGGAAGTTAACCCCTTTATGTATATCTTAGTAACGGCTGTAGCAACAATTGAATATTGGAACCAATTTTAGCGATAACGATGAAACACTCCAGCAAAGCAAAAGGTCAAAAAAAGAATGTATTAACAAAAGGCAAAAAAGTACAAAAAGTGATCACGTAAGATGTTAATAGTGCAACTCAATTACATTTAAATGAAATAAATAAATGCAATACAAAGAGAGAAGTTTTAACTTTTTTTTAAGCCAATTTTGGAGAATCGAAAAAACGCCGAGCCGTATTTCCATCATTGGTATTACCCGATCCAGGTCGGGGCACATCAACAATTAAGCCCATATTTTCTCTTAATAACTTCTGCACCAATGCCTTTTTCTTAGTAAGTAGTAATTTAATACTTCCACGTGCCTGTAAAGATGTTTTTGAATAATTTACTTACTATCTTTTTCAAAATAATAATTTTTTAAACTTAAATTTTAATGATTTCTCACCTGCCACCGTTTAAACTCCAGCCGATACGATATATGTAATATACATTCAAAAAACCTTATGCGGCAGTGCAGCGTAGACAAACCAAAAGAATATGTATCTACATCAGCTGCACGACCTTTCATATCCCTTAAGTTATTCATCTCCGACGCTTTTGCTCCGCAGATGTAGCACCTCATACTTCCGCTCTCGGTCAATGCGTTGCATACCTAAAAGACTTGTTTTGTTTTCATGTTGGCATAAAAGTTTATTCCTATTCGATTATAAATCAACATAAGCATTACCTTTCCGTTGACCATTGTCAGTAGTAAACATAAGTTGATAGAGTAAATTCCCAAGTGGAAATCCTTTAGGTCATCAATCTGCTTCTGAATATAATTTCTTTCTGCCTTTGTAATGTCTTTAGTTTCTTTTGTCCACTGAAAGCGGATGGGACGACAAAACCATGTAGATGACGGCCGAGGATTTTCCCAGATAATGTCACCTAAAATAAAAAGAGCCTAAATATGAATAGTGCCAGTGAGACAAGTTAAATTATTTATCAATAGGTTCGAGATGAATCTAACTAACCAAGAGAAAACTAGAAAAAATGGAGTCTTTACCTGTAGCGGCATTATTGAAACGAAGAGGTACTAGGGAGCTCATGAATAAGAACTCGTCCGATGCATCCACTTGTTGCCACATTTTTTTATATTGAGAGTGGCCCGAACTTCCGTCAAAGCCGTACTTGCATATTAACGTGCATTTTATTACATCTTTGAATACTTGAGTGGTGGATACGAAGGCCAGGATTCGCGATGCAGTGTGATTCAAAAGAGCTTGAAGGTTGACTTCGCACATGGTCTCAGTTGTTGTTACTCCTTCAGGGTAAGCTGCCATTTTTGCTTGCACTATTCTGTCATAGCTCGGATATAATTCGTGGCCATGGCTCAAAGCTGTGCTACGGAGAGACATATATTGACTCTTGGTCAACTCAGAGGAAATTATCAATGACAGTGCCTCCTCAACTGTCATCTCAGTTTGGATATTTTCACTCTTCCTCCACTTGGAAAGAACTCTCTTTGCCGGAGTAGGTGTCGTTGTTGTTATTTCCGTAACTAGCTTAGCTGCTGCAGTATCATCTCCTTCCTCTCTCAAACTCATAGATGCTGCAAGAACAAGCTCAGAAGTAGTGGAAGAAGTTTTTAAGACTTGAATTTTTCTTCTTCGAGATCTATCACTTGAAGTGTGAAATTCTTTTTCTGGCCGCCCGAAAGTGCCTGGTAAATAAATTATGAAATTTTGTCACACAAGGCTAAAGTTTGGATAATTATTGAGCTAAACTATTGGAAAAGGATTAATATGTAAAAATACAAAACGGCGCTTGTAGAAGTACCGGGCAGGTGTTGAATTACAAATTCCGGAAAAGTAATAGATTCCGCGAGCCACTTTTGGTATCGTGACATAAATCTTTAATTGTTCCGAGAACTCTCCGTCCATCTCTTTAGGTATGGCCATAAAATGCGCTTCTGTAGGAAATCACTGACAGATTTCAGAGCGTAGGCGTTTTGTCTTAAATTTAACTTTCGTGATAAAAAGTCCAGCAAAATTTCTTTTTTCTGGGTCACTGATTTCTTCCCCGATTCCGTTATTATTTTATGAATGTCTAGTCGTGTAACCTCGTGAGGAGGCATTTCTCATTGAATGACGGAGAAGCCTGCGTAAATGTTCGAAAAATAGAGTTTTCATTGATAGAACCCGAGGTTAGCCGATTACTACTCCTAATAACGCGCAGGAATAACGCGCGGTAAATGTATCACAGACATGAGCAATCTAGGAAAATACTTCAAAACACATAAAATAATGTTAAGAAAAACAAAGTGGACGTGACGATTAAAATATTGGAGACTTAAAAAAAGAAAAAAAACACATAGCATACCTGAAATAAAGGTCGGATGTATAACCAAAAAACACCGCTGACGGTCACCAGGTAATCACGGAAAAGTGATTACATTCTTCACAAACTAATTGAAACCACTATCACAAATTCTAGACACTCACGAGAACTCAAACTTTCCTTCCCCACAGTCAGGCTAGAACTGAGTGTAGGATGCGAACATTAAAATATTAGGGGAAGTTCCCCTGGAAATACCCGGGTAAGACCGTTAAGACTCCGCTGTGTCATAAAACGACAATTTTCGCACACGAGTCCTGAGGGTTTAAGGATCAGGGAGAAGGAATACCAGCTGGTGTCTTTCTGGGAGGTCTTTCTGTATGGGTCTGAGGGAAAATACTCACTTTTTCAAGGTTTGAACGCTTTCAATATAAGGCATGGTTCCCGAACGTATCCAAAGAAAACTAACTTAACTTCGATTACGCGTGCACTTACCTCGACTGAAAATCCTCCCGTGTCTTCATTATAGACTCTTTGGGGATCGTTGCCCACAAGCACAGCTTAAAAAACGGTGAATGCTGAGCGTTAAAATCCATACCACTTCAATAACCTTTCCGCGTCGCGGCAAATCCAGCTCCCGGCGCGCGGACCCGAGCCCCGACGCGCGATCGAAAAATCAAATTTATTTCCGGCGTCGCAAACTTTTTTCAAAGTTAACTGCATATAAACCTTGAGAAGTCTTCAAATAATGCTCTGATGTAAGTAACTTCGCGTGACTTTGCCAAAAATCCATTTGAATCTCCTACTAAATGTAAAATTTTGTCTAAAAACAGCGTCCGCCATTTTGTAACGACAGAGCAATATTGTATCATAGCTATTCTTTAAAACTACGTAATTGTAAAGAAAATGTACCATGTTAACAGATAATATCGTTTTTTATTCCATAAAAATCCTGTTTTAACTTCACCATCAACTTTAGTCGGAAGATTTTCCGAGAAAACTGAAGACGGGCATTTTTCTGGAAATTTGGTCATGTTTGAGCCTCTGTATCTCAATAACGGGTAAGAACTATGCCAAATGAAGTGCTATTCCAGATACATGAATCATTTCTGAGTTTCCATGCGAAGTTTTAACTTCATATCTCAAAAAAAGCCATTTTGGACTTTTGGCCAGCTTTTTCCGATTTCCGACCACTGTGCGGTTGGTCTTTCGTCAGCTTTAGAAGTCAGAATTGTATTTAGAAGAAGAGGCTTCTAAAGCTGACGAAGGACCAACCGGTCCGAAACTTTCCCGTAAGAACGAATTCTTTATCTTTATCTCTTTCTCCTACCTCCTGTAGGTTTTAATATATATATGTATGTTTAGTTATTTATTTATTTCCCCTCTCCAATCAACCACGAGGTACTTCCACCGTATTTCTTTAAGCTAGGCTTGCAGACACACTTCAAACAAAGGCTTGCTGGGCGATAAAGAAAAGACCAAAGGTTTTTTTCCTTCCCACCGATTATTTTCTGAATTCCCTCTCATAAATCACACAAAAATTACATATATAATGTTGGAGGAGTAGATATAACGTGGCGAATGAATTAAAATACCTGGCCGTTACCCAAACTGAGGACCTGGCGTGAGGAATATATATATTTGAAACATAGGTGGTGGCACATTGCAGACTGTAATGTAAAGAGCGATCAGTAGAGAGGTACAAAGACATAAAAATGGGAAGAGATGTTACCTCGCTATACTTATCTTTAATCTCGAGTACTTTGAGTAATCTCGAGAACAGCATTTGGGACCCAGTAGGTACAGAAACATTTATTCCGCGGACCAAACAAAATATGAAGGAACGTAGCGAGTTTTGTTGATAACTACTTACCAGGAAGTGTGTCACAGCTTACAGCAGGACGGCGTTTGGTACCACTAGACACTCGTAAGTTCCGATGGTAACCAGAAAAATCAGATTGTGGGAGTTTCAGGTTGTCACTGAGAATATTACTTCACCCCCACATAAATGAAATGGGCAGTTAATTTAAATTTATTGATTTATTTCTGCGTTTTTCAGCCCTTTTCTCAATTGTGACACCTTCAACTTGGTCGTTATATTTTGCATTACACCGATTTATTCTTGCCGTGATTAATCGACGCTTCAAATGAAATGTGAATTTAAAAACTGTCATCAGTATAGCTAAAGTCGGCCGTTGAGTAAATTCAGACTAATATGCGAAATAACCATTCGCCTGGACTGGGAAGTCAAACCCAGATACTCAAATCAATCTGATAAAATATGCTGAATTCATCATTGAAATATATTTCACATGCCCCACCTTGACGTAGGATAGAGCAAGAGAATTCTGGTAATTTTTTATCAGATCGGTGATGCAAGGTTAATTTTTATGCGAAGATTCTTCAAAAAACGCAGAAGGGGAAAGTCTACCATTGGCATTCTTCAGAGAGATCTCCAGTAGTTAAGCTCTAAGCGCAGAAATTATTTTACTATTCATCAATCTACCCCAAAATACATACTTATGAACATACTACTTCGGAGTTGGTAAAAGAGTCAAAGTCATGATTGTATGTACGTGCTGTAGGTGGGAAATGGGTTAGTTGACATCGGCGCAAAGTTTCCCTGAACAGCATCGTTTGTGTTATGAGAGGATTTGTAAGGTTTTCTTTCAGCCTAATATAGTTCTATGTGTTACAATAGTTTTGTAATCCGTAATTTTAATAATTGTATATACGGGCGTTACTCCAAGAATTGCGAGTATATCTTTGGTTCTAATGACTTTTAACCGCAAATTTCAGTGAACATTTACAATAAATTATTACTTACTGTTCACGACAAAAACACCATTTCATTGAATAGATAAAGGAATCTCATTTGTTACATTAAATATATGTCCTCAGGCTTTTTATCGTTCTTGGCCATTATAATACAGTTATTCTATTTCGTCACTGTCATGAACTCCCGCTCGTAAAGTAAACTTTTTGTGGAACTCCGAATTTCCGTTAACGAAGTGGCTTTACTTCTGGTATTATTCCAAAACACTAATGTATTACAGTATTTTCAGACGTTATTGGTTTGCCTTTGGGTGGATAACTGATGGATACTAAAGTGTTTGAGCTTCTTATCTGAACGTCCTTATGATTTACCAGACGCACTGTCGATAATGAAAGCATGGTAGTCTTTCTTGTCAAAAAATATTCAAGTGATAGTACGATAATGATGGATTACCTTATTGATTACCTGTGACAGTGTATTTAAAGAGCTGATTTGACCAAAAAAAAGATAACAAATGACGAATTCGGGGAAACTTTCGACTCCTAAAACGATAGTCAGCGATTGGATGTAAATTGGTGATATAGGTACTGTGTCATTTGTGTCGTCCGGCGGTTTCTCGTTGGTGTGGTGGCTAAAGTTCTTGGTTCATGTCCCGAGGGGCCGAGCTCGAATCGGGAAAGTGGTGTAGATTATTCACAGGAGTCCCGTTTCCTTCATTGGGTGCTACCTGGAGAGCAGCTCAAGTCACGTCGTTAAGCTGTAAGGTTACACTGCGTGACCCGATGGCACCTTCGTTAAGAGTGGAATAATGTCTACGCATAATTTGATCCCAACCCCCTCCATCTCATAAACAATCCCTTCCTTCACCGAGCCACTCACCGATCCTCATTGAAGCCAGTGATCTCAGTTGACGGTCGCCTACCAGAATAACCAAGCAGTCACAGTTAGACTTTGGATATATAATGGACGAAAAATCTTTAGCATCCAGATATGTATTTAGGTTGCATTGACACCACATGTATTAACTGGTAGTTTCAGGCGTTACTTGGTGGAACTTATTCATTGTATAAATGAAAAACTTAAACTTTGTGGTTCCACAATGATAATTTTATTTGCACGACCCGGGTTTCGACGCACTATAACGTCATCTTCAGGTGAAGACTCTACAAAATACTCGTGGTTATATACTGCCCTCAGGTGGGGGGGGGAGGGTAGGAGGGAAGGAAGGTAGGGGGGGGAAGGAATTTGGGATTTGGTCAGGGAGGTATCACGTGCTTGAGGAAAATGGGGGGGGAGAGAATCCCTGTAGGGAGCACTCTTCTGAGGTGAAGGAATGTGGAGGGAGGGGTACTTAGCCATACAAAAAATCCCTATAAAATAAACCAAAACAATAAAAAACATAATACCCTATACATATTTGGCTGTCAAGGTGGAGGGTGGAGTGAAGGGGAGGGGTTTTTTCTGTCTGGGTTGTTAGGATGAATAGGAGGGTTGGGAGGGGGGAATGGGAGACTTGGGATTTGGGAGGGGCTACACTCTATATTTGACTTTTTGAAAACCTTTTCTTTACTTTCATACCCAAGGTCCTCGTCATGAGCTCCCTCCTATTGCTGAATATATCTTTCGCTAGCGTAGTAATTCTCCTAATGCCCTTAATGATATGCTCATTTCCTTCAAAGTGCTATCTAAGTAATTTAATTGTTCTACTTGCTCCAGTTTGTGCCCTTCTATTTTTATGACGAGCATCACTTTCTTTGTCCTAGAAACCAGGACCAAGAGAAAAGAGTAAAATGGCAAACATAAAGAGGCATGTAATAAAAACTAAGAAGGATTCACCAGAATGTAACAGAATTAGCTTACGGTCCGAGAATAGCACAGGGTTGAAGTTAATCAATCCTAGGATAAAAATACTAATGATGATGAAAGAAATGCCTACGTCCTTGGCTGTATCCAAGATGTTCTGGTCGTCAACTTTTTCGCTCATGGTCTGCTGCATAAAAGTCGATTGCTTACGGGGAAAAATCGCCAATCAATCCATCTAGACTGGTCGCCAGGACACTGTCTGCGACCCAATGGAGGTTTGCAGCAAACTCCTTTGTTCGATATCTCCGCCTCACTAAAAGCCTCGGTATTATCAGTAATCAAAGATATTTTTCCTCCTCACAGCCATGGAATTCTACGCTTGGAGTGCGTGACGCAGGCATTGGCTATCACTCAAAGATCTTTCTCTGACGATCAACCAATTCTTGATGGAAAACATTTTTTTAATTCCTAGGAGCGCTTTTTGTGCTTGCGATAGCTCGAAATAAAAGACAAAAATTTCTAAAAGAAACACCTCATACTCTTTCGCTGAAGATTTTGCTGTCTGAGAAGTGGGATCACCAGTGATTAGTGGTGTCACTAAAATAACACAACAGTTTCATTGCATCAGTTTCGCAACCGAAACAGTTTCAAAACGAAACAGTTCCATTAAACATCCTGTAGCGGACAACAGCTAGAAACACACCAAACACAAGGCGATCGATCGGCGATGTTAGAACATGGCTGGTAGATATGTTTTCTACGTAATATGAAATATTTGACCTAAATATAGTAACAATTTATTTTGGATTCGTGAAAAATAGATACTTCACATTTCTAATTCTATTTGCAACGACATGCGGACATGTGTTGGCTGAATAAACCAGCAACCACCTGCAACAGACTAAAACCCAACAAATTGCAGTTTATGACTGCAACGCATCCACACTTGCAGCGCAACTGGAACAGAATAGAAGACGAAACAAGTCATCTTCAGCTTCATCAGTTGCCGCTGCACATCACAGAGCGCATCATACCACGCCTGAGGCACGATCACGACACTAATCTGTTGTTTCCAACAGTTATTTGAAACAGTTGTCTGAGCGAAACAGTTGCGGCTGCAGTCGTTCCGCTCCGACAGCAGTTCATTGCACCACTATCATTATTATAGTAATCTACCGGTTAGAGCTAGGATATGATGAAAGTCAGTGAATATCTAACGGACTCTTACACGTGCCATGCCCTATCTTCCTCTTTTACCCTCTTTCTTCATCTCAGCATAAGTTCTACCTTTCTTCATCCCGTCCATGAAACCTATTCTCTTTCATCCCCTTTCCCGCTTACCCAACATCCTACCCTCTATCACGGCCTTCAGCAAACCATCGCTCCTCATTTCCCCTTCCAGCCACCTACCCTGTCTTTCCCCTAACCTCATCTTTAAGTTTCCTCTCCTCGCCTACCATGTCAAGCACTTCCTCATTTGTCTTCCTTTCCGTCCAACGCGCCTTCTCCATCCTCCTCCACACCCACATCTAGAAAGCCTTCAGCTTATTTTCGTCTTCCTTTCTCAAGGTCCACGTTTCTGCTCCATACGACGCCACACTCCATATAAAGCTCTTCACTAGCCTCTTTTTTACATCCTTACTTAAGGTCCCCGTCATCAGCTCCCTTCTATTATTGAACGCTTCCTACGCTAGCGCTATTCTCCTCCTAATGTATTTTCTACTATCTCCTGTTTCTTTTAGCGTATTACCCAAATAATTAAATTGTTCGACTTGCTCCAGTTTCTGACTTCCTAATCTTATCTACATCTACATCTACGATGTACCGTGCAAGCCACCACTGGGGTGTGTGGCACGGGGTGATTCCACACCAGGCATGCAGCACTCATCCCAGAACAAATCCGAACCTCGCACGCTCCCCCTGGCTCTAGGCGCAGGCCAAAAGCAGACAGGAGAACAGTGCGCAGTCCAACCGGAAACTGGGAGAGTGATACGTAAAAGAACATACAAACATGCAGAAAAATGCTATAGACACATCTAGTGGTTAATATTACTGATACTGTTAATTTATGAATACTACGAGATGCTACCTCATGCAAAGAACAAAATAAAATAATGCCGGGCTAATCGACCGGTGTGAAGAGTTAGTAATTATGTGGTGTTATTAAACACAAGTGAAAATTCTACTCTACCTATTGAGGGTGGGAGTTTCATGTGATTGATTTATCATAACTATTATGATCCCTTATTGTACGTGGGAAAAATGACATTTTGAATCTATCGGTTCTGCAGTCAATTTCCTTTATTTTATTCCTGTGATCGCTTCTACCGTAGTACGTTGGCTCTAGCAGTATGTGTTGAACGTCCGGCAAAAAACTGTCTGCTCCGAGTTTGCGCAGAAGATTTAACCTGTATTTCTCCCTTCGATCAGTTAAAGATTCCCACCCTAATTCCTTCAACAATTCGGTAACACTGATAAGTTTATCGTAACAACTTTTCACAAATCTTGCTGCTCTCCGTTGTATTCTATCTATTTCAGAGATTAGTCCTACTTCGTAAGGGTCCCATATGCTAGCGGCGTACTCCAAGTGAGGTCTCACGAGTGAAAAATAATATCGCTCTTTAACTTTCTCGTCGCATTTTCCTAATATTCTCTTGATAAATCCCAATTTGCGACTAGCCTGTCCGCATATTTCCCAAACGTGTTTCCCCCAAGACAGGTCCTGAGTAAGGGTCACACCTAAGTATTTAACTGACTCTACATTTGATAAGTCTGTTTGATGAATTGTGTACGTATCGTTGACCGAGTTATTCTTTTTCCAAAAATTCATAACAACGCACTTTTTAAAATTCAATTCTAACTACCAAGTATTGCACCATTCATGTATAGCGTCTAGGTCTTTTTGTAGCGCAATCTTGTCCGACTCATTGTCTAGATCCCTGTACAACACTGCGTCATCTGCGAAGAGGCGAATTTTGCTAGTAACAACGGTAGTGATATCATTAATATACAAAAGGAACAATAAGGGACCGATGACACTTCCCTGAGGTACACCTGATGTAACTTTCACTACATCTGAGCTAACGCCATCTAGAACTACCCTCTGTTCGCGGTCGGCTAAGAACTCTTTTATCCAACATATTACGTCACCAGCCTCGCTTTCTTTGTCCTAGATAATCTCATTACTTTTATTTTCTTATTATTAATCTTCATCCCGTATTTCTCGCACTGCGTTTCCAATGCATCTATTAAATTTTGCAATCCTTTCGACGACCGGCTGACCAACGCCTGGTCGTCCGCGAATCTTACCGACTTTATCCACTGGCCTCCTACTTTCATTCCCACATCTAGCTCCTCCCGTGCCTCTCTTACCATTTCCTCATCATAAATGTTAGAAAACAAAGGCAACAACCCTCGCCGCACCCCACGACCTATAACTGCCCACCCTGATTCACCGTCATCTACCCTTACCTGAACCCTCTGCCCCATATATAAGTTTCGGATGAGTCTCCTATCACGCCAATCTATTCCTATTTTCCCCAGTATCTGCATTAGTTTCTCCCAGTTTACTCTGTCAAACGCCTTTTCGAAATCCACAAAGCAAGCGAAAATATCCTGATTATACTCTATTTTTATTTCTATAAGTGTCCTCATTACCGCAATCGCGTCTCTGGTGGCCCTTCCTGAACCCAAATTGGTCATCGCCTAAATAGTAGTTTACTCTGCTCTCCAACCTTCTATTTATTATTCAAAGTAAAACTTTTGCCGCGTTTGAAATTAACCAATGATAGAAAAATGACGAAAATTTGGTCTTCAAAGTCCGTCCAAGATAATAATAGCGCAGTTGAAATATATCGATTTTGCTTAGATAGAAATAAATTAAAATTATACAATTGTTCCACGATCGCATGATTTAAACAAAGGCCACCATTTTGTATTCTTCGGTGGTCACGTCACGTCACGTTCCCTTACCCAAACACCATTGGACGTGATTTTTGATTGGCTGCATTTCTAACTGTCAACTGTGCTATTATCTTGGACAGGGTATAATGTAGCCGAAGAAAAGAATGCCTTCCGTCAGAAGAGCCAATAGGCAAAATGACATACATCAGTAGAAGTTTGAAAGTAAGGTGGCACTTCTCTAAAACATAGGAGTGGAGCGTTCAATAATATGTCCACGAAGGTTGGACGATAGCCGAACGAAGAAGATTAGAGGCAATGGAAATGTGGAGTTCTTGAAGAAGATTTCTCCAAGGGACGGAGAGAATGGCTATTGAATTCCAACGAGAAGCTGAGGAGAAAAGATGAATGGTGGAAACTCTGCGAAGTGGAAGAGACAAATTCATTTTCGGCATAATCTGACTTTGAGACGCAAGAGCCTCCAGGAAATGGTAATGGAAGAAGCTGCAAGTGGGACGAAATGCCTCTGAAGACCAAAGAGGGAATACGCGGAGCAAATTATGAGGGATTAAAATCAAGGAATCTTGAAGGATGAATGCGTTTAGCTGAAATTAATATGGAGTGGTGAGTTGCAGCAATCCATTCTTCGATCTTGATAAGGCCTTGATTCTTGGAAGGCCATTAGTGCCTGCGCACTGTTCTCCTGACTGCTTTTGGCCTGCGCCTAGCGCCAGTGGGAGCGTGCGAGGTTCTGATTTGTTCTGGGACGAGTGCTGCATGCCTGCTGTGGAATCACCCCGTGCCACACACCCTAGTGGTGGCTTGCAGGGTATTTTGTAGATGTAGTGCTGTTTTCACAGGTGTAAGAAAATAGATAAATGAAATACGCATATAATGACTTAACGTATTTCATCCTCTATGACGACCCTTGGACATAATAGTTCTCATTATACCATGGCCATTGTAGTTGTGGCCCCAAGGCCTCTGGCACTCTTATACTAAGACTTGATACTCATTCTCGATAAGTTTTTGGTTTTAACCCCTGAGGAATAGTTCATTGTAGGTGGTTTGAAATTTGTTTGTGAAAGATGTCTGCGAAGCGCGTAAAGTGTTTTCATAATATAAATATGACCATACTATGTATGTAACTAATATCGTGAATTATTATATTACGAGTCGGACTCCGAAACCTCGCGACGCGTCGGCAGTAAAAAGCATATCCCGGTAGAAGACTCGAGAAGACTTCCGCAAGTCTCTCTTAAGTTTATTATAAATTATATTGTGGAAATGGATGAATTTACCTTTCCCGCCTCAAATACCTGCATAACCGCTCGATGGCTGACAGATACAATGAACTTGAGTAGACAGTGTTTGACAACTGCGTTTGAAATTCTATTTTTTATGTGACTACCTGATCTATCCGAGGAATCGTGGTAGAATTGGAACGGAAATTAGTTACGAGACCTGTCAACATCAAATGGGACCGTCATGTCCATCCCATCAGCTCTCCCTCATCCAACTCTTCTCCAACCGCGCGGTGTTCATGTATTGAACCGAGTATGTATTTCTTTTGGGAGAAGTAGAGCGGAGAATGGGGAATGATAAAGAATGCCAAGTAAAGTTGTAAGGAAGGAAGGAAGTTGGGTAGCACAGGGAGGAAATCTGTGGGAATAGTGCATGGAATGATCGAAGGAGAGTGAATAGCTGACAGGAAATGAAGTGCACGAGGAATGAGGCGTTTGAATTTTGAAAATCGGAGCATTGGTTTATCAACCCAACAATTATCAATGTAATGAAATTAGAGCATTTTTTTATTTATTTCAAAAAATTAAAAGGGCTAGCATTATTCTAATTAACATTACAAACCACAAAGTTGGCCTCTTCCTCACTATATTTTATTCCGATGAGGCACGACGCGCGTTTAACCACGTTTTCGTGGCATAATCTTTTTTTTAAGTAAGTTGGTTGGTTGGTTGGTGAGAGGAATGGACGAAACATTCTGAAATGAGCAACATTCCCCAAAGTGTTGCATTTATGCTGTACTAGTTGACAAAAATTACCTCAAAGCGTGTATTTTCTGCTATTTCCTCTGACAAGTGTGGGGATGTTTGAATTCCTTATTGGGGATGATGGTTACGTTTTATTACAATTTTGTTTTTTTTTCTTTTGGAATTTCTTGCTCTTTATTGTTTTTCTTATTTTCTTGAGAGGGGAATAACAACAGCTTTTAAAGGAAATAACCTATCTCAAAAAGTTTCTTTGTTTCGCTTACATTCTGATAACAGTTGTATTAATATGACCACTGCGGAAATCCAAACTTTGTAATTTGAAATGTATTGATTTTCCAGAGGGTGTATCATTAAATAAGTTAGTAATAAATATTAATATTTTTCGATACCATTGGAAAATATCCCACAGGGTGATTACAAAGATACGTACCTGGTGGCGGGAGTGGCTTATTTTATTACTTTATCGTTAGTTAATGTCGGCGACGGGTATCAGTTTTACGTTTTTTTAAAATAAAACACGCACTTTTGTCGTTTAATTGGATATTATTACGTCTTAGGAAAAATATACTATGCATCATTCAGGTGATGCCTAACTTTGCAAGACTATTCACGTTATTATCTACTCACTATATGCACTTTCAAACGCGAATTCAATTTTCCCATGAGTGGTCTTCGCTTTCCTCATAATGTGTCACTATGGGAACTGATAAGTGACTCTCCAAAAAATGGTAATATTTGCGTGCTTAAGAAAATTTCTGACTTCCAAATGATTTTCAAACAAGTCCCACAAAACGGTGTCTTCTGAAAAAAAATCAAATTCCAATGAGGTTGACAGACGACAAGTAAATCCATCATGATCAACGAGATGGCTCACAAAGTGAATCATGATTACATCGTGAATGCTATTTTTCGTGATGTACATTTAACACGCATGATTGGATAACAAACCTTTTTGCATTAATTATATGCCTGTGTACATGAATATACAACGATTCATAAACCTTAAAATGATATCTTAGTGAATAATTTCTTTATGGTAGAAGGTGTAGCAGAAATCATTCTGAATTATACGGTGGAGTTTATAAATATTTAATCATGTAATATTTGACGTTTAACAACAAATATTATGACATAATATGACATCGAAATACAGTCATTGAAAGTCGCTTCGGCCGCTACAGATCCATGATGGCGTAGCGACTTCGTCACATCTACATCTACATACTACCCCGCAAGCCGCGTCAATAGGCGTGTGGCGGGGGGTGTTAGGACACCAGCCGTTTACATATAAAAAGGAAACGCTCTAATGAAATTACGCCTAGCATTTATTGAAGTCCCTTATTGTTCGGGGGAAAAACGAATTCCCATACCTATCCGTTCGGCAAAATATCTCTCCTTATTTATCGTTTCTGTCGGACCTGGAAATATAGTAGGGTTCTAATATGATGTTCTCCGTGTCGCTCTTAAAGATATCTATTCTCAATTGTTCGAGCAATCTAAGTCTAGCGCGCAGCCTCCGAGTCTCTAGCGACTCCCAGCCTAATTCGTTTAACATCTGTGTAACGCTGTCTGTACGCCCATAGCAGTTTTCGACGAATCGCGCAGCTTTCCTTTGTATTTTATTAAGTTCCCGAATTAAGTCTTTCTGCACCGGATCCCATATGCTCGCTGCATATTCAAGGTGTGGCCGGACGAGTGCGAAATAGCACCTCTCTTTTACTTCTGCGTCACCGAAAGGCCTGTGAAAGCTGGGACGCCAATTGGTCGTTGGCTTTGAATACTCAGCTGGTAAATTCGAGGGAAATGGTTGATCAAGGGTCATGCAAGCCGTTCAAGGTTTAGCACCGCTGCATCAAAGGATTTTGTGCCAAATGGAGACCAAAAAGTCTCAGACTGAGTCTCGAGACTCTTTGTCAGTTCGCGAGAAGATTAGGGAGTGAAGGTAAAGTAGATACTTACTCGACCTACCTGCGACAAGTCCCAGAAGTTCCAGCTTTGTCAAGTAGACTCGTTTAAAATCTAGCACCGCTGATAAAGTCTTACATTCCATGCAATCTCAATTGGCTGAAACTAGTTTCAGGTTTAACAGACTAATATAATTGCGGCAGTGGAGAAGACAACGGAGAGTACAGACGATAGAACATTTGCCAATTGATCGGTTTTTATGAAGAAACTGAAATTTTATGGAATTTGGTATACGAAGAACATGAAAACTGGGAAATGAGAGTCAAAAAAATTAAAGCGATTGAAAATTCTGGAGATGCAACGGAATATGCAAAACCTACGAAATCGGGTATTTAGGAAAGTTTGGATAATGTTGTCTACTTCTGCCAATTCATTAGCTCCTCTGCAGTCAACTGAATAATGTACTAATCAGTGCATTGAAGAGCGGTCGGCTTAATATTAATGTGAAATATTCATTCAATTGCTTATGCATTAATTGCTCGGTTTTTTTTATTCTTGCATCGTTTTTTCTTAATCTCTACTTTTAGCTTTTTATTATCATAATGCCTAAACCATGTTATAATGTGCCCATCTATTCATGTTGACATTCTTTTCATTAAAATGAAGGCTAATTACCTCTATATTGCGGAAATTGGCGATTTTCTGCGGAGCTAAAAGTCATTTTCAGCACCATTCGCACAACATACCCAGAGAAACCAAGTGTTGCAATATGTACCTGACTATATCAATGTTAGAGACTGTAGAATCGGTTAAATGCCCCGGAGTTAAACTGACTAATGATCTCTCGTGGAATAAACATATTCGAGAAATTACCGGTCAAGTTAATCGTAAATTGGGATTTGTTAAAAGAGTACTTGGCAAGTGCGACGATAAAGTAAAGGAAATCAGCTACTTCTCCCTCGTTAGACCCCACTTGGAATATGCTGCCAGTATTTGGGATTCTTATGAGATAGGCTTGGAAACTGAGGTAGAAGGCGTGCAGCGAAGATCGGCAAGATACGCTAAAGGCCGTTATGATAATCTCGTTAGTGTTACTGACCTTTTGCAGCAACTGGGATGGGAAACGCTTTCAGACCGTCGATTAAAATTTAGACTCAATCTATTATGTAAGTTCCAAACCGGTATATTCTCTGACGACGTTGATAATATTTTACGAAATCCGACATACTACGGTAGATCAGATCATGAGAATAAAATTAGGGAACTAGACTGCAGAACGGACAAATTTAAAATTTCATTTTTCCACGAACTATAAGGGACCATAAGAGCGGCCAATGAGACTTTTATCTAGGTTTGTCGATAGGTAGTGTAGCTCTTAGTAGTAGTAGTACTCCCTAATACTTGAATCCTTATCTGTTACCTAGTACTAGCAGCACGCCGTGCATGTTTTTTACATAAGTCTTGAGTCTCTTTCCATTTGTGTAGTTGCAAAATACATATATATTAACGGTCTCTCTCCATTGTGATAATCTCTGTAGGGTAGTGCATGCTTGTGAGGCTTCGCCTCATGACAAGCATTAGCAATTTATGCTACTGCATAATTAGTCGAAGTTACACTAACTTTAGGATATAGTGTAATGCATGTTGGTGAATACACATCCCCTGCCACACACCCCTGAGGTGGCTTGCAGGGTACTTTGTAGGTGTAAGGCCGCGGACACAAAGAAAGCAGGTTTCCTGCCTACCGGCTACCAGCTCCGGCCGGCGGGGGCCGGCGTCAAAAATGTTACCATGTAATCAAATGGAGGCGGACATAGTAAAAGCGGATTTCGGCTAGCAGGTGCAGGTTACCCGCGCGGGCGTTTGCGGCAGACTGAGCGGGCGCGCGCACACATAGAAAGCAGGTAGACTGCTCGCTGGCTACCCGCACAATCGGCGTCTAAAATGTTGCCATGTAATTAAATGGAGGCGGACACAGTAGAAGCAGATTCCGGCTAGCAGGCGCAGGTTCCCCGCGCGGGCAATTTTACCGGAATGTTTGGACACTTCTTTCACGCTGGTTGCACGCGTCGGAGGGACCTACAATGGTTGACGAGCAACTGCTTATTTCCTCAATATACCGAAGACGTTCTGTGGGATAATTTAGACAAAACCCACGCCAACAGGATTGTTGCTTACTGTTGCCGAAAGAAATCAGCGAGGAGATTGAGACTGATGATTAGTAATTAAAACCTTTTCAAATATTTTAATTTAGTAGGTAAAACATTGGGTTTTCTGTTAAAAATTTCGCAAAAATATCCCGAATAGATTTAGCTAGGTTTTCAGGTCGTCCCATATCAGGTCTAATGTTTATCCTTGTAAAATGTTCACTATTTACTTCAGTCAGATGACAATCTATCCCTTTCTTATCTATGCATAACTGTATTGTGCAAAACATTTATGCATTTTACAATAGAATCCACGAAATTCCAGTTCAACACATTTTGACATCAAACGCCATTAGGAATTCAATATTCCAAATGCATATTCAATAGATTTTCTAGTCCTGGACAAATGATTTTAAAACTTTCATGATCAATTGCTAAATCATTTCCACTGAAAGGTCTCATGAGATTAGGAAGGAGTAGATAAGCTTTATCCCCCAGAAATGCAAACGGGGATTTGACGTTTGTGTTAGGTAAATTGGCGGGTTCAGGAATCGCCCGTTTTTTATCATTTAACAATTTATATAAGCCGGAGGATTGAAACGTACCACCATCATTTTACTTCCCATAACCACCAACCCACCACCAATATGGCTATACATTTGTAGCTTGCATCATCCAGTTCTTGCAAGACAATCGGAAAGTATTTCTTATAATTGAAGAACATATATCCAGTATTTTTGGGGAATTGAATTCGAATGTTTGCCGTCAATGCCCTCCAATCACGTGAGTAAAGTTCCAATTCGTAAGAAAGCCTTCATCCACTCTTTTGAAAGATTCTTCCGTTGGAATTAGCAAATGGCTTGGTTGCAAATTTTCCCATATTGCCGCAACTGTTTCCGCTATAATTTTCCTACGCTCGAAGCGCCAACTCAAAAGGAAAATGCAAGAGTATTGAAGGACGATCCTGTAGTCAGATACTTGTAACCAACCGTAAACAATGAAAAAGAAAATTTTATGTTTCATACACATTCCAAGATCATTCCGTTTCTAGAAATACTGGTTGAAAATTTTTTAAATTATGTAGCCTAATGTAAAGACTCAGTTTCACTTATTTCTTCCACTCTAATATTTCCTTGCTCTGTTATTACGCCTGTCGTATCCATGTTTTGCTTTATACCCGCTCCCATTTCCATGAGATTTTTAACATACATAATTTTTTGCTGACTCTTTCACTTCTTTCACTGATGATTGTCCCGGTGAAAATCCCCTTACCCTTTCTACACTTTCATCATTCCCCTTGGTTTTATACCATGCTTTTAAACCAATATTTCGTTCTTCGTTGGGCTTCCTTGCATGGCTCTACTGCTGATTTTCAGCCAACATTAGCGCGCCTAATCTCATCATTAAGCTGGAGACATTGCCTAAAATGCCTATTTTTTCTTTTACTTAAGAAAACAATTTTAAGAAGTTATAAGTTCATTTAAGATCATTTATGATAGTTATAAGAAGTTATAATATTGGTTAACTTCCATCAACCATGTCATCGCTGGAGGCAAGATAACTACTTATTGTGGCAGCTGTGGAAAAATTCAAAAGGTGGAAAGTGAACTTATTAATATACCAACTGATGTCGGAGAAGCGTTGATTCGAAAATACAAGAAAGTTATGCAAAGGAACCCAGGTTGGGAAGATTTCCATAAAATTGCAGGCATTTTATCAGGGACTTCGGTTGCTCCAGGACCAAAGATGACAGCAGAAGAGCTTGCATCATTTAAGTATTGCCCTATCACCTTGTGTAAGGTTGAGAGGTCATTTTCATACTATAGAAATATCCTGACTGACTCTCGGCATCAGTTTGCAGGAGAAAATTTAGAGAAATATGTTGTTGTAGATTTAATGTAACTTGAAATAAGTAAGCCTTTTATATTTTATGTTTCTTCAATTTATAAAATAATTTTATTTGCAGTTATATCCTCTTTCCTCTCCATCAGTTTCACGGAAAATTAATCGTGTATTTCAGCCCAAGCTTTAAATTTCAGGTGCTTCTTTGTGGCAATAAGCTGCATTATGTTTCTAGCCGGCCACAGTGGCGCCGGGTTAAAGTCTTCGCCTGCTAATCTTGGGATTACGGGTCCGAGTCCCGCCTGGGTGGATATTTCACCACCCAAGGCATAGACGTATGTCAAGTTCTGTATGTCTGGTCCATGGAAAAACTGATTACGGGCTTATTTAGCCTTTTGGGATTAGCCCTTTGGGATTTTTGCACTTAGCTATATCAAATAAGTTGTCCTGGTATTTAAAAAAGTGCTGACGTATAGTGTATAATTTTCAGCAACAATTTTAGACCAGATTTGGCAAAATTGGTATTTTATCAAGCTTTTAGCGTATAACTATTTCTATTTTCAGTCGCTGTGCTGAAAAAAAGGGGAAATATTGGCGGGATCAATTTTCCATTGAGCTGGGAAAAATCCCACCTTCACGTTCGGGTGATGCAGCCGATGGCGGGCCAACGGTGAAGTGGCTATAATTCAAAGCACTACTCTTTTAAAAAGATACGGTGAAACCAAGAATCTCGACGGGGAATTTGTCTAAACATATCTATATAAATATCTTGTTAGGTTTTGCATAGTTTTCATCCTGAAATAAGTGAACGACCTTAATTAAAACTGAGGGTTTATTTAATAGCGTTTAAACCAACGTTTTGTAAGGAATTTTCTGAACCACTAGTGTACGAGTCGATAGTTTTGTGAAATTATAATAAATGTCAAACATTATCTAAGGTGGTACTTTCTAAGAGCTTCGTAAATAAAATGAAAGTTGCGATTCTTCATAATGCTTCTATTTCGTAATAATACATAGTTGTATGGTGAGAAAAGACATTTTACTTGCCTTAAAGTAATCACCAGTTTTCTTCTGGTAAAATAGGATGCTTATGCCAGTTGCACCACGTTTTCTCCTGGCAATGTTCGATCTTCTTTAAAATATAATTGAACGTATCCAATTTCGTTCTCATGTACTGACGAAATCTTTCTTCGTCGGCGTTGAGGGTATTAAACAAATGATGATATTCACCATGGTCTCTTCTTGTTTTTTTAGTGGTATATATTCCTGTTCTTTTTTCTTTCACTATCGGGAAAGCACTATCGATGAGAATAAACTCTTCGTCAGGGGACATCCTTTTCGAATGAAAGAACGGGCTTCAATGGTAGTTTTCACTAATGCTGAAATTGATAACGCTATCCGATAAAACTTGTGCGTACATTCATTTTTACCTTTGTAGTAAAAGTTGTCGTGTCTCTTTTACAGACTGCAACGAATCCCGTGCGACAAATTATCACGAAAGTCTTGCTGAACACCCTCCACGGTCTGTGTTCTCCAAGTGACCAAGGAACTGTTAAAAACTCACAGTCATTCATTGCATAAATATGTACGAATGGTGGACCATTTGGAAGAAGTAAATGCGAAGACATTGTTTGCAAAATACCAAAAGACTACGTAAAGAAACTTTCAATTTTTAGGGCAGTTGTTAAAAGTTGAAAGTTACCTTTTTTCACTCTGAAAAAAGCCATTACGTGATAAATTGTTATTGTGATGCTTGTTCAACTTATTCGTGATTCATTATTTTTTGTTGTTTTTACAAATTGTTTGTCGCTTATAATAAACAAATAAGGATTAGAGAATAAGCATTTTAATAAGAAAAATATCTATCGAGTGAGGGCTATCGCGGTACATCAACTATTATTCACTGTCGACCAGCTGGGGATCACGAGAAACAATCGAGAATATTGTCACATTGACAGTAAACGACACTATGAAGAAAAAGATGTCATGTTAAAACCATTTCGGCATATCTGATATGCCTACCCGAATCATAAAACCGGCGTCAACCTGCTTTCTTTGTGTGCGCCTACCAGCTTGGACTTTAAGCGCCAGTCGGAGCAGGTAGCCGGCAAGCAGGAAACCTGCTTTCTTTGTGTCCGCGGCCTTAGACTCTCCAAGCTTTAAGGTACTAACTAATGGCACTTCGAAGGATTTCAAGACTTAAGTACGCTTTTAGCTCTCAGCGTATTGCTCGTGCAATTGCATTTCGGTAAGAGGAGTTCTACACAACGTATTCCGAACCTTATACAAGGGTGAATCAGCTTCGAATAGTTCACGTGGAGTCACATTCAAGAAGGCGCGCCTCGGATCGTAATCTTCCATGCTTTCGTCCGCTGTTTCTACCCTTGGCCGCTAGGGGAAGCAGGATCTTTCAGGAGAGCCAAGAGCCGAGGACATTCAGAGACGGCTGTAGGAGCAGTGCGCTCTGGGGAGCTTGTTGGGAACTACTTTCCGAGACTCCTTGTCCTCGACCATACCTCCGAGTGGAGGAAAGGCGGGAGTTCATTTTGAAAATATAAAGCTCCTTGTGATAGCTTAATTTATCGAACTGGGGGTCTATCTCTTCCGCAAGCTACGCGATTAATAAATTTTTTTTAAATAAAATGCTAAAATGTAAAATTATTTTATACCAATGCTTAACTTTTGGCTAATGGAAGCTAACGAAATCCAAATTCGCCAAATTTGAAAACGTTTGGACCATATAATGATCAGTCACAGGCATCTGACGTATGAGATTTCAATTTTTTTTCGAAATGCACTGTAAAAGCATGATTAAATCCTCGTCATTGCTAGCCATGCAGGCTGTTGAAGAAAGTTTTCAGTGGCTTCGCGAAAACAGATCAAATAAGAGATTTAGTAGACCTTTTGGGCTCGTTTTTACTTTCGGATTTCAAGTGGGTCCGCTATTTATCTGCTCTTTAAAAGATTAGAGAAACTTGAGTACCTTCAATTTCTCAGTCTTGCTTCGAAAACTGAGAACTGATTCTAACTATGCAAACATTACTGTAAATATGTGTTTTATCAAACTATTTTGCATATTAGGTAATTTGAACAAATTTTTATACAAATTTCCCTCTGATCGACTTATTCATTTAAATTTTGAAACATTCTGAATAAAAGCTTGAAACAAAATACCTTAGTTGTACTACTTAAATATTCACTTTAAATAAAAATTTTGTTCTATGCCGAAGTAAGCTTGAAAAGGTGGCTATAGCGTTAATCACGAAAGGAAATAACAAAAGAACTGGTAGAAACTGGTTAAACTAATTGGGAAAATTTAATTTGATAATAAGATATCTCATTTTAATCAAGAATTTTAGGTAAGAGCGAGCGTCTAATGTTGCCAACCATCAGTGCAAGAATTTTTTTCAACCAGTTCATCATCGAAGATTGCATCACATTTATCACTACAGGAATTAGTTAATAACAATAGTTCCTATTCAGCAGTAATTCGTTAGTGAAGAAGGCGTGCACTTAGTGGAGGGCAATTGCGAATCATGGTCAATTGAAGCGTCTTATCACCATGACAATGGCAAAACCGTGATTTTAGCTCGGAAAGTGATGGAAACGAGAACAAATCTGAACAACTTATTTTATTGGTTAGAACTTTAATGCATGTATTTCATTTTTAAATATTAAGTTGCTGCGATATTTTTTATTCTTCATTTATTTGACTCGCGAAAGAGAAAATACGTTTGGATGACCGATAAAGGATCTTCTCGAGGATACAAATAGCGCTATTTAATACAAATAGGTGATTACGTCATCATTATCAGCGTTGGTAAAGGAAAATTTATCGGCCCTCGAAAAATGATAAATTCAATTTTAAAAACAAGAACAGGTTGAATGCTTCTGAGTGGCTTTCATCTTGAATCTATTCTTGGGCACAGGCATTGATGATTAGGAATGGTAATCATCAGCCCAAGAGTAGGAGAATGATTTAAAAGATATGAGTGTTAATGTCTGTATTCGTGTATCATACGTCCTCAAACTGAGCTCACAGCAATTTTACCATGAAAATCGCGAAAGAAATTCCATGGCAATATAATTGAATTGTAAGAGGGTGAGGTTGGAATAAGACATCGATGTGACTATGTATGTACAGTGGAGAAGTATGTTTATTTCAGGACAATTTACAGTATATTTTATACAGCACGCTGCACATAATTGTGCTCACAAATCGAACATCACACGATTTATTAAAATAGAAGATTATTGTAATAAGTTGCGACTTCCTAGAGAACTTTATATTGTGGCGGTACCCGCAGTGGATTAATTATTTTCGTGACTCACTTTAGCATAAATATTAACAGTACAAAGTGTTACATAAATAGGTTAGTGGGACATATTGGAGTGAGTACGTGGGGAAATGCAGGTTTTTGTGTGTGAATAGTGCCGCATTAACCTGATTGACAGCGAAAATATTCCCCCATATGTAATCTGCAAAAAAAACAATTCCTCATATTTGTATTCCTGTGTAACTTCGGAAAATGCATTGCACAACTGACCATGCCTAGCGGATAAATTACGAACTGAAGACTTGATGAGGGATTCACTGCCGGGGCTACCGTGAAACGTAACGAGAGATAAATAGTGCTGCCATAGCATAAGTAGCATTCAATTTCGGTACGGTCGGCTGCAGCTTGCGATCCGCAATAAATGGAATATGGCCACTTGGGTGTGACATTTAAAGCTTAAATTCTTAATGCCAATTCCAAAGAAATAAAGGAAGAGAAATTCATTTCACTTTCACTTTCTTGCTTCACTTTCTTGCATTTAATCCGCTGATTGAAAAATTAGTGGCGCTCTACGGTGTTGGTATATCACCATTAAGAATAAGGTGTTCAAATGGCCGTACATTTTTACGACCTTATCCTTAAAATTAAAATCATCTGATTCTTTATTTTTTTCTGACGAGATGAAAATAAATTTTCGACAGAAAATCTCACAGCTACGCAAAGACTTTAGGCGGAGAGTATATAAACTGTCATAGTAAATATACTATTATTATTATCGTAATCAGTTACAATTTGGCAAATGGCCAGGTGGTAACATGCACATCCCAAAAAAAGAAAAACACAACATGTCCACAAAGTTACATATAAACTAGACAGTGAACAAAATTTAAAATTCAATTGAAATTTTTAAAAAACTTTATCAATTTTTTCAGCTTTTTCTTGAATATTTTCACATTACCCGGAAAGAGCTCAAATAACTCTGCAGGCAAGCTGTTCCAATCTACAATTGAATATACTTCACTGTCTACCTTTAAAACAATGTTCATTGACATATGTCAGGATGGAGCCCATTTCCTTTCGAAAATATCATCCTAAACAACATTATTTATAGAAAAAATATAGCATAGGACTCAGTAGCTCCTGACTCTTCGTATTTAATTTACTTTCTTTATCGATATAAAGTTTTCCCACCGATTGTTTGTTGTGGTTTCCATAGATAGTTGTGGCTTTACTTTCGATGTTGATGCTTCCGGGTTGTATTATCGGTGGTAGAATCCACAGCAGGAACCGTCAATTGAATGATAGCATTGGTTACTGCGCGGCACTGCCAATTGCTGAAGGGAACGGAGTATGTACTGGCTGTGATTTTCGAAACAACTCCCAATACTCTGAAGGGGTAACAGGTTCCCAGAAAAATTGTCCTTAGTTGCGGCAACCATTGTTTACATTGAGCATGTGAAGGCACAAGCGAAATTATGTTAGGACACTGAGATAGACGCCATAACCGATGGACTATCATTTTTTTCGCACTATTCGACTGCGACTTAAAAGCACAGCTAAGATCCCTGCAGTTCAATGCTGCATTCCCTAGGAAATCCTTTTTTACGGATTTTAAAGCAATGGTCTCACTACCTTCTGCTGTAACGTAAGCCAATAACAGTGATATTTACTCTAGGGACGGTCGCACCTTTCTTTGGCTTCTCAAGTGTCAGGATTTTGAGTTGCCTTTTCTAATGCTGCGAAAAAGACGTCATCGTCATGTAAGCCAATTCTCATGGAAGAGGAAGTTGATTCTTCAAAGGAAAAATGTTTTTTTTTAAATCCCATGTCTTCGCAAATATCGCTTCACAAGGATATTTATGGATACAAGAGAAAGAGAGAGTATATTTACCTTGTGCGTCACCGGGGTGATCCATTATTACTGCTATTATATTAGTGGAGCAATATATATTGCAGGTTGTAAGTGCGGTTTGAAGGTGATAGGGTGTGTTCTGCAAACATGGAGGAAAACAATTGAAAGTGCGCGGTTGTGGGTGTGCGCGATGGGCCGCAGCTGTTTACACTGCCCTCGTGCGTGGTCGCGCTTTTCTTTTGTTTCCACCTCTTGTTTATCTCCGAAAGGGGGCCATTTCCTGACGTCGACGAACCAGACACACCCCTTCCCGGATCTTTCACGGAAAGTGAACTTTCTCAACAAAAAAAATCAGGGCTGCCGCCAAAGGTACGTCGTAAACATGCGAATTGCGTAAAAAATCGAGGTATTTCTTTTTCTTAAAAATTATCGCGAAAGTCTGCATGCAACGAAGGGTAGCGATTTAATTCACTTTAGTCATGTCACGTTGGCCATATCGCTCTTTAATTTTACGTGGATAAAACAAACCTCCGGCCATTCCATCTTTGATCTTTCTTCATGTCAACGGATATCTTTTTCAGTGCTGGCGGGCATGGATATGATTTAATATTACCACTAATGCATGCGTAAAAAAGTATGCGCATGATCGCTTCGTGTGATAAAAAAGCCATTAATATCACTGTGTGGTTCACAGATCCCAATGCAAGTTTTTGTTTTTCCAATTTATTATTGGTAACCGTTGGTATAGGAAGCACGAGATTTTGATAACCGTAAAGAAGAGGGGTATGTTAAGACATTTTGAAAAACCACTAGAAAGAGACTTGAAATAATAATAAAATAAAAACATACGAGAGTTTTTAGCTTTCCATCTGGGGAGGGGGGAGGTATACCCGTATTTTAATATAGCAAATAGTTATGTAGATTAAGATTTATACCAAAACTCTGTGTAACAAAGTAATTTAAGAAATATATATCAAAGTTCAATTCCGTTTCCTTGGTATTTGAGCTCACAAAATATTGCAAACAAATGTATTATAAATGCAATTGCAAAGCACGTTATGGACTTCCACTGTGATTAAGAAAACTTGAAATTTAAAAACAGTGGGTAACGGTTTTCTGTTCACCTTTTCCTCAACCCTCCACCCCCCCCCCCCTCCTCTCTCATACTCCTCCCCCAGCACCTTGAATGACTACATACTGAAGCCTGTGAACTAAATCCTTGTAATAAGATGGAGATGCCACAGCGGAGCGAAACTGATCATCAGTACTGATAGTTGAAGTAATAAATTTATTTCGTGGAACGCAAAGTTGTCAAGTTGGAGTTTTCTTAATATGATAATTTTAAAAGCTCCCTCTCAATTAATCTCATTTGTTGACATTGTATGCAACTTTGTGTAAAAAAATTCTATCTGATGGACATCCTGAGCGCTAAAACTCGGTGAAAGTGGGTACCAATCGAGTATGTATTTTTTAGCAAATATTCAATGACAATTATCGAAGGTAAGTAACATAAAGAGAACAATTTGAGATCTGATACTTTTGTCGCTTTCATTACCTATTCGTTTCCCTGGAAAGCACGCGAAGTTATCAAAGTTACAACCTCGAGTATGACAAATGTTTATGATATTACAATGGTAGTTGATAAATTTACTTTCATTCCACTAACTTTATAGCGTTACAGCTTAACTATAATGGGATTTCTTTGCGTCCTTTCATTGGCACGAGCCACATGAGGTGAATAAAATCGGTAATTGAAGAATTAAAGAATCCACTATATCAGCCTTCATCCCAGTCCACTGCCTCATATAATTCTTAAAAAAAAGGTTGTTGAATTTCATTTCACATGAATTATATTTATCACCAATGATACTTATAGAGGTAGCTCATGTTTATCAGCCGAATGACCGTAGATTGGTGAGTGGCATTTGAAACGGCTTAATCGCTTGGGATTTCTATTTATGGAGCTGTACCCATTATCTGGGGGCTCTTGGAACCCTTATCTCGCCATATTAATTCTCCTCACGCCAAAATAGTCAACGGAATAAATTATATGCGAGCATTATGTACACTCCCTCGTGCATGGCATAAATGAGTAAGCGAAAGGGGAGAAAGAGGTTATCATAATGGTAAAATAGAGGGACGTGGTGAAGGTGCATTAGTGCCGTTCCCAAACGAAAAAAAAATCTCGATGCCTATAGTTCTGTTACATGCGTCTAATTCAGAAATGGGGAGACTCGACATGTCAATAAATACCCAGAATACTTGTGGAAACGAGCGTAAAGGCATTTTTAGAGGTACCGCCTTGATTACTTAACTAAATTTTTTTCTCATAAATGCGGAATGAAAACAATAATACGCATGATCTGGAATACTTCTTAATGTAAATCTTGCACAATTATGTTTATCTCGTCAGCGGGTGCTCCAATTTAAGTTGTCATTCTCTAAACCTCGTGGTTAATAAAGATTTTGATTAGCTCTATACTCAAGACCATAAGCGACGATGGTATTCAAGAAAATATTAGCTATTTTTTACTATTAGTTATAATAAATTCTTAGATTCTGCATCAACATTTTCATTGTTAAAACAGTTACATTATTTTTACACAAATTAATTGTTAACAAATAAAAAGTGAGTCACGTAGGTGAGGTTACTATAGTACAGACTTCCCATTACCGAGGACCAGGGTTCGTAACCCCGATAATTCTTCTTCTTAGAAATCCCGATCCCTGATTTGTTGTTACAAGGAGAACACTTCATGCTCAGTACTCCTTCTGTCGGATGGGACGTTAAAGGTAACCTAGGATCCGACGCCGGGTTACTGCCTACCATCACGGCCCACTTATTCCCTATGGCTCAAATTAGTGATGGGTCGGTCCATAGAGTAAACAGTAATCTCAGTAAAAATATATTTACTCTATGGTCGGTCGTGATTGATCGAATCCCGAGATCAAGTTCTCTTAAAAGATTGATCGATAAACTGGATCCCTCCAATGACCGAGGAGTTCATCTTTACCGTTCACGATAGGAATGACTGTATGACATCAAATATCCATCACGAGATGTGAGACCGGCGAAGCAATAATGAGATGAATCTGAGGTGGCAAAATTCATTGAAAGTAGTTTAATAAACAACTATACACTAACTATAATACCTACATTGCTTAAGTACACAAATCAATCATTATCCTTCCACTGAAGATGTAAACTGCCAAAATTAAAATTCAAGAGCATCCATGTAGTCAATAACTTAATTTCAATTCGCATTGATTCCAAATTTTATATAATAGTTGAAACAACGAACTAATTGCAATCTTCAATCTTATCCGACTCTTTCGAAGATTGTGCAACTCTTTAAACTCATCTCCTGTCATAACACATTCATTAGGAGCGTAAGTCTACCTAATACAAATTACCTTTAAATGTAAAAATATCACCACAAGAACACGCAATACATCACAGGACATATAGTACATATAAAATTTGTAATCACTGAATTTCCATAATTGCATTGTCACTTAAACACGCGATAAACCTTCGTTTCAATATTCTCGACAAATATTACATCTCTTGCACAAGTGAAACTTAGTGATACCGACTGTAATTGAAAATTGAATTTAAGTGCTACAGTCGGATAATTTGCTTTAAATTCTTACAGCCAAATGAAAACTTTGATCGGCTCAAACTACATTCCAAAATACACTTTCGCAGTGTTCTATGCTACTATTTATCATTGGTTTTATAATGAGTTTTGAATAATTTGTGGTCCATAAAATAATTCAGCATATTTTTAATCGTAAGGGATGTTTCTAATATTATTCTTAATTATGCTTAAAATCACAAACCAAGAACACTGTGTAAGAACAAAACAAACCTTCAAACGTATTGCACAATTGTGCCTTCAATTATTTTCAAAGAATTACCAACAACTCCACGGGAACCGGCACTAAACGAGGTAGCTGTACATATCGGTCATGATTACAGTATAAACTGGCTTTTTTCAGTAGGTGGCTCCGCCCCCTAGAACCTCTCTTTGGTATTCTCTCTGGGCACATATGTATGACATGTTTTTCCTACTTTTTTTAAAGATGTATTTCCCTATCACTGAAAGCACGTTTAGTTCTTTTCTTATGTCAAAATTCCTTACATGGCTTAATTTTGTGAAACTTTTAACGGATCTGAAAATTTTGATTTCTGATGTTTCGATTTTTCTCCAATCTCTTTGCCTCGGCGCCCATAATTCGGACCCATTCAATAATGTATGCCCTGCAATTACGATGTAGAATTTAAACTGTGTTTCCTTCGTGGTTTCTTTTTTCATCGTTCTTCTTATGGTACCGCATATTCTTTGATAGCGATTTACTTTGTTAGTTATATCTTTATCTTCTTCATATGTTATGCTACAACCAAGATATTTAAAATGCGATACCTGTTTCAGTATTTTATTTCCAATATAATTTTAGTTCTTATTGGATCCTTCCCCAGGAATGCCATGGTTTTTGTTTTTGGTATGAAGATTTTTAAGTTTTAATTCAGACTTAAGAGGTGTAGATTGTCGACAGTTAATTGTAATTGGTTTTCGTTGTCTTGGATAGTAACTTGGTCATCGGCAAACACCATGGTGCTTAGGAAGTCATTTTGGCTTATTTTGATTCCAGGCGGTGCGCTTTCCTTCCATTTTCTCACTAAATCGTGTGTATAGATTTTGAAAAGCGTGCAAGATTAAGGACATCCTTGTCTCACTCCATTGGTTTTAATTTCTTGAGTAATTTCATTGCAGATGCCAGTGTCGATTATCACCAGGAACAAGCTGGATAACTCCATTTAAATAAATATATTATTATAATAATTAACGATAACGAGTTGACATACGTATATAACGTATAATTTATTATTCCATAAACAAATAATTACTACATTATTTGACAAATGGGAAATCAGGTACCCAAATAGGCAATAGGCCTGTTTTGGGGTACTACCTTCAGTTAAAATTTCACATGCATTGCTGAGTAAGCATGAAAAGATGTGATATATACATTGATAATCATGATAAATGTGTGTATTCATTATAGTAATCTACCGGTTGTAGGTAGGTTATGATGAAAGTTAGAGAATATGCAACGGACTCTTAAACGTGCCGTGTCCTATCTACCTCTAATATTTCTTTCCTCATCTCTAACGGCCTTCAGCAAACCATCGCCCCTCATTACCACTTCCAGCCACCTACCCCGTCTTCCCCTAATCTCATCTATAAGTTTCCTCTCCTCACCCACCATGTCAAGCACTTCCTCATTTGTCTTCCTTTCCGTCCAACGCACCTTCTCCATCCTCCTCCATACCCACATCTCGAAAGCCTTCAGCCTATTTTCGTCTTCTTTTCTCAAGGTCCACGTTTCTGCCCCATACAACGCCACACTCCATATCAAGCTCTTCACCAGCCTATTTTTTACATCCTTAATTAAGGTCCCCGTCATCAGCTCCCTTCTATTATTGAACGCTTCCTACGCTAGCGCTATTCTCCTCCTAATGTCTTTTCTACTATGTCCTGTTTCTTCTAGCGTACTACCCAATTAATTAAATTGTTCTACTAGCTCCAGTTTGGGACTTCCTATTCTTATCATAAGCCTCGCTTTCATTGTCCTAGAGAATCTCATTACTTTGTTTTCCTATTATTTATCTTCATTCCGTATTTCTCACACTGCTTTTCCAGTGCATCCACTAAAGTTTGCAATCCTTTCGATGACAGTCTGACCAACGCCTGGTCGTCTGCGAATCTTACCGACTTGATCCACTGGCCTCCTACTTTCATTCCCACATCTACCTCCTTCCATGCCTCTCTTACCATTTTCTCAGCATAGATGTAAAAAATTAACGGCGACAACGGGCACCCTTGCCGCACCCCAGGACCTATAACTTCCCACCCTGATTCACCGTCAGCTACCCTCACCTGTGCCGTCTGCCTCATGTATAAGTTTCGGATGAGTATCCTATCACGCCAATCTATTCCTATTTTCCCCAGTATCTGCATTAGTTTCTCCCTGTTTACTCTGTCAAACGCCTTTTCGAAATCCACAAAGCAAGCGAAAATATCCTGATTATACTCTATGTTTCTATCTTGAAGTGTCCTCATTACCGCAATCGCGTCTCTGGTTCCCCTCCCCTTCCTAAACCCAAATTGGTAATCGCCTAAATAGCACTTTGCTCTGCTCTCCAACCTTCTATTTAGTATTCTAAGCAACACTTTTGCTGCGTGCGAAATTAAACTGATTGTTCTATACTCCTCGCATTCTGACGCTTTCTTCTTCTTCGGGATAGGTATTAGTACTGTTTTCACGAAATCCTCTGCCCATACTCCTTCCTCGTAGATCCTGCGAATAAGTTCTAAAAACGATTTTCTCCCATTACTACCTAGATTCTTCAGTAACTCCGAAGGTAGGTTATTGGTTCCCACGGCTTTTCTACCCTTCATCTCTCTTAATACCCTCTGTATTTCGCTGTCAAGTAACTGTGGTCCGAGGTTATCTTTATCTATTGTTCCTTGATCCTCTAGATCTAGGCTAAAGGGTCTATTCTCGCTGTCGTATAGCCCCTCTGCGTATACTCTCCATCTTTCCTGGATATCTTCCTGTTCGATTAATATCTTCCCTGTTTTGTCCTTAACCTTTGGTATCGTTTGACCTCTCTTACCACCTGATAACATTTTCACCTTTGCGTACAAAGCGCCCACTTCCCCCTCCTCCTGCATCTTTTCCTTTCCCTCGCATTTTCCCTTTCACCAGTTTTCTTTTTCCCGATTGGTCACTCACCGGAGTTTATTATTCAATTCCTTGTACTTCCTCTTGCCTACGTCGGTGCTGACGTTTTTCCATATCCTTCTCTCCTCCATTTTCTTTATGATTTCTTCCGTAACCCACTGCTTCTTTACCTTCTTCTTTTCCACCGCTCCTACTGTTTTTTCTGCCACTCCTGCGATGCCTGTTTTTATAACATCCCATCTCTCTATTATTCCCATCCACTTTGCTTCACTTATGTTCTTTTCTACCAGCTCTTGGTATTCCTTCCTTTTCAACCCTTTCAATTCTTCAAGGCTCCACCTATGTATCTTCCTACCTTTACAAAGCCTTTTGAATATAACTTCACACTTCATCATCACCAAGTTATGATCTGAGTCCGCATACGCCCCTGGATAGCTACGCGAGTTTTTTAAACTGTTCCTAAATCTCTGCCTTACCATTATATAATCAATTTGGTATCTCCCAGTATCACCCGGCATTTTCCATGTGTACCTACGCCTGGGGTGATGTTTAAACCAAGTGTTTGTCAATACTAATTTATTCCTTCTACAAAATTCAACTGCCTTTTCACCAAGATTTTTTCTTCTTCCTAGCCCAAACCCTCCCACTTCTAATCCGTCCCTCCCTTCTCCCACCACTGCATTCCAGTCACCCATCACTATCAGGTTTTTCTTTCCCGGCACTTCTCTAATTATTTCTTCTACTTGCTCGTACACCTCTTCCACCTCTTCCTCCCTATGGTTGCTCGTATGCATGTATACCTGGACCAGTACGAAATTCGTCGGGCGTGCTTTATTTCTACCACTAGTATCCTGTCGCTCACCTGTTCAATGTTTACCACCCTCAGTCCCAACTTTGTTCAATACCGTGCCTACCCCACGTTGACTCTCATCTCCCCCACTATAGATTACCTTGTAGCTATCAGGAGGATACTTGAGCACACAATTCGAGTTTAACATGGACGCTAGGCTACAGGGCAGGTCAATTAGTGGGGTAAATAGTTCTGTGTTGCCAGTTAGTAATTTAGCAAAAAGTGAATTACTACTGTAATTGAAGTCAAAATGCGGTAATTCGTAGGAAATGGCGCTGCAGTCGACTCCTATGGCTAGGAAAAAGTGCTCATTTAAAATACATGGAATAATCTGCATTTTTTCTACTTTACTTTTGGTTTTCTGTAGGTAACGCATTTCATCAGTGAAAGCAGGATTTTTTGGACGAAATATAAAAAATGTGGAATTTAGTATTTGTTCCGACTCAAACACTCACGACGGAACCTCCTTAACTCCACGCCGGCACGCACATCTCGACGTCTCAAGGGGAAGGAGGATATGGGAATGGAGGGAAGAGGGCAGGGCCGTAACTATGAACATTTAGGCCCCGGGGAAAAACTTGATGGCGAGGCCTCTTTATGCATAAGTTCCCGGAAGTAACACAAATCACGATTAATAATAGATGGAACCAATAGGTGTGGCACGATGAATAGAAAAACACAAAAAAGTTTGGAAAAAAAATGTTTACTTAGGCCGTGTGCCGTTTACTTAGGTGCCGTGAGAATATCTGAATTAAAAAATGATCCGCGCCTCGAAAAAGTTTTGGAACCATTGCTCTAACCTAATCGATTAATCGGCACTCTTTCGCGTTTAACATAATGCATCTATATCTACATACTGTTACAGGAGTGCGTGACAGTTATTTGTAACGTAGCAACGACGCCATATTAAGTATTTACGTAATGTCTTGTTATTATCGATTTCGCGGCGCATAGGTGTGACGTAATATTTCTTCTTTATTCAATTTAGCAGCGGGGGACGCACATTTAGTCATTATTGAAGCACATCAACTCTTGAGTTTATTATTTTGAAGCTCGCCTGGTAGCCAGTTAATTGATCATAGCTGGAAGAGCAAGCATTGTTACAGCTGGTGAGGTGCAAAAGACGGAACGCAACTGGGGAAATACGATGTTAGGAGAATCGAACAATGGGTTCGAGTGGATTTTAAAGGGAGATGACCTGAGTACATCGGGAGTCACTGATCAACAGTATACCCGAAGGCAGACTGAATCCACGTAACTCGGGACAGTAAATTTCTGTATTAAGAGAAACAAGAAGTATTCTTTGCTTGTAACTCGACAGAAAGTTAAGTAAGGTTTTTAGAAGTTAAAACGACCCATAAAAAAAGTTCACCCTGAGAGTACACGTGATAGTACACAAGACGAGGGAGACACTTCGGATTCTTATTGGATACATCGTTGGGAATTGAATCCGGTTCCACGTCCGCAGAATCGAGACTTGTTTGGTGACAGGATTTCTTCCGGGACGCATGTGTGTCAGAGGTCGACGTTATCCAAAATTATATGTATGCTACTATTTGTGTGTAAAGGGTAGATACTATTTGTGTGTGAAGGGTAATATTTGTGTGTGAAGGGTAATATTTACGTGTGAAGGGTATTATTTGTGTGATTAGTGATCTCACCCTGTGGCCGTGAAGGCAAACAAAATAAAAGTGAAGGGTAATATTTTGTGAGTGAAGGGTATTTCTTTGTGATTAAAGAAATCATATGTGGCCGGAAGGCAAAAAGTGAAATTTACAAGTGAAACAGAGTATCGGAATGAAAAAAAAACTTTGTAAATTTCACATGAGTAAGTTTAATACGACCAGTTTCATCGCTTGAGCGACATCTTCAGGACCTGAAGATGTCGCTCAAGCGATGAAACTGGTCGTATTAAACTTACTCATGTGAAATTTACAAAGTTTTTTTTTTCATTCCGATATGAAGCAATTTCACATAGTTACGCCTCAAACCATTCAATTTTGAAACAGAGTATTAATAAGAGTGAAAATGTTATACTGTGAAGGGTGATTTGTACCTAGGAAAAGATACGGACATATCAAATCAAATCTTTACATCATAATAAAGGGAGCTTAATTAACGAGATAACTTAAGTTTTGTTTTCATTGTACGTTTCTGGTGCCCAAAAAAAAACAACCTCTTCAGTTAAACTGAATATAATTAAAAGTAAAAAGAAAAGACGAGAGTCGATCTTTTAGATAGTGCTAGGATACCAAGTCATCTAAAGTGGACATAATAGGAAAAACATATACTTATTGCGAAAGACAAAGAATGAAAAGTGAGGTTTACTTCGGCTTATAAGGGTCCCTCAGTTTCATCTGTAGCCGTGCATGGTGCGTGGAAAGAAGGAATTTTTGTACCTATTGAGCCCGGCAGTGTAACGGCTTTCTTAATAGTGGTCCGTTAATTAGATATTTATTTCACCCCACATTTGTACGGTGGGGCTAAATTTATACTCAGTCTAGTCTCTGAACTCGCTTTGTTTTCCAGAATACCTTAGCCTCGCATCACTCATGAATTAACAGTATCAGTAATGTCAAGTCGTTAAAACTTTCGCGGTCCATATTATGACTTATATATGTTTTTTGGGTTGTCCGCGTCTTGCTAGCTGGTTCGAAGGTGGCCGACGTTTCCTCTCCTTTGCCGGAGACTTCCTCAGGGCTACTGAGTGACCACTCCGGTTATGCATCTATTTATACGAATTTGGGGAGAGGGGGGGAAGGAGGAGGAGGGGGAGGGAGTTGTGGAACATTCTGGGTTCTTTTATTTCTCGCTAAAACTGGAAGCCAGGAACTGCTGATAGCTTGTCCTTGGTCACGGTTAAAATTGCAGGGGTGTTTCTTTATTTCTAGGGCTTCTCTAACTAGCCTTGTTTTAAAGTGCCGGTCTTTGGCAAGGATGATCGGCTTCTCGGTTTCGATTTCATGGCCTTTTGCTGAGTGTTCGGCGACCGCTGATTTATCTTGATGTCCGAGGCGTATTGCAGCCGCATGCTCTCTGACTCTCGTTCTAATTGTCCGTCCAGTCTCCCCCACGTAGACCCTATCACACGTGTTACACTTTAGCAAATATACGCCCTCTGTTTCTAATTTTTCTTTCTCTTTTACATTCCTCACAATGTCTCGTATTTGTTTCTTCGGTTTGAATATTGTCTTTATTGTCTTGCCAAAGACCGACACTTTAAAACAAGGCTAGTTAGAGAAGCCCTAGAAATAAAGAAACACCCCTGCAATTTTAACCCTGACCAAGGACAAGCTATCAGCAGTTCCTGGCTTCCAGTTTTAGCGAGAAATAAAAGAACCCAGAATGTTCCACAACTCCCTCCCCCTCCTCCTCCTTCCCCCCTCTCCCCAAATTCGTATAAATAGATGCATAACCGGAGTGGTCACTCAGTAGCCCTGAGGAAGTCTCCGGCAAAGGAGAGGAAACGTCGGCCACCTTCGAACCAGCTAGCAAGACGCGGACAACCCAAAAAACATATATAAGTCAGTATCAGTAATATTAACCACTAGATGCGTGTATAGCATTGTTCTGCATGCTTGCATGTTCATTTACGAATCACTCTCCCAGTTTCCGGTTGGACTGCGCACTGTTCTCCTGACTGCGCACTGTTCTCCTGTTTTTGGCCTGCGCCTAGCGCCAGGGGGAGCGTGCGAGGTTCTGATTTGTGCTGGGACGAGTGCTGCATGCCTGGTGTGGAATCACCCCGTGCCACACACCCTAGTGGTAACTTGCACGGTACTTCGTAGATGTAGATGTCGGCTTCATTTCTAGTCCGTATATTTCCTTCGCTTTGGGTAGTTATTTCATGTTGTCGGGAGCAAGGCTTATTTCCGCGCTTTATATGCATATCACACAATAAATATATTGAGAGTATACATTCGAGAAGCAATTGGGTCAAGTAAGGTCTCCCTCTCTTTTCTCTTCCAATCGGAAGCTCTTCTTCGCTTTGTGAGTGAGGGATTTGCTCTTTCGCGAGATTAAAGGTTTGACGACGAGCCAATGCCATAGAGCTAATGGCACAGAGCGGTGGAACTGGGCAGGGTGGCTAGCGATAGAAGGAATATAGCTGCCCGCGATGGACGAGCAAGACCCGAAAGAAAGAGAGATCAATGCTTCATCGCGGTCGTCCACGTGATGGCACTGCGTCTTCTGGAGCTAGCGTGTGATTTATTCTCTAGGAGATGCTTTCAGTGGCTTCACCAGAAATCCAAGAGTGGTGCCGCATCTACTGCATAAATGCGCCACGTCATATATGATACTGTTATATTGAATCTTACGTTTTAACATGCTCTGCGTTTATGTGATGTCTTTCGTAAGAAGAGTACTGCGGTGCATACATTAATATGAAGGTGGACCGCCTCCGTACGCCGTTTCAATTGATACTCTGCGACTCAAAGGCAATGGTGAATATTAAAAATACATCTTATATGAGTGTCACTGCAATCGTCCTATCTTGTCCTAGTCCACACCCATGCATCGAAGGTCTCCAGCCTATCAATTAGATTATACTGCGTATAGAGAGGTCACATCAAAGATATTTATCTCAAAGAAGTCAACTGTTATATATTATGCCTTACAGAGTTAAAGAATTTACCACAAAAATTATGTGCGCCATTCTTTAAATTAAGAATAATAAACTCACCGAAGTAAGAACGCAATATGTCCTTCAGGGAATTCTCTTGGTGCTTATTTACGCGGATGAGAATTAGATATATTTACAAAAGTACACGACAGTATCGTTTTCTTTCTCCAGACCATTTTATAAGCAGAGCATATCAGGCGAGGGCTTTGCTTTTTCGAGCATATTTATTGCGATTGTTTCCGGAAAAGTATGGTTATTTCCCGGCCATAAGGCCGAGGGAAATGGGTGGGGAGTGTTGGCTTTCTTAATGTGCATTGGTCACGCAATGATAAGGAAATACCACATTGCACGCTCTTCTCCTTTCTTTTTTTTCCTGTTTTCCCCCTCCAAAACTCAGCAGCCCTACAGTTGAGGAAAAGTTTCACAGTTTAAATTAATCACCGGTCTTCGGCAAATACCGATATCTTCATTTCTGGCGTTATATCAAATGAATGAGCTATCCTAGTACTGTCAATAATCTGTATACGTCTCCCATGAATTAATCCCTTTTAAACTCCTTGTACATTATGCCCCTTTCCATATCTCCCATGAAGTGTCAATTCTTCTCCCCCTGCTCTCATGCTTGACCTAATATCCACCCTCTCATTGCCCACTTCAGATTGACAGTACCTCCAGGGGCGTTAACCCCCCATTGTATTTTATTGCCTCCTTCGAAATTCACCCACCCCTCTCCAACCATGAGTCTCTGATCACTTCCCAGACCATATTGGAGTGACACTTCCTCATTGGTCCTCCTCTCCATCCTTCTGCACTCCCTCATCTCAAAAGACTTGGAGTTTCTGATCTTCCTCTCCTTCCTCCGAAGCAACCAAGTTTCCGAACCCTAATAGTCGATGCATAACTGGAAAGACTTAAGCAATGGAACGCTATAAAGCATTAAACATTAAGTAGGCCTCAAAATGCTTTACGTAGTAGATGAAAAGTTTGATGAAAATATTTGGGGGTGAGTTGATTCATTATATGCTCCATAGGTTAAGCGAAACGAAGAAAGTTTACTTTGATAAAACGAGGAAACTATCGGAAAGAGAGAAACAGAGGAACGTTTAACCTACAATTGTTGAATTATAATACCATAAGGAAGATAATACAGAAAAGAAGAAACAGATGGTTTGGGAACACCCTGAGGCACAATGAGTTTGTGAAGAATATAATTGATGGGAAAATGGAGGGGAAAGTCCGGAGAGGAAGGCCAAGGGATAAATAAAAAGACCAAATGAAGAGGAAAGTACATGAGAAGAACTACCAGGGAATAATGGAACTATAGTAGTATTAGAAAGGGATGGATGGAGGGCTGAAGTCAATCAACCATAGAATTAAACGACCAATGATGATGTTGACACCCAAAACAATGTTCTAGTGCATGTGTCCGATATTGTAGCACGGAGACCCGTTCCGAATGGACCTTGAAGGGCGATTACTAAACGCAATGGGATCATCGCCCCATACGTCCCGGTTTGAGTAGTCTATCCCAGTGTCCCCAGCCCGGTTGGCAAATTTGTCTCTGCTGACACTGAAATGCCCCGGAAAAGTTTGTATCACCATAAACATCGACACAAAAAAACAAACTCATACCTAAGTTCCAAATCGATCTATTTTCTGACGACGTTGATGATATTTGACGAAATCTGATATACTACGGTAGATCAGATCATGAGAATAAAATTCTGGAAATATACTGCAGAACGGACAGATTTAAAATGTCATTTTTCCCACGAACTATAAGGGACCATAAGAGCGGCCAATGAGACTTATCTACGTTTGTCGATAGGTAGTGTAGCTCTTAGTAGTAGTAGTACTCCCTAATACTTGAATCCCTATCTGTTACCTAGCACTAGCAGCACGCCGTGCATGTTTTCTAAATAAGTCTTGAGTCTCTGTCCATTTGTGTAGTTGCATATATATTGCATATATATATAAATAAATAAACTGTCCCTCTCCATTGTGATAATATCTGTAGTGTAGTGCATGCTTGTGAGGCTTCGCCTCATGACAAGCATTAGCGATTTATGCTAATGCATAATTAGTCGTAGTTACACTAACTTTAGGGTATAGTGTAATTCATGTTGGTGAATACTCACCCCCTGCCACACACCCTTGAGGTGGCTTGCAGGGTATTTTGTAGATGTAGATGAAACATGTATAGGAGGGCTCACCGTATAGCCGCAAATGGTTAGGCCTTTTCTGCTATTAGTATATGATTACTCTATGGTATCACTTAGTTAAGTAGTGTTTATATCACTTAGTGGAAGGGAAGGACTCACGCTAGAAGCCGAACTGAGCTTTTCAACTTTTCCCGGGAAGCCGAGAGGAAATACACGGTGGGAGCGAAAAATGGTTCGGCCACCACACCAGTAACGAAATTCGAACAAGGGACTCGGGAGTTTAGTACTGAATCTGGCCGCCACGGCTGCAAGTAATAATTTTATTTTGTTATTGTAATCAAAGAATTAACAACTGTAGGTACACCATTAGCTTAACCTTTAAAGACAACAAGCTGATTTTGTCCCGGTTTTAGTCTCTTAAAAACTAGATTTGCCCCGGTTGTGGGATATCACAATAACCCTATTATTTTTTATTGAATAGGTAGAGCTAAACTCCCCGCAATTGGCAACACTGTAGCCTCGATACACTTCTTATTCTTTGGTTTTTGCTCGGTAATTTTGTTGCTGCTTACATAGTGCCAAAGGAAGACATATGCTATACGCAGTGCCAAAGGAAGCCTTGTATTTGCATTCATTGTTGGTTTTTCCCCGTCCCGCGTTCTACCGCGTAACAAAGTGGACGCGCGCCCTCGCCGGTCAATGCCTGAGACTTGCACTGAATATCAAGCCGATTTAATTCATCAGTGTTTTACCTACCTGTATTACCTGCTATTGCCTACCATTCTGTCGCAAATATGGCTCAATTGTGATATAGGTGTTATTAGTAGGGATAACAATTATCGAATTTCTTCATCAAAGTTTCCCTCAAACCAATAAGTAATGGCTATTTTTTTTCTTTTTTTGTGGAGTAGAACTTGCTCCCATTGCAAGTGCTAACCTTTTTATTTTGGAATGTATCGGTTTTAGGAAAGAGCAAGGATGACGACCAAGTCTATTTTTAACTGTATCAAGGAATAGAAAATATAAAAAGGAATAGCAGCTGAAGATATCATGACACTAAAACTAGGAGCTATATTAGTCAGATGCCAGCTGAGTGTAAGCGATGAAATTTATGTCCATCAGGCGGCATTAGAAGCGCTATACTACTACTCTGATGAGCTAAGCATTCCAGTATTCAGCAAGCTCGGGACAGAATGAGAAAAGGACATGCTCAGGCCATCAAATCGGAACTTCTAGAATTGGGACCTGCTTTTACAGCAATACGCTGGAATGGCAAATTGCGGCATGATTTCAATGTTAGGAAATCAAAAGAAGAATTACTTCCCTTAGCTTTACATCACATGGAGATAAAGGATACTTGGTTTTCATTTCATAATGATTAAAGTGTAATGGTAAGGAGCAGTCGCACGCCGTTTTGAATGCACTCCGAGACTAAAGGAAAATGTGCAAGTTCCATGCTGCGTTTCAACTGCCCTGAATACGGTTCGAATGAAAGGCGCTCTGGTTATAAATGAGCAAAAATTTGATTCAAGGTTTAATTCTTTCTTGCTGGCATCATATTTTTGAATTAGCATTATTAGAAATGAAATTTATGTTTCTGAATTTTTCAAAGTTACTCAACCATCCAGAAAAACATAAACTTATTGCATTTCTTCGAGGTGAAATTAATAAAAAATTGAGATGGAACTTACGTGGTGAACATGCTAAACATTCATTAATGTATTCGGGAAGTCATGAGCATATGAAAATGAAAATCCACCCCCTAATGCTATCTATACATCAGGCGTGATTGATGGAAAAAGTAGAATATTCTTTAAAAACCTTTTACTGGCGTCTAAGGTTGACATTTTCTTGTTTAATTTTTACAGCTTACTTTAGATTCTTAGATTTAAGGTAAGTTGAAAGGATAATTCTCTAATTTATAAAATTCAATTGCAACTTGAAAGTTTAAAACCAAAGTCAGTACAGACTAGTATCATTTTACTGAGCTAAAATTATGTACCAAGGTAGCTAGTATCATATTAAACAAAAAGAGGTGTTATGCGTAGAGCTAAAGACAAAAAAAATATTTTCGACCAAAGAAAGGACATCCTAATGGAGTTGTTTTTTAGTCATAAAATAATGATCAGATAAGTGAAAATTTGAGAGAAATAAATGGTATAGCGAAAATATTTTTTTATGTTAAGGTAACTCAATGCTACCGATCTCAGGGAAGTGACATTCTAAGGTCCTCATTCTCCATGATCGTAAATGTAAATGGCTTAAAAATGCTTAGCACAGATGATGCAGTATCAATTTGAATTTGTGATTGATTTCGGGCAGGCGATCGAAAGGTTATGAAATTCAGCTGCAGTTAATTACCTGTCATTTACTACAGTCCGTGGACCTCGTCTCGCGAATCGAGCTTCAAACAGCCAAGTCCATCTCGGGCTCGTTCCGTTTCATCGCTATCTTTATGGCTCCGATAAATTCATTTTCATCCGAGGCTGTAAATTAAAAATATAAAATGTTCATATCAGAGCGATTCGATAGGAGTATCGCCTCTTCCCTGGAGACTTAATTTTCAAAAACAAAAAGAGGAGAAGCTATTAGTGTGTCAGGCACAGCACGATACGAAAAGCGTTGGTCCGTGGATGATGGATCACGCTTCTCACCCCTGTGTCTGAAAATATTGAAAGGAAAAACATTCGAAATGTGTGTTTTTTTAAGGGGGAGAGTATCGTTCTACGAGAATAAAAGGAGGCAAGAGAGAGAGAGAGAGAGAAAGAAGAAAAAAGGAACCCTTTTAAACACATGAGTATTTCCCGAGAGATAAGTCGGCAGGAGCATGTGGTCGGGAGACGAGAAGAGGAGAAGTGGAGAGGAGAATTGGTCGCGCCGATGAGGCTGGCTTTCGGGAGAACGAGGAGAATTGAGAGGAGATAGGGAGGAGGAGGAGATAGAGTTTAAAAGGAGTTGGGAGGGCGCCTGATAAGCAGATGGGGGTCATCTCCGAACCGGTTGTTAAGTGTTCCCCAGGAAAGGGGGGGTTGGGGGGGGTGATGGTATTGGAGAATGCTTTTTCCAGGGGCGGCAACGCTGCGTCCGGGGCGAGAGATGGAAGTGAGTAGGGAGGGGAGTCCCTCAAGGTGCCGGCCTGGGGCCCATCAAGTTTTTACTCATTTTTTTCTCCTCCCATCCTTTTTCCTCTTCACTCCTTCCCACCTTCCACCTCACCCCATTTCAACCTCTTTACCCCCAACCATTCCACCCGAATCAACCGAGAGAAAAAGTAATACTGCCCCAAGAGAGAGAGAGAGGGAAAGAGAGGAATCTGTCCCTCCCTCCCCTCCTCTGATCCGGCGCCCACCTCTCAGGCGCCACAACTGCCCCTCATCCCACTTCCCCCTCCTCCTATCTCCAGCCGCCCTCTTTCGGACTTGCTCATTTCCCTCCCGAGATAATTCCTCATTTTTTCCTGCCCTATCCTGCTCGAACTGCTCACTCGGGAAGAGTTTTATAGGAGAGAGGGTCGCGTCTCCAACCACTTTTTTATGCCCCCATTTGGTCTTCTCATCTTTTCCCTTTTTTTAACGCCTGGAATATAAAACGCCACCCTTCTTGTCTTTCTGATTCTCACTCTTCCATTCTCCCTTTAAAACTTCCTTACAATGTGACGCGTAAAACTTTTTAAGAATTGTATTACCTTGCCTTTTTCCATCTTCTCCCCTCTTCTCCTCCTCCTAAATATTGCCTACTCAAACGTTTTCAAAGTCGCTCTGATTCCAATCTTCGTACTCCTTCAGCATTATTTTCCCAATTTTCCTCCCTCTTGTCTCCTCACAATACGTAACCCTAATTTATTTACACGTTTTGCTTGTCATTATTCATGTTTTAATGCATCACTTGTTAATTTTTATCAATGCACAAATAATTTTTTCCACCCAGAAAATTGAATTTCTATCCTCTCATTCTACACTCATTATGCCATTTTGAAATGGGTGGTGGTGGTTGCTACGTGGTCATGGTTGCCAAACGGTATTCTAATAAGTTTTTAATCTTCATTTATTTTGCTGTTGCCAAGATAGAAACCTACTGCCCTGGCAACCCTAAGGCCGCAGGTTCAAAATCCCTCCTCGGGCATAGACGCCGTTGGACCTTAAGTTTAGAATCTTAATTTGAATGGTGAAATACGTAGTAGTATTTTGTGACCTTATTAGCCGAAGTATCTAAAAAACAAATCTACCATTGTTATTATTAGTCCATAAAAATTTGTTATAGCGTTAATCGCTGTAGTCTGACCGTGTTCTTGTCTGACTCCTTTTCGTCTTCATTCATTTTATATTTCCAAAATATTCTTTCGATAGTTCCTTGTCATTGACTGAACTATGTACATATTTATCACATTAACAAATTAACCTGTTTTTAATATTTAAAATGGTCAACGGTTAAAATAGCAAATGGTGCTCTTTTTAATGTCATATCGTTATAGAAAATCAAGTCACAGCATTAAAGTGTCATAGCATTTTAGCGTTTAATACTTGATTGTGAATGATCGGAATTGAAATTCTGATAATATATATTCAGTTTTAAGAATCACTAATGCTTTTCTTTCAAGTATGGTACGGGAGATTAACGTAGAAAAACCTACAATTTTGGACGCTCAAGTTACTTAGAGTAGATGTGTTTAGAGACAATGGTTCATTTCTACGAGTTTTTTACGCTCAATATACAAGAGTTAATGATTGACTTCGAGGAGGAAAGAAGATTGCTGTGAATAATTCCACCTTGTGCTAAATTATTGGAATTAATAAATAGACCAAGAAATTGCATGTAATCGATCATCAAAGATTGATTAGCAACACGACATTTTTAATAATGTACAATAGTGGGTGCATCAAAAATGATTAATAAGTCAAATACACAGTCGAATTTACTAGTTAATGCCACTATCTTCGAAGGAATTTCTCTCAATCTCATTGAAACTATTTCGTTTTCCTCATTTCGCACTTTTTGTTATTTTCGTGACACATTACAAGAAACTGGTTGGTTTGAATGGACGGTTTATTAACCCCAGCATAACTTTCATGCGTTTCCTCTAAAAACTTTTGACCTCACCGGTAAAATACTTTAAAATCTTAAAGGCTTGCAAAGAGTATTGACAGAACACTTATAAGAGACAGAAAATTATAGAAAATGTATATTGTCATGGGAAAATGAGGAATGTTGATAGCAAAATATAAAATATGTAAAAAATCCATTTTTTTAGGGTGCAACTTTGAGACACTCTTTATAGATAAAAAAAATTTTAAATGATATACCAAACACGAAAATAGATAGTTATGAGGAAGCCATTGACAATGGTGATGATAACAAGTTATAAAAAAACTTTTCTTTACATATTTGTTTTATAACTTTGAGGCCGTTGAGCTCAAGTTCCTTAGATTTTAAATAGTGATGATTTTCAAGGAAATTGTTTTGAAATGGATTTGCAAACTTGTTAATACGAAGCGGAAGTGAAGGACTTTGCTGAGGAATTATATGTAAATGGAAATACGCAGGGTGATCTGATGGAAGGGTTATCGGACCAAGGGTGAGATAGCAATGGATGAGTAAACACGAAGGCTTGGCTATGAATGTTTTTGGGTCATGGAATTGGGTCAGCAGTACACACTCTAGAGATAAAGCTAGGAAGTTTATTCCAAACCCCAAAGGGTGCTCAAAATAAGTGAAACCGATATGATGAACTTTTCTGGACTTAATCCGTAACAAAGGCTAGCGAATACTTGAAGCAGATAGTTCAGGTTATTGAATCACGGAGAGGGTTGAGATACTATTAAGAATATATGCATTTAAAAATTAATTTGGGATCTATATTACTCGACGAAAGCTACAGAAAAGCTTATGAAAGCATTCGACGAACATTTTTTTACCGTATTTGAAAGAGTTGGAAGGGATAGGAGAGATAGCATCTTGCAGGTGTAACTCCTAAAGCCGATTGAGAAGTCAAGGCAAGTGAATTTCAAAGGGTTGTGAAAGAAGATTCAGCTGAGTGCTGATAACAGTTTAACGAGTATTATGAATCGAAGAATGAACTCCAACTCTGTGAGTATTTGAGTAGATATATTAAGTTACGATTTAAAATGGGGATACAGGATGCAATTACAATTAATACAGCTCAAACTTGAATAAAAATAAGTACTTTAATTCAAAATAGTTTGATATTTATGAGTACTAAAAGACATGTCTGCTTCACGTTCTCTATTTTTGTTAAAAAGCCTATCTTTTACTGCATTCGTTTTCTTGATAATGTAATTTACTTTACATGGGTATTTAAATCAATCGGTCAAACATACGTTGTAGAAAATGATTGAGCATATACTATACATTAGAATCTCACGAAGGAAATGAAAAAAATAAAGATCTCCTTGCGATGCTCCACAGAGGAAAAATCATTCGCCTGGACCGTGATAGATCCTTAGATAAGATATCTTTGACGACGGTATTAAAGTGAATGAAATTCGAATCCACTTAATATTCCTAGCAGGACATTTTCCGCGTTTTATTACAAACTGCCATGTAAATAACAGTAACTGTGGTTGAACATATAGAATCATCGAAAAAAACGGCCAAAATGCATCTAAGCGCAATGCATTTAACTTTTTCGAGAAATATAAGTCATTTTAAGAGTTTTGGCTGACTAGTGGAATCTATTGTAATATTTTACAACCATAAGGAATATTAGGCGTTTATTCGTTATCTTAATCTGTATCTGCAAGCATATTGAGAAGTAAAACGTATTCTCTGTAGCTGAATCTTGGAATGCCACATTTATTATCCCAAGCCATCTTAAGCGAGGCCCGTCACTGACTCATTGACGAAAGTTGAAATTGTGCTGAAAATCGGATGTTTGTTACTCTTTTGAAGAGTCCATTCACAAGCATCCCCTTTCTGAAACCAATTAATAAATTCCTGAACATCAGTTTGTCATGCGAATATTTTGTCGAGATAAGGTGGGAGTACAAATTGAAATGGTAATAGTTAAAACAAAAGAAGGAAGCTGTGCATACTTAAGTCTACATTACTAAGGCCTTAGGAGCCGATGGAATTGTCACAATTTTGAGTCAAAAATGAACTATTCGATAGCATTCACCCATAAACCAATTGTGTACGTCCTCCAAATTGGAGAACTCCGAGCATTTGACAGCTTGTGTTGGCAGAAACATGCGTCTGTATAAACATGAATGACGCAAACATCATGGGTATATTACCGCTTTCGGATACTGCAGCAACATCATCATATCAATAGTATTTTACACGCATGTCCAATTTTCCATTGACGGTCTTGCCTCTAATTTCCCCATGCACGGAGTGCGTTATCTCGCATTTCATTCAAAATATCAAACCCTTATCCAACAATCCATATTAAGTTCCTGTAAACTCCCCTGCCTCCCTTCTAAACCATCCAAATACCAGCCTCCTACTCCCTCTCCCGTGCTTACATAATATCCTCCCCTATATCTTGAGCATGCCGTCATCCTTGTATGCTCACTCATGCCAATTTTGCATCACCTTTCTCATTTCTTTTATTAGAGTCCTTCACTAACATTATGTACTAGCGGAAGGTGCCCGTTGAAATTCAACGGGTGTGAAAAACATTGAACTTATTTTATAAGAAAACCACTAAGCCTGAAGAATACTGTCAGCGTGGTCATTTGAGGAGTTCGTAGCCTATCTTGTACGTTGTGTTCGTTGTAGTAGACATGCTGACCGTTTTCCAGGAGCACGGAGAGATGGTCCTCTTTCATGCCCGGGAAACCCAAAAATGAGTGAATGTAAGTTAACTGCACTTTTACACCTTTAAACATATATAAATAACTGGCAACGTTTATGATGTGGGAATTGGTCTAAAATATGGCGATCATACCCCGGCATCCCAATCTGGGTCCACTGCTTAATACCCCGCGAAGGGTCGCTTTTTTTTGTTGAGTGAATGTGTCCTGTGGTTTGGTCACTGGAAGAGGTTAGTTTGTAGTAGATTGATCGGGAATAATTTTAGTTTCTGGTGTGTGGATGTTTTGCTTTTCGAACGATCTCTGGCGGGTGTTGCTCAAAGTTCAATTCTGCCATTGGAGTGCTACACACGAATCTCTCGAGTACTTAGCTTCATTTACTCCTTCGCCATGTTTAACACTTCCTTATTTGTCTCATCCACACAGCTTTTCATTCTTCTCCTCACCCTCGTCTCGAAGGCTTTGGGGTCTTTGCTCACCTTTCTTCCTTAACCATCATGTTTCTTCACCGTACAAGGCAACGCACTATAATAGGGTATTTACGTATCTTTCGTCAATGTCTTTGTTCAGATTTCCCATCTTCAGTGTACGCCTTTTCGTGAGAACTTACTTTGCTAATGCTAAATCCTTCGTCTCATATCCTTACTGGTAATTCCATTCTGACCCAAAAGTCTTTCCAGGTATGTGATCGGTTCCACCAGATCATTTTTCTACCTGTTCGGGTCTTAACCATACTTCGGGAGAATTTATTTTGTATTTTTATATTTAATCCTCTTACTGAACCTGTCATACTGGCTCTCTCTCGTGCTCATCGTCAACTGCAGTCCCTAATAAGGATTTTTTTGTCTTGAAAAGGGTTACGGAGGCTTTTCGCGTGGATTCCTTAAGATAGTTTGAGCGAGATATAACTTCTCCTTGAATTTGGCCTCATTAAAAAATAACTCCCACCTTTCCAACAATATCAAAATACTAACCCCTGACCGAACTACTTTTCAAGCAATTTGCCTAAAAATATAAGCTGTTTTGCATAGGATTGATTGCGAGTGTGCGCTCCTGAGGGAGAATATTTAAAGAAATTAGGGATTTCTAACACCTAATTGTTTTCTTAAAAAATTAACGGTAGTTTGTGCATTTTCTCAAATATTTATGGAATATAATTAAATACTTACCGCAGTAATGTTTACAGAATCGCCAAAAAAAACATTGTTGTGAAGGCTATTTTACCTTTTGGCGTAAAAAAATTAGTTGTTAGAAACTTGTGGTTACATTTATTTAATTACTGAGAATGTTTGACATGTAAAACTATTTTTGCGCCATAAATGTTGCAATACTTACCTCATACTTCTTACAGACGCTGAAATTTAAAAATAAAATTCGAACATGGTCTCCATAATGACTAGGGAACTATCTCGCTCAAACTACCTAAAGCAGATATATTTTGGTAAGTTATACGATAGATCTCCACTTAAGAATAATTATGAGCTTCTCTTCAAAAAGTAGTTGTAGGCAGTACGTTCGTTGCAGGGATAGGCTGAGCAAAAGGTGGACACTATGTGCGAAATATGCTCGATATGATTCAAAATGCTTACATTTACCACAACGGCCACACGTTCCTGTCACGCGATCAACATCAAATGAGATCTCAGCCTGATTCTCGGAGTGTTTTGCGCTGTTGCGGTTAATTTAATCCTGAAGTCTTTGGTGGCGTTAGATTGAATAAATTTTAAACGGATGGAATAAAATCTCTGAAAAATCTTGGTATTTTTAGGATGTACTATAGCCGGTTTTGGATGTAGTATCAATTTTCAAAACTTTATTTCAATATAATTTTTAAAAAGCAATGTACCAGCGAATCTTATTTGGATTAAGAGAAACTAAATAATAAAAAAACAATTTTATGGTTTGCGGAAGAAATTAAGAAGGCAGGGTCACAAAATTGCAAAACATTGCGCAAGTGGAAGAAGTTTGCTATCTGGGAAGCAGTGTCACCAGGTGTGGAAGAAGTAAGGATGCTATAATGACCAGAATAGCCAAACCAATGAAGGTATTCTACCTGAAGAGAGGTCTACTGACAACTAGGCGCATAGCCTGGATGTAAGGAAGAATTATATTAAAACATAATTTTGGGGCATACGTATGGCAGTAAGTCTTGAGAAACAAAATCTGCAGAGATTGAACATAAGATATTTGAAGTAATGCAGATTTGGTGTTACCGAAGAATGATGAAGATCAAATGGCCGAAGAGAATCTCTGACAAAGTTCTTTGTAGAGCTGGATGGAAAAAAAGTACAGTGAAAACTCTGCGAAGAAGGATAGACAAACTTATTGGACACATTTTGTGACACAATAGTTTGTTGAAAAAAAGAATGGAAGGAGAAATGAATGGGAAGAATCACAAAGGAAAAACAATAATTGTCAACATCAGACAAATCATTAAGGACCCCAAAGTAAATAATTATGTAGGAATGAAGCAGTTGGCTGTTTACTGACCTCTTAGAACAACTCGGATGGGAATCACTGTCAGACCGTAGATTGAAAACAAGACTAAATCTATTATGTAAATTCAAGAGTAGTTTATTTTCCGACGAAGTTGATCATATTTTACGACCGCCAACGTACTATGGTAGATTAGATCATAAAAGTAAAATAAGAGAGATAGACTGTAGAACAGATAGATTTAAAATGTCGTTTTTTCCGCGAGCGATAAGAGACTATAACGGCTGTGTAAGGACTTAGAAATAGATTAGTTGACTGGTAGTGTAGCTTACTAACTTATGTATTTCTTAAAGCATGTTTACGGAGTTTTATGGTGTTTCTAACAGCATGTTTTGCATGTTCTAGCTTCATAGGCAGATTGCCCTCTTAAGTAGCATGTAGAATATTATGTGTCATCGTACATGTGTGGCGTGCATGTGGGAATGTAGTTAATGATGGAATTGGTTAGTATCCTTAATATTCATGACCGTGCGGTGTGCATGTGGCGGTCCGCTTGCATGCTGCATTTTGGTGACTTGTCACCCCCTGCCAAACACCCTAGAGGTGGCTCGCAGGGTAATATGTAGATGTAGAAGAGTGGAGTGGAGAGCTGCTGCAAACCAATCTTTGAATTGATGACTGCTGATGATGTATTCGCGGAAGAGTGGCATTGTCGATTGGACATGTAACCAACAACCTGCATTGACCAAAGAAACCTAAGAATATGCTTAGTAAACACAATATTGAGATAAGAGACAACTTAAATTGAGATTTGGCTAATCGAAAACATCAGAATGTAAATCAGTTGAGAAAGTGCAAATAAATAAGCGTAGAATTAGCGTCTCCAGTGATGGTTGAATAATAATTTATATCGCTTGTCTCGCGGAGCCGCGTCGATGTCAATTGCATGTGTTTTAGGGTGGATCGAAAAACCATTTTTTTTCGAAATCGGTGCTTAAAGTTTTCGGATGGTGGTCTTTATAACCTATGAAAAATTTCAACTTAATCGGATTATATCTTCAGGCTGCGATTTGTAGTCAAAATTTTAAATTTTAATGAAAAATATCAAAATTTGCAAGTTTTCCTGTTATTTTCTAGATGTTCCCGGAGTGATTTTAAGGCAAATAGTAACATATATATTTCTTGTATTTTGCTTAATATTAGCTATTGAGTGTGTTTGAATAAGGCAAAATGGTTTCTTAGTTCGCCAAAATTCGCCAAACAACCCCAAATATACAGAAATGTTACGGATGTTGGGTAGGCAATAACCTGCTATAGTTACTCAACCCCACCGACTTAAATTTACCAAGAATGATTAGATAATAGGAAAGGAAATAAACTGCAGCTATTAGTTCAACGACTAATTGACTACCCAGCACTCACCAAGAGGAGGTAGATGCAAATACATTATTACGCCAGAACGTGCGTTGCTTATACCTTGCGACGGTAGGACTCTTCTTCCGTCACCCTATTGCTCCCATCGCCCGTGCGAGGCAAAGCGAAGGAGATGAAGAATGGATGAAGATGGATAATTCATTTTTCAAAAGAAGAAGTTTAGTTCTGGAACAAGTCGTCAAATCAGGGTCAATCTTTTTTGTCATAGAAAATGACATTTATTTACATTGTTGGATACATCGTTGGAAAGGTCATGGCTTCAGCTATTTTTCGATGAAGTCACCCTGGCGCTCGATGATTTTCCTCATCCGCATGATGAACTTTTGAATACCGTCGTCTTACCAGCTTCCGTCCGCGTTGCGAAGGCGTTGACCTCCTCTTGCACCTCGTCGTCCGTCGCAATCTTCATCCCTCCTAGGTGTTTCTTCAGGGTGAGGAACATGTGGAAATCACTTGGTGCGACGTCGAGGCTGTACGGAGGATGCCCGATCACTTTCCACCCAAACTTCGAGATCAGTTCCTGCGTCTGACTAGCCGTATGCGGTCGCGCGTTGTCGTGATGAAATGAGACCCCCTTCGTCAGCATTCCTGAACGTTTGTTCTTGATGGCGCGCCGAAGCTTTTGTAATGTGTGGCAGTATCTTTCCTTATTGATAGTGGTTCCCCGGGGCATGAAATCTACCAACAATACTCCTCACCCTGAAGAAACACCTAGGAGGGATGAAGATCGCGACGGACGACGAGGTGCAAGAAGAGGTCAACGCCTTCGCAGCGCGGACGGAAGCTGGTATGACGACGGTATTCGAAAGTTCATCATGCGGATGAGGAAAATCATCGAGCGCAAGGGTGACTACATCGAAAAATAGCTGAAGCCATGACCTATCCAACGATGTATCCAACAATGTAAATAAATGTCATTTTCTATGACAAAAAAAATTGGAGACCTTACTTTTAAGTCTGCCCTCGTAGATAAAACAGTAACTGAAAAGGAGAAATTCAACATTGTTATAGACAGAAATAATGTAAGTTGATAGCGCTCACGAACGCGACAAACACTATAAGAACAACAATGTCCCCAGAACAACTTGTCTTTGTACTTCGATGAAAGGAAAGATTCTACTTTGGTGAAAGAGACATGTTGAGAGACTGGAAAAACGTATAAACGGACTTGTGAAGAAGAGCACATTTCCCTCATCGAGGAACCTGGTTCATTCTACCTTACCCACGTTACGCCCAAAACAGCCGACGCAGAAGGAGCAACTGCCGCCATTTCGAACTTTCTCTGCGAAGAAGGCATAGAGTTAACGGAATCGTCATGCATAGGATCCGACGGAGAGAGGAAGAACACGAGAAAGCACACCGTCAACAGCAGGCGGTTAGAAGAATGTATCATGAGTCCTCTCCAATGGATTGTGTGTCAATTGCATTCTAATGAACTGTCCCTGAGGCACATTTTTGGGAGAATTGACGGCACGATGTCCGGCCCGAAGGGATTTCATGGCGACGTAGGAAAGAGCTTGTCTACCTGCCAAGACCGACCCATCGTCCAATCCGAAAAATATTGAAGCTGTTCTTTCTGATGTTGACGTTGATGTTCTCAACAAAGACCAGGCTTACCCCTTCAAAATGTGCCAGGCTGCCAAACTGTGGAGTGTGTCCAAATGATCTTGCGATGTGTCTTCCTGGGCCCATTCACCATGCTCGATGAATGACTGTTGCAGTGCGCACCCTTCAACTGCATGTAGCAACGTCAAATCCATCACCTGCTCTTAAGACATTGACAGAATTTGTCGTTAAAGTTTACGCTCCAATGTCGTTCCACATCAAATGCAATGGAACTATCAAAGAAGCGTCAAAAAAACCTATGGCTAACGTTACAGAAAATGGTGTACTTACCAAGCGATTTAAAGACTGTTAGTTCGCAGGTTTCCGCGGTGTTGATCTAATGATTTCAACATTTCTCGGGTTGCATCCGCGCCAGTTGTCATTCAGCACAACAGTTTCGCCAGCTATCCTGCTGGCGTCCTCCTTCACCTGAGGACGCCAGCAGGATAGCTGGCGAAACTGTTGTGCTGAATGACAACTGACGCGGATGCAACCCGAGAAATGTTGAAATCGATTTAAAGACTATTCTCTGTAAACGTCTTCAAAATCATGCTTTCTGGGGGCAACCAGAAAAACATACTTGTTAGTATTTTGGCAGAAAGTCACTCAAATGAGGGTGAAAACGCGGCGAAGAAGATCCGGGAAGCAAGAAAAAGCCAAAACCAACCAAACGTCACCATTTGAAAATTTGCACCCTCAGTGATCACCTTTAATGGCAAAGATTACACAGATTTGGTGCACTGGGGAAAATAAAAAATAACATCACCTCCAGTAGCACACTTACTTACTAATGAAAATTTAGAAGAGATCTCAGCAGGAAGAGACGATTCCCTAGGAGAACTGCAGATTTTGTTTGACCTGCCGTGCCATAGCCAAGCATTGGAACTCAACTACTTCAAGGATGTAACTGCTGCATCAATTGCTGTAATTGATTATGACTCCTGAGATGGCTACATTAGAGCTCGATTGGAGGACAGGAAAATATTATCAGAGTTTGATATCAAAGCAGACTTTAAAACATAAATAGGCCAGTCTACCCGGGTGGGAGGGCTGGCGGCACTCGATGACAGCCACCTCCTCTTGGTGAGTGCTGGATAGTCGATTAGCCGATGAACTAAGAGCTGCAGTATACTTATTTTCCTATTACCTTATCGTCCTTGGTAAATTTAAGTCGGTGGGGTCGAGTTATTATAGCGGGTTATTGCCTACCCAACATCCGTAACATATCTGTATATTTGGCGTTTTTTGACGAATTTTGGCGAACTAAGAAACAATTTTGCCTGATTCAAACACACTCCATCGCTAATGTTAAGAAACATAAGCAATATATTCAATTATTTGACATAAAATCACTCCGGGAACATCGAGAAACTACAAGGAAAATTTGCTAATTTTCGAATTTTTCATTAAAATTTATAATTTTGACTAAAAGGCGCAGCCTGAAGATATAATCCGATCAAGTAGGAATTTTTTATGGGTTATAAGGACCACCAACCACAAACTTTAAGCAATAACCGCAGACCGATTTCGAAACAAAACTGTTTTTTGATCCACCCTAATGTGTATCCACTTAAGAAATACGCGTGAAGTTTCGATAAACACAACCTTCAAAGTTATACCTTCATGAAAACTTTTCATAGAAAAGGATCAGTTCCTGGCGTTCAAGAATTTTCAGGTTTACTCGAACTTCAGTCGCCCTTTGTCGTCGACATGTGAATGACGAACTGGGACCGTTCTTCTTCTCGTATTCCTTCCTCCAAGCCTCGTCATCTTCTCTAAACTTCCAACGTTCCCATCAGTCATATCGCCTTGACATATTCCATTAATTATCTGCCTCAGTTCCTATTTCTTTCTTCCATTTTCTTCATCTATTTCAGGCTCTAGGGGACTCATGCCTCAAGAGTGCCCGCTGACTATGTCTGTGGCTACTTCAAATGTGTATAGGTATAGTGAGGGTAGGCACAGGCATCAAATATCTACGGACAAACATTTAAATTTATGGAAAAATCGAATGAAAATACCAAATATTACAGCAACCATTGCTCCGGCATAAAGATCGTCATCTACTGTTTAGCGTACACTTTCTGAAAACACATTTTCTGCACGAAAAACACGCTGAAAATACTTCGCTGCATAGTGAAGATCATTATCAGAGATCACTTCTTAGTTTGGTGTGTCAAAAGGAAAACGTCGAGAAGTTGCTAACTTGCCTCTCATTACGCCGGTGTTCATTCGCGTTAGTTATTTCAGTCCAAAGGGTCCTAGGAGACTCAGAGCGAGGATAGGGTGGAATATGATTCCGAGGAATCTCGAGTCGGGAACGTAACCGAATCAATTATTATCATAATTCTTTGAATATTCTATTGTTATTGCTATCATTTAATTGTTATATATTAAATATGTTTTATTTTTCATGCGTTTTTTTATTAAATGAAAATATAATATTCGGTAATATTCAGTTTAACTGGTGTATTTGTGTGATAATGGCTTATATTTTACTTAGTCCATGGAACTGGCAGTACAGGATTTTTATTGTGTATTGATGACTGAAATATAATTAGTATGATAAGTAATTCATACAACTTTCCTTTCACCCGTTCTTAAATTTAAAGTTACCAGAATTCCATGATATGAGAGGTTAAATTTTATGCTGCCTTTTATTTTTCTAAAAGAACAAGCTTTTAGCAAAATTTGATTGCAAACATAACATTAAATAAAAATTTACTATTGGAAAATATTAATATTTCTTATTTGATGATTTGGATGCAGCAGCAAGTTATTAGCAGCTACTTGATAAATATATGCCTAATTTCTATTTCTTGAAAGAGGTATGCAATAATGCATTTGGCATTATGCAGGAAATTATTGAAAGAGAGCCAGATTCCTAGGCCTGAAAGCAATAACTAAGTTTTTTTTTATTTTTTCTCATCCGAAAGAGAATACTCGGGACTTGAACCTTAGACTAAGGTTCATTAAATGTTACGCTTGGGCGATACTTCTTCATTGTGTAGAAGGTTGGACATTGAAAGTAAACACTATCAACAAATTAAAAGCTTTCGAGATGTGGATATACCGAAGAAATCTTAAGATGCCATGCACGGCGAGAATGCAAAATGAGGAAGTTCTTACGTGTTGGCAAAGAGTGCGAACTATTCAACATAATTAAGAGGAGGAAAACGACATATCTAGGACATAACCAACGAAATGATAAGTACCCATTTTCGCAGTGGATAATTGACGGAAAAATCGAAGGCAGAAGTGGAGTTGGAAGAAATAAAAAGATGTCTTGGATGTAAAACGTAAAGCAGTGAACGGGGCTGCATGATGCTCAGTCGCTGATGCACACCGTGGGAAATAGAGAAGCGATGGAACATGTGATCGTGGACATCCATTGGTGGATATACATTGGAAGAAAAGGAAGATGATGATGCTCACGCATTGGAACCCGGGTCGTGTTTTAAAGTGTTGTTATACGGTGTTGTAAAAGTTACCATCAAATATTCATAATATAAAATACTACAAAGTTACCAAAGAAATTATTTTATTTGTCCAATAAATAATGTCGGAACATTACTTAAAAGTCAATATTTAACCGTGCTTTCTACTTCCTGTAAGGCTTTATAGAGAGCAGGAGTATATAACTATGGAAGCAGTCATTTGGATCTTATTACGGATAAAATAAGCGCTTAGTCCCTTGACAGGCCTACTTACTTATGAGTGGGCGGAGAGAATGTTCTTCTGTCTAACTCTTCGGGGCAAAGGACAGACAGCCCTGATACAACCTCAAAGGAGATGGCGCTTCTCAAACAAATTAATTATGCGAGGTCTCCACGCCGTTAAATTGAAGTGTTTATTAGTTCTTATAGCTACTGGTGATAATATGTAGTCATTCATCAAGCAGCTTCATTGAAGCCTCTTTTTACTATATGACGTAAAGATATATGTCAAATTTATCTAAGATTCCATGTTCCTTAATGGTCTCGCAGAATGAATTGGCGGAAATTAAGGTGCCGCGAGTAATAATTTATCTTCTTACGCCTTCAAAATCCATAAGATATAGAAATGAGAGTTCCCTTCTGCATAAATCAACTTGTCAAAAGTGACTGATGGAGGTATTTGTGAATGCATGGCTCCGACTAAGGGAATTAATATTTTTGTTCCAGGCTGAAGATGAAAAAGGAAAAAAAGATTTATGAATTTTTAATTCACTGATAAAAATGTTGGAAATGTATTTTTACCTGTTCCTTAAGATGAGTTGTTTCATTTTTTGTTGCTGTCTATTCGTTCGGTGGCCTTGGAAATAATTAACTCGCATGTTTTCAGTAGGAAGTATTTAATTATTCGATGCATATCAAGCGGCAGTTTGAAGTGAGCTGGAGACCAGGCAATTCAATTGGAGATGCGTAACCCTTTGATGCAAAAAAAATGGAGATCATACTAACGCAATAGGTTTTAAATGTGTTGCCAGGCGGTGTATTTCAATGTGCTCCTTATATGGCAAAATTTGCCGCCTTGTTTCATTATATTCAATGTCTCACTCATGTTTATATTTTTTTAAGATTTCTGTCAAGGTTTGAATGAATAGAAATGAAATACTGGAGAATTCGGAGAAGAATAAAACTCAGTTTGGTCGGTAAAAGAAACTCTAGTTTCGATATTTGGAGATAGCGCTAGTGAAAGAAAATCCATATCTAGACGAACCTGGATTCAACGTCATATGTGAGAACATTTTTACCTCACTGGGAGAGAAACAGCTGGTATAGTAATAAACCTACTTTTAGATGATTCTTCTTCTTTACCTCTTTTAATTATTCAATATATATTTTTTCTTCGGGAGATATAGGTCAATAAATGTGAAAGATATTTTTTCTCATTGCCGATGTTTCGCGTGAGTATACATGCTTCTTCAGGGCTTAAATGAAAATTCTTGGGTGTAGTGTACATTAATTGAATTTTATTTACAATTTTGGTGCATAGTTGTTTAAAAAATATGTATACATATAAATTTTCAAGTTACCTCAGAGAGAGTTACTTCTAAATTGTTTAGTGATTAATTCGTAGCAATTTATTACTTTTTGACAGTTTTTGTAAATTTGGGTCATTTCAAATATCAAAATACAATTACGTATTCTTATAACATATCAAATTATAATAAATTTTACTTAATTTGGACATCTAGGTTTTTTTAAACCTACTTTTAACATAAGACACCTTTGGCACCACAGTGTAATGTCCCATCCAACAGACGAAGTACTCCGTGTAAAATACTCTTCATATTGCACCTAAGTAAGACATTGCAATGAAAAATCGGATCCTGGAACTCGCATTAGGAAGCCATCACTGCAATCCGAAAGGATGAGTGTATCGGATGACACGAGGACAGAGTATGTTGAGTTGAAGAGAGAGAGAACTGAGTGAGGAATTGGTGTAACCATAGCGAAGGCAATGGAAGAAGGAAATAATAGTAGCTAATTCATTTCATTCATTCAAGTATTCTACCAGCTGATTAATAGGTTCTTGGACAGTCGCAATTCTGCATCCCAATTTCTAATACATTGTCTCGTTTTCCCTCCTAAAGAGGTCCCGTTATTAGATCCCTCTTCAATTCTTCATATCTTCTACCTCCTCTTATTTCGTCCAGAATTCCTATCCTCTTCTTTCCTCTTCCACGCTTCCCCAGTGTTCTTCCCTCTATCACTCTCTTCAACATGCCCTCTCCTCTCAAAACCTCCTCCATCCATCTCTTCTGCCTTCTCCGAACCTCTACCACAACCTTCCTCTCCTCTCCAACCATATCCAATACCTCCTCGTTCGTCTTCCTCGCCACCAAGCTCACCCTCTCCATCCTTCTCCAAACCCACATCTCAAACGACTGAAGTCTACGCACATTCTCCATTCACAATGACCAAGTTTCCGGCCCATACAGCGCCAAAGCAGCAATGACCCTACAAAAAACCTAAACTGACCTGTACGTAATAAATTCACCATCATCAGTTTGGTAGCCCCTCCCTAATCTCAACACTCTCCAGTCTTCTCCATCCTCTGCCCTCTTGTCTCTCCATCTTCGAACTCGTAGTTATTTTCAAATCCTCCTCCATGCCATCCAACCACCGCTTTCGTAGTCTTCCTCTTTTCCTTCTCCCACCGTGTACTTTCTTTCCCACCATATCATAATTCATTTCCCACACATGTCCAAGCCACATAAAGTGTCTAGATTTCATTTCCTTCGCAACCCCTCTGTCGTTGTACATCTGGTTCATTTCGTGGTTCATTCAGCTCCTCCTAGCTCTATTCTCGTGTTTACCTACTCATATACCCTTCTTAACATTTCACCCTCCCGCCTTCTCAACAGTTTCTCGTCCCTTTTAACCTGTGTCCACTTCTCAGCTGCATAGCCAACTACGGACTTTTTTTAAATAAATAATTAACTTACCAATATCAGTTATGATCAATAAACCGCAATATCGAATACAAGCAATAATTTTAATTATGAAATACTTTTTAAGGGAAAAATCGTTTCACCAGTCCCGATTCCTCCGTGGAATAAATCCGGCGGAGGAGAGGGTGATGGGGGAAGGCGCTCAGCACGCGACCGCCATCTTGGGGGATTAATGGAAAGCGGAGGAAAAGAAGTGGAGATTGATAGGGGGGAGGAGGGGGAAGGGGCGGGGGGAGGAGGGGGAGGAGGAGGAAGGGGATACAAGGAGGTGTAATGTGCTTCAGACAGTCTCGGTGCTAGTGACGAGAGTTCAATAGTGGTTCAAGTGTCATTCTTGTCTAATACCAATAGAGACCACATTCGAGTTTTATTTTAAAACTAGTAGTGGGAACCTGCTTCGCACGGGAAGCTGTGAATTAATTACACCGATATTGCATTTAAAAAACGGGCTAATGTTGAGCAATTTACATTTTCTCGGCTAAAATAATTTATACATGAAATGAAAATTGAGGTTTAATTTAGACAATATTTTAATCGCATATTTTACAGATATTTAGAAGAAGAGAAAAACAAATGGTACAAAAACCACATATTTGGTAATATTATTACACAATCTTGGTCCAGAAATTGTGCTAAAAATATTCATAAGGGCAAGATGATCATGCCCGTTATATTTCGGTGGGAGATGTCATTTACCTTTATCAATAAAAATCAATGCATGACGTGTGCTATATTCAGGTACTATCTATCAGCCATTAACCGCATATTGGAACTCTGGAGTGAATTCTCATTGAAATTCGCTTTAATGCAATGAAAAGCTTATAAATAATGTACAAAGTACGCATGCTCGCGTAAAACTCAAAAACGAAATGTAGCACAATTTTCAAACTTTAAGGACAATAAAATGTCTTCTTTGCACGGATAACTGACCAATTTTCATGCAACTCATGATCTCCAGTTTGGTCCCTTTTCGTTCGTTTTTCTTGGAAAAATACATGTTCCTACTCATCATGATTTTTAGTTCAAATTCTCAGAATATTTTTGATGGTATACATATCCTATATTAATTCCAGAAGCAGAAAAATACCAAGTATACTAATTGGTAATGTGATTACATACTGCGGCCATAAATAATTCCAATAAGGGAAAGATGAGGTTGTCCGTTAAAATTCAGAGCGAGAGAAAACATGAAAGCCGTTATATGTGACTGTAAGAAAATTAATGTGACGTGCTAAATGCTGATGCTATGTAAAAGCCAGTAAACGCAAATAGTGAGATTGGGGTAAACACTATCAACTTAGTCACAAAGTCTGGCCTATATATGCAGCAGGCGTGAATGGCGATTCATATAATCGCTATTAAATGGATATTCACGCCAGGTTGTCAAGGAAATTTCTTTTGTTGAAAAGAAAGAAAAATCGATGAATTTCAAGCTAAAAACGCAATAATAAAACAAAAACAAAGCGTACAAGAAAATTGAATAACATAATTAAATACTACATTTTTTATGCGTTCGATGATATAAATTTTCCTCGAATATCTTGAGTGCAAGTAATTTAAAAAAGCAAAGAAAGAAACACCTGCAACGAATTCAATGCTTTTCTCATGGGAGTAAAAGTTAACATTAATGGGGTAAAAACAACCCCAAAAATTTTTTTACACAAAAATTCCTTTCTTAGTGCGCCTATACACCACGATGGGGATATACCCTCAAAATCTCACGTTTTTATCACCAGTAGTTTGGGCTGTGCGTTGATGAGTGAGTGAGTTAGTCAGTCAGGACATTCCCTTTTATGTATATAGATTTAAACCGTTATTAGAAACTTATAGTAAGTATCGTGATGCTAATGCCGTAAAAACTTACTTTTTATGACTTGACTTCTTAGCGATTATCATATTTGAGACTTTAAATCGATTTATCTTTTTATCTCCGCACGCTGAAAACGCCTTCTCAGGCGAAAGTGTTTTTTTTTGTTGCAATGTTATGTTTACGGTTACGAGTTTTTTATTAATTAATTTATTTTTATTATGTTACATTTGTAACATGACCCTCTGAGTCCCCGGCAAGCATCGGGTTTCATTGCCGTCATAATGGCCGGAGACTCGAGAGGGGTTGTGCAGTAATCGCAGCCACGTCCGACACCCATCGGATGTGTGACTACGCTGCGGTCGGGTCATGCGTCCGCAGTAGACGGAGTGACCCCAGGATGACGGCCTTCTGGATGCGTGCAACTAGTGATTCCGCCTGTGCCACGCAGGACGGAATGCACTTGATGTTATTTATCAGCGAGCCCTCAACTCCACCGAGCACACCTATGAATAGTGTCCGGGGTACATCTGTCGAAGTTCGAAAAGCAGGTCTTGATATTTCGTCCGTTTTTCCACCTCTTTCGCATCCATGTTAGTTTCGGCCGGAGCAGAAAACTCAATGACGAACATGGAGCGTGTGAGGTGGCCGAGGGGAACGATTTCAGGCTTGGTCGCCTCCAACTGCCTGGTGGTGGAGAAGGAAGAATTTATTATTATTAATAAAGTTAAATTTGTATTTTTTTTTAAGATTTGAAAAATCATACAAAACTGCACGCCGCTTTATTTCGATCAGTGAAATGTTGGGTTGCTATTTTGGTTTCATTAGAAAAATGAAATATTTTCCTTCTCCAGAGAGGCCACAATTTAATTTTTATTAAAGTGTCATCAGTGAGAAGACACAGAGCATCCCTCGGTTTGACGTCAATTTAGATCCCCTCAGCGCAATACCAAAGTCTCCTTAAATGGTCTTCACTGCGTTTCTGCAGATTAGGCTTTTTGACTAGACCTGATGGAATTTGTTGTATCTTATTTATAATAATATCACTGAGATTATTATCGATGGAATTCACACTCACTTATTGGAAACTATATTATGATCAGATGACATCGGTGACCGCGGAGGATATTAATTAACCCCCAAAACTACGCCTGCAGAACAGAGAACAGCGACAAAACAAGAGTAATGCAGTGTCCATTAGATGCGTGTGAAAATTTCCTCCTTCCACTCCTATTAATGGCTTCAACAGAGACAGTGCCAGACCCTACAAAATCTAAATCATCTCCCTTATAGCCCCTTTCTGCTCCCGGTTCTTTTTTCTCTTTTTCTTCCCTCCTTCATGGATAGTGGTGCACTGACACCCCCTACCACTACTCCCTGTGGTGGCTCGATTGGCAGTATATGTCAGTACCTATGTAGAACAATAGAGGATGATACAATCTCAATTTTTGACAAAAAATTCCGAAAAAATCCACCTTCATCTGGCATCTATTTTCCTCGTTGAAGAATCCAAATTTCATGCGTTTCCATCGTATCCTGAGTTCCAAAATGCGTTTCATAGCCCTCTGAAGAATGAGTCTTTCCAATTTGATCAATATTGAAGAAATATGATTTATTGTCATAATAATTGCTTTTCGAAAAACTTCTCCATTTTGACAGAAAAATTGATTGTATTTTTTTTACAAAAAATTGATTTTATTTTTTTTACAAAAAATTGATTTTATTTTTTTTACAAAAAATTGATTGTTTTTTTTTTTTTCAAAAAATTGATTTTATTTTTTTTTACAAGAAATTGATTTTATTAGCAGATCCACCTTCACTGTCTTTTGGTAGAATTTTTCCTTATTAATACTGATACTTTTTCGACTATTCGACTTTAATGTCATGTAATCAGATTTTCAATTGATTTTATCACATTTTGCGCCATTGAGTTGGCTACACTGTTTCGTGGTCCCACAAAGTTTTGGGCCCGCGGAATATGGCAATAGTGAAATGCGATTGATTACTTACTGGACTCCAAATGACATCGAAAGTTACCATTTATTGGTGTTTTGGTGTAATCCAATAGCAATAGGTGGCTCGGCGGTCGATAGTCAGTAAATTGTTTGGAAGAGTGTAATATAAATTATTTATTTACTAAAACTCAAATGTGTAAGATCGGAAACATTTTAGTTTGATCTGGCTTAAAATGTTCCTCTGACAAAAGAACAAAATAGTGTTTGTTTATGTAGGTATGTTTCGATTAAGATTAAATGTTTGGGGATTTAAGTGTTAGGGGAAGTTAATACAAAGAAAACTTAAGAAATCAAAAAAATAAAACTATTACCTCTGACCAGCAAACTTCAATTTCCAGTTTATTTACGGCTAAAGTTATGATCATATATGAGTAACATCGAAAATTTCCGAACTTAATTACCTCAATGGGCATTTCATGAGCTTGTATTATTATCATCATTTCCCATGACTTAATCAACTGCTGATTATATCATAAAAACAATATTATTACTCGTAAGGCTGTGGTCGGCCACAACGTTTGCCTTTTTATGATGTTTCCTTCGCCGTATAATTCCGAATCAAGTAATTTTGAGATTATTATTCTCGTCAAGGAAGTGTTTTGTGAATGGCCATGAAAACCTTTGCTCAACATCCAGGTTTGACTGCGAACCTTTATCCCTATACACAGTGTCCTTTATTCAGCTCGACATCCTGCTCACCTGCCTAGGTCTAAAATTCCTATCTTTCCCCTCGATTGTATACGCTTGTCTAGCATAATTACAAATTTCACGATCTTCATCGTTACGCCACCTCTTCGTATCTCATTACGTGCCTCAATTTTTACTTTTTTATTCAACTTTCTCCCTTCCCTCATGTAGCAAGCACATCTTCATTTGTCTGTATGTCTCTCTCTCTCCATCTTAAGCCCTCCATACACTCGAACCCAGGGAACCCATTTTTATCTCACCCTCTTTATTAATAATAATATGTTTATTGTTCAGTGGTAAACCACCTAAGGACAAATACAGAGTTCATAAATTATCACATCACAGTTGAACAGTATGACCAAACAAAAACCAAATAAAATATAATAAATGTAAATATTATTTAGAATTGCATAAAGATTGGTAAGTGTTTAAAACAGCCTCCATTTTTAATAATAAACAATAAATTAAAGAGTAGATTACAGGTTTTACAGGTTAAAAAAAGAAAATTAGAACTGTATATATATTACTTACAGGTAACATTTTAAGGCATGATTTTTTCATTAGATATTCGTAATACTTTAATTTTAAGCATTGATATAGTACGGATACAGTACGGAAACTGGTAGCTGGGCAGAGAGTTCCATCACTTTATAACATTGATAAGAAAAGACTTTCCGTAAACATTACTTTTATGAGAAGGGAAATAATATCTTTAACCATGGCGTCTGGTTTTTAAGTCGCATTCACTTTGTGGTCTTTCAGAAAGCCTACTCAGTCAGTAGGTAGAAACATCCTGAGCAGAAACACGCCCAAAAATAATGTCCTCCTGAAAGTGACTGGAAGCCACCAAAGTGCACATAGGTGAACTGATATGCTCATATTTCCTCAAGTCAAATATGGATCTGACACGCGACTTTAAGTTAAGTTAAGCTCTTCAGTTACATCATAAAAAACTTATAATTATAAACTTTTTTGGAGAACTACGACTCATTACGCATTGAAAGTGTAATATTTCATTGGAATAATTACTTCTGTAAAGTACTCAAGAGTTAGTACGCTTCCAGAATATCAATTATTATTTATTATTATTAAAAGAGAGAGAATTGGAACACCAATTCCCTCCCACTCCGTCTTCCCTTGAAAGGGTAGAGCGGAGTTCCTCTTCATTGTTTCAATTACAATAATATTTGGGGTACCTATTATTAAACCCCCAATTTTCTACATTTTGCTTTTTTTAACAATTGGTTCATATTTTCTAGTGTACTTCAAGTTTCAATGTTTTTTAAATTTCATTTCATTTTAAAAAGTGTATTACTATTTTTTAAAAAATTTATTTGGTTTTCTCCTTTGATTTCTTCATCGGGTGTCTTGCGATTTTCTTTGCTTGCTTTACAATTGTCATTTTCTTCTTAGTATTTCTATCACAAAGTTGTCTTCTTTCTTCTTCCTCCTTCTCAGCATTCTCAGCATTCCTTCCACTTCTTTTTTTCTTTTCTTCTCTTCTCTCCTCCTTTTCTTTTCTTGTCATGCTTTTTTCTACGTCCCTTCTCCTTCTCGCGGTCTTGTGAAGTTTGAAACTGCTTCGGCTGCTTTTTTATCAATCAGAATATCAATTGTCGTCCCAAAAGTTCGAACCGCGGGGAATAAAGATGAGAACAGACCGAAGGCTCTGAGATGCAGCACATGATGGTAAAATGGGTGCCGGAAAAAATACTGAGAGACAGAAAGAAAGATTGTGGAACATGATCCACGAATAGGTTGGAGAAGAGCGGATGTTGCAAATGCATTTCAGCGGGAGATCCAGAGTAGATGATGGGAATGGATATTACAGGTAGCCGGACGTCGAAGGCCACAGAGTATAGAGGAGATTACTGGTAGAGTTGGGAGGATGGAAGAATTATTGGTCATTGGAAGTCGCGACCGATTGATTAATATCCCGAGCCGAAGAATAGTTCAATTCAGTTGATATTAACAAGTAAGACGTATTGTTATGATTAGTTTAACCGTTCATTAAAGCCTCGCTTATCGCTTCACCACCCGAATACTCCACTTCGAGTGCGAATCTAATAATAATTAGTTGAATGGAATCAAATATGATTAATCGATATAGTATCGGATTAACATTGACACAGTACGAGTCGCAACTATATACCTTACTACAAATTACTATATTACTTACTACTTAGTCGACAAAAATAAAGTCAATAATTCTGCCATAGTGTTTTACGAGAGAGCGGAGCATTGAAACTGATCATCTACTAAGTATGAACGACGAGAGAAAAATCGTATCCATAGTAAATTTTATAAGTTTTTTCGAAATAAATGATGAACCGATTTTATGGATCTAAGAACTTCTCCATTATAGCTCTATCATCTTCTTATGGATCTATGGATTTAGGATCTAGAACCGATTTAATGGAGAGTTGGAATTTTTTCATAAAACTTTTAACGGGATGATTTCATCATGAGCATTTATTATCTATTTGTTTGTTTATTTATTCATATCTTTATTTGTCCATAGATTATAGTATCAGACACACTCATTAAATAGGGCAATAACTGTAGTTTTTAGTAAATGAGAAGCAGATAAATTACAGTGGCATAAAAGAGTATAAAGATAAAAATTAGTAAGTATGTAAAAATTCACAAAATTAGCAGGATTATGACTTATTTTATGGGACTTGTGGCGGTGGACTTTATCGCGAGAGATAGAAATTGACCAAATATTTTAAATTAAGCATTGGCGAGGGGTGTAGTACCTATTCGAAAAAAGGTTCATCGAATGCAAAAGGTAGAGAGTATCGGAACTGCCCATCTCCACTCTTTGCTCGGCACGATCAAACAGGAGATATATCTTTCTTCCATCCAACCCCACCCCTGTTTCAGTAATACTTGCACTCAATCCTTCCCTCTTCCCCCCCCCCCCTACTTCTCCCCCTCTTCCCCCTTCTCACCCTTATTTCCCACCCCCCTATACTCCCGATTATCCCTCCGACGGCTGTTTGAGTCGTTTGGGGGAATGAAGGGGCGAGACTGGAGGAAAGGGGGAGAGAGAAAGAGAGGGAATCAGGTTTTTTGTGGGCGGGAACCTTTCCGAGACACATCCCACCTCCCCCTTAATAAAAATTCCACCCTCCTCCTCCCCCCCACTTATTCCTTGAACCGTTCCGCCTCTTCCCTCTCTTCCTTCGCCAACATCCCCTTCCATCTCTCCCCGGTGGACCAACCTTCCAATGGCAGTCTCTCGTCTCAGGGGAGGGAGGGATTACATTGTGACTCTGAGGCGGTGAGCCGCCGCCGCCAGCCAATCGCGTGCCACACCTGCCCAGCCACAACACCCTGACCCCTTTCGGTCCACGGGGAAAGTTCCAAGGAGGCCGCCCACTCTGCAGAGCATAGGTATATCCTCATGCGTTCCCCCTCTAGGATAAGCGGAGATCACCATGACCCTCCACCTCTTCCGAGGGTCCACCTCTGGTAGGCGGGTTGAATGCTAGAGATCATGGAGTGCCAACTCGACGCTAAATATTTTGATAAGGGGTAGTAACTACCTACAACTGCAATAGATGGCGTAACGTGCTGCACCACAGTAAAACCGCGGAATTCAAACCCACCCATCTATTACTATTAAGGTTGCATATTATTTCCTATTTAAAATATTACCATGCATCACACATGATAAATAACTGTGGTGTTTTGAGTAAGAAAGCAGAAAATAGCTTTATCTTTATCATACAAGAGAATTGAAATGCTAATGTCATCATGGATGTAAATAATTTCCGTTTATTAAAACCCCAAATCCACACCATGAAATACCTATCAATAGCTGAAATTTTACATTTTCATAGAATAAATTATTAATTTCGGTAGATTAATGGAAAAAATTCGTACCTGCTATCTAAAAATTAAATTACTTTATTACATAAAATGTGCATTCAAGAGATAAAAAATTAAATACATCCATAATCCACAGAGACAATGGCAACTGGAATAAATGGTGGCATTGACCGACAAGAAATGCTGCTTCAAAGAAGTAAGTGGCGTTATGCCTCAGTACAAAAAAGGGCACTTGCCTGAGATAAACAATGCAGTTCGAATAGTTCAAAATATGAATTGAACTTTGAATTTACAATTAAGTTATGCCGGTTAATTATCATGGCTTTGCTTAGCACTCCTCTGGAGAATGCGTTAAATAATGTTATGACAACCAATAGATATAAAAACTTCAGTGCAGTTATAAAAGAATATCATTAGCAGGTAATACAGGAAATTAAAATTAACATATCCACACAGGATGCCCGACAGTAAACCACAACGATTTCATGCAATAAGAGCAAATACTAGACCACAAATGAGAATTGTATTTCACTCTTGTTGATGACACCACTGATTTTTTAATTTTATTCGAGCACAAGAAATTCACCATTGCTATCATGATAACTACCTACCTAGACATAAAATGGAATTATCTTGGAGTAAGCAAAATCATACATTTTGCAACATCAAAGAAACGCAACTATAAAATGCTAAAAATTGAAATTCACACGAAAAGCAGCCTTGTGGTCCAATTTAAAACCATACAACCAGGCATTCACTAATTTTTAATGGCTGTAAGAGCTCTATCATAAAATTTATTCGTTAAAACATTCACCATGTTGCCTTTAATGCCTTGGCAATGACTTTTATTCCTGTGTAATAAACTCAAAAGGAACCGAAAATTGTTGAAAATAAATTCACCAAGACTTCTACAATTTCATTGACAAAACCACAATTACGAGACAAAAGCAAGATCATTGACAAATAACGATAGCAATTCTCTATAAGGAAATGAAAAACATTCCATTAAAACAAATATCTATTGTATTTTCAAATGTGGGCTGCGTCGGTACCACTCTGTAGTTGACTTATCCGATATTATAATGCAATGATATCACTTTTCAAACTTAAATAAACCAAAGGGCACCTTCCTTTGAGGTGAAAATCATATATTCTGATTAGTTCCGCCTTTAGCTTTCCGGGAAGATCTTGTTCGTATTGGACTACTAACTGAACTACGCGTCTAGCTTATCGTGTCCACAGGGGACTCTACCTGAACTGAACCTGGAACCATCCAGTCTTAGGCTGACATCAACTGGGATACCACTTCATCTGCATCGATTTGCTATTCTACATTGTATTTCAGCTGTTGCTATGGATATCGATGTGCGAACTACAAATACTCAGCTTCCTCCTGTAAAATTCCTTTTCCAATCAAATTCATGCGAATTGTTTCATTTCTATTTGCTTCATTCATCGCAATTCAAAAGGCGGGCTTCAGAAGAGATTTACATGTCGTGAATTCCACCCTTCACTCTGTGATGACTCAGTATAGATCTTCCTATATCGCGTATCAGATGCCTTCTAAAAGGTTCACTCGGAAAGTAAAGATGTTTTTCTCTGGTGGAGACAAGCGGGGCTAGGGCAAAACTATTTTAAAGTTAGGTTTATTTTATTAAGTAAAGCCTCTTATCCTCTTTTCTAAAAAAATCTTTTTTACTTATTCTTTATTTGAAAACAATGACGATCATTACGATGGAAAAGGGCTAGAAATGTTCTTATAATTCTCCGTTGGATACAAGTGGAGTTTAAGGGAAAAACTATTTTAAGGTTAGGTTTATTTTATTAAGTAAAGCCTCTTATCCTCTTTTCTAAAAAAATCTTTATTACTTATTCTTTATTTAAAAACAATGACTATCATTACGATGGAAAAGGGCTAGAAATGTTCTTATAATTCTCCGTTGGATACAAGTGGAGTTAAAGGGCAAACTATTTAAAGGCTAGGTTTATATATTTCAAGATAGACACTCTATTTTTAATTTTATTACCTACTTGTAACTTATTAAAGAAAGAGGTCATTTTGAATGAAAGTTGCTGGAAATATACGATTTCCACTGTTGGAAACGAGCAGAGGGTGGGGGAAAACTATTGGTAATATTTTCGATATAATTTGCTCATTTAGAAATACTCATCAACTGTGATTAATGTTCATCCACTCTAGTTATCACACTTTCATTTTAAACTCGCCGAAAAAATAACATCCATTAATCATTTTGGTCCATTTTTAATTGCAAAGAAAACGTACCCCATAAGAGTGGCAGATCAAGAGATAATTGCCAAAATACGGGATAACATGTTGAATGTCAAATTTTTCATCAGTTTAAAATATTTGTTAATTTGAAATGACGTTCAAATTTCTCGTATTATTTGGAATTACAGAAAAAATGCATGCTAGTGGCCCCTTATGTATTTGGAAACAAAAACTTCATTTAATATTTGCGGATTGGTTCCATTATAATCTCATTCATTCTTTTTATTTATTCGGCGGTGCTACCTCGATATTAACAGGTTATTGTCAGTGTTTAGAAGCTATAAATCCATTCAAACCAGGTAAACCCTCGTTTGGTGAGCGATTTCTCCGCATGTACTCTCCAAAACCTAATTACGTATTCATTTCGCTTTACAACTGTGGAATGAAAAACATTTTATCACCAGGAAATAAATGGTCGGCCATCACCAATTGAATTTTTACGGCATTTCCGAGCTTTGCGTTCATAAAAGTTTAACTTTTAAATTTTCTGCAGCTGCTTAGTTTGCTATAATTTTCGCCGAGCCTATGTATTTTTCATTCCAAAATACCGACGCCATTTCTTTATGAGAAAAAATAACGGAAGAGCTGAAGTATTGAGGGAATACACCTTCACGAAGAATGACACCAAACAAACAATGATGGAGCCAAAACACCCAGCCGGGGAAAACAGGATGGGAAAGATTGTATGTTGATAAGAAGATGCCTAAAGCACGACTGAAGAAATAATGAAGGATGGCGTGGCAAATGTGAAATATAATAATGCAATAAACCGATTACAAATGCCAAGAATAATAGTTCTTCTTTATTTTAATAAACGTTGGCAATCTGTAATAGCTGGCGTAATACTAGAGACCGATAAAATTTTATTTATGGTTGATGACTCCCAAAACGATTGCGAATAAAGTCAAATGCCATCAATTCCGCGTCTATGGGCTTGGGTTCGTCTGTGGGTTTAATAATGTTAAACGGACATCCGCCAATCAGAATCAGTGCCACAAACCTATCATTTTTCCATCCCATGATTCCGCATTGTTGCGCATTGAACAAGGCCGCAGTTTTTCAGAAAAGGGAAATTACTAATATCGCAAAACTCGCAATCTTGGTATAACATCTACCATTATGCGAAAAATAATTAATTAATTTCAAATTTTTACTTTACATTAATTACAAATTTATCCTTCTTACTAATCGTTGAAAAATTAATTTAAGACATATTTTCCGCCAAAAATATTTAATAAAATGAGAAATAATTTAATATTAAGAAATTGGTCTCAGTATTTTTATCCGGAGCTGCGCGGTAGATCTTTCAATCGGGTGATGACTTTACATCAGGACTACATTCATTTCATCCCACAAGGCGGCTTCTCTTCCTTTTGATTTCCGTAAATTATAATTTTCACCAACTCATCAAACATTACAAACTCACTTTCCAATTATATGTAGTACAACGATGAAACGTAATATTTTCTGAAAATTTGGCCGGTATTACTTAAACCTCCTCTAATATCCTGCCAAATATATTTTTTTGGTTCGCCTAAAATCCTTTTCTTTGATGCAATGTCTACACCTATTTTGGAAGTTAATGAATAGCAGAACTGACTTCGGAAGCTGACAAGTTGGGCATGGCTTTGGTATAGATAACGAGTGCAAACCCTAGAATTCAGTAGGGAATGATTTTTGCCCATTAAATACGGAAAACAACGGGCAAGTTTTGAAATTTGCGTTGCACAAAGCTGGGTAAAGAATGTGAGTGAACACGTCTTTAGGCAGTCTTAACACGTAAGGAAAAAGAATGAGTCGTGTTAAAAATGCAACGCAGAATTGATTCTAATAACACCTCACAAGTGTATTTATTCTCACCAACAAACTGACTTCATATATGGTGGTTTTTCACTCCATCATGACGAAAGGTAAACTTGGAGCAAGATTTCCAACGTAAACGGATCCCGGGTGGTTCGTTTCTTCAGCAGAAGGAAGCCGCAACATCAAATTTGCATTTCAAAAGATTAATGGCTCTGGAAAGTTATCCGCTACGGACGTCGATGACTTTAAAACGCCAAAGAGTTCCTCAACCGGGCACTCTTTCGATTTTTATTTCCTTCCTCGTGAAAATAGAATTTGTGGACTTCTTATAAGGAACTAGGGTGCATGGAGCTTCTTTTAAACTTCAAGCCCACCTGTAGAATTAAAATATTCCCTTAAGATTCAGGCAACTCAACTGACCGTATTTAACATCAGTGACTTAATTATCAAACGGAATGGGTATTGCGTAAGGCGGTGAACATCAAAGGGCCCATGCTAATTTCCACTTTTTTGATCCAAATGGAATTTTATTTTAATAGCCCAATGTCTTTATTATGGCAGCTTTTTCAAAACCTGGGAGGCCATAACTTTCTCTAACACTAATATGACTACAAAGACTTGGAGCATAAACTACAGTCTAATTTATAAACTACATAGTTCAGCCAATAGTAAAAATACACTAGAGAAAATTGTTTAGTTGGGTTTTGTCTGCAATTATAACCACAAGTAATAAACCAGAATGTTCGCACGAGAAGAATGAAAGCTGGGTGAGCATTGGCGAAATCTAGCACTAACTTCTTTTGATGAGTACTTATAGTAAATTTAAAATATATATATATATTTTTTTAGTATTTTTAAAATGGTAAACATTTTAAAAATATGGTAGGCTCAGACATTTTGTGCATACAATATCAACTCAGTAATTAAAAGAAAATATTGAATTACAAAAAAAGGAAAAGTTACAATAATAAATGAATCATTATTTTCGAAAAGGGCTCATCTCAGATTTTTTTAAATTTACATTTTCCCTATTTTTTCATGTTCTCGTAGAGACAGATGTTTTATGGGCGAGAAGATATCATATCTGCTCTTCATATAGCTTTCAACAGGATTTTCAGAAAAAACTGCGCTCACACATGGTTTGAAGGAAATACAATTTTTTTATTTTCTGAAAATTTTCAAAAATCCGAAATGAGCCCTTTTCGAAATTCATGATCCAATTGCAACAAAGAGAAAAATTAATGCACCAGATATTTCTTATTAAACTTTCCCTCACCACAATTATTTAGTAGAATCATAGAGTAAGTATATATAGACTGGCAAGGCAATGTTAAAAACTGGATATCAATTTTTGAGAGCTTTTGGAAGAATTTCTCAGGTGGCATTACCCTCGAGGAGGAAGAATTTGGGCTTATGGAAGAGGACACTTGGAGGCGCTGATGGCACTCCCGTGAAGTTGCAACAACACACATAGGTGCATTGGCGATCCCTGTTGTGTGCTTTTTCACGACTATCAACTGTTTTGTAGTTTCTATGATTCATCGGTAAACAGTTGACTCACAGAGTAATTTCTTTTAGCGTTTTATTTCTTTGATTGCGAATACTAATCGTAAGCGAAAGAGCACATAAATTGTGGAAACAAGTCGTTATGTAACAAAGGAACATCACAAACCGTGCAGAAAAAGTAATCAATATAGAGAAAGAAGGCGTTCTTTATAATTCATTTACGATTCAATAAATAATTTACAATAAATATAATGAGATATTAACCCTGTGGCTTTCAAATATCCTCTTGAGTATTTTTGTTTTATTTAACGAGTTCAAATTAAAAACGACATTGAATTCATATTTCCTTTAGTCTCACACTCACGATTATAACTGTTCTGAAATTAAAATTTGCACAGACGGCTTGACTATAGCCTTCGCTCGGAGCCATCGGCTTGACGGGCTTGACATGCGTTGCTATGTGTCGATTAGTAAACATATTGATACCGACAGTATCAGTAGAACCATATTTCAATGAAGCGACACTGAATTAAGTGTCCGTATTACTCTATTGTAGAATCAATACAAAAAGACACGCGAATAACAACAATGCACATCGACAGACTCTGATTTCCCAAAACATGGTCATCGAAAGGATTGCAAACTTTAGTAGATGCACCGGAAATGCAGTGCGTTAAATACAGAATGAAGATTAATAATAAGAAAACAAAAGTAATGAGATTCTCTAGGTCAAAGAAAGCGAAGCTGGTGATGGTGAGTAGGAAGTCACAAACTGGAGCAAGTAGAACAATTTAATTACTTGGATAGTACGCTAGAAGAAACAGGACATAGTAGAAAAGACATTACGAGGAGAATAGCGCTAGCGAAGGAAGTGTTCAATAATAGAAGGAAATAACAAAGATGACGGGGACCTCATGTAAGGATGTAAAAAAGAGGCTAGTGAAGAGCTTGATATGGAGTGTGGCGTTGTATGGGGCAGAAACGTGGACCTTGAGAAAGAAAGACGAAAATAGGCTGAAGGCTTTTGAGATGTGGGTGTGGAGGAGGATGGAGAAGGTGCGTGGGACGGAAAGGAAGACAAATGAGGAAGTGCTTGACATGGTGGGCGAGGAGAGGAAACTTGTGGATGAGATTAGGGTAAGGCAGGGTAGGTGGCTGGAAGGGGTAATGAGGGACGATGGTTTGCCGAAGGCCGTGATAGAGGGTAGGATGTTGGGTAAGCGGGGAAGGGGAAGGAAGAGAATCGGTTTTATGGACGGGATGAAGAAAGGAAGGACCTATGCTGAGATGAAGAAAGAAATGCTAGAGGTAGAGCACGGCACGTGTAAGAGTTCGTTGTATATTCTCTGACTTTCATCACAACCTACCTCTAACCGGTAGATTACTGTAATGAATGAATGAATCGACCAGAACACGCTTCGAAGAAAATATTTATAAACATCAAACTTTGTAGGGTAAACATTGGTAATTTCGTGACAATTTCTGTTTTTATTGAAATATTGTCTTGAAAATAGATTTTTTAATACGAAAAGCATTTTCATAAAGCATTCACATTGCTGAACATGTGAATATACAAAGCGAAAGGAAAAATTAACATAAATATTTTTTAATTTAGTTTATGACAGTACTTCCAGCCATTGGCTATTCCGTGATGACCTTGATAAGTTCGTGATAATCAATAGAATGACCTATTATTTCTGGATATGTCATACGAAATTCACTTGTTAATTGTAAAAAAAAATTCAAATAAAAAAATAAATAAAATAATGTTTAATTTTTGCTTATATGCTTATGCATAATGATTTGACTCAGTAAAAATTATAAATAATCAGACTTAACCGCTGTCGCTTTGGCAGCTGTCACACATAAGCACGTCTCCATCTTCTTCATATGTCTTTTGACATCTCGTTTGGTACCATACCAAGCAGAAACTACACTGCACCCATTGGGCTCCTGTTATCTTTTTGATATCTTCAAAATAACTATGACCACAAACACCACAGTTATAATAATCTTCCTACTTTGTTTTCCTTCCTGATGTTCTGGGAAGATGCCTATAGGTTTTTCTGTGAGGGCATCTTCGATAGCTTCGTTTAAGCACCTAGCTCTTGAGTCTCTTTTCTGCCTAGGTTTGACATTACCGCAACTTTAAATCTTTGGAATTGACAAAATATTTCCAAATTCTTCAGCCTGGAAACCCTTCTCTAAAGATGTGCCTGATTTGATTTGATTGATTTTATTAATGCATCATTTGACAAAGCATTTCTGTTAAATTGGGCAAATTCCAGTCTTTCGGAGGATTGAAATAATATTTTCAGCACTGAATGCGCTGAAAAAGGCTGGTTCCAGCATTGCATGAAAGTTTGACCTGTTTTTGATCTGGATATTTTACCATATGATTGCTTATGGAATTTGCCGATCCTTGCTTAAAAGGTTTATGAATTTCTACGTCTAAAGGTTGCAGCAAATGAGTGGTGTGTGAAGGGAAAGTATAGAGATATATTCCATTCTTTTTAGTCATGCAATTACTTCTTCGGCTACATGAGATGCGTGAGAATCAGTTAGAAGTAAAACGCCTTTGTAAAACGCGTTTGTTGTTTATCGTGACAACAGTTTCTTTTGTAGTCGTCGAGGGGTCTTTAGGAGCGTTTCGGCCGATATTTGTGAGAATTGGTCGGTGGTTGGCATTGTTATTGGCTTGTCTCTTGCAAGGAGATCTCAACCTCGTACTAGTTCACACAAATGCTGGCCGACATGCCCCATATAATGTTGATTGACATTCATCTACATCTACATACTACCCCGCAAGCCGCCTCAATAGGCGTGTGGCGGGGGGGTGTTAGGACACCAGCCGTTTACATATAAAAAGGAAACGCTCTAATGAAATTACGCCTAGCATTTATTAAAGTCCCTTATTGTTCGGGGGAAAAACGAATCCCATACCTATCCGTTCGGCAAAATATCTCTCTTAATTTATCGTTTCTGTCGGACCTGGAAATATAGTGGGGTTCTAATATGATGTTCTCCGTGTCGCTCTTAAAGATATCTATTCTCAATTGCTCAAGCAATCTAAGACTAGCGCGCAGCCTCCGAGTCTCTAGCGGCTCCCAGCCTAATTCGTTTAACATCTGTGTAACGCTGTCCGTACGCCCGTAGCAGTTTTTGACGAATTGCGCAGCTTTCCTTTGTATTTTATTAAGTTCCCGGATTAAGTCTTTCTGCACCGGATCCCATATGCTCGCTGCATATTCAAGGTGTGGCTGGACGAGTGCGAAATAGCACCTCTCTTTTAAATTTTCTAAAAACATTTCTAATACATTGTAGAGGGAAATATTCCTAAAGCAGGAGCTAATGTAATTTTGAAATAATTAGAGAATGTAATATTTAAATACTTGTATATTGTATAAAAACATTAGAAATGGAAACTTATCGCGTTTACTTCGTCAATCACCTCAATCTAAAGAACTCATCAGGTCTGACAGAGGATATGTTGCTACTAAGAACAAAAATGGGGCCGAAATTCACGGAAACAGAATGTAAACGAATGGCCAGGCGTCGTGGGAACCTCCAGAATAATAAGGCTAAATATTATCCCGAAAATGTACATTAGAATGATATCATTACAAAGATTACTAATTTAGTTCTAAAAGCTGCCCAAATAAACGATTCAGCCCAATTTCTCTTCTACGTTAGCATTTAGCGTGGCACTCCTTTTTTAATAATCTCATTATTTACATTATGTTGCGAGTAATCTTCATCCTACGCTCCTCCCACATGTATCTGAGATACGCTAAAAATGACTGTAACCCCTTGGCTTGGTGAGTAAGAACTATCATTAGCAAATGCTGCATTATCAGCTTTCAGACTGCTTCTATTGCAATTTACTGACCATTCAACGTGTCGGGTTTATGTGACCACCCATGAGCGGCAAATTACAACCCACTTTTATCCCTCTCCTCATATACCTTTCTTCCGTATCACTGCCTGTCTTCATATTCCATCCACAACCCTCGCTACCGCCATCTAAATAACGTAGACTCAAGTATACATCTATATACATGAAGAATAAAAGAAGAATGTTTGTCTGTCGTTTGTCTTTCTGCTTGGTTTTTATACAAATCTACAATTTTCCTCTGATCGTGCTGAAATTTTGCAGACTAACATTACAAGACAGGAGGAAAATTGTAGGCTATTTTAAAAAGATCTCAGGGCCCCAAAAGGTCCCAAAAAGGGGCCGGCCCTTTGATACACTAAGTATTGGGTTTTCTGCAGTGGTTTCATTTTTTGCTTTTTAAAATTACTTCCGCTAAAAATAGATGATTGGGATTTTTTTATGGAATGGCTAATTAAATGAAGTTTTTAATTCTTTCACTCGATTTCTTTTTTCGCTTCGTATTTACCTGAATATCATTTTTTTTAGCTGAAAAATCTCACATTTTTCTCTGAAATCAACAATAGCATATTTCCTTGACAACCAGAGATTTGATTTTCAAAGGATATTCACGCCTCTGGCATTTAAATATAACGTTTTCCTAAAGGTCCATGATAGCAAGTAGAAAGAAAATCTGTATAAGAAGGGCCCATGATTGATTGCTTTGGGGGGTAATCGATTAATTCAATGCGTTTTTACAACAAGTATACTCTTCAATGTCTATCCTCAAAGTAGCTCTAATAGGGTCACTGCATGCATATGAGAGAACACTTGCGTAGTAAACGATACATATATTAAGGAATTAAATTGACTACACACTTAATTAAATGTGCAAGAATACCTGGGTGCAGAAGATAGTAATAATGCCTATGTTGCTACAACAAACACAACGCTGTTTATTAACGTTTAATACTCAGATGTATTACATGTAGTGGAACCGTCTGCCTCTCATTACGATTGCGAATTGTTTTTAGACCAATTCCCACATCATAAACTTTGTCAGTTATTTATATATGTTTAAAGGTGTTAAAGTGCAGTTAACTTACATTCACTCATTTTTGGGTTTCCCGGGCATGAAAGAGGACCATCTCTCCGTGCACCTAGAAAACGTTCAGCGTGTCTACTACAACGAAAACAACGTACAAGATAGGCCACGAACTCTTCAAATGACCATGCTGACAATATTCTTCAGGCTTTGTGGTTTTCTTATAAAATAAGTTCAATGTTTTTCACACCCGTTGAATTACAACGGGCACCTTCCGTTAGTTGAACAAATAAAACACTTACTCCTCATAATTGCAAATTTATTCGCAACTCCCTTGCTAATTCTGCTCACTCCATATTTAAGAAAGTATTCTGGAACCCCTCGAACATTCCAGAAGTGTTTTAATACAGCCATGTCTATGCCACTCAATCAAACGTAAGTTAAGCACAGTCAAGAACGTAAAAAAAAAACTCATTGATCATTCAAGCATTTTCAATAATGAGAAATTCAATTGTTTGTTTACACTACTCACCCCGACCATTTGAAATTGATTAACGTATTTTCTGTTCCAAGGAATGAATTTTTCTAGCAAATAACTTGAATTTTTCTCGTAATTATTGAGATTATCGTTATGCCAGTCATTCCAGTTCAATGGAATTTTCTCAGCCATTAAAAACATAAGGCACTCAGTAAATATGTAGATAAACATGTACATTATTACTCATTCTCAGAATGGAAAAGTGTTTTCAAATGTCACCAAAAGGGTTCCAATAGCCATTTATGGAGGGCATTTATAGTAACAGGACTAACGTCACTAAGCAGCTCTGGCTGCGTATGTCAGTCCATCTCCATATAAATTGTTTCCTGCCAGCCAGCTCGAGAATGTGTGGCAGGAATGTTGTTTTGAGTTATATATTTGAGAAAACAGCCCAAAAAAAATACATGAAAGTTATTCACAAAAAGGAAAGGATGATGTTTAGATTAAAAGTAATCGCAATGCATGTACTAGAGTAGCCATGATATATTTATTTCTTATACAGCATATTAAACCAAAATTGACTGAGATATTAGGAGATAGGTGTTAGGAAAATAGGAGATATCTTACAAGGACAGACTTATCATTGTATCTCTGGGTAAAGGTAATGAAAAGTGGTGAATATTTTAGCGTTTTATGGTTCCGCTACTCGGAGTTTGAAGTGACAGGATGGTGGTAGATGGAATTGTTTGAGGTGTGTGTGTTGAGAAGAATGGAATACATGTACCAAAAGAAAATTAGGCTAATATGCATTTGGTGTGGTATGGGCAGGAAATGAAGAGCTATGATAACAGAAAAAGATAGTTTGTGAATGGAAAGAATTATCAGGCAATGAAGCTTTAAAGGCTTAATCGAAGGTCTTTAATGAGTGTAGAGTGCTGAGATTGAAGGTATGGAAGGTTAGGCCCTTGAAGTTTGTTGAACACATCATCATCTATCAACCATCAATCTGATTTTGGTAAGTTTCTTTTGGTTTTCTGCGATTAAACTAAACTTTTTTAGCAACGGTTTCGCCGAGCTATTCTGTCGGCTTCGGCTAAATCAATAATGAAAAATAAATAAACAAACTTAAGCAGTTATAATGTGCAGCATGATTAATTAATACTTTAGTTTTTCAAAAGTCTTTTCCACGTGTAAGGAAGTTTGTAGCCATTTTCTCTGTTTAGGTCTTTTTTCTATTTCAATAGCTTACCTGATGATTCGTGAATAGTAGCTAATTTCATTTAATTTTCACATAATTTTTTCAGCAAAATAGGTCTCCTTTCTTAACTAATTTCTCTTTCTGGAAGATCAATTGGACGCGGAAAATAACCATTGAAGAATTCACACTGGAGAGCAAGGGAGAACAAATGTTCGATGAAAACTCTGAGAGGAAGAAAAAGAAACAAACCTAGTGGATATATTCTGAGACGTTACAGCATCCTGACAGCAAAAATGGGAATAAGGAAAATCGGTAGTCACAAGTGCGACGCTTGACGTCATGGAGAGTAAAGTACCTATACAAAAGAGGTGGGACAAGGGGTCCCTCCAGAGGTCCATGAGGATGTCCTTCAGTACACCTGTTCATAAATTAGTTTAATCGCAGAAAACCAAAAGAAACTTACCAAAATTAAAATCAACTGCGAAAATCTACGAAAAAATCCATCAATCTGATTGTTCGTTAACTGTAGTTCTCACATAATCTCTCTTTTCAGGTATGCGCCTTATCCCCGCTAAAATCATTATTTTGAAGTACATCATGATTTGCCTAATCTATCCCATCTTCTTCCTCGTTCATTCTTCCCATTTTTGCTGTCAGGATGCTGTAACGTCTCAGAATAGATCCACTGGGTTTGTTTCTTCTTGCTCTCAGAGTTTTCATCGAACATTTGTTCTCCCTTGCTCTCCAGTGTGAATTCTTCAATTGTTATTTTTCCCGTCCAATTGATCTTACAGAAAGAGAAATTGGTTAAGAAAGGAGACCTATTTTTCTGAAAAAATGAAATGAAAAAGGACCCTGAAAACCTAATATTGGGGTTGAAAAGAGATTCGGATGCGGACAATAAGGGTTTGAGAAATTCGGGTGGAAACAATTGGAAATTTATATCGGTAGAAAGTTTCATGATTTCGTGGTTTGCACTTTTTACTCGACTCTAGAACTCATTTAATAACCAAGGAACGATCGGAGAGAGGGCTGGTTCACTACAGCTCTCTTCTGTCTGGGGCTTTTCAAGTACTATTACGTAAGGCTATTTTTACCACTTTTTAACCCTACCCCAACTATGATAAACTATAGGATTCTATGCCAAAATGCGCAAAACTGACCTCATCACGGATATCGATAACGGTTTTTTGATAATAAGAACTTTGAAGTAGCAATTTTCCACTTTCTTCCATTGCTACTTCTAAGTTCTTATTATGTAAATATTCCACAACATCTCGCCTGATTCCTCCCTTTTTGTACGGTTTTTGATATTTCGCGATTCGCTGTACAAATAACTCGCAAAACATGTGATCTTTGAAAATGTGACATCTCCAAACTAATGAACGCAACGAATTGGTTGTGCGTATTTCTATATTGTATCATACATTCAGGCGTACCTCCTAAAAAGTAAGATTTTTCCAACGAAAATCATTTTAAAAGTGATAAAACTAGGAATTCAGAAGTGATTTATATCTTACGTAAGGCTGTCTCAGACCCCTCAGACCCCCTCAGACCCCCCCCATATGTTAGTCACCGTAAGAAAAGCCTAACCCCCCTCCCTCCAAAAAACGTCTTACGTAATACTTGAATACCCCCTCTCAGATTCATTGATCGTCATTCCTTCCTATAAGTTTTCGTTTTAACGTCCCTCATTACAGTTGCATGATGTACTCCAACTCTGGTCCCGAATCCACTTTACAGAATTCAATTATTTGTCAGACTTTGGCGCAAGGTAAGTTTGACGCTAACTCATGCAACAGCAGCTTGGAGACGCAGGCTTAGGGACGCCGTCGGGTGATGTTTGCCGCGTCGGGGGTCCTTTGAGTCACCCGGTGTGCGACACGGCTGATGCCGGCCGTGTTCCGAGCACTCCGGGACGCGTGCCGGTCGACTAGTGGGCGGGATATCGTGGGAGTGGTTCTGCCGCCGGCTGGGGTCAGCAGGCATTCCATTCCTGACGGAGGCAAATTCCTCATGTTGAGAAAGCAAACATTTTTAATGTGGAACTCACGCCATTTTTCTCATTTGGGATGCTTTGGACTATTATTTGGTGATATACTCCTCAAGGTAGGTTTTGATGAACCATTACTCCCATTATCTACATCTACAACGACAAAATACCCTGCAAGCCACTTCAAGGGTGTGTGATAGTGGGTGTCACCGTCACCACCGAGGCACTAACATGCATTACACTATACCCTAAAGTTAGTGTAACTACGACTAATTATGCATTAGCATAAATCGCTAATGCTTGTCACGAGACGAAGCCTAACAAGCATGCACTACTAAACTACAGATATTATCACAATGGAGAGGGGCCATTAATATATATGTATTTTGCAACTACACAAATGGACAGAGACTCAAGACTTATGTAGAAAACATTCACGACGTGCTGCTAGTACTAGGTAACAGAAAAATATTCAAGTTTTAGGGAGTACTACTACTACTAAGAGCTACACTACCTATCGACAAACCTAGATAAAAGTCTCATTGGCCGCTCTTATGGTCCCTTATCGTTCGTGGGAAAAATGACATTTTAAATCTGTCCGTTCTGCAGTCTAGTTCCCTAATTTTATTCTCATGATCTGATCTACCGTAGTATGTCGGATTTCGTAAAATATTGTCAACGTCGTCAGAGAATAGACCGGTTTGGAACTTATATAATAGATTGAGTCTAAATTTTAATCGACGGTCTGAAAGCGTTTCCCATCCCAGTTGCTGCAAAAGGTCAGTAACTCTAACGAGATTATCATAACGGCCTTTAACGTATATTGCCGATCTTCGCTGCACGCGTTCTAAGTCAGTTTCCATTTCCTCCTCCCATTCCATTCCATCCTCCCATAATCTAAGTATGCAACCTAACTCTATTCATTGCATCCGAAATGCCTTCGTCCTTGCCTTCCCTCTTCCCCTCTTTCCCAGAACTCTCTCTTCCAAGACGGCCTTCTTAATCACATTTCCCTTCCTATTGGGGAAAAAATCGTTTTGAATTCTGAAATGGGCGATAATAAAACTTTTGCATTCCATACATTTGATATAGTGTTCATTATTTCTTGGCTTATTAGGATACACTGTAGCATCTTCAGGTGTCGAAAATCGACGTTTTCGTCACACTGCATGAACGCGTGAATGAGACCCAAGCGTTGCAATGTCGCCGTGTGACTTCCTCTTCGGCCGACTGCAATAGAATCAGAAATCGTTGACGAGTCGACATTCTCGTCACACTCAATTTGAATCGCTCCGCGATATTCCAACCGGAGAATCGAAGGCGAACCACGAGGAAGTTGGCGCGACAGGGAAATTAGTTTGGCTCTCCCGGGTCGCTTCGGCGTGTGTTTAAATGAGCGTGACCATTGGCAACGATTTGTTTTCGTGGCCGTAAAGTGGTCCGTTCGTTCTCACTCCACGACCGCATCGAGAGACGAGTGGGACAGGCTGAAAGTAGTTTTGATTTTTTTTCTTTTCAGAAGAGGGCCCGAGCGGCATATGGCAGCGTTGGGTGATGCTTGGAAGGACGCCAGCGAACCTTCCTCCGCTAGCCGAGCACTACGTCTTCCCCGAGTGACAAGAACTCGTATGTCACTGTCCCCACGCCATGCGAGATACAAACTGCTCTCCAGCCTAATGAAGAACTATTGTCGCTGAGGGATGAAGGTGAATAAATTAATCGATTCCCTTTCTCTTGATATCCTCCTTTACCTCACCTATGGGGTCCGGTTCAAACTCACGAACTTAAAACGAATCCTACCAAACAAAGGTCATCCACATCATCGTATAATCCTACTACCTGGGTGAGGAGTAGGCAATGGACTAAGGTCACAATCCACAAGTAGAAGAGGAAGTTATAAAAAAGAAATCGGAATAAGAAAGCGATGTTTATTCAAGAATGATTCGGTGGAATAAAGGTCTCGCTATGTCTTTGCTGTAGGCTTCATCCGTGCTTGGGAAGAAGGAAGTGTTTATGTATCTCTTCGACATTGTAGCTCTCTTTTGTGTATCTGTCTTCCGACAGGTTTCAAGTGGACGCTCTTCAACGCTCTCCGCCTAGCATATCTTCCTTCATCCGTCAATATTCTTCTTTTCTCGTATTTTGTTGAGTCATCGCTTTAAATCTCTTTCCGCTGTGTCCCAAATTCTTGCGGCAGCGTACTCAGCATGTGGCCTAAGAAGAGTGAAGTGACATCCGTCTTTCATCTTTTCGTCCTAGAATCCTGCGAACATTTGCATGATAAATCCTAGCCGTTTTTATGCAGTTCCTGTAATGCTTTGAATGTGTTTTCCCCGTGGTATATCCGAAGCCTTGTTACCTTCTTGTCTTTGACTAATATATCTACTTACACATATATCTACCCCTACACTCAAGATGGATTCTACATAGATTCAACATATTTTGCTTAAGCCATTGTATAATGGTGGAAAAGATCACAAGCATAAGATAAAGGAAATATTTTTCAGAATGGGTAGATTGAAGTTGTAAAATGTTCCGCGGACGATAAGGGACCATGATAGTTGCTATGGATCTTTTCTATGAGATTCCCAATTTCGCTAGGCATAATAGATTTGGTACTCGTGTTTAATAATTTTTCGTTATCACCAGCACCTCACACCGCTTGAAATATCCAGTATAACTAAATTTTCTGCATGAATTAGTAATAATACCTACTAATACTAATCAGTATTTTTTTCAGCATAGATGCTGTTAAGCACTTTTTATTGCATAATATTGTTAAACAATACCACACGTGTTGGGGTTCCTGATATTTTTACTCCCTATTAGAAAACATAAATATATTGTTTCTTTTTAGTTAGGTTATGAAATTTTTTTACATTACTTTAGTTTTTTCTCTTCTAAATACAACTGTTTCAGGCTGGATGTGGTGGAAGTTCTCGATATTCATAATGGATAAAGACACTTGGAAACCAAGTGTCTTTATTCGTTATGAATTTTTCTCTTTTTTTATCTTCCGGGTAGTATTCATTTCTTGCTTTACAAGTTTCTTAGTGTTGAAAAATATTTTCGCATTGCACTACCCTTTTCATCTCTACTCCATTCTTGTTGCAATTTTTCAATCGTTATATCCGCAATGAGCTTTCGATTTATGCTCCATGTATTTATTGATTCTAATTTAATTCCTTTTATTGATGTTTCTCCATATTTTTTGCCAGTAATTACATATTCATTATATTATATGGAATTGAATTGGAGAGATTCCGGATATTAAATTTAATGCTTAATTAGATACGGCGCTCTAACTCGTAGTTATTGGGATTAAACAGCTCTTTACGCTTCATGAAATCTTCATGATTATTCTAAAATTATCAAGTCTTACACCCCAAATCTGTCACCCTTATGCAATAGTTGGGATGGTTACACTTTTTTGCATCGCTTTAAGGCTTCTACTATCGATGTAAAATCGCAGATTATAATAACTCTTCAATTTGTGAAAGATTTAATTGAATTTTGCTGTCATATAATTAGCACAGAACATACATAAAAAATGGACGACTATAAGAATCGTCAAGATAGCAAGGGACCGAATACCTTAAGGAAAGAGGGACATAGGTCGACGACGCAAGAGATGATCCGACAACCTCAATTAATTGTTGCATGGTTTTTGCCTCCAATTCTTTCCTGGAGTATCCTGGGAAGGATATTGCTATGCCTTCCCCATTAGCTGTCCAGTTGCATTCTTCTAGGAGTAGAGTTCTGAGGAGTTCATTAAATGAAATGCTCCAAAGTAGAGTAAAGATACTAATCAGTATTAGTCTATCAACCCGTTCAGTGCATGTAATTGTTATTTTCAACGTGGTACCTCCTTAGTTTCTGGTTTATCCGGGCGCTTTTCTTTTCCGTGCGTGGATAATATGAACTTCGAGCCCTCTCTGAAGACAATTAGAATCAACGTAATAAAGATCTAATAAAGGAGTCTGAAATTCAACTATTGCAGTAAGACCCAATCAGATATCTACATGTAATTGTCAACAAAAATCTAATGTTGCATGTTGTTCTGGAGTCAAAATATTTTATATAAATTATAAATAAGGGGAAACTAGAGGGCCGATCACATATCCTTGCGGGACGCTGGATTTCACTAAGTCTGGGTATCATTTGAGCAGTAACCATTCCATACGTGCAGAAGACCAGCTAAAAATATAATAAATAAAAATTTCTCTCCACCTTCTCCTCAGTTCGAGGTCTCATGTATTTTTAACTTGTTCCTCTCTCTCTCTCAATTCTTCGTCCTCATGGCTAACCGAGTGTAATATCGCTCTCGTGACTCTTCGTTAAGAGACTTTCCACTTTCGACCCAAAGCAGCTTTCCCGGCATTCTTATCCCTGCGACCTCTTCAATGCACAGCAGTTGATCTAAAATATCCAGTTAAGTGGCTGGAAAAGGATATACTTAACCGTGAAATCAAATAAAAAGCATTTCATATGAATGAAGTTGTCCGCATTATATTTGGATGCCCTTTAATCTCGCCGCGAGCATTTACCTCACCTGATCCAATTCTCTTTTCCACCATTGAAACGAAGATCTTTTGTGAAGATTCATTCGTTATTATTGCGAACCATTAATTCTTCAATTCGTCTCAATCGAAATAACAGTTCATTGTCATATTGTAACATGTTTAAATATTTTTCAATGGTCACCGTAATAAATTGGTACTCGTCAAAAGTACACAACAATTGCTGTGTTGGTTTGCGGGAAAAATACTCGTACCCGATGCAAACCCTCGTATTTTCCTGTCTTTGTGTAGTTCTTTGACCACGCTCATTTTGAGCTAAATTTTCCCAGAAGTTCGGCCCGTTTGAGTGAGTGATTTTCTGAGTGCTTGTGAGTGTGTTTGTGGTCATAACCCATGCATCCTTAGTTGGGTCCCATTAGCCCTAGCGAAGGATCCCTATTCGGGTCGAGGGTGTGTGTCTGTGGTTGTGCTACTGGCGAGGAAGTAACATTCTCGTAAACCACCACAGGAGGGTTTTCTGGTCGAGAGGTTGTGGTTGGTCACTGGCGTGGGATTGCTCCTTTTTCCGCAAACCAACACAGCAATTGTTTGTATAATTTTGACGAGTGGTGCCAATTTACTACGGCCATTGGAGATTTTTTCATGCTCGTTACATTAAGAGGCCATAGAGCTCAAGTTCCCTAGATTTCAATGTCATATTGCCGTTTTAATTTATTTTTAGGTGATAGAGCAATGGCTCCAACGTTCATGGTACGTCTCTAGATTTCATGTGGAACTTATACCCATTCTTGAACATCATCATCAAGAATGGTTTTCTTTCCGTAAAGTTACAGATGGAATATCAGTACTCACCAGTCTCTTTTCTACTCATCATACTTACTTCATCCCCTTATCCCGCCTTACCTGCCTATGTAAGATATTCGCCACTGCCACGATTAATGGCAAAGAATGTGCAGGAAACTGCCCGAGGAAAAAGGATTCCTCGACCGCGACTTGAGCCACGTACCTCTGTCTTCTAGAGCTAATGAGCAGACCAATGAGTTTCCCAGGATTCCACCTACATTGACAGCTTTTGTAGAATATAGAGGATGGCTGACTGGTTGGTTCTTTGAAGAGGTTCCCGATAAACATGGTAATTTGCGTCAATTCCGATGAGTGAGTAGGAGGGTAGAGGAATGAGTGTAAGGGTGGAGAGAAACCTGGCGCCGGCACTAGACTACTGTTAATGAAAGGAACCAAGTGGATAACAGTTTAACATCCAATCTGACGGACGGAGTACTGTATTTGAAGTCGAACTCCACACAGCACCCAAGTCAGGCAAAAGGGTTTTCTCAATTATTGAAATTACCTACTTGTTATTTAATACGTAAATTTAAATCAACACACTACAGCGCAGGTAATGTCATTCTCAAATTGACATTGCCATTTTTTACTGTTTCACCGTGTTGGTGAAAGTAGCATTAATTCTGTTGTTCACTTCCGAAAAAGTTAGCCGTAAAATTATCAGTCATCAAAATTAAACAAAGATGTCATTCGTCATGAGCCCGGTATAAGACAGAATTAATGAAGAACTATTATTAAAACAAAGATATTTTCCATTGGTTCACCAAACCATGAGGAATGTGATCAAATGGTGATAGGTTGTAAAAGAGTTAGCATTAGGAGCGAAGAATGAAAAGAAAGCACATTTCAAAGCGAAACGTGACTAATTACACTCCTTTAACATAATGGTGTCAGTTGGCGTGTCCGTATTTTTACGGTATTTATCGATATTTTAACGTCAATCGTTTACTGTCTCCATTTACATACATTATTTTATATGCCTTTACTTATTTCTTCCGGTAAAGCGAACTGCCTTTGCCACTTTAGAACTAAAATTTAGATATGCCTAGTGTCGTTGGGTGTTTTCAGTTTAAAATATTGACTTTGTAGCTATTAGCAACGGAGTATTGAATCAAGTCTCTCAGCTAGTTTTAGTTATATGCATCCATTTCACATGCGGTTTTTTCCTCTCAGGGAAATTACCTCGGGCCAGGAAGCAGTTTAGATAAGTTTAAAATGCCTATGCGCCGGGGAGAGATGATCTATATTCCACTTACCTTGAGTATACTGCTCTTTAAAACAAACGAACAAAATGTATTCCGTAGACATTAATTCTGTCCATCTCCATTCCTTGGAGTGCATTACATTAGCTTCATTATTTTTAGGTCGCATTCATCTGCGATCCGAAGGATTCATTACGGGGTCACGCAAAATTTTTCTACCATTTTCAACTCAGCTTAAATGTAGTCTTTAAGATGGCTGTGCAAAGCAATTTGTGGTCTCGGGGAGGCGTTGAAATCTTAAGTACCCCTTGACTACTTCGCCTTTCGCTCCGCTTCCTCGGCTGCCTGATAAAATATCGACCGAAGCATCAGACAGGTTGGGCTTCAGGGGTTTTTAAAATACACTCCTTCGGTATCAGTATAGGATGTTCACGTCCGGCAAAAATTCCCGGTAATATTTTCGCTCCGTAGATCGACAATGTTAGGTCTTCCTATTGAAGAATCCCAACTCAGTTCCAAGTGACTGGGAGCTCTTCGAGCAACAATGAATACAAAGATCCATAAAATGCTTGATGCTTCCCAACTGGCTTCTGTAGAGTTGCTCCTGCATATTAGTTAGTGAGTGTAGTAAAGGATTATTTTTAGAAAAACTAACATAGAAGAAACGTTAGACTTATTTTATAGTTCCTTTCCGTCCATTGTAGCGTTAAAATAACGACTTACTGTGAAACTATGGTTAACTTAAGAAAAAATATGCAAACTATCAAATGGAACTTTGAATTAGCATTAATTTAAGTTAAAGGCTTATTGTCGCTGTTTACCTAAAGCTATTTTAATCGTTCTTCAGGGAATGTTTGAATCCATCATTGGAGGAAAAGATTGAGAGAGGAGAACATAAAATTTCGATTCCAATCAACTTAAATATAACCGATTTTCAAAACAATACAATGCATCATTTCATCAATCAATGAACAATAACTCAATCAAATGGCTTCCAGTATGTCCTATATTTTATGAACACTCTTGGGTTGCTATGGTAATTTTAAGTTAATTACTCAATTAGTTTTAGCGTCATTTTGTTTAGTTAATCCTGGCGTTAGTGCTTAGGGCTTAATGCATGAAAAAGAATTGTATGAGGGAACGTAGAAATATCAGCAGGAAAGGAATAGCCAAGTCATGAAAATTGACAGCGTGAGGAGCGACTAGGTTTTCACTCAGGTGATTTGGTTCAAATTGAAAATCCCAGCATTCAGTTTTATATTATATCGGCTAAAATTCTTTTATTAGATGGATACTTTTCCACTTTGTAATAAAATGAAGCACACTATGTAGCAATTTTACACAAGGCATCTCTGTCACTCTAGTTGATATTTTTCTTATCTAGAAAACTATCCCCTTGGTAATTCATCGCTCAACATATCACAATAATGCGTTTAGCATGATAATGGGCCTACACATTGAGTTTATTAAACTGGCATTCAAAACTTTTTGTTATCTAAATACGATATTAGACCGAATGGGTCTTTTACAGCCTTTATTACTGAAGATTCGGTTAGATATCACGTGATTAATTATATGGCTATCTCAAGTCAGAAGAAGTTTAATCCATCGCTCCAGAGAGCCAACCTGCAAGAACTTGCCTGCGATCATTGGCTGCATCAAATTCCTCAGCCTCTTCCTGCGTTCAATTATTTTTATGGCATCTATGGACACACAACCATTTTGAACAGTCGAAAGGATTTGCCTCGTTCCACAACTATATCAGCCATCTTCTCTCCACCCTCATCTTAAAAAAAAGTAAGCGAGAACTGCTTGTAAAATAAAAAGTAGTAAAATGAGGAATAGTTTTGATGTTCTGCCACCCGCTTACATCCGCCCGTGGCGTGGCGTCAAGGGGCTTCCTCCCTGAGTGTTTATGATCGCCAGGCGGCAAGGTGTTAACGCCTTGCTTTGACAAGCGCGGGCATGCGACGACAGCCAACCTGAATCCGTGAAGGAGGCGGTTGGAGAGTTTTAAAAGAGTGAGAAAAAAACAAATGAGAGGCTTAACGGAGCCACGCGGCCTTAAAAGAAGTTGAATCACGACTACGTGAGCGAAAACAAAAGAGGAACAACTCCTTTTTATATTCGTCATCACCGTCATCGGCAGTAGCCGTCGTCGATCCAAAGGTTGGTTGACTGCAGCTCTTCGCTCCAATCTTCTTCCACTTGTAAAAGCGTATCAGGCTTAAATTTGTGGAAATACTTTGTCCATTTCAAATAAAAGAGTATTGGTAAATTTCCACACAGTATATTTAAGAAACACAGTTAAAACACACCACCGGCCAAGGTTTCGGCACGTAATGCCATTATCAAGGAACAACTTTCTCAGAAATTCCACCATATATACCCCGAGATAGAGGCGAGGAGGGAGGGTGATAATGGCACTACGTGCCGAAACCTTGGTCGGTGGTGTGTTTTAACTGTGTTTCTTAAAAGTATACTGTGTGGAAATTTACCAATACTCTTTTATTTGAAATTTACGTCTTCCACTTACCTGGTTCACATTAACTGCGTTGGAAAAAACTAATCCCATTTAATAACATGACTTAAAACTTATCGCAGCTGATGGTCACCTGGATGACCGAAATGCATGCATAGGAGTTTATTTCCTCTGCTTCTATGGACAAATTTGTTTAATCTTTAATTTTAATATTTTAAACCTATCTCAATCGTCTCAGGCTCAACTTTGAGGAAGTTCATTTTATAAATAAAAAGGAAAACTTTGTCTTATTCCATCTTCAGGTACATCATATCATCTTCAGGTACAAAGAGTTTGGACAAAAACATGAGCCATATATACCATCCAAGGTACTACGTCAACGTCATTCAGGGTATCCCAAACTACGTCAACGTGAATACATCGCAACATTGTATCCTTTTCCACCCCCTCCCACCTCCCTGCTTCCCCCCCCCTCCCCTCCCCAACGCCTACCCTGGATGATATATATGGGTCATGTTTTTGTCTTTATTTGTACCTGAAGATGACGCCGCTGCGTCGAAACTAGTTACATTCAAGTATTCTACCAGCTGATTGGTAGGTTCTTGGACAGTCCCCATTCCGCATCCCAACCTCATAGTCATTGTCTAGCTTAGTACCGGAATATAATTTGGTGGAATAAAACAAAGTTTTCCTTTTCATTTATAAAAAAACTTACCTTGAGATGGTTCAACTTGAGAATGCAAATCAGTTACGGCATTCACTACGCCACTTGATAACAAAACTTAATGCTCAGGAGATGGCTCACGCTCTTATGGAAAGTTATGCTATTAAATAGCCAATCGCAAAGAAGATTTGTGTTGTGTTTTGTATGAATACTTGTGTTAAAAAATAAAAAGCCACCTTGGCGTGTAAATATGGGCCACAAACGAAGGGAAGCTGAAAAGCAGAATTAAAGAATATTTTCTAAAGATGGAGTCGCTTCTCATTCAGATGATTCGCAAGCGACCACATAGTTGCAATAAAAAAAGATCGCAATTTAAAATATTATAACCATTCTTAGTGATTTTTCGTCATAAAATAATGAACCCTGTTGATAAACTTAAGGAAAGACATATTCTCAATGGTAGGCTAGAAGACGTGGGAAATAGGCATCCTCAGCTTAGGTCAAGTCATGTTCTTTCTTCTTCTGACTAACCATAATCGCTCCTCTACCCATATTTCTCCCAGACACGGCTCAAGCAATTAATTTTCTCCACCTACTCAAGTTCGTACCTCCATACTTCAAATATTTCAAGACTTTCTTTCAGACTTTATTCAATCTCGCTCACTTTCTACGAGAAATTCTCATAATTTAGGATTTTTTATATTAATCAGCATTACATACCTTTCGCATTGATTCGCAAAAGGCGTCTATTTAGTGACTGTAACCTTTTGGATAACTGGCTAAGCTTAAGTTTGAAGTCATCCAGCAATGAATTCTAAGTATTCATCGCATGCAACAAATATTTATGTTGTGATAATCCGTCTTCATTTAATTATGTTTTCAGGCGGAAACTTTTACAAACCACAGGAAAATTGAAGCTACATGACCCTTGGTGAAGTGATATTTCGCTCAAACTACCTTAAAAGATAGAACAATGGTGTTTGTGAAGTTGCTACTAACCTCTGGTATCGCAAATATAAGCGCGCCACTTCGCTAAAAATACAGCATTTTGAATGGAGAATGGACTCAGTGACGGGGAGAGGTACGAAATGCTCAGCCATTGACCCTTCACCTATGAATTCAACCATTTTTTGAGTTTGTTGGTTTATAGAATTTTTGCGATCGTGATTACTTACTGAGGATGATTTCATACGCGTACCTTCCTCTGTGGGCTTTTGTGTTCCTCGAGTTTTTGCCTTCCCTAATTCCGCCCAAAATACTAATCATTCATCTTTCTCACTTCCCGATAGTGGTGGCACTAAAAGAACACAACAGTTTCATTGCAACTGTTTCCCGACCGAAATAGTTTCAAGACGAAACAATTCCGCGAAACACCCTGTTGCGGACAAAAGCTAGATGCACACCAAACAACATTCGATCGATCGGCGCTCTTAAAACATGGCTGGTAGTTCTGTATCCTATACAATATGAAATCATTCACTTAAAAAAAAGAAAACAATTTAATTTGGATTCGTGAAAAATAGGTACTTCACTGTTCTAATTCTATCTGCAACTGTTGAGATAAATGTAAACATGTTCTCAGGCTGTTTGTGTAGTTACAGCAACAATGTAAACAGATAAGAGTTGATTTGATAAATGGTTTACAGACAAAAGTCCTGTGTGTATTTAATACTAAAAAAAAGGGCTCCACAAATAACCAAATAATCTCTGCTAACCTCAAAAGGTTATGGGCCCAGAGTTCACAGAGCAATAAGTGCAGTAAAATTGAGAAATATGAAGAAAAACGGAAAGATAAAAATAAATAATAAAAGAAATGGCGACGTCGATTGAAGATGCAACGCACATTAAGAGACTGAAGGGCACATCAACATACGGAATGTGGTCTTTTCAAATAAGAATTCTATTTAGAGCAAAATAAATGATTGAAATAATAGGTGACGACTTAAACGAGAAAAAAGAAATGACTCAAGATCAAACACGTCGATGGAATACAAAAGATGCCAAGGCCCAACACTATATTGTGTCTACACTAGAAGAATCAGTGGTCCAACATATAATGACATGTACAACGGCCAAACAGATGTTTGATAAACTCAATTTAATATACGAAAAGGACACAGAGACACAAAAATGTCAGCTCCTTCAAGAATTCTACGCATATAAGTATGAAAGATCAAAGGACGTCATGACAAATATGAACAATCTACAAAACATTGCCTACAGATTTAACGGACTCAAACAACCCATTGATGACCTGATGATTATGACGAAGATGATGTCCATCCTCCTGAAGACTACAAACATTTTTCCAGCGCATGGGATTCCGTGAGAGGACCGGAAAAAAACAATTGAAGACCTGTGTGCGCGACTTCAAATGGAGGAAGCAAAGTTGAAGACGGAGAACAACGAGAAAAATACGGGGGTGATATCATTCGCTGCAAATTACAAAACCGGTAAAATTAAGTATAAAAATAGTGTGTTTTTCATCTAAAGAAAAAGGTCATATAAAAAGTAAATGTCCTAAAAGAGGGTGTGCAATATGTAAAAGGACAAATCATACAGAAAAGGACTTCTTAACAAACAAGTGGATATTTAAAAATTTATTAAATTATGTACTGTGTGTATTTAATACTAAAAAAGGGCTCCACAAATAACCAAATAATCTCTGCTAACCTCAAAAGCAACGACGGGTGGATATGTGTTGGCTGAATAAACCAGCAACCACCTGCAACAGACTAAAACCCAACAAATTGCAGCTTATAAGGGCAACGCAGCCACACATGCAGTGCAACTGGAACAGAATAGAAGACGAAACAGTCTCAACTTCAGCTATCAGTTGCCGCTGCACATCACAGAGCGTAACTGCGGCACGATCACGAAACTAACCTGTTGTTTGCAACATTTATTTGAAACAGTTGTCTGCCGAAACAGTTGCGGCTGCAACCGTTTCGCTCCGACAATACTTCATTCCACCACTACTTCCTGAGAATTCTCCTCTTCCATCGCCTCTTCAACTCTCTTCTCCAACTACTTGTTCCTCTTTTGCTGCATATCTCTGCCAGCATAGACTTCAACGTCATTTGACTGTTAAATATGCACACATTTTTAGAAATTGGCATTTAATATTGACTCATTCAAGTGGTTGGTTGGCTATGGTACTAAAAACCTGCTGACCCACCACAATCACGGAAACCTTCTTACATGGGTGCGATAATTATTATAGGCGATATTACAGACATTTTTTACCTAGTTTTTACGCGAAATGGGAGTCATATAGCTGAGTCATATAGCTTGCTGAGAGGGGTCGAATCACGCTTGAAAATATGAAACATACGTATGGAAGGATTGCGGCATGACAAGTTTTAAAAATGCCTATTTTATATAAAACTGAATAGAGATTTTTTTTTAATTGGAAATATATCTTTAAAATCCTCAATCTTTATTGTTAAATTTACTTACTAAAAATCTATGCTTGCTTTAATTTCCCGTAATGCCTATTGCATCCTCATCATGAAGAGTCAAGAGTATTGGTTTGTTGCAGCTTTCCACTCCGTTATCTTCTGATCTGACCGCTTCGTTCCTTCATAAATATCCATTTTGATAATCCTCATAATTTAATTAATTTTTTCTCTCCTTGCTCCTCTACGGCAACTCTTCACACTCGTTGCTGCTTCCAGTTTTTTTTAAGGAGGCTGTTGGGTCTCATGTGATGAGGAGGCCGAGTGATTAAGGCGTTGTACTGCTAATCCAATGTGCTCTGCACGCGTGGGTTCGAATCCCATCCTCGGAGATCTTTTTAAGGGAGCGTGGTGGCCTAGTGGGTAGAGCGCTTGGCTACTGATCGAAGGGTCCTGGGTTCAAATCCGGGTGAAGCCTATGAACGTCCCCGAAGAAAGATTCCCTGAGTGCGTGGTGGCCCCCCTACTGCACCCCTACCCTGAATGTGTACAATTCACACGCCTGTGGCATAGTCCGGGTTGAGATCTACCCTCAACTATCCAAACCAACCTTCGGGCTGATTCACTGAGTGAGTGAGTTGGGTCTCAGAACTTTTTCTATATATTCGTCATTCGTTTTTATTAAGCTTCTTTCATCTTCATCCCTCCGCAAGATTTTTTTATTGGCTCCACTCGTCCATTTCATTTTCATCATTATCATTCCCATTTGCATTGCCTCCAACCTCCTGTGCTGTGCGGCTGTTAATGTCCAGGCTTCACTGACAGTTAATAGCATGCTCGATACATTATTATCCACTTAAAAATAGCTTGATCGGTGTTGAGTATTTCTCCGAGGGGTGATGGTTAAAATAGAATGACAACATACCAGACATGGGTTTTGTGAAATGTGGATAGGAGTATGGACGAAAATGAAGGTGGCGATTGATACGAAGGAAACTTACTAGACGATTCCCTTAGACTGCAGAAAATGTGAGTGAACGAGGTAATAAGATACTGAGGAGAGTATTGATAGCGGTATTAATGTTAAGTCGATAATAAAAATAGAAGAAATGGTTAAATCTTTTAAATAAATCATGGGGCGATAGAAATTACGCCCAGCCTAAGAATGAATAAGCATAATGTTAATGCATACTAAATGGGCTCGGCTCTGGCACCGAATAATGTCCGCAGATATATTTCGTGATGTGAGATAGCTGGAGTACATCGCTCGCTAAGGTCTAATGTGGTTAGATATAGATGTACAGGTGATACTACGTCGAAAAGTAAGAGAGTAAAAGCATTGTGAATCTAATTTTTTATCATTGTTATTCCTCTGAAGCCCCTGATGACAACCTCAGAGCCTTTTTTCATTTAATGTTGTAAAGAAACCGGTTGTTGCAGTCAAACAAGAATTTTTGTTAAATAGATTTTTTAGCTCATTCCAATCACTTAGAGGCATTTCGGAATGTTTCTTTGGCATTTTGGTGCCTTCTCTTGTTTCTATTGCAGTGGTAAATTGAGCACGAGTTGAAAGATAATGCCTGCACACACATACCTATTCGTAATAGTATATTTCTCATGTGGTGCCAACATTCTCTCAGGGTAGGCTAAAGTTTTCGGTTCAAACGCGGTGTGGTGGCAACACTGCCAGCGGCGTTCAAAGCTTCGAGGGTGTCCATCTTTCCTCCTTTGAGGACGTGCGCATGCAGACGAAGTGGCTGATGGGAAGATCTGCGTAGCCTCGGGGAGGGCGAGCGAGTGGGGTGGGTGAGAGATCTGTTCAGGGGCGGTGGGGGAAGGATTCTGGGGACGAGGAGGAGCAGGAGGGGCAGGTCGTGGATCCCCTTATCTGGGACATTACTTGTGCTCTTCGCTTGCTCTGGGGGATGGAGCGTCCGACGACCCTTTTAAATGTCTAAATCAGTTGAGCGAGGAGGGAGGGGGTTGGATGTTGATTGGAGGGGCGGAGGAGGGCCATTTTAGGGGTTGTTTTTTGCGTCGGGTGGCTATTGGAGAAGGGGATGGAAGAAGGGACCGGATGTGAAGAGGTCCAGGAGAGAAGGAGCCGATTGGATCGTGCTGAGAGTGGTCCGAGTGGTCCCGCTTATTGATCGTCATGATAGTAATTCTACAGAAATGGGGGTTTATCCTATGACCTTCCGAATCGATTGGGTATTTCGATAAACGATGGAATGTTGGATATTCTGGTGGACGCAAAAGAGACTAATCGATCGCTATTTTCATTCATAATTAGACAAAATTTAATTACTTGGGTAGTACGATAGAAGAAACACGACATAGTATCAAAGAAATTAGGAGGAGAATAGCGTTAGCGAAGTAGGCGTTCAATAATAGAATGGAGCTGATGACGAGGACCTTAAGTAAGGATGTAAAAAAGAGGCTTGTGAAGAGCTTGATATGGAGTGTGGCGTTGTATGGGGCAGAAACGTGGACCTTGACAACGGAAGACGAAAATAAGCTGAAGGCTTTCGAGGTGTGGGTGTGGAGGAGGATGGAGAAGGTGCATTGGACGGAAAGGAAGACAAATGAGGAAGTACTTGACATGATGTGCGAGGAGAGGAAACTTATAGATGAGATTAGGGGAAGACAGGGTAGGTGGTTGGAAGTGGTAATGAGGGGCGATGGTTTGCTGAAGGCCGTGATAGAGGGAAGGATGTTGGGTAAGCGGGGAAGGGGAAGAAAGAGAATCGATTTTATGGACGGGATGAAGAAAGGTAGGACTTATGCTGAGATGAAGAAAGAAATACTAGAAGTAGAAAGGGCACGGTACGTGTAAGAGTTCGTTGGATATTCTCTGACTTTCATCACAAATTACCTCCAACCGGTAGATTACTGTAATGAATGAATGAATGAAATTAGACAAATTCGGACTATTTATTCGAATATGACTTGAACTCAGTCTTAAGGCCTAGAAAGGATTGGCTCGAGAGATGAATAATACCCAGGGTAGGTTTTGATCGATCATTTCAAATCACCTTTTCCACTTCCGAGTGGTTCTCCCAAAAAATATTTCTCTCTCAAGTTGTACTCACATTCTTTTTGCCTGTTCTTAAAAGTTAGATGGCAGAGTCAGCCAGGTTGGTGACACTATGTGGTGAAAATTCGGATTTAATGCCATGGATGATTGTTACTTGTGCTATGATTAAGATATTACATCAGTAGGGCTCTTTATAACCTTGATTCTAAGAGAAGCTGAATATCTAACTCAAATGCTTCCAGAAAAGAGTTGTGAGGACAGGTAATGGAACTTGGTTTACAATGGCTGCGAAACCTGAAACTTTGTAAATGAAGAAAGCTCTTTCCATCTCGAAGTTATGAGGGTCTGAAGGACATATGAAGTACAATGGGCGGGAAGGCAGAATATTAAATAAATGCTTGGTATGGCGCGTGAAGAGGGAACATTTTGTGGAAGAAGTAAGGCAAGTAGAACAATTTATTGTTGGCGTCAATTTTGGAAATTCATTGGGTATTTACCTCTGGATTGTGATACGACATAAAAAGAAAATTTCTCTGTAATACCACAGCAGTACATAACATTTAATTTCAAGAAATGTTGCAACGGAGCCGAGGGAACAATAATACCAACTAAAATGTATTTCTCGGAGTAAAGATAGCTATTATCTGTCGAAAAAATCCATTTATAATATTAAAAACGTAAGCTTGCTCATTGATATCAATACATATTTCTGTCACGTTCAGCTTTGATTATAAACACTGATGAAGCATTGAGTATGTCATAAACTTTGTACTTCCTTATCCGATGCCAATGACTCTTCAGCTGACACATTCATAAATTACTACGTGATTTAAGTTAAAAATCAAGATAATTGCGTTTATATCCCAATATTATATTTTTATTAACCTGGTAATAAAATAAAATAAAATGGGAGCAACATAATAACAATATCACAAATAGTTTGAAAAATTGTAAAATTAAGCTAATTTATTCGAAATAAGTGTTCTTTAACTTTTATGTATAAGACATATTATGCAAATTCTAGGGTAAATTATGGTATAATAAGCTGGGGTAGTGATTTTAAAAATTTATTCAAACGTGCAGAAACAATTCAAAGCAATAGTTAATTTCGTACTATAGCCAGAGTAGGTTATTGTTCACCTTCTTTTCCAATATTCGTAAAACTGCAGTTACTCCCTTTAAGACACATATCTACATATACAAGGTGCTAAGACTATTCTAACTTCGTAGCGGAAATAACCCAAAAGTCTTGGATAAGCCTCATTCATGCAATCTGCGGACAAATGTTTCATATGTTTCGCCCAAACCAAATTATAACCGTTTTCAAACGATGCTTTCTTTACTTGGGGTCAAAAATGTTCAATAGCTTGTCACAGAGTATCCAAGTCAGTTCTAACATCATAACTTTCCTAAAGAAGGTGAAACTCTAGCTTTTTACTAATGGACATATGATTAGGGATCAATGTTAGAGATTGTTTGCTATCAATATCCTTTGTTTTGTACTTTTGTGTATTATATTTCTATTCCTTTGTTTTTTTACTTATGTATATTATTTTTATGTTACGAAGAGTTCCTCTTTCCAACTGGAGACATTTTGTTGTAATAACATAATGTGCTAGTATTACTATAATATTTTGAAGGTGACACCACCAACAGGCAAATGCCTTAGGGATCACCTGAAGCTCCAGTCTGTAATTATTTTATATTACGTACAACTTTATGGAGTAATCAATATATTATTAATATATAATTTATTTCCAATGAAAATCGCCATAACTGTGTATTTCAGATCCATTGCAACTCATTTATAGTCATTTTATGGACGACTGATTGTGAACCCATTTTGCATTCTCAGTTCTCTTGTCCCTGCTCCTTTGCGGCCTAAGTGTCTGATAAACGAGATGTATAGAATAATAATGTGAAGATCGACACGTATAATATAAGTAAAGGTATATTTTATAGCATCTTAATCGGTAGATCACCGCTAATGATAGTAATAAAATATAAATTGATCAATAGATATGCACTACGAGTAGCAGACTTGGGTTTTTAGGTACTTCAACTATCATATAGAGCAATGATATTACATCGTTTAACGTAAGACCATGATCTTAGGGCAATCACAATATCTAGGACAGAGTCAAAGTTTGAACCCTTAACTTTTGGCTGGAACTTTACCAACGTGGCTACCACGGGTAGCGATATACTAACCAACTTGCTTATTACGAATGACAAATGACGAATTTCATCCAGCAAGTCGCTGAGACAATCCTGCCTTGAATGCATTTGATGCCGTTTCTAATCTCTCCATCTAAACTTCTCCTGTCTCGGCCACCTTCATATTTCCTCTATTATCGATGAATTGTTCCATTGACTGTCACATTCAATTGTCTTCCATAGGTGAAAAATATTCTGTCTAGGCCAAATCAGGATTTAAGGGAAGAAGGGAGCATGATTTTTTTAAATAAATGAGCACGGTGAGAAAACATGCTAGTCTTGCAAGAGAAAAAATTAATAACATTCGACGCTATCAAAGATGCTGGCAAGAGATTTCTTATGGCAGGTACCTTTTACGCTCTGCCATAGGCAGGCTTGTTAAACACAGAGGGTAGATTTAGAACGGTGTAATAGATTAGTGTAGCTATTAGGAATTGATATCGATATTTCTATCAACGCTGAAGAATTGATGCTTCGTGCTCGAGTGAGATTGTAAAGATAAGGATGGTGGTGAAGAGGGAACGCAGAAGCATTGCTCGTAATCAAAATGAAGGACTATTTTTAATCAGTCGATGAAATCCACCTTTGGGGTAAGGAAATTGGAGTTAAGGTGGGTCTATACCTCCAAGCCAACTAAATTTAACGGTCGCCACCTGTGGTTGGCCACTGGGGTAGTAGAAGCCCAACGGGAAACTGTGAAAGCGGCACTGTCAAAAATGGAGTGGGGAGCGATTATCCTTGGGTGGGGATGGAAAAGGTCTACTCCGTTGTCAATGCAGACTTGAACTCTTAAAATTACTACAGTCTTAATACGAAAACAGAATCAATGGTTGTTGATTTATTGCGTGTATGAAAGATGATTCTTTGATTTAAGTGGGCTGAAAATCCTCATTTCGGAATCTAGCCTTCGCAACGTGCCCCGGAATATTACCAAAATATTTCGTAAAAACCAAAGTTTTGCTATTTTTATAAAAAAATAATACCGCTTCATGATAAAGTTACTTCACTTAAAATTTATAAAATGACTCTTCATCTACAGAACACAAAAATTGCAGGAACCCAGCTGTCACGGCAAAGCCGTTCCTGGGTTAGAGGGAAACGTCTGAAACGAGCTTCTTAGCCCCGGTATAGAGCCACCTTAAAGTAGATGGGAAAGTGGAAGGTCTAGGACTCATTTGAGAAAAATAATGCTCAAATAATCAAAAGAAGTACAAAGGCGAGAGACTAATTGGATGAAAGAGTGGAAAGATAAGTGACGTGATAAATTTGGAGAAATTTAAGAGTAGAATATAAGAGGAACCTCCCATCCAAACAACGTCGGAAAAGGGTAAGGATGGTAAAAAAGGAAATCCTTACCCACCATAAGCAGATGGAGATAAGACAGGAAATTCATTCGTCAACCTGAGAGGATTTGGTGAAGATGAAAAAAATACTGTAGATAACTTACAGCTACAGAAATAAGACCAATGCCTGAGGATAAGCAGTCGTAAGGACACATTTTAGGATGTGTTGAGACCAGGAATGCGTAAAAGATATCAAGAAATAAAATAACTACGAGAAAGAAGTAATTACGCACGTTGAAAAGTAAAGGACGATTGAAGTGATGGATAGCTTTATAAACATCATTTTTATCGATTTAAGAGCCATTTCTGAGGTCGTAGTAACCTCAAAATATTTCATAAGGTCAAATTACATTCACGCACCCTTAGTAAAGAGTTTAAAAGTAGCAATATACGACCAGAAAGCAGCAGTTTACTTCTGTACAATTTTTGTTTTAAAACTTTCGTTCAGTTAGCAGAAAGCAGCAGTTTACTACCGCGTCACCTTTACTTAAATCGTAATTGGAAAGTTAGTAAATATTACGAATATCGAAAAGATGTTGGAGATGTGAAGTAGGAAGACGCTAAAAAAGTTGAAACAGCATGCGCGAGAGTCATCAAATCTAATTGATGTATAATTCAGGTATTTTTATCTTCCGTAGTTGCCGAGGATACCTTATGCATGAGAGTTTGAGCACGTCTTGAAAAAACTGCAGAGGGATTTCCTCGCCTCAAATCTCTTATTCCACCCACCTGCTCTGCCTCCTCCTAATATTCCCCAAACATCCCCTCTGTTCTCTCACCATTAACGAAGTGTATTAGCGTTACTTCCGTTTTGTATATTTTAACAATTTATTGAATTATTTCCGAAGATTACATTTTATTGTATATTTTACTTTTTCCGCCAGACATATTTCAAGCGCCTCCAGTATACAGGTTCCTTGTTTTCTCTTAAATCAAGATTTTGGATGCACACATGCTATGCTTCAAATCATACTCTTTCATTTTCACCCAGGGTTCCTGTCACAATTCCGTTCCATAGGGTTAACACAGGGTTTCCCACGCAATTCTATCGTGTATTTCGACCCTTCTCCAAACCTTTTCATGTTATCACTGTTATCCAATTATAATGCTTTCTCATTTACATATACCCCAATTTTTCAGCTCTTACGCATTCATACTCAGCAGATTCAGAATTGTTTATTTCATGCCTTGATTTTAAAACAGCTCGACTGTATATCTCCGCCATTCGAATTCCATTGATGGATTTCCTAAGCCCTTCGGTGGGTATCGCTCAACTCGCCATTATAAATATTCATCACAAGAACAAAGCTAGGAGGTAAGGAAGAGTAAGTTAGTGCTAGATGATAGGCCTCATGGAGTTTACCTATTTTAACGGGTGAACCGTGCGCGCGGTTTACCTATCTTGATGTATACGAGCTTCGTTAAAATGAACAATTTGGACATCTGTTATGCGAGAAGCTTTCTTCCGGAAATTTCCTGTAACCTTTGCTTTTTATAACATGTCACAAGTATTATGAAGACCCTTGTATGTAGTGCGGTGATAAATGTTAAATTAGGAGGAGATAAGTAAGAGCAGGTGGGGCAAATATCGCAAATTCGTGAGTTGAAAATAGCTCAAGCCGAAATAGTGTATACAAAGGGAAGAGAATTCATTACGACGTACTTGCGCAAAATTGAAAGCGCGAGGAAAATATTAGTGAAAACGCATAGTATTATGGATAGTTGGTAGTTCCGAAACTTGGTCTGTGATGAAGCCCGATGAGCGTAGCTTGGAGGCTTGTGAGATTTGGGTTTGAGAAGGATGGTAAGTAGGGTATGGAGGAAGAGGTGGAGGGTAGTGATGGAAAAATGTCGTTCAAAATCGATTTTTCGAGCAATCGATTTTTAATCGAAATAAAAAGCTCGACTTTTCAACAAAAATCGAAATTTGAACCAAAAGATCGATTAATCGAAAAAATCGACGGCTCTTTTTTGAAAAAAATAGTTGGTAAAAAAAATTTATTATTCACTCGAAAAACGCTCATTATACATATTTGAATGGTATAAAAAATCCCTAAAATGTACTTAGAATAATTTCTTGAATTATTAGTAGTAAATATTTACAAATGCCCGCACATTAAAGTTTGGGGATCACCGCTTGGAACCATTCGGCTTCACTAAAATTTTTAAGAAAGATCAACTGATTTGAGATGCTTTCTTGATGATCTAAGGAGTGCATTTCCAATTTCATCGGCCTTAGAGAAAAGTCTTTCACATGGAACGGATGACGTTATCATACTCAGCTCTCTGATCGCGAAACGGTACGAAATGGTCAAGATCGAAGTGGAAAAATCGAGTTTGAATCGAAACCCGAAGATCATGACTCGATCTCGATTTCCTCGATCTTTGACTATTAAAACTCGATTTTCGATTTTAATCGAAATCGATTTTTCCATCACTAGTGGAGGGGGAATGAGGTGATTCAAAGGAGGGGGAGAAGAGGATGAAGAGCGTTTCAATGAAGATGGAGGGGAGGATATTGAGGAGGGGGGATGAGTGAAGATTCCGGACGCTGTGAAGGAGGGAAGAAGATATTAAAAATTTTGGATGGGGTTAATGTGAGGCATATTATGTAGTTATTCTCGAAAGTATTTTGAGAGTTGCGACTTTGTAGGAACTGCCTTCGAAGCTAGAAATCTTTGACAGTATAATACTTGGATGGCTTTTTGTTCAGCTTTTTAACATGTCATGGTATTGAAAACCTGAGTACCTTTGTGTACACATAATGTCTGGGGGCCGATCTTCGATCGGATTGTAATTTTTAATCGGGCGAGTTCATGTAGAAATGATATGTGCTGAGCAAATTAGTGCTTCGAACGTCGTTAAAAATCATGAAGTTGCATGTCCACTAACCACTCACTTCTCTGGCTCATAATTAAACAAATGCGTAATTGTACAACCTCTGATGCAACAATGGTGGTGGCATTTGATGACTACCTTGGAAAGGGCAATAAAAAAGCCTAATAAAAAAATCTGAAGAATGTAATTGAGTACATAGTAACGGTATAACAAAAATGGAGTAGCCTTTTTAAATGTCAAAAATACAAATCTATTTTTGCCCATTATCGTGTAAAAAAGAGTTTTCCCAGAGTCAAGAACTAGCTAAATCGCTTTTTCGTACCCTAAATTAGTAAATTTGTAATTTTTATCTAAATCGTTAAAGCCGTTCTCGAAATAAAATTTACACATGTACATAAATAAATGCATACACACATGTATACAAGATTTTCTCGTTTAATAGCATAGGATATGTTTATCCAGAACGAACAGGTTATGTCAAACGTTCCTTGAAAATTCCATATCTATTACGAAACCAGTTGCACCAAATAAAAATAGACATGGGATAGTCAAGAGTATTTTGTTATTCATATCCTCATACATTGTTTTAACTATAAAAATTTAAAATTCAGAAGAAATATAATAGATTAAGATGTCTTAAAAGTTGGCTACGTAGTTAAATGTGGCACTCAAGTCTTGACGGCATATATCACGGGGTTTAACCGCGTTTGCCACCGGCGCGGCGTATTCACACACACACACACAAGCATGATTTTAACGGCCTTTATAACTATGGTTTGGCAGACATGGTCGTGATTCGTGACCACTTGAGAGACGGCTATAATGCTACTATTATCTTAGGCAGTAACTTATCACGAGCGCTAGGGACCACCCATGGTATCAGCAGATATATTGATCGCACCAACGGAAATCACTCCTGACAGGAACTTAACGTCTAAACCTATATTTTAAACAGAAAATCTGTATCTCGTCCTGCAATCAGATGAAACTTTCGCCAATAAGTCCGAAGATAGTAGAAATTATTTTCTGTCCACTGTGGAATGGCTATTATTGGTTTCTCGCTTTTTGCTTCAAAAGAAAGGATTCCATGACGTTCAGAGAGTCTCTATGAACTCAGTTATGAATTTTCACAAATTTAGCTATCAAAATTATGTGCACGATAGCTCATCATTACATCTTGCTTCGGAATCCGAGCCGGGCACGATGAGATTAATTGGCAAATGCATCAGCCAAACATTGAATCGCGATTTCTAGCGGTACCGTAATTTTGAAACGTACGAGAAATGTCATTTTGCCATCATTGTTGTAAAATTGCTGCAATTATGGTGAAGGAAGCTAGATCTGCGAGTCATCTTTTATCGGATTCTGCAATTCACTAATAGGAAAGACAGAGTCATTCATGTACGGCGTGAGGTAACTTTAATATTTTTCTACTTCATCCTAAGCCAACCTATTTTTAGTGATCAACGATCACAGCTATTACTTTTAATTCTCTACGTTAACCAGTTACTGTTCAAGAAGCGTGGTGGAAAATTATAGGTAGTCCTAACAGAAAAATTAAAGAAACCAGAGCCAAAATTCCAGTAGTCATTGGTCGTTCAGTCCTACGATCGGTTTACTGCAGTCCTCCTTCCATCCCTATCTAATGCCTTAAGTACCTTACCCCCTGGCAGTTCTTCTTACGTACTTTATTTGGTTCATGTATTTATACGTTGGTCTTCTTCTTGGGACATTCCCGTCTATTTTGCCTTCGATTATATTCTTCACAAACTCACAGTAACCTCAGGGTGTACCAAATTCATCCGGTTCCTCTTTTCTGTATAGTGTTCCATATGACTCTTTCCTCTTCTATTCTTATGTGCACTTCTTCATTGCTTATTTTATCCGCCCATTTGATCTTCAGCATCCTCCTTCAACACCAGGTTTCGAATGCTTCTAATCTTTTTTGGTCTGATGAAAGATCTAAGGCTTTCCCGGCGCGTAGCGATATTGGTGGTTCTTCGGGTTTCCGACCGGGTCAAACTCTGCACCATTTCTGCCGACGTTTCGATGAACGAGTCGTTCATCATCCTCATACCCTGAGGATGATGAACGACTCGTTCATCGAAGCGTTGGCAGAAATGGAGCAGAGTTTGATCTGGTCGGAAACCCGAAGAATCACCAATATTTTCTGGTCTGCTTTTCCAATGGGTACATGCTTCCGACCCATAGAGAGCCACGCTCCACACCAATGTTTTCACGTATACTGTTTCTTCGTTTGTAGTCCTATGGTCTTTGAACACAGTAGTTATCTTTTTTCCATGAACGTTTTCTTAGCTTGGGCTATTCTGCGCTTCATGTCAATTGTACTTCTTCCGTCCCACGCGATGGTACTTCCGAGAAATGTGAAGGAATCCACTTGTTCTCATTCATCTCCTCTTAGCGTGACTTCTACTTTCAGCTTCTCTCTTCCGCATACTAGGATGTGGGTCTTCTTCTTGCTTATCTTCATGTTATATTCTTCTCAAACGTTTTCCATTTTGTTCAGTGATCTTTGAAGATCATCACGTTTTTTTTTGCTATGACTGCGATATCGTCTGCGAAGCGATTCATGTTTATATCTTCTCCGTTAACTTTAATGCCATTCATTCCCATTTCTTGTGCTTCTGTATTGCCTCCTCCAAGCATGTGTTTAACTCCAGTATTTTACTTATAATTAGAAAGATTGAAAGGAAAAACGTTTTCTATAGGTGATTAATAACTCGTTCATTGGAAAGTTAAAAGGCAATTCATTTGGATACTGCACTAAATTAGTTGATAGAGCCGTCGTGGCCCTCCATTTATTAAACATCAAGTTCTCACCGAATTCCCGCATAAATAAGCTGATCGTTTATACCAATGAGAGAGAATTTTTATAAGTTGATTTTTTATTAATATTCATGAGCACCTTTGTTTATCTGGGTCACTATCATTGAGTTGAAAATAAACTAAGAAAAACTACTCCATTACATCTCTCAGACGCAACGGAAGAGATCAACTAGGCGTTATTTTTCAGGAGGTATATTACACTGACATTGAGTACCACCTATGAGAACTGTACATTCGTATCGCGGACGAAATGCTTGCACGACCCTGAAGAACTAGAGACCCCAAAGAACCAGACGGATGGGAGCGATAATAATGGGCCGGTAGGGACACCCATGCCAGAAGGGTCGAGGGGTTAGAGCCAGACGAAATGTAACCCGTGCAGCATCTTTAGTAACTCATTGAGGCGGTTGCAAAAGGCGTTTAACCCCATTCTGGCGGCCTCTCAGATGATGGTGTCACGCTGAAAAAAAATACTTAGGGAAGAAATAATTTTCAATATTTCAAGTAAATCATCTTAATTACTTCTTTATGGTAGAACTGTTAATAGACTTTATTAGTTCTGGCAAATACGGGACTAAAGCCACTGGGACGGGTGCCATGCACAGTTTCGGAGGAAGTAGCCATTGCCCTTTTAGTCTAAAGGTAAGCTTTGGAACCTTGCAACGATTCTATCCGTATTACATTTTCAACAATATAAGATATTCGTTTAGAACCCTCCTCAACCAACTCAGCGTACATTTCTTCTTCCCTGACAAAATCCTTCTCCTTGCGTCCTGGCGTGAGAATAAAATTATGAAAATAATGCGGTTGGTTACATTGATAGGCAACTGACAGCTGGTTTTAATTGCTCCAGAGTGATGATGGGTACTCTGATGTTGAAAGAATCATTTTTAATGTTAAGAAAGAATGGATTGAAGTCCCGGTGTCTACAAAGGCTTTCCTCAATGCAGCGTCCCATCCGAAGAGGCCGAACATTGAACTTGCTGTGCTCTCCATGTAACAACAGCAAGTGGGGATTGGGATTGCTCTAAAAAATCTCTGTCATTGTCAGGATTCGAACCAGGGCCAACAAGGGCCAGGGTTATTTTGTAAACTCACCTTTTTAATGACTCTTTGCGGGAAGGCAGGAAACCCATTTCGTTCTCTCAGTGACCGACTCACGATCGGTGGCTCCATTTTACGTTTACCTCGTCTCCTTACGACAGGTGAGATAGAGCTAATGAAAGGCGGAGGCAAATGAAACGGATCAAGAGTCGAAAGAGCGGGTAAGTCAAAGAAAAGACCTACATATCACCACATGAGAGCCGAAGATGGTCACGTTGCGGAGTGGAACTACGAAAAATAACGTAATTTTCCGCATTTTATGACGTATTGTCACTTAAGTGAGATTGCAAAATAACCCCCCCCCCCCCTTAGATGGGAAGCCAGTGCTCTTAGCCACCACACCAAGCAGATCTCCACAATGTTCTTTTTATGTCGCCCGGACGCGAGAAAGAGCCGAGTTCGAAAAACGCCTCTTCAAAACGGAACGCGCTCCTATAAATGAGCGTGACTTTACAAATGCAAAGCATTTTGTCCGTGACGGGTCGCGCTGCTCAACTTTTCCGGTAACGGGCGATGCAATGGAATCGCGGAGAGGAAGAGATGACGGTGATTGGATGCAGCGGTGGTGTGGATCATGTGGGCGCGGCACTATGCGAAAAGGACACGTTTCTCTTTTCTCTCTGTATAGCGGGATGGGAGTGAGGAGGACTTATACCAAGCCGTAAGGGGAGACAAGTGAATGCAGAAATGCACTCACCCACCGAGGGTAGATGGATGGGCAAAGACCATTATCACTCCTCCCCTATCCCTCTCTCTCCCCCCCCCAACTCACAGCCTCTCGTCGGAGTTTGTCTTTTCCGCCCGCTCCTCCAGCCTCCCTCCGCCTCCGCTAGTCATTTGCGAGTCCTCCCTGTCCTCCTCGCTAAAGGGTTGACTTTTAAGGAACTAGTGAAGCACGCACGTCACGAAATCGCTCGCGCGAAAAGACAGAAAAGTTCATGAAGAGTTAATTCAAAAGGGGGCTCGAGAAAGGAGCACGCGAAGATCCCTTCATTTGTTTTTATCCCTCCCCACTTAAGTCGGCGTCTCGGGCGGGGAATGGTTGGCCGCGTGCATTGAGTGACGAGGTCACTGTGATTGCGAACCCTCTCTGTGAAGCTCTTACTCTGTTTCCAAGCGATCTCCTAAGAGTGCAGTTGCAGTTCACGCCACACAATGTGTCCAAACGCTCGTGATTGGAAGTTCAAAGTTCAGCTGACTTGAGGAGGTTCCGCCGCGACTGTTTGAGTCAAAACAAATACTAAATTCCACATTTTGTATATTTTGTCCAAAAATCCTGCGTTCACTGATGAAATGCGTTACCTACAGAAAACCAAAAGTAAAGTAGAAAAAATGCAGATTATTCCACGAATGTATTTTAAATTAGCATTTTTTTTCCAGCCATAGGAGCCGACTGCAGCGCCATTTTCTACGAATTACCGAATTTTGACTTCAATTACGGCAGTATCTCCCTAATAACTAAAAAAAAAGATGTTAAGATGCCTTTATTTTATTTGTATTCTATTTCTCTGGATTATTTGCTTCTTATAAATAGTTTTCCGCAAAAATGGCATTTATATTTTATGGAAAAATACTATTTTTCCCCGTGTTTCTCTCATACTCCCATTGAACATCATATACTTTCAACTTCAATTATAGATTAAAATAGCGCAGAAAGGTATTATTTTGTTGTTCATATCAGATAAAGAACAACTTTTTCTACAAGTAGACATAATATGAATAAAATGACATTTAAGTCATTTTACGGTGGAACCACCCTAAGCTCCCTTACCAATTAAAGAGTGTAATGAATATCAGCCATCACGTGGATAAATAAATTATGATCGCTAAAAATTAAGGCCATGTTGCACGATGCTAAAGTCAGCACTGAATGCAGTACTGAAAATAGTTACGAAAACTTGGAACCGAATTCCGGACTTAAAAAACCAATTCGATTCCTCGCAGCCTGTGTTTACACGATCCTGATTTCAGTACGCAGTTGCGTTGTCAGGGCATTCGCTGAACTACGCAATGTAAATAAACTGCGCCATATTGTTTCGGCATATTTTAGTGAAATCAAATCGCGAAATGGATGTACTCTTTTCAACAATTCTGACGAAGTCCTCGAGAAATTATTTCGGCCTTGTTATTTTGTTTGATTTCAGTGCCGCCACCGGTATTCTCTGGAAACGCTCGACTCGCCTGCTTGCCTGTGATTGGTCGTTGGACCCAGAAGTCGGATGGAAAATAAGTATGGTACTTATTTCTCTTTTCAGTTCTGATAATCGAATTCGATTCCATAATCGGATGAGATCACACCCTTTACACGGTATGATTTTAAGCATGCTAAGTTCAGTTCGATTTTCAGTAGGTACTGAGATGAGCATCCAGTAAAAAGGCCTTTACATACATTTGTTGCTGTTGATTATTCTTATGACTAATTTATAGCCATTGTTCAAGATGTATTTTATCCGTTTAGTTTACTCTGAGGTTAATCAACAATTTCTGAAATTTCCATGAAACAATCTCGTCAAAGAGAAATATTTGTTTAAATCCTTTGAAACTGCACATTACGAGCTATGTAGTTTTCCCGTTGTGAAGCATAAGCTCTATTCTATGTTATTCACATCATTACTGATGTTTTTTATAAGCTTTTTATAAGAGTTTCTTCTGAATAAGTACTCGTGACTTGTAAAGATGTTGTGAGTAGAATTTTCTCTGATCGCGATCAGCACTTCGTTTTTTTTAGGATTAAGCTTTAACCATGCCCCAGAATTATGCATAACTCTTGAACGGCTTAAGGAAAACAAACTTTCTTCGTTTATTTTATTTGACCAAGTGAATTCGAAAAATTGGCATTTAATTGAATCTGTCGAATTTAATCCATTTATCCAAACTCCTAGGATCACCTCCCCTATTCCAGAATCTTGTATTAGCTTATGGATTCTTTCTTCCCACCTATCACAGATCAATTTTTTAGTAGTTCCGTCGTAATACCGTCCACTCCAGAAGCTTCATTATTCTTTAATTCACTCTTTTATCCTTAGAATTCTTTCCACTCCTGTAAAGCCATTTTACTTGGCCTTCCGTTCCTTTTCCTTTTCTCCTTGCTTTATTTCTTTCTTTCTAGAAAAAAATCCTTTTTTTACTGCCTTCCCTTCATTTTCCCATGCATAGCCATTACATCTTCAATTTGGTTCGGCTCCTGCTGAAAATTTCTCTGCGTGAAAACAAAAAAGTAGTTGTTAAAAAATTGGGAAGGAATTGGAGTACCCTAACATACTTGAAGCACGTGCAGAATATGAAGATTTTCTTCACCGAGTGAAAATAAGGCGATTTATGCACAAGTTTCACTTATTGTTAGTTTAGACCTGCGTGCCATCACATATACGGGGATGCTCGAGCTCGGTGTAGCTCCATTCAACTAGCGCCCGGTCTGGCTGCGACGATCTTATCCGCCCAGATCCTCGCCGAACCTTCGAGAGAAGTCGGGAGAGGTTTGTGGAACCTTAGACAAAGTGTATATAAGCCTTCTCCCGCAGTTCTATTGCCAGAGACCTGTACGAACCGTAAAGAGAATTGTATCGGAGACAATAAAAGAAATTTCACCAGACCGTATACATAATTCTTGGCGCCATCTCCCACAATCTTCATGTCAACTGGATCGATTTCATAACTCGAAGCTAAATATTTTAATTGGAATTCCGCAAAACCTTAATAAATATACCTACCATCGTATCGCAGTCGAAGCTTGGGAGTAGTATCCACCAAGTGCAGTGTTCATATGATCCACAGTAATTCAAAATATTGACGTGCTTTTGACCATTAATGCGTTCTTTTTCCATGATGAATCATCGACGCTATTGCAGCATATCCATCACAGAAATGTTTGTTCCATGTCCCCATAGTTCTTCATTCTCTTGTTTGTGAAATTGGAACCACTTCCTATAGGACAGTAATTTGAAGTACAATTAACACCAAGAACACTAATGACATCGTGGGTAGAAAAAAGTATAAAAAAATTGGTGTAAAACATTTTAAACTCGCTGATGTATGAATTAGCAAAATGTACTATTTTCCTCTTCACGTGCCAAAAAAACACATCCTCACTCTCCTCCCCCGGGCGGTACGCAATAGAAAACCGAAGGCATTATCCGAGGCATCATAGCATAAACTAGACGATTATTACAGATGTTTGCTTTAATATTGTCGCTTATTTTAACGACAAACTCATTTCTTACAAAACAAATTTTAAATAAATCAAAATTCACATTTTAATGTCCCGACTGTTAGCGTGACACTTCTTTTAATCAACAGCGGAAAAATCCTTCGATATCTATCTCTATATAGTATTAATTCAAGTATTCTACCAGCTGATTGGTAGGTTCTTGGACATTTCCCATTCTGCATTCCAACCTCATAGACATTGTCTCGCTTTCCCTCCCAAGGATGGCCCGTTATTAGATCCCTCTTCAATTCTTCATATCTTCTACCGCCTCTTATTTCTTCCAGAATTCCTATCTTCTTCCTTCTTCTTCCACGCTTCCCCAGTGTTCTCCCGTCTATCACTCTCTTCAACATGCCCTCTCCTTCCCTCCAAAGGATGATCCGCCATTAGATCCCTCTTAAATCACTCAAATCTTCTACATCCTCTTATTTAGTCCAGAATTCCTATTCTCTTCCAGGCTTCCCCAGTGTTCTCCCCTCTATCACTCTCTTCAACATGCCCTCTCCTCTCAAAACCTCCTCCATCCATCTCTTCTGCCTTCTCCAAACCTCTGCCACAAGCTTCCTCTCCTCTCCGACCATATCCAATATCTCCTCGTTCGTCTTTCTCGCCATCCAGCTAACCTTCTCCATCCTTCTCCAAAACCATAACTCAAACACCTCAAGTCTATCCACATCCTCCCTTCGCAATGACCAAGTTTCCGACCCATATAGCGCCACGCTCCATATTAAAGCTTTCACCAGCCTCTTCTTTACGTCTCTTCTCAGACCCCCCCCCCCCCTCATTAATTCCCTTTTCTTCAAAAATACTTCTTTTGCTAGCGCAATTCTGCATCTGATTTCCTTACCACTAAACCCATTCTCCTCCAAAATGCTACCCAGATACGTAAACTGCTCGACCTACTCTATCTTCTGCCCTCCCACCCTTATATTCAGCCCCGCCTTCTTATTTCTAGAAAATCTCATTACTTTCGTTTTCTTGTGATTGATCTCCCATACTTTTCGCACTACTCTTCTAATGCATTCACCATTGACTGTAACCCCTTGGCAGACTGGCTAACCAATGCTTAATCATCTGCAAATCCCACTGATTTTATCAGCTCCCCTCCTACCTTTATTCCTACCTCCTCCTCCCCCATGACTCCCTTACCATTTCTTCTGAATACACGTTCAAAAGCAACGGCTGTAGTGGGCACCCTTGCCCGTCAATTATGGGCCCGTCCTATCGTGGCCCATCCCGATTCTCCATCGGCTACCCTAACCTGCGCCGTGTGGTTCATATACAAACTCCGAATCAGATGCCTGTCTCTCCAATCGACCCCTAATTTCTTCAACACTCGTATTAATTTCGTCCATTCCACCCGATCAAACGCCTTCTCAAAATCTACGAAACATGCATAAATATCCTGCCCATCCTCAAGGTTTCTTTCTCCTATCTTCGTCATCACCGCTATAGCGTCTCGCGTTCCCGTCCCTCCCCTAAACCCGAACTGGTCGTCACCCAGGTATTCATTTGCCTTCTTCTCTAGCCTTCTGTTTATAATTCTCAGAACTACTTTTGCCGCGTGGGATATTAAGCTTATTGTCCTATAGTCTTCGCACGTTTTTGCCTTAATCTTCTTTGGTATAGGAATTAGTACAGTCGTCGCTAAGTCTTCCGGCCATACACCATCCTCTTAAATCCTACGAATAAGTGCAAAAAGTTTTCCTCTTCCGTTCTTCCCCATGCTCTTTAAAAACTCTGCAGGTATGTCATCTATTCCCACCGCCTTATTCCATTTCGTGTCTCGTAGAGCTCGGTCGATTTCGCTATCTAGGATGCCTGGTCCGATGCCATCTCTGTCGATGTCGTCTTCTCTTTCTATATCTAACATTTTGGGCCTTATTTCTTTACCATACAGCTCCTCAACATACTCCTTCCACCTCTCTTGAATCTCTTTTGGTTCTACTATCACCTTTCTCGTCTTGTCTGCTATCGTTGTAATTCCCCTTCCCTTATTACCACCCGTCAGTTCCTTTACTTTCCGATATAATGCATCTGCTCTTCCCTCTTTTTGGTATTTCTCTAACGAGTCGATCTGATCTCTCCAACACGCCTCTCTTGCTTTCTTTGTTTCTCTTCTAAGCCTGTTATTTAATTCTCGGTATTTTCTTTTACCTAGCTCTGAGTTTACGCTTTTCCATTTCCTTCTATCCTGCATCTCCATTATCATATCCTTCGTGATCCACGTTTTTCTAATTTTAGTTGCACTTAATACGCCTACCGTTGCTTTCGGCGCTTCTACAATTCCATTTTTCAAACTTCCCTATTCATCTTCCACTGATCTAACTCCATGATCCTCACTCATTATCTCATCCACCTTCTCTCGATACTTCTTCTTCATTGCCCCAGTTAATGCCTCCGTATTCCACTTTCGTGCCCTCCTTCCCATTCTTATATTTTTCATTTTTACCCGAAATTTCATGACTAATAAGTTGTGGTCTATATAATATAAAGAAGGAAAATAACTCTGACTCACACGCTGACTGATCGCGATATCTCTGGAACCACAGAACGTGTTACTGTGAAATTAGCCATACAGTTCCGTCTTAAGCCCTAAATGTTTACTAAGTTATATTTGAAAAAAAAACCTAAGAGGACTTTAATAAAAAATAATTTTTTTTGCAGTTATGGTATGGGAAAAATTGCAGGGGCAAATTAATTGATGAAATAAGTATATGAAATTTTTTTAAGTACTGAAGAAAATGCGTATTCATTTCATCCATTTAATCTAATTCAAATCTTTGGGGTTTTTTGGTAAATATTCTTGGAATTCTGCGCACCAATGCCCCGTCGTCATAGGTGCTTTTTGCGAAAATTTAACGAAGCCTACAAATTTATTATGCCTTAGTTAAGACGACTGTGCATGGTAAAATTGAATGCTTGAATTTACGATGCGAATTACTTAAAAAATCATTATTATTATCGCTAAAGGGGCCGGCCCTAGGATTGATAAAATTGCCGAAATAAATCGTTCAATCATTTAAGAACTGAGTGTTTTCATTCTTTTGAGGAATCCTCTTGTATCCCGCCTAGCCTCACACCTCCGTCGCCTCTCTTCCTGCCTTTCCCATTGGCGTGTGAGTTGGCTTCAGCTGGCTCGTCCACCTTCCTCGGCCAATGGGAACATCCGGAATCGGCAATTACTCAGGGCGTTCATTTACAGCTCTGGTAATAGTCTTAATTAGTTGCAAAGGTGTCGGCATTCAATCAAAACGTAAACGATTTATGGTCTCAGTTCGGGCAAATCAAACTCGGCCAGATAACGAATCAGATAAAAACCATTCATTCTTCCCGGCGTTGGCTGCAATGATAAATAAAATATTTCGTCCTAGCGTCACGCCATTTGATTGGTTCATCGCCAAAATTCGATTGCCTTTTTACTGCGTTGTAATCACTCTCAAAACTGTGGAAGACATAACCGGAATTATAAAATTATGAACGCCTCGACAACAAAATGGATGCCAAAAAATTGGAATGGTTCAATTTTATTGACTGGCACTAATAACGCAGTCCTTTTCTTCGCACCCTCCATTTTTTACCTGGATAGGCTTAACTTATTGATCCATGATTCATTTTATTAGTAAATTGTTGGCCGTCTTTTCAAGATTCACTCTCGAGTTGGCAAAGAGTCGCCGTCAATGATTTTCTTTCGTTCCACTTTTTGTCTCGTATGGGTCCCTCTGTCTAACTGAAATAAGTGTGAAAGTGCACCAATTTATATAACACGTGCTGCGAGACAGAGTTGATGATGTTGCTTGCATATACTCAGAAATTGTGAGTAAGTATTACGAAAGTTGATAAAAACCGAAATAAAAAGTGCTGTTTCACTTGGTAATATGGCCTGAATTCCCCAGATTCTGAGTTATACCATATCAAAAGTAAAACTGAGTATATTCTACATTAGCCATGAAACTAATGTACCTATGCATGTCAAAACTTGTGCGGAGAAAAAGAGTTTCAGTATGTCTTCATTAAATTCCTTCTTATAGAAATGTACAGGTCTTGTATGCCACAAAAACTTTAAGGGATAAATCCAAAGAATCTATCTTACTTCGCTTTAAAAAATATTTTCCGTCATAACTTCATGTACTTCATTGATACATCTAAATTCCTTTCGAAGTTCTTGTAGGCTGGTTTGCTTCCAGTTGGTGTCAATGGTAGCCTTAGATAGATGGCATTTATAGTATTGTTCTTAAAACCAATAGTGACTATAAATTTCATTTTTCTGCCACTGCACTCAACCTCAGAGAATTGACAGCACTCTATTGGCCATTTTTGAAGTAAGTTCCTTTCGCGTCGTTGAGCTTGGGATCCCGTATCTTAGAGTGGGGATACTTCAATGCCCTCCCTGCGTATCGTATACCAAATACTGCTATTCAAACGCTGACCAATGAATACTATGCCCAGGGTTTTCCGGAACTTAACTACCACCACTTAGATGGTATCGTTTACAAGACATGGAATTATTTTATTTTCCAATCTTTTGTGTTTTTTTTGTTTCCAGTAATTTTCACAAAGATTGCTTGCAAGATTCAATGAGGAACGCACGTCAGGATCTCCCCGAAGAGGAGTATAAGAAGTTATGCGAAAAATACAAGAAAGCGAAAACAGCAGCTAAGGCGGCCTTTCAAAATGCATTAACAGAATTCAAAAATAAAATATTGGGCGAATATTTAGAGGATAACCCGAAGTCATTCCGGTCGTACGTGAGGGAGGTTCAAGGCTGCAAATCAACAGTAACGTCACTAAAGAACAATCTAGGAGAAAGAGCAAACGACAAATAAAACGACAAGCAAATATCCTCAACACCTTTTTTCAAAGCGTCTATACAAAATGCTCTCCAAACGACACCACTACAATGCCTAGGCTATATAAACACCCAATGCAGTCTATTAATATCACTAGTCGTGGAATAGAAAGTCATCTGAAATCCATTAATTCCAAGAAATCACCCGGTCCCGATAAAATTCTCGCCCGAGTTTATAAAGAATTAGCATCAGAAATAGCACCGTACCTTAAAATAATATTTGAAAAATCTCTAACACAACATCGTTTTCCTTACGATTGGAAAATCGTGAACGTTACACCAATATTTAAAAGTGGCGATAAGGAAGAGCCCAGTAACTATAGACCGATTTCCCTTACGTCTATCTCGTGCAAGATATTGGAACATATAATCGTCAGTTCGATTATGGGGTACTTGGATAGTCAGAACTTGTTAACGCCAAATCAGCACGGATTCCGGAAAGGCAGGTCTTGTGAAATCCAGAAACTCTTCCTTCACGACATTCTTTCCTCGGGAGAAAAGCTTGTCCAAGTAGACGCAATATTTCTAGATTTTAAAAAAGCTTTCGATAAGGTCCCTCATTCAAAGTTACTCGTTAAGTGGAAGCATACGGAATACACCACGACGTAATATGTTGGATAAAAGAGTTCTTAGCCGACCGCGAACAGAGGGTAGTTCTAGATGGCGTTAGCTCAGATGTAGTGAAAGTTACATCAGGTGTACCTCAGGGAAGTGTCATTGGTCCCTTATTGTTCTTTTTGTATGTTAATGACATCACTACCGTTGTTACTAGCAAAATTCGCCTCTTCGCAGATGACGCAGTGTTGTACAGGGATCTAGACAATGAGTCCGACAAGATTGCGTTACAAAAAGACCTAGATTCTACAAATGAATGGTGCAATACTTGGCAGTTAGAATTGAATTTTAAAAAGTGCGTTGTTATGAATTTTTGGAAAAAGAATAACTCGGTTAACGATACGTACACAATTAATCAAACAGACTTATCAAATGTAGAGTCAGTTAAATACTTAGGTGTGACCCTTACTCAGGACCTGTATTGGGGGAAACACGTGCGGGAAATCTGCGGACAGGCTTGTCACAAATTGGGATTTATCAAAAGAATATTAGGAAAATGCGACGAGAAAGTTAAAGTGCGATGTTATTTTTCACTAGTGAGACCTCACTTGGAGTATGCCGCTAGCATCTGGGACCCTTACGAAGTAGGACTAATAGATCGAATACAGCGGAGAGCAGCAAGATTTGTGAAAAGTTGTTACGATAAACTTATCAGTGTTACCGAATTCTTGAAGGAATTGGGGTGGGAATCTCTAACTGATCGAAGGGAGAAATACAGGTTAAATCTTTTGCGCAAGTCCGGAGCAGATAGTTTTTTGGCGGAGGTTCAACATATACTGCTAGAGCCAACGTACTACGGTAGAAGTGATCACAGGAATAAAATAAAGGAAATTGACTGCCGAACCGATAGATTCAAAATGTCGTTTTTCCCACGTACAATAAGGGATCATAATAGTTGCGATAAATCAATCATATGAAACTCCCACCGTCAATAGGTAGAGTAGAATTTTCACTTGTGCTTAACAACACCAAATCATTACTAACAATTCACGTCGGTCGATTTATCCGGCATTGTTTTATTTTGTTCTCTGCATGAAGTAGCATCTCGTAGTATTCATAAATTAACAGTATCAGTAATATTAACCACTAGATGTGTCTATAGCATTGTTCTGCAAGCTTGCATGTTCATTTACGAATCACTCGCCCAGTTTCTGGTTGGACTGCGCACTGTTCTCTTGACTGCTTTTGGCCTGCGCCTAGCGCCAGGGGGAGCGTGCGAGGTTCTGATTTGTTCTGGGACGGGTGCTGCATGCCTGGTGTGGAATCACTCCGTGCCACACACCCTGGTGGTGGCTTTCATGGTACGTCGTAGATGTAGATAGATGTAGATGTAGATTTGTAGCTTCAAGAACTGTTAACGAGCGGTTATGAACTGTTATCTAACGACGCGAAATTCGAATCACCATAGGTATTCCACCAAATAAAAGGAGTCCATGGACAGTCCTGCGGCTCATTCCATCACTTCTCCGACCTCGGGGAGTTTTCTCTGACGATTCATTCATTAAAAAATCCACTTTAAAGAATTAAACCCATTTTCTAAGCCTATATTCGGCCACCGGTTATACCATCTAAAATACCTTTTCTCCTATTTCCCTCTTCTTCGCTCGTCCGACACCATTCCCTCTCAACACCACATAGTTGCCACACAATCCGTATTCTATCGGCTATTTACTGCTTCCTTCGAATTTATCTTATCAGCCTACCTTATTCCCCTACAATGATACTAGAAAGTATCGTGGAAGGTTATTCGGGATTTCCACCGTGTCAGGTTCTCCATTACGGCCGACGTTTCGATGAACGAGTCGTCCATCGTCATCAGGGCGCAGGAAACTTGAAAAATCGACCGCAGTTACCGAGCCTCAGGGTCCTGCGTCGTGTCGCTCAGCCTTGACGCGCGATAGAAAAATCGCTCTCATTTCCTTCGTCTCATACTTTTTTCCATGATTTCTTCTTAGTATTCTTAAGAAATCTCTACTTTACACTCTGATGTAAATTTCCCGAGTTACATATTCCGTAAACGAAAGATAATGTCTACTTTATGTCAAATTTCACGTGAAAAACGGGTACGCCATTTTGCGTTGCAAAACCAGACAGATGAGAGCCAAAATCTTCAAAAGTCATGGAAAATATAGACAAAGCACTACAGTCCAGTAAATGAAGGACCCAACCTTGAGATTATTAGTTACCATTTTTATTTTCTGGCTGAAAGTGGTATTTGGTACCTCATTAAAAATGAGACCAAGTTTGCATGAAAAGATTGTGCTAGGGGGGTGAAAATGGCCCCAAAAGACCCGAAAAATCGGTTTTCCGCGAATGTATCCCAAAATATGGCAGTTGGAGATTTTTTGTTCAGATAATAATTAAAGATCAGTTAATTTTCTACAAAAATGGTCCTTATGATTTTTATCGAAAATTTGACCGTTTTCGAAATAAACGGGCCCAAGCACACCCAGAATATTGACCTCCTGCGCTGCGTATCGGAGAGCACGCTCCGTGCATTTACACATGAGCGGGCGGACAAATTATTCAATAACTTTGTTAAAAATGCATATTTTCTCATGAATCAAAGTTCATGTGAAAGAAGAAATCTACCGCTATCATACCCTGTGACTTGAGTCACGTTTTGACTCTTTGGCCATATTGGAAAAATGGGTCAAACTTTCTGCTCCCGCGCAATTTTTACCTCGCCAGGAATTTGTTTCTATTTTTTTTGTATTGCACTAATTTGCTCCACATTTTCTTGATTATGGGTCCTCAGAAGGTCCTTTGTTATCTGTGAAATTTGTATGATCTAATTTTCTTCCATTTTGATTAAAACTTTGTTTGTTGAACCCCAATTTTTGGCTGTTTTTGGAGCGCGGGGAAATTTTGTAAACAACCACCAATTAAAAATTCATACATGATCGGATTGGTCTCTATGACATATCATTTGAAAGCTGAGAACGTCTACTTTTCGGCTGTACAATTATTTTTTCTCACAAAATCGGCCATTTTCCAATAAATTTGGAAAACGTGTGCTAAAGGAAAAAGCGCACTTTTTCTTTCCGTGGCTTCTTTCTCCCGGCTCTTTATTTCTGACGTTTTGGCACCTTGACTACTGTAAAGGTGGAATTCTCATCTTTCCATCAATGTGTATAAAGTCATCTCATTGATACGTGGGGAAAAACCCGAGTATCTAAATGTAACGCTATAATTTCATTACTTTCGTTTCTTCCGTCGTTCGTCGCGTGTGTGCTCTATGCACATGTGCTCGTGTCGTCTGCTACAGTCCATGCGGCCACGCTTGGAGATGTAAATGCGTTGGTTTTCTTTCTTTATTTTGATAAATATTCAAGGTCAATTATAGAAAAAAAGTTGGGTGTGCTTAAGACCACACGGGAGAAGTGTAAACGTCTATGGCGATATTCTGATATATATATAATACATAAAAAATATTTCATCAATTGTAATATTGTGCATTTTATACAAAGGTGTTTGTATTAAATAATTCAGCTACGCTTTAATCACTCTTTTGTTCACTACGCCGTGCAGAAAGCTAGACTTATGTATTTTTTCTCTCTTTATGTGAACGTATATGCAGTGATCATCAACGAAATTTTGCGGTAATTTACTCACCATTGTATTAACCTCAACTGGAACATTAATTACTTGACCATAAATCCCAAACTGACCGTGGATATGTCGCTTTCGCTTTATTTGCATGAAAGGAATTCGGGGTGATATTAATCTTTCAGTCACCAAATCTAATGGGAAATTTTTCAAAAATATCTGGAAATGGGGGAAATTTGAAACCATTATATACTGATAGTTGTGGGATATTATTTTTGTGAATGCTTGTGATACAGGTTGCACATATCTGAAATTCCGATTTCTGAACCGGAACAATTTTCCTGATTAATATAATGCTTTTTGTACTGTCAATATTGGTAAATGATTTTAAATCATTTTGAAACCCAAGACTATCACAAACATCGCAAGCATGTCCAAATTCATTATTAATAAATTGCTTTATAAACTCTTTATGTGCCGACAAATGTTTATGACAAATGACAAACTTAAAGAAAAGTTTATAACTCTTTATTCTAAAAACCTCGATCAGGATGGTTGCAAAAAAATTTGCCGAGAATCTGCAAGAAATTGTTGTCGAGTTTTATGGGTAAATTTCATCACTCTTGAGAGATTTTGAGTTTTCGTTAGGAAGAACCTAATGATATTCAATACTTTGCCACATGTGCAAAGCTGGTTGTCGCTAGTTTCAGGTCAATTGGTGGGGTCCATCCTGCTGTGATTAATCTTATGGCCTGCTTTCCTAATAGGTATAGCTTGAAGCCTCATCTGCGAGGAAAACAAGACGCTCGGAAACATAAATATCCTTCAAAATTATATGGTTTACGGGGTTTCTCATTTATGGCCCCGAGGATTTTGGCAGTGGATAGAATGTGGTGGCGCCATCTACAATTGGTTTCCCCAGTCCAAAACATTGAAAATAATGGATTTCCAACACCCCCCCCCCCCCCATCTCAAATTTTGTAAAAAACTTGCATATTTCATGAGTCTCAAAATTTTGGATTTTTCAACACGATTTTTTGCAAAAAATATTAATGTTGCGAAAAAAATTATAAGGACCATTTTTGTAGAAAATTAACTGATCTTTAATTTTTATCCGAACAAAAAATCTCCAACTGCCATATTTGGGAGACATTCGTGGAAAACAGATTTTTCGGGTCTTTTGGGGCCATTTTCACCCCCCTAGCACAATCTTTTCATGCGAACTTGGTCTCATTTTTAATGAGGTACCAAATACCACTTTCAGCCAGAAAATAAAAATTGTAACTAAATATTTACAGGTTGGCCTCTTTTTCCTCCTTCATTTACTGGACTACTAGGTCAAAGGAATATTGCGTTTTGTATTCCATAAAACTCATACCAATGCAACACCACCTGCTTAAATTCAAAGATTTTCGAAGAAAAACGAGATCGCGCGTGTTTTTGAAAAATTGGTCATGTTTGGGCTACTTTATCTCAGCAACGGGTCGTATTGATATAAAATGTCATACAAATATATAATCGGTAATCATTTATGAGTATTTACGCTAAATTTCAAAAAACCATTTTGCACTTTTGTCGGGCTTTTTCCGATTTCGGACCACTGTGCGTCGGCCGTAATGGAGAACCTGACCCGGTAGACATCCCGAATAACCTTCCACGATACAATACGCCTGGAAAGCCTGCGATAATTCTATACTAGAAAGTATTTGAAAAACTTTCTATCCTGAACACCTTTTGGATAGGCAATTATAAAACCTCCAACAATTAATTTCCTTGAATATGGAAGCGTCTATTAAGAGTATTTAATCCCAGTATCTACGGGAGTCGGTCCACTAGGACGGGTGTCATGCCAGGAAGCGGTGGAGGCTAGGCCTCCTTGGTAGTCATCTCACGAAATCCTTGAGCAACAACAGGATGTATCAAATTATCAGGCTTGACTTGGTGGAACCACATCGCAATTTCAAAATAAATTCACTTAATAAAAATTCAACAATATTTTATTTTTTCCGACCAAGGTATCGACTTTAGACAATCATTTTCAAGATGTTTTCAACTTCTCCTTGAAAATGAATGTGTAATGTCGAAACCTGGGTCGGAATAAATAAGCAGTATTGTGGAATTTTTATAAAATGAAATTATTTCCAAATAACAACAACAGCAGACGCAAAGCTAAAGACCAAGACAAAAAAAGAAGAAACCAGCGGTAAAAATAAGAACTTGGGACTTCAGGGCAAGATCGAGGGCATGGAAGCTAGAAAATATTAAACAGGAAATGGAAGAAAGGAATAAAGTTATAGACTTTGTGGTTTTAATGGGCTAGATGGGAGGACAGCGGGGACTCTTGGAGAGATAGTTATAGGGTATTTGCTGTGGAGCAGAAAATAGTCAACGTGAGGCAGCTATTGTATTGAATGGAAAAATGGGGAACAGAGCGTACCTATCTGACTGAAGGAGGGATCTGGGTCATAATCTAGAGCAGGTGGACCAAGGAAACAAGCCAACAAGAGGTGGAAATAAAAGCGCACCCTGAAAATTTCGTAGTACTCCAGGAATGCATACCTACAAGTAACCATAGTGATGAAGAGGTGGATGGGGTGTATGAGCAGCTATAAGACATGATAAAAGAATTCCCTCGAAGGAAAAAACCTGGTAGTTATGTGCAAATGGTATGCAGCGGTGGGGGAAGGGAGGGATGGATTTCAAGTTGGGCTAGAAAGATGAAATGGGAAGGCAGTTGAATATTGTACGAGAAATAAATTAGTAGCATCAAAAACTTGATTTAAACATCATCTCAGGCATAGGTACACTCCAAGGATGGACAAATCAAATTATATGGTAATGCAGAGGTTTAGGAACAGTGTGAATTCGGATCATGATCTAGGACTGATGAAATGTGATGTTAGATTCTAAAGGCTAAGTAAAGGTAAGATCTTGATGAAGTGGAACTTGGGAACTTGGAACGGGGCAAAGAAAAGGGAATACCAGGAACTAGTGAACAGGAGCATTAGAGGAGGTGGGGAAATAGAAACGAGTGGGGAAAGATGGGAGAACATATAAGCGAATAACAAGAGTGGTAGAGAAAGTACATGGAAACGAAAAAGTTTGAGAATCCATGGATCACTACAGTAATTATTTGGAAAATAGAGGAGAGAAGGAAGTGGAAAAACGTTACTACCGATTTGGGCAGAATGATGTATAGGGAACTAAACAATACGCTCCGGCGAGAAACCTTTAGGGAAATTAAAAATAAAATAATGGAGTGAGCTCTTTCTGCTAGACAAATGGAAAAAGGAGGTCTCCAATAGCCGTAAACAATTGGCACCACTCGTCAGAGATCACTAACCTTGCTCTGTTGGCTTGCCGGGATGGGACTTCAACAGCAGAGACCAACCCCAGCCTCTCCACCAGAATACCCTCCTGTGATAGTTTACGGGAAGAATGCTTCCACGCCAGTGACCAACACAGCTGCAATCTTACAACCCAGATATGATCCTTCGCAAGGCTAACGGGACCCCGCTAAGGATACTTAGGGTTATAACCTGGGATCCTTCGTAAGGCTAATGAGACCCTACTAAAGGTGCCTGCTATTAACACAACCACACACACACTCACAAGCACTCAAAACCACTCAATCACACACACAAACTGGCCCAACTTTTGGGAGAAACTGCTCCTAAAGAGCGCGGTAAAAATCTTGCAAGAAAAATCTTTTACCGCAGAATACAGATTGTATTCTTATTTTGGTCAGTAGAAATACCCCCGTGACACTATCAAAAGCAGCTTTTAACAGTGATTCCAAGTAAACGTTTTATTTGGAATACTCAGGTAGCAGGTACTCTGTACTATTATTTTATGATGATATCTAACAAAAGAGTTGTACCTTCCATTTTTTAAAACAGTTTGACTTTACTGAAAAGGAATGTGTTGTTAGGTATGAGACAGCAGATGTACCTACTGACAAAGTGAAATTCATCGTTCCCTCGTCGTAGTCAACTAACAAAATGAAGGGTTACCTGGGCGTTTGAATGGCCTTAGTTCTGTTTATAACTAGTCTACGAGTTATGCCGACATAAAAATTTTAAGAGTTTTATTCCTACGGTTTAATTAAAGGCCTTGGGGACAACATTAAAGTTTAAACATGATATGCATATCTAATTTGCATACTGAACGCACTATTCCCATTAAAGAAAACCGCAATAAACTTAGATATGAGCAACGCAAGGGGCAGACTATCATATAAAAAATGACATCGATGTTGTTGGAGGAGTATTTGTAACTTTATTACAAATGTACAAGAGGTGACTCCCTATCATTTTTCCTTTTATCTAAACCCTTATTCCCCAACTAAATGTAAGGCATATGATACTAATTTTTGGTTACATTTATTTATTCTTAAAAAATTCTGAATGATTCTGATGTGATGCCTATTGTCCTAATCTCATATCACATCAATAGTTTAACTATGAGTAAGACATGCAATTAATTAAATATCCTTAGAAGATCTTATACGTTGAAATAGCTTCTTAAACAATGAATCTCAGCGCCAGTGATTGACAATTAATCCATGGAGATAATCTCCACTTGAGATCTTTGTTGCTACTTGATTGTTTACTTCATTTGGTTCACAATTACCCCTAAATTTGGGTTTCATTGGTTGGTTATTCTTTTCAAAACGCTAAAAATAAATACGCAAGCTTAGATTGGTAAAGGTAATTGTCTTTATCTGTAAATCAATACCAGTTCCATGCATGGAAGAGAGCCGTAGAAAAATGTGCTCATGTTCCCGTTTAAGATGCCATATCTTTTTTGAGGTAACCGGGACTAGCCACGGTAGTAACCTTTACGGAGTCACCCGAAAGTGCACAGAAGTGCGATATTCCACAGGAGAAAAATCATTCCCCTTGACCGGGATTCGAACCCGGATCCCACGAGGGATCCGGGTTCGAATCCCGGTCAAGGCGATTTATTTTTCTCCTGTGGAATATCGCAATGACATATCTTCGCTAAAATTAAGATATGAAAATAATTTTACCAATTATGGAGATTAAATTAAATTTTCCAATTTTTATGGCTCTATTAATATTTTCGTATATCTCAAAATAAAAAAGGTATTCTAAAAAATAATTTTTTGAAGAAGAAAAATGTTGACAATTTTAGTTACCATTGTAGAAAATGTAAGCAATATAATAACTAACAATAAGCCAAGCGCTCTACCCACTAGACCACCACGCTCCCCGTAAGCCCTTTATGGAGAGCTAATTGTATACTACTGAACGATCAAGAAACGAGTTTCCGCGTAGAAAATAGAGGAGTTAAATAATAGCAACTATCGGAATGATATGTAAGGTGCTGGAATCCATACATTTTTGCTTGTCATTTTCCTCAAGATACCTCCTAAAATTTAGCGATGGTAAGAGAAACCTCGGACTTCCGGACGTAGCATAAAATTAAGCGGGAGTGAACTGGTTAAAATATTCATTGTTAGTGGCAGCATGATTCTTGCAGATGAAGTAATGCAATAGACTACCAAATAACCTCATTGCAAAGTAATTCAGACATCGATTATGCAAACATTAAGTTCCTGCGGATATGTCCTTACGAAATCTCACTTGACATATTTTATTCATTTTATATTTTAAAAAAGATCTATTTATTTCTCTACAAAAAATCTGATATAATGCGAGGCATGAGTCGGCGGCAGCTCTCGTCGGAAGGTTATCTCAAAAAGACTCCGCCTTTAATAATGGCTGAGGAATTCGCTGTATTGAGAATAGTTTTATTCACAAAGCCGGACGTTTTTATTCGGATAATTAGCATTTATGTTTTGTTTTGTCGAAGCCGTCACGATGTGGCTGCCATAGTAACATAGAAAGAGCAACAGAGACTTGAACAAAATAAACAAAAACGAGCTCTGAAGATGGAAAGAGAGAGCTTCCCAATGTGTGAGGGAATTTTCCGCGTAGTTATTACACTTTATTTATTTATAAAATACGACACGGACGGTTCCTGTGGTGACCAAAAAATAGTAGCAGGGCCTCATTACAATATCAGCGGTATTTAAAAATTAATTATAGTGCCACAACCCAAAATTTTCATATTCGACTTTTTTCCTTTCACTGTTGCCGTACCCAAGGTGCGTTGAAATGAGCTACTCGTCAGGGTTCCCTAATTTCTTCATAAGTTACGCGCAGGACAATGAACCGCCAATTTGCGTACTGAGTATTACTAATTTATTTGTGAACGATTAAATAACTCCTCCGTCAGTTATGTCAACGTGGATTCCCCAACAATCTGAGCACAGAGAGTTGTGAATGCTTATTAATGAAAGACATACAAGACCAACGATGGCGAGTCAAAGAAGGGTTAGACATCACAAGAGCAGTGAATCCTTATTCGTACTAACATTCGTGAATACTAACATCCATATTCGTACAGGCAAAAAGACAGCCGCTTAGAACTTATTTAACAATGCGGATTTCGTAGGCTCAAAAAGAGTTATATAAACTCATTTTAAATGTCATAAGATATTATAAAAAATTGCTGCACCAACTATACATAGAATAATTTTCTTTACATGACACTCCTGCACGTAAATAACAAATAAATTTAATGAGGTCAATAATAATCCTAGATGGTATAAATGCGGGCGTCCAGAAACTTCTAGCGTGACAAAGAGTCTGACTCACAAAACTGAAAAAGCACATCAAGATCTCCCAAATGAGGAGCATAAGGAAATATGCAACAAATACTTGTAAAGAAGCTAAAGTAGTAGCAAATGCGGCCATTTGGAAAGTTTTTGCGGAGTGCAAACTAAAATAAAAGAAGAATGTTTTGGGGAAAACCTTTAAAGTATTTGGACTTTAATTTAGATCGGTCCAAGGTACTAACTCATTGGTTACAATTCTGAAAAACGATCGAGGAGAAAGAGCTAGCAACTGCTTAGAAAAAGCAAATGTTCTGAATTCCTTTTCTTCGAAGGGTCTTAACAACACGCTCTCAGAATACAACCACTGGCATACCTCGGCGAAAACCAATTTCAGCTATTAATATTTCCAGTCGTGGTATATAAAGTTTCCTGAAAGCCATTAACATGAATAAATCACCTGGTTTCGATCAAATTCCCACCAAAGTGCATTAAGAATTAGCGTCAGAAATAGCACTTTACTAAATTTATATCTTAAATCCCTATTACAGAAGTACATGTTCTTAACGATTGTAAAATTGCGAACGTTACGTGCTACAAATCTCCATGATAATGGAATATTGGTTTTCTTATTCAATTTACAAGTCAAGGATTCGTTCACCAGGGTGATTCTTAAAAAATTCAATATATTAAAATATGCAACATTAACAAATGCAATATTAAGAAAACAACAGCCTATTAATTATTCACAATCGTCCATGTTATTATTTAACCTACATAATACCTAATATAAGTAACTTCGACGTAATTTGAATGCATAAAAAAGTAATCCTCTATTTACCTCGGAAAAATTATGAAGTCTAAGTGAAAAATTATGAATAAATGAAGCTGTTGGCTGATTCGAGAGTGTGTTGGAGAGCTGCAGAAAACCTATCCTCGGATTTACGACTGCTGGTGATGATTTCAACACACAGAATGGGGCTTTTTTTATAAGCAAGCATTTTAAGTTTCTTTTCGGGTGGTTAACATGGTGAGGTTTATCATCATTTGCCAATTGAAATCTCAAGAAAAAACGTTCACGGTATCAACTGTCATTTACAGTGGCTATACTTTGAAATATTCTTGTTTTGTTGCTGAAAAGTTTTGAAAATATTATATTTTATCCTTTTTTTCCTTTCCTGTATATTCATTTTTTATTTTTTCATTCTTCATATTAAATAATATTGCTAATGGTTAATATTTTCCATTTAACAATCATTTGTATAACAAGTACAGTATCAATGTTAAAATGTTTGCATCTAAAAAAAAGCGGGCGCTGCTAGGTTAGTTGGATTTGTTGCACGAATGGACTCGGGTTGATCCACTAATAAAGGCTGCCTCGGACTCTACTTTCCGAGCTACCCCGCGAACTGCTGTGCAGCAAGACATACTTCATTTCGCGAGGCAAAAAAACCTCTAGGCGGCCTTGCTCCGAGCTAAACGCGGCTTAAGGTATCATTGAAAAGAGTGTGGACTCCACGAGGGTAACTTTCTTTCAAATACGACTAGTTAAAAGAGAAACTTAGTATAGTCTACGGTAAACTCCTTATTTCATTTCCAGACAAAGGCTTCAACTTACACTGTCATTATCAAGGCCTTGATAATGAATATATCAGTAGAAACCTTTGCCGTCCGTGGACTAAAACTTTTCTCTTTTACCAGATAATAACGCCTGTGAAAACTTAGTCCATTCAAATAAGACGTTTTTTCTTGGTGGAATTATTTCTGTTCCCTCTTTGCTTTTCTGGGGAATTCCTCCTCGAACTGTTTGTGATATTACGGTGGCTTTCCATTCAAGGTGTTGATGTTAGTGGACTTAAGTACACACAAAAGACGTTGAATAGATCGATGTTCGCTGGCGAAATGTTTTGTAACCTGCCGGAAGGCAGCGTTCCGTTTGTGAACAACAGTCATGGCCGAACGTTTTGTTTAAATTTGTTGAATTCGTTCAAAATAAGTATTTTTAAAAACGTAAGCTTTTTACCACAGAGTAATTATAAAATTTACAATATGCATTTTTGATGCCTTTACTGAAAATCAACAAACTTGACAACAGACATGGATGTCATTATCGGCGTTCTTTTGTTGTTAAGCGCACATCAACTGGATCTGTTTTGAAGTGCGCTACCTAATGCGCAGGGTCTGAATCACGAATGGAAGGCAAGTGCGCTGCTGTGCTACGAAGTGATTAGTAGACTAGAGGGAATGGAAGACAAACTTCAAAACTCTTTCTTCCAAAATATCAGTCCCTCGTGAGCAACGCAGGAAACGATCCCCTCACGCAGTCGTTTCCACTGGATGCAGAGGGAGTGAGTCTAGTCCAAGAACGTGGACGAAGCAATGTTTGTTATAGCAGCCCTCCCGCCAACCCCACCCCCTTTGGCACCTCTTTGGCGTGCTATCTCATTTCGGTGTTCCCTCCTTCCTTCTCTTGAGTGCGTAGAAGGAGAGTGGACACGGGGGAGGGAGGGGGAGGTTGATTTTTAGGTGAAAATATTTCGTCGACACATAAATTCGGGCGAGCGTCTTAGCTCCCATTTATCTCACGGCCCTCATTCCCCCCTCCTCACCTCCTCCTCTTTCCCATTCCACAAACTAAAAACAAACGAAGGCGCACGCCCGAAACATCGTCCGACCCCCCTCCTACCTCTTTTAGCCCTTTCCCTCCCTTCCACGTCCCCCAACACAAGCCACTCGCGTGGTTGACACGCAAGCCCGCGGAGATAAGCTAACGACCACAAGGACCTCTCTCCCCCCCCCCTTCCTTTTCTCCTCCCCTGCCAGCAACACCCTACCACTCTTGACTTCCCCTTCTTCCAACACATTTCCTTAGCTCCCGCCTTTGTGAGCCTTATACACCCCCCTCCATACTCCTCTTCCTTCCTTTTTCATCCCGGTGAGTGGAGGAAAGTTTTGGCTCTATCGATTTTTTACAAAAATCCACCTTCATTCCTATCCCACCGGCTCCTTTCTTTGTCTAATATTCAAGTGTCCCTCTCCTCGCAGAAGAGTCCTCTCTCGCTGCCTTTTAACTGCGATCCAATTAGCCACGCCCATGATCTGTCATTTGTTGGTTGATACGTCATTTGTGAGGGTTACAGCCATCTGCGGTGATTTTCATCATCAACGAGGGAGGGGGGGAGGGATTATTTTTTGAATTTTCGATTCTCAATCCAAATATGTACTCAATTGCTAAGGGTTAGGATTTGTGAAATTCGGATGAAAGTGGAGGAAAATAATTGACAGAAAGTATAATGGTTTGTAAAAGAGAGGTGCTTTTTCGCACTCGTCCGGTCACACCTTGAATATGCAGCGAGCATATGGGATCCGGTGCAGAAAGACTTAATTCGGGAACTTAATAAAATACAAAGGAAAGTTGCGCAATTCGTCAAAAACTGCTACGGGCGTACAGACAGCGTTACGCAGATATTAAACGAATTAGGCTGGGAGCCGCTAGAGACTCGGAGGCTGCGCGCTAGGCTTAGATTGCTTGAACAATTAAGAATAGATATCTTTCAGAGCGACACGGAGAACATCATATTAGAATCCCACTATATTTCCAGGTCCGACAGAAACGATAAATTAAGAGAGATATTTTGCCGAACGGATAGTTATGGGAATTCGTTTTCCCCCCCGAAACAATAAGGGACTTTAATAAATGCTAGGCGTAATTTCATTAGAGCGTTTCCTTTTTATATGTAAACGGCTGGTGCCCTAACACCCCCCGCCACACGCCTATTGAGGCGGCTTGCGGGGTAGTATGTAGATGTAGATGGTGCGGTTCGGGAAAGCCATTCGACTGTGTCGCAGATCACGATATTGAGTCCAGAAACTATCGAAAATAAGTTACGTATATAACCCCTCCTCTCCTTGTTGATAAAGCAAGTTTGGCAGGGTATAGTGGAATAGCGTAGCGTTGCACGACTCGGAAACTTGGTCATCGCGGAAAGGCTAAATGCGAACACTGGGTGCGTTTGAGATGTAGGCGTGGAGGAGAATTAATTAATGGTGAACTAGGAATTGTAGGAGGTGGTGGGAGAGGAGAGGAAGCTGCTGGAGGATATTCGGAGGAGTTGGACGGACGGAGGAGGGAAGCTCTAAGTAAGCTGTGAGGGAGGGAGAGGAGGGAGGGGGAGAGGGAGGGAGAGAGAAGGAAGACGCTTGCCAAGCGCGGCAGAGAAAGGAAGAGGATGGGAATTTTGAGTGACGTAATGTGGGGAGGACGTAGGGTATGAGGAGCTGAAAAGAGAATTAGGTAGTGTTGGGGAGAATAGCTAGGGGGTATAACATCCCGTCCCAGTTCTCTCACCTCCTACATCTACAAAATACCCTGCAAGCCACCTCAGGGGTGTGTGGCAGGGGGTGAGTAATCACCAACATGCATTACACTATACCCTAGAGTTAGTGTAACTACGACTATTTATGCATTAGCATAAATCGCTAATGCTTGTCACGAGGCGAAGCCTCACAAGCATGCACCACTACACTACAGATGTCATCACAATCGAGAGGGATCGTCAATATACATGCATTCTACAACTACACAGATGGACAGAGACTCAAGACCCATGTAGAAAACATGCTAGGCGTGCTGTTAGTATGTACTAGGTAACAGATAAGGATTCAAGTATTTGGAGTACTACTACTACTAAGAGCTACACTACCTAACGATAAACATAGATAAAAGTCTCATTGGCAGCTGTTATGGTCCATTATCGTTCGTAGGAAAAATGACATTTTAAATCTGTCCGTTCTGCAGTCTAGTTCCCTAATTTTACTCTCATGATCTGATCTACCGTAGTATGTGGGATTTCGTAAAATATTATCAACGTCGTCAGAGAATAGACCGGTTTGGAACTTTCATAATACAACTCCAACTCTACTACATACTCCTACAACTCCAACAGACCCCAAAAACCTTCCCCTTCTTACAGCACATTTCTTTTACACTGTCGTACTGCTCACAACCCTCCTCACCTCCTTACTCTAGGTATATCGGTATTCGGTAGTACCTATACTATATTTTTAAATCACCGACCAGTATTAAAAATCGGGTACTAAAAATACCGGTACTCAGACTGCCGCTGCCATCTTGCGTCAGCAAACGGAACTAACTACGAAAATATTTGTTGCATATGTACGGACAATGTGAATATTTATCCATTCATTCGTTATAGTAATCTACCGGTTAGAGTTAGGTTATGATGAAAGTCAGAGAATATCCAACGGATTCTTACACGTGCCGTGCCCTATCTACCTCTAGTATTTCTTTCTTCATCTCAGCATAAGGCCTACCTTTCTTCATCTCGTACATAAAACCTAATCTCTTTCTTCCTCTTCCCTACCTCCCCAACATCCTTCCCTCTATGACGGCCTTCCGCAAACCATCGTCCCTCTTTACCCCTTCCAGCCACCTACCCTGTCTCCCCCTAATCTCATCTATAAGTTTCCTCTCCTCGCCCACCATATCAAGCACTTCCTCATTTGTCTTCCTTTCCGTCCAACACTTCCGTCTCCATCCTCCTCCACACCCACATCTCGAAAGCCTTCAGCCTATTTTCGTCTTCCTTTCTCAAGGTCCACGTTTCTGCCCCATACGACGCCACACTCCGTATCAAGCTCTTCACCAGCCTCTTTTTTACATCCTTACTTAAGGTCCCCGTCATCAGCTCCCTTCTATTATTGAACGCTTCCTTCGCTAGCGCTATTCTCCTCCTAATGTATTTGCTACTCTTCATCTCGTATTTTTCGCAATGCTTTTCCAATGCATCTATTAAAGTTTGCAATCCTTTCGACGACCGGCTGACCAAGGCCTGGTCGTCCGTGAATCTTACCGACTTTATCCACTGGCCTCCTACTTTCATTCCCACATCTACCTCCTCCCATGCCTCTCTTACCATTTCCTCAGCATAGATGTTAAAAAGCAAAGGCGACAACGGGCACCCATGCCGCATCCCACGACCTATAACTGCCCACCCTGATTCACCCTCAGCTACCCTCACCTGAGTCCTCTACCCCATGTATAAGTTTCGGATGAGTCTCCTATCACGCAAATCTATTCCTATTTTCCTCGGTATCTGCATCAGTTTCTCCCAGTTTACTCTGTCAAACGCCTTTTCGAAATCCACAAAGCAACATGATTATACTCAATGTTTCTGAGTGTCCTCATTACCGCAATTGCGTCTCTGATGGCCCTTCCCTTCCTGAACCCAAATTGATTATAACCTAATTAGTAGTTTGCTCAGCTCTCCAACCTTCTATTTATTATTCTAAATAAAACTTTTGCCTCGTGCCAAATTAAACTGATTGTTCTATAATTCTCGCATTCTGACGCTTTCTTCTTCTTCGGGATAGGTATTAATACTGTTTTCACGAAATCCTCTGGCCATACTCCTTCCTCGTAGATCCTGCGAATAAGTTCGAAAAATGATTCTCTACCCTTACTATCTAGAGTCTTAAGTAGCTCCACAGGTAGGTTATAGGTTCCCACAGCTTTTCTACCCTTCATCTCTCTTAATGCCCTCTCTATTTCGCTGTCAAGTAACTCTGGTCGTAGGTTATCCTTATCTATTGTTCCTTCATCATCTAGATCTAGGCTCAAGGGTCTTTTCTCGCTGTCATATAGCTCCTCGACGTATTCTCTTCACTTTTCTTGGATATCTTCCTGATCGATTAATATCTTCCCTGTTTTCTCCTTAACCAATTCCTTTATCATTTCTTCCGTTACCCACTGCTTCTTAACCCTCTTCTTTTCCACCGCTCATATTGTTTTCTCTTCCACTCCTGCGATGCTTGTTTGTATAATCTCCGATCTTCTCTCTATTGTTCCCATCCACTTTGCTACATCTATGTTCTTTTCTACCAGCTCTTGGTATTCCCTCCTTTTAAAATTCTCAACAAAAAAACCTTTGTCCAAGGTAAAATTAAAAACTTTAACCTTAAAATTTTCTTCCTTGAACTACAACCTTGACGTGGTCGAAGAGCTGGTGCGTTCCAATGACCCCTAGAGCTGGACTGGCAGGAGCAAGAACTATTGCTCCTGGTAGGGCCACTCATATCAGATAGGTCGGAGAGTAGGAGCCAGACTAAAGGTAGTTCCGTAATGGTGTCACGTTAAAAATACCGTTGAGTGGCGTGGGAAATTCCTCTCAACTATCACTTCCCAGAATATGAAAGTCATTCACAGAGAATTGATTCCTGGCAACCACGGGACGCCGCCCACTATTGCGGGTGTCGTGCCCGGCAGCGGGAGAGGCAAGGCCTCCGCGGTCGTCATCACACGAAATCCTTGCACAGCATCGTCATCGGCGGAAAAAAAGGGATAGGAGGGAGAAGAAGAAGAAAAAGAGAAAGTGGAGGAGGAAAACAGTGGTAAAAATAGGAACTTGGAACGTAAGGACCATGATGAGGGCCGGGAAGCTCGAAAATATTAAATAGGAAATAGAAAAAGGAATGAATTATCATTATTTTTCATTAAAACGCATAAATGTGAGTTGAGGTTATCCATGGCATACCCTTGGACTACAACCTTGTCGTGGTGGAAGGGCTTGCGTGCTCCGATGAATCCTAGAGTTGAACTGGCGGGAACAATTCTCCTGGTAGGGTCACCCATGCCATATTGGTCGAAGATTAGGAGACAAACGAATGGTAGAAGCGTCTGTACCTCAGGGAGGTGGCTGCGAAAGGCGGCTGACCCCAGTGAGGCGGCCTCTGAAGTGATGGTGACACGTAAAAAACACTATTGAGTAAGGCCACTGAATACTGTCACAATTAAAACAATAACCTTGAAATTATGGATAGTTCCCAAATTATAATGAATCCTGACAACTACGGGACTCAGCCCAGTGGGCCGGGTGTCGTGCCCGGCAGCATCACCCAGCACAGGCGTCTGATTCGCAATTTGTACATTAACCATACGGCGCAGGTTAGGGTAGCCGATGGAGTATTGGAATGGGTCACAACAGAACGGGGAGTGAGGCAGGGGTGCCCACTATCGCCGTTGCTTTTTAACATGTATTCAGAGGAAATGTTAATGGAGGCATGGGGGAGGAGGAGATAGGAATAAAGGTAGGAGGGGAGCTGATAAAATCGGTGAGATTTGCAAATGATCAAGCATTGGTTAGTCAGTCTCCCAAGGGGTTACAGTCAATGGTGAATTCCTTAGAGGTGCAGTGCAAAAAGTATAGGATGAAGATCAACCACAAGGAAACGAAAGTAATGAGATTTTCTATAAGTAAGAAGGCGGGGCTAAATATAAGGGTGGGAGGGCAGAAGATAGAGTAAGGTAGGTTTATGTATCTTGGCAGTATTTTAGAGGAGAATGGGTTTAGTGGTAAGGAAATCAGGTGCAGAATTGCGCTCGCTGAAGAAGCATTTTCGAAGAGAAGGGAATTGATGAGGGGGGGTCTGAGAAGATACGTAAAGAAGAGGGTGGTGAAAACTTTAATATGGAGCGTGGCGCTCGGAAAATTGGTCATTGTGAAGGGAGGATGTGTGTAGACTTGAGGCGTTTGAGATGTGGGTTTGGAGAGGGATGGAGAGGGTGAGTTGGTGGTGAGAAAGACGAACGAGGAGGTATTGGATATGGTCGGAGAAGAGAGGAAGCTTGTGGCAGAGGTTCGGAGAAGGCAGAATAAATGGATGGAGGAAGTTTTGAGAGGAGAGGGCATGTTGAAGAGAGTGATAGAGGGGAGAACACTGGGGAAGCGTGGTAGAGGAAGGAAGAGTATAGGAATTCTGGACGAAATAAGAGGAGATAGAAGATATGAAGAATTGAAGAGGGATCTAATAACGGGCCATCCTTGGGAGGGAAAGCGAGACAATGTCTATTAGGTTGTGATGCAGAATGGGGACTGTCCAAGAACCTACCAATAAGCTGGTAGAAAACTTGAATGAATTTCTGTAATCACGAAGGAGATGAACATTTTCAATTCTCATTCAACCCAGTAAAAATTGTCAAGTGGATCATCTGCAGATATTCCTAGATCACAAATAGTTTTTTCATTTTCCTAGATTATTTCTCATATCGTTAAATAAACAGCATAGGACTTGAAGGGATTCAAATTTAATTTGTCTGTATCATCTTGCACTTGCAAATATATAGGCACTGAAAATGATTTTTTTTAATTTTAAAGTTTAAAATGCATAAGTACATAATTGAAGTATTTTTGATTCATTATTCATCTTGAATTTTTACTGATGGCAAAGCAAAAATTAAAATTAAGAACTGGAAATAAAAGTTGAATTGTAAAAATTCCTCTTCCTTGAACTACGACCTTGACGTGGTGGAAGGGATTTTACGTTCTAATGACCCCTAGAGCTGGACTGGCAGGAGCAAGTACTATTGCTCCTGGTAGGGCCAACCATGCCAGATAGGTCGAAGGGTAGGAGCCTCCGATGTGCGCAGTACTTCAAACACCTTGAATGGAAATACCCCAATATAACCAAACAAAAATACCGGTGGCACCTTATAGCTAGCTACCCAATTGTGATTTCCTCATGGCAACAACTGATCTGAGATAGATATATAATAGATATGTTTGTTGTATTCAACTTTTTTATATGCTCTCTTGGCTAAGGTTGCCTACATTCATTCCCGCCATTTATACTGCAAAATTAAGTTACAAGTAAAGCATGAACGTCGTAAACACCAATTCGGAATGATTCTTTTAGTTATATATTCACTCTCGTTTCTCATAAGGAAATTACCTCTGTCACTGCATTCGTCCTAAGTGCATTAAATCTCTTATTAAATATTAATGCAGCATTTGGAGTATTGTTTATGGATCTTAGTGAAAATAGTTCATCATGCGGTCCACAAGTTCGTGGCTGATGTAATGTAATTTTCCTGCTAGATTTGAAATTATTCTGAAAAATTGGGTTATAGCTGAACCTTAAGCTTTTTCTAATACGCCTTGCATGGTATATAACCGCAGCAACGCAAGACCTTTGCGGGTGCATCAGATATTTCTACATTAGGGTATCGTCGAGATAAGCGAAACCGAATGTTATTCTTATATTGGCCTTCGTGGATGATTCTCGTTTCGATGGTATGGCAGTGCCTCATTCCCTCCCTACTCCTATCTGCATTCTTTTTTTCCATTTTCCACATTTTCATTGCAAGCATCTTACCACAGTATTGGATTATTTCCTCGTATCTTAACCACGTTCCATCTACTTCAGCCTGATGATGCTGACCGCGTAATTTCTTTTAAGATTCGTCCGTAGGCTAATTGCGGAGGTGATCACCAGCTGAGGATTCATTTGCTTCAAAAGGAAAGAAGGTAGAATGCACAAAGACATTGACAGGAAGATAATATGGTGTTCATATACTGTCGAGAGAGGAGATCGGGAGACTACCCAAGAACCTATCTAAATGAGTAAAACATGAGATCGTGAGACCAGCTACCGAGTACTATCCGAGTAACGACATGAGCTTTGATTTCACGTACTTAATTGCCCTTTGGAAGAAGTATCTAAGCAGGAGTTGATAGTCATAAATTATTACAAATCAGTTCCAACTGATTGATTCCATTCTCATTGATTATAGTGCGCAATTTGAAATCGTAATTATTTCAAACCTTGGTTAACCAGTCGTAGATGTTCTAATCTTAGACTCAACAATCACCGATTAATATGTATTCGTAGTCGTCAAGTATCTAATTATTAACTATAGGTCTTAAAAATGATGGAGAACGGAGGATAAGAAGAACTTCGATTTCCCGGGGAGCATGAAGTAGGGAAGATTTCAAGGAGTGGAGAACATTTAAAAAATCGCAACGTCCCGTGTGGCAAGGGAGATTCGGATTAAACCAGAGGACCAAGCAACCTCTTGAGTAATTCTGCGGGTATGTTAACTACACCTCTACAGCAATGGTTCTCAACCGTCCTAATGCCGCGACCCTTTGATGCAGCTCCCCATGCTGTGGTGACCCGCGTAAATATGGAAACTAGCATTAGACTCTCGGAAATATGTGTTTTCCGATGGTCTTATTCGACCCCTAAAGGGTCGCGACCCACAGGTTGAGAACCGCTGCTCTACAGCCATATCCCTTTACAAGGTGTTCCTTTTTTTAAAACTGACTTGTGATTGTTTATCATCAACTACCCACAACAAGCCCTGTGTACCAAACCCAATAAATGGTGATGGGGTTGGTGTGGTTGCTAGAGTACCGGATTCCAATCCCGAGGGGCCGGGCTCCTTTCCCGGCAGTGGCGAAGATATTGAGTTGAGTCCCGATCCCTATTTCGGTATCTTATTTGGGTATCCTTTGAAGTGTGGTACTCCGTCCGTTGGATGGTATGTTAAACTGTGATCATTTTAGCGCTTTCGCTATGTCAACGCCGAGTTTCCCTCCACCCTTCCTCCTTTTCTCAAATAATCCTTCCCTTATAAAACCTACCCACCTGTGGCGCAAATGACCTCAGTGGTAGGTCATCTACCCTCAACCAATCGAACCCTATGCCCCAACTCTTCAGTATTCCAGTGCCTCTCAATACGTCCTGCATCCACTTCCTCTCGCCTTCTAAGGATTTACTAAATAGCGCCCCAAAGGGCCAGGCTAATTTGTGAGTGGTCAAATGAGAATCTCTTGTCCCGATATCCCTGAACGGCCGTAGGGCAGTCCTGGACCAGCGGTGACGTTTTTCGTAGCGAAAGGGACGATAGGGGAGCGAGAAAGAGTGGTGATTGGACTCGGAGGTATGTATGGAGGCAAATGCTTTTAAGGCGGGAATGCTCTTGCCTGGGATGGAGAAGGTGGGAGGGAGTGGTTGGTTGATTCTCAGCGGTCGGGAGGCGGTCAAGAGGAGAAGCATAAGTGGAGGCACGGGCCAGTGGAAGGACCAAGTGATAAATAATACTGCGGGCATTTCCCGCCGTATCCATGAGGAGCCATAGGAACGAAGCCTATACAATCGATTGTGATTTAGAGAGATTGAAACAACAGATGAAGAATGGAACACACGGCTCTTCTAAGTGACAAAAATACTTAAGTGGACAGATACTTTGAGGGCCGTATTTTTTCTTTAAAATTTGATCGTCAAAGAGATCATATGTGGTACTTGAACCGTACGTCTTCAGGACTTAAGGCAGGACAGGGCAAGCGAAGTATTGCATTAGCAAAGGAAGTGTGTGGAGTGTTACAAAAAGGGAGCAATTGATGAGGAAAAATAGATAGTCTTGTGATGGAAACATTCGGAACATCAACCCCCAGCGCTAAGGTAGTTCATATGAGCAGGACTGTGCATGTAATCTCTATTGATTTGGCCGAGTACCTAAAATGTTATGAGGTGAGCCGGACGTAAAATGTTCTGGAAATACTCGAATCACCGACATCATATTTTATTCGCAGCACAAGCGTGATTTCCGTATCCAGGTTTTGCTTAGCACCATACTCATTTAACTTTTAGAAGAAGACGTAGTACGCTTTGGTATTTCAACATGATTATAATTTCATTTTTGGATTGGGCAGGGCAAATTATTCACTTGGGGCTTTTATTTCCGCTTGCGGATTTTCCTCCTTTAAATCCCTCTGAAGTTTCATCATAAGTGTGTTATGTAAGCGCAATATTCTTATATATAAAGCACAGTTCTCACATATTTCTCGAGCTATACCGTTCCTATATCAATTCATTACACAGAAATGTCAAACTAAGGTATGGGATATCATCCAACTCTTCCTTCAGTAAAGGCGCACCTTAAGTACCTTGATACTCTTAAACAAAAATGCAATCACCCTGCCAACCGTCACAAAATAGCTCCCGCCGTTTCCTGCACCACGCCGCGTATTATAAAAGTTAAAAAAAAATTCAAGCGTAGAGTTTCCTTCATTAATTTGGCATTGTAGTCAATAGCAGACTACATCTACATGTTACCCTGCGAGCCGCTACATGGGTGTGTGGCAGTGGGTGTTAGGGCACCAGCCGCGTAAAGGTGTTAAGGAGAAATTTTATAGGTAGGTGAAAAGGTGAAGTGTATTTCGGCAGTGTTTTCAGTCGCTATCAGTTTTTATTATGGTCACTTAACGAGCGCGGGAAGAACGAATTTTTGTACCCATCTGTTGGGCAATGTATTTCTCTTATTTTATCTTTCCTGTCGGCCCTAGAGATGTAGTACGGCGTCAAAATGATATTCTTCGTGTCACACTGAAACACAACTTTTCGGAACTTCTCAATCGATCTAACAATAAGCCTAGCGCGTAATGTCTGAATCTCTAGTGGTAATCTGGGTCTAAGTCTAGTGGGACTATATGTAATATGTAGCCGTATCGCCATCGTCATGCCTTTCAATTCTCTTATTTGTTCCACTCTAGCCTTTCATTCTTCCCTACCCTGTTCTCAACGCCCTCATCTATTTCGTTGTTGTTCATCTTTCCCTTATCCCACTTCATGTGTGTTTCAGGTATTCGTCTCTTGGTCTTCCAACTTAGGCTCTCTACTCTGTTTCCTGCTGCAGTATGTTGCTATCACATTCACGTTGTCCTAGGGTGTGTACGTTCAACGGTGCACCTCATTGCCTATGTTGTTCCATAGAGTTCTTTCTTCCTATGTTGTTTAATATACTTCCTTATATCTTTCATATCTTACTCAGTATCTCCTTTGATCTTTGGCATTCCTCTCCAACACCAAGTTTTGAATTCCTATCATCTGTTCAGCTTTTCCCAAGGTCTACATATCTGATCCACTGACGGCCATAGCCGTATTAAGGTGGATGGAGCGATTTTTGTTTATATACAGATTGGTGTGAAGCTTTGCATATTGTTCTCATTCGTGATCTATATAGATAGAGGTGAAAAAAATTGCATCATACCTATTTGGTTTTTGGCAATTCAATGCTATTTTAACACCTAGCCTTATGTCATATTTTTCGTGATAATTCGATTACATAAGAATGGATTTTTTTAAACGCGAAATAATGCATTTATTATCATTATAATTGTTACTTACAAATATCAAGGTGTCATGTCGAGTTTAATATTCGAAAACAACACATTTCAATATAATTTCGTCTAGATTTTGAATTCCGCACCGAAACCTCTTGTCATAACATGCTTAAATTAATGAAAAATGTTTGAATATAATTCTTGTATCATTTCGATTAATGCCTGTGTGGTGACTTCCTCCTCGTAAACAGATGCGCTTACGTGAAATTTGGTTTAAGAATTGTTTTTCGAATGGCGTCCATGGTGCTTCTTCCACCCTTCCAAGCCGAACTGCTACCTTAGTATGTCTATGAATGATTTCCTCAACTTTCTCTAATTGCTCTCTTTGAGGCAGTAATCTGCTTTCGTTTTCTCCCTCACGATTATAATCTTAGAGTATTAATATCAGGATGAAAAAAGTCACCATGCAATACGAATTAGAAGCTTTTGCAACCACCAATGTTCACTTTTCTCTCCTAAGTCTCCAAATGAGAATCGCGAATTATTTAAAATAATCAGTGGCTTAAATACTGTCGTCACTTCTGAGTCAACCTTTAAACGAAGGTTGATATCAAGCAAATCTAAATTTTATTATTTGCTATGCAGCAAAAACTATCTCAGTGGTTTAAACAGGGATCCCGGGATCTTTTTCTCTCGATTTCACAAAAATTTGTTACACATCCAGCCTTTTTGCTTTAATAAGTTGGATTTTTACGATTGAGATATTTGTCAGTGATAAACTTTTAACCAGCCCTTGTTTATATTTATCTTTTAATGTCACTGGAATTATTGCAATCATTTTTCTAAAAATGCTAGTAAACATGGAGTTTTTAGACAAAGCTGCAGTAGCATTCAAAACATCAATCATTTTAAATTATGTGTTGCCACTCACTCCTTGAGTTGGATGGGAAACGGTCCAATTTGAAGACGCGAAAGCTTCTCATTCCATTCACGACGTGCAGACGTTGGTGGCTGTTAACGAGGGCGTCGGTGGAATTAGTGGTAATTAGGGAGATCAATCAACAACTTATCAAGCTTAATTTTTACTTTCTCTAGATTTCAATCGTCCGGAATATCGTAAGCCAAGAAGACAGTCAATCAAAAGAAGAGTATACTAACAGCCACAACAACACAATCCCGAAAGTAAGGAAGCAGTCTATCAAAACATATATTTAAAGCATGCTCTTATATAGCAGCGATGCTTGTGTGATAACCGCTGTAGGGTAAAGCGATGGATACGCGGTGTTGTCGAAGAATGATGCAGATCAAATGGAAGGAATAAATCACCAATAGAGAAGTCTTCTAAAAATCTGGGAGAAATTTAAAGGAACAACTTATAAAGAAGAAGAGACAAGCTCAATTATCGCATTGAAAACATAAATGGAAAAAGAAATAAATGGAAAGAATTGCAGAGGAAGACCAGGGTTTGTGTACTGGTACATGGCAACGGACTCGCTCTGTGGAAGTTACGGCGGCGTGCGGGCCAAGGACAACGAATTTTTCATTTTACTGCGCCAAACTTGAGCTAATCCGTGTGCTGACGGTACTCTTATTCAGTGCAGATTAACCAACCAGAGAGAATTTTCAGTCAATTTAATAAGGTAGGAAATGATGTTCAAACTGTCTCAGTGCTGAAATATGTGAAAACAGTATACTCAAAATTCAATCGACCCTAATTTCTCAGACATAGCTAGGTCAATGGTGATTATTATAGCAATATTCTATGTTCTAGCAATACCGGAAAATATTCATTCTTTAGTATTTATCATAATCGATATTCTACCTAAATTGGTTAATTCTCAGATAGTCGTTTTTTGTATTCGACGTTTCGACGTCTCGACGCTCGAATCGAGCATCGTCCTCAGGGCAGAGGTGAGTACCTTGACTAGAGGAGGAGGTCAAAATGTCTGACCTGACCGGCCCGCACGTATATATTGACCTCTACCTCTAGTCGATTTTGTTTCCCCTCCACGCTGTTCGGTGATTTTTAGCACTCTTTTAAGCAGCACTCAGTTTTGCCCTATGTTAGGTTGCTATTTAGTTATTCATATTTTTGTCAACCCTAAAGCAGTCTAAAACCCCTGTACATTATTCCTTTCCTCCATTTCGCTTACCCAAAATTCTGAAGTGTCGGTCCAAGCTTCCACAGCATCCTTTGATCTATAAATACGTTTTACTCTTGAATTTTCCGTTTCATTTGGAATTCCCCAATTATTTTCCTTCTCTATTAGGTATATTAAATGCTTATTCGTTTTACTTCTTGTCAACCTTGCGTATTTTATCAATTGCTTTCCAAATTTAATCTATACACCCAAAGTCACCACCATCCTCCGAACTCAAGGTCCTTGTTTCATCACCAAACGACGATAAGATCCACAAGAGAGCTCCGACTGGGATATATCCTTTGCGCACTTACGCAGAGTGTGTATTTCTTCCCATGTCTCGAAAAGTTTCTTAATCAGCGCTGTTCTCCTGATTCCTCTGCTCCCTTTCCCTATTTCATCCCAAATATTCCCAAGATCCGTGTACTGTCCCTATGACTCCTCACAGCTGTTACACACCCTTATGCCGTCCCACTTTCACATTTGTTGCAGCAGCTCTATCTCTTGAAAATTTCGTAGCTATTTAGAGAGAATTGCTGTCTCCTGGTTCTTCACATAGTTTTAACACTCGTAGAAACCGGTGGAAAAACCAATAGCATTTCACTCTAGTTACGTGATGGGCAAACTTCAAATATTCCACCATTTTAATATTTTTGGAGTGCATTTTCTTTCCGGACTCTTCATACTAGCCAAACTGTACGTCCGAATTTACCAAGCTGCTCAAGTATCACGAAATTCTGGTGTGTGATCTGTAAGATTATTTGCGGTTTATAACAGAGGATACCTTGGAGTGTTTAACGTTTCCACAAATTATTCTCGGTTCATTCTAAATTTTTAAATACTGGTACATTTAAGTCTATCCTCAAAATAAAAGTTCAAAATTTTCCCCTCACGGGAATACAGCCATAAATAGTGGGAGCTACTAACTCATATTCTCTTCATGTCTTATGTTTTATTATGAGCATGGTAGTGTTCAATGGGCATAATTAGCAATCATTTGTTATTACATCGCTGGACAGCGACCTAGGGTTTTTTGGAAGAGCGTTGGTATCCATCTGTGAAGACATGAAGTCAACATGTGACCAGCAAAAACTTGTCTTCATCTATTTATTTAAAAGGTTTCAACGTCACTCCGCTACAAATAAGCTCAGAGAGATATAAAAAAAAATATTTTAGCTAGGAGCCTATGGGTGCCTCCGTCCTAGAGCAAGCCTGCCAGAATAATCGTGCCAGAATAATCGAATTTAATTGCTACGTTATGCAATGCAATAACATTGCATCCCTTATCCCATAATCATAACAGAATACGTGAGAATAAAAGTATAAAGGAAAAGAATTCCTTATTGGGATAACCCACGAATAAAGCTAGGAATAAACTTATGAATTCCAGTTAAAAGATATCCAAACATTTCAAGGCATTTATCTCAATCATTGGTATTTCTCTTTTCCATGCGACTCCCATACTTGTATACTTAACACACCTCATTGTTACTAAGTCACTGGAATTGGATTCCATTATCGCGTCGTAAATGATAAACCAATGGCACTTCATGCAATTGGTTTATCATTTACGACGGTCATTCAAATTCTACCCATTCATGGCCCAGCGTTATACCGGAAAATAAAATGAGAGCTTTATTAATTGCCAATATATGGTGCCTCATAACTTTATCGATTAAATTGAAGAAAAAAAGCTGGAAAATGTGCGAGGATGCTTAGATAGTTCTTCAAGAAATTAAAGTTTTAGGGTAAATTGGGAAGAAAGTGGTGCAGAGATAGAGGCTATGGTGATTTTTCTTTAGTGGTGGTTAAGGGAAAAAGTTTTTTTTCAGGATGTGCTTGGTGAGAATAGACTCAGGATATCCTCATTGGAGTCGCTAGGAGCCAATCGCGAGCTAATGTCTTCTCGAAGTCACATGACCATTTAACTGTTCAGAGACTGTATATGAGGTGAATGACTATGCTTAGAGATAAAATTATAGAATGAGAATTCGAAACGGGCCTAACTTCAATTAGGCCCGGGCCGGGCCTAACTTCAATTAGGCCCTAACAACGGGCCTAACGGCACTAGCTTCAATTTAGCATCAAAATTATCTATGAATGGTTTTGGAAACAGAGTGGTATATTTGCGTTGGCATATCATCACCAGATAAAGCTAATTAACGCCATAGTGGAGGGTATCGTAACTTATGTCTTAAATGATATGCTGATTTATTTCCTTTCTAGATTCACCATTAGATTATAGTCAGCGAAATGTATAAAAGATCAAGTGTGAAGTTGAAGTTCGCTTATGAAGAAAAGCACCCACGATAGCTGTTGATTTTCTGTAAAAGCTGTTAAATGATTATGTTGACTTTTAATTAATTTGCGGTGAAATACTTTTATATTTTAAAGCCATTATCTTGAACGTACGCGTTCGCATTATTGTACATTTACAAAGTACGATTACGCCTGAGATCAGAATGACAATGCAAACATCAGAGAATTCACCTAGCTAAATGTTTCGCACCGACCGGAATGGTTAGCTATCGGGCTTGCCGCACTCAGAATGACGACATATTACAATTATTACAGATTACCAAACCTACAACCAGACGAACAAACGCGTCAACCGCGAACTTCGTTCCATTCATCGTCGTTCGTGTATAGGTACAGCAAAACTTGGTGGCACTCATCAGCGGAGCGTTTAAGGTCACTGAGGAAGAATTTACCGTTGATGAGCGGGGAAAGTTATCGAAGGGCTCAGTTTGGGACATTTAGAGAGAACCTAATGATATTTATCCCTCCTCAATTATATGACCCCCTCTCCCTGGCGTCATTTTCTGTACGAGCGAGTACCACCACGTTTTGCAACACCTATACCTGCGCTGAAAAGTGGCTTATACGAGTATCGGTCTACGCTAATTCCTACATCTGAATGGAAAGCTTTTTGAATTTTTTAAATAAAATACGTTTCCATTTTTGCAATTACTAGGAGGTTCCGAAACCTGTGCCAGAGCTAAGAGCTTCCCTCATGGTTACGTGAGTCCAAACAAATGAAATAGCGCCTAATCAATTTCATCAAACGTTCCCAATGACAACATGCCATGGTGAATTCCAAGACGTGAGACCGATCTCCATTTGAAGATAAAGTTTTCAGAGATCACCTATTCCAGCCAGAGGTGACGACTGCAGCACCATTCATACTGATCTCTCAGTTCGCTTTTAATATCTACAATAACAAATAACTCGTAGACTAAGACGGGTCGGGCCACGATCTTTTTGCTATTATATTTCCAGGAATACTGCTTTTCTTCAATATGCCTTTCGCATCAGTGAATTGACTCTCAAAGAAAAATATTCGATTTTCTTATGTTTCCCCTCATCTCGGCTTTAAGGTGGTTCCACCGTAAAATGACTTAAATGTCATTTTATTCATATTCTGTCTACTTGTAGAAAACTTTGTCCTCTATCTGATATGAACAACAAAATAATACCTTTCCACGCCAATTTATTCTATAATTGAACTTGAAATTACATGGTGTTCAATGGAGGAATGAGAGAACCACGGGGAAAAATAGTATTTTTTCCATAAAATATAAATGCCATTTTTGTGGAAAACTATTTATCAGTAGGAAATAATCCAGAGAAATTGAATAAAAATGTAATATAGGCATCTTACCGCCTTATGTTTTTAGTTATTGAAGAATTAATGCCGTAATTTAAGTCAAAATGCGGTAATTCGTAGGAAATGGCGCTGCAGTCGGCTCCTATGGCTGGAAAAAAGAGCTCATTTAAAAAACATTCGTGGAATAATCTGCATATGTTGTACCTTACTCTTTTGGTTTCTATAATTAATGCATTTTATAAGCGAAAGCAGAATATTTTGGACAAAATATGAAAAATGTGGAATTTGTTTTGACTCACACAGTCGCGGCGGAACCTCCTCAAGCAGAGCCCATCTTAAGTGTCTACAGTGAAAAATGTTTTAATGTTGTAATGTGTGTCTTAACAAAGTACGTACAAGGTGGTGGTAGTTGATGTTGCAGGAGACGACCGGAACACCGAGGGAGCCATTTGCGCTTCCGAAGAGAATTGGGTCGGATGGAATGCATATGATCATCCAGTGAGTGAAGGAATTCAGGAGCGCCTGGATTATTATTATTGGTTCGTGCTCTAAGTTCAGTTTGGGTTGGTTTCGACATATCATTGTTATTCTGATTCTGCGCTTTATGGATTCTCCAAACTTTCTCGCACGAACTCTCTTTCGCCTCAACATACCTCCTACCTCCCTTCATAGGATCCAAGTACCGCAGTAAATACTTCCTCGTTTGTTTTCCAGGCTGCAAAAGACGTTGTTAAGTGATAACTATTTCATCTCTTCGGAGATTTTTCAACTACAAGCACGGCGGTTTTGTTTGAAACTTAAATCCGTTCGAAGTGCTCTGTCACTAAATCTGTTCATCCTGGTTGGGAAAATTTCAAACTCAACTCAAACAGGTCCAAATCTTGTCCAACGGCTGTAATTAAATGATTGTCGGATATATTGGAAAATATAGCATGGAGTGGATTGCGATTATTATGTATCAGAAGCGTATCTGCGAACTGGTCGGGTAATTATGGGTCCAACAGCCGCCGAGCAGAGTAGGACTCCGCCAAAGGATCAAAAGTTCGCTAAATTTTCGGCAATGCATGTGGTTGCAAAGGTTATCTCTGGATTCACCTTCTGAAATATTTTTAGAATACTTATTGTGAATGAATAACTAGTCGTTTTTCTCTGGATAAATAGAGTCATTTAAGGACACCCCGACACTTAGGAGATCTCGACACATATATTTCACCTAGGCGACAGTGCGCTCGGGTAAAAATAAGTATCGCAACATAGAATAAGAGTAATATGCCTATTGGCTGCATGTGAAATGTTATGCAATGATATTGAAGCGTATTTCACTGTTTTATTAAGCTTTTATAGACAAAGGTTAGCATAGATTACTCAAATTCTCGCACGGTATAATATTAGAACTTTCTATAATCATTATTTCGTTGGATTTGCGGACATTTTAATGAATTTTGAGTCGTCATTTTGTGAGCACGAGCTTTGTAGTGAACCCTGAGACCGTTTTGAGTCTGTCACTTATGCTGCTCGCTGTAGCGTGGCCATGTAACTTGGGGATACGTTGGGCACATCATGGAGTTCTTCCAGATTTTTGTTTATAACGCATTGCAATGCATTTCAGGAAAGTTACTGCAATCAGTGCTGAATATTACCACAGAGTAAAGATATAATAATATAAAGAGACAGAGTAATATAAGCTAATCGTAAATTAGGATTTTTTAAAACAGTACTTGGCAAGTGCGACGATAAAACTAGGGAAATCAGCTACTTCTCCCTTTGTTCGATCCTACTTGGAATACGCTTCCAGTATTTGAGATCCTTATGCGTTAGGCTTAATAACCGAGTTAAAAAGCGTTCAGTGAAGATCGGCAAGATACGTTAAAGGCCGTTATGATAATCTCGTTAGTGTTACTGACCTTCTGCAGCAACTGGGATGGGAAACGCTTTCAAACCGTCGATTACAAATTAGACTTAATCTATTATGTAAGTTCCAGACTGATTTATTCTCTGACGAAATTAATTATATTTTACGAAGTCCGAAATACTACAGTAGATCAGATCACAAGAATAAAATTAGGAAACTAGACTGCAGAACAGACAGATTTAAAATGTCATTTTTCCTGCGAATTATAAGAGATCGTAATAGCTGCCAATGAGACTTTTAATTAGGTTTGTCGATAGGTAGTGCACCTAGTTAGTTGATTTACTCCCTAATGCTTATCTGCTACAGCACGCCATGCATGCTTTCAGTATAATTCTTGTATCTCTGTCCATTTATGTAGCTGAAAAATACTAAAGATCCTTTTAACATTGGTAGCATACCTATAGTGTAGTGCATGCTTGTGAGGCTTCTCCTCCTGATAAGCATTGGCGACTTATGCGCATCAGTAGTCGCAGTTACACTAACTTTGATAGGGTATAACCACAGAGTAAAGATATCCCTACTCTGTGATATTACTGTCGTATTTAATAAATAATGATGCCATTAAATAATGCAAACATACGTCGATTATACGATGGCAGTACTGGTGAGAGGTGGATAAAATGCTTGACGGACTGTAGTAAATGGTCCCATTAAAGTTGGGTTGAGAATGGTCGTCAGCTGCAGCTGTCAGTATCGTACAAATGCAATCAACAACATTTTTAACCATGGTACTATTTTTGGAAACAGATATAATTTAATTTTTTCAAGAGGATTTATGTATCTACATGTTGAGATCTCCCCAAGCTCTGGGAGAAGCGAAAATTTTGCATCTTATTTATTTTCGCATTCTTATGTTTATTTTCTGCATTTAAACTACCAATATTTATGTTATTTGAATGAAAGGAATCAAACACTCATAATTAGTGTATAAATTAGTGAAATTGTGCCTGAGAATTAATTCTTTCCCTCTTAAGTGTCCGGATCTCTCTTAAATGACTTTAAACCATTTTATTGCTCAATGTAAAAGAAATTTGATAAAAACAGTGACCGTCGTTTTTCATGATACGAACGCAAATATCTTTAAAAAATCAATCAATTTACGTTAATTTTAACGGCAATAAGCTGTTTTATAAAGTAAAACATTTTTACTCCATCTATTTACTGCGAGACTCTGCATCAGTTTGAATTTTTTGCGATTTCTTTTTCAAATTAGAGCAGTTACTAACATCAAGTGATTGATAAAAGGGGACAATGACATGAATGACCTTATGCAGCTAACAATTCAGATTGACGATGTAAAATTTTATGTCTGTACGTTTTTGGAGTTTTGGTTTTTATTTTTTCGATTTCTGGCCACTGTGCCCGGGGTGTCTCTTCACTTCTATTTCATTTTAATAATTCCATTCTTTACCCGAATACCCACCTATCCTCGATTGAGGAATATGACATCAATTATCGTTCGCCTCCAAAGAAAAACCTATCAACGAACTACGGATCGGTATTCATAGAATAATCTCCAATTCTACCGATCTTCCGACCCGGGTCCTCTGAGTGGGAAGCCATGGTGACCATTTCTGACCATTTCGATCGTTAAGGTGGTTCCACCGTGAAATGACTTAAATGGAATTTTATTCATATTCTGTCTACTTGTAGAAAAAGTGGTTCTTTATCTGATATGAACAGCAAAATAATACCTTTCCACGTTATTTTATTCTATAATTGAACTTGAAATTACATGGTGTTCAATGGGGGAATGAGTGAAACACGGGGAAAAATAGTATTTTTCCATAAAATATAAATGCCATTTTCGTGGAAAACTATCTCTAAGAAGGAAGTAATCCAGAGAAAATGAATAAAAATAAAATACAGGCATCTTACCACCTTATGTTTCTAGTTATTGAAGAATTAATGCCGTAATTTAAGTCAAAATGCGGTAATTCGTAGGAAATAGCGCTGGATTCGGCTCCCATAGCTGGAAAAAAGTGCTCATTTAAAATACATTCGTGGAATAATCTGCATAGTTTGTTCCTTACTTTTGGGTTTCTATAGGTAACGCATTGCATCAGTGAAAGTAGGATTTTTTGGACAAAATATAAAAAATATGGAATATAGTATTTGTTTTGACTCACACAGTCGCGGCGGAACCTCCTTAAGCATTGAGCGATATGAAGCTCATTGTTGCCACATTTCACACATTGCAAATTTTTGTATCGAGGACTTTTTTTAGATTACGTTAGAAATGTGGCAACATCATTTGCATCATCACTCGAAGCCAAACGCTCGAAGAGTTTTCATAGTTGGTGCTCGCACGGTTGGGTGAGGATGGCCGTTCTCTCACTCTTCTCCTTCACGGTAGCGGAGTGGAAGTGGAAGCGGAGAAGGGAACGGTAAAGAGATGAGACAAAAAAATTAAGAGACGGACGCAAAAAAAAGAAGAAATGCGTAATCTCTCTTCTCTCTCTTTCTCTCTGCCGTCTCTTCACCGCCATCTCAAGAGAGAGAAAGAGTCGCTCCACGAGAGAGCATGCTTCTTCCATTCACCGCAATCAGGCGACAGGGGAGCCATTAATTCCGGGGGCAGCGGCGAAGGGGGTTAAGGGGTCTGGGGGAGGAGGAGGAGGAGCCTCGCCTCCCCGCCCCGTCTTGTGTCTGTCTGTGTCTCGGCAGCGGCGCCTGAGGAGCGCGCCAAAAGACCCCGCGGAGGGCCGATGGCCGTCGCCGGCGAAGAACCGACCCGGTCCGTCTGTCTGCCTGCCTTCCCCGAACGGACGCCGGCCTCCCTCCGCTACCGGGCGAGATGCCGCCGCTTGACGGCTGCAGCAAGTGCATCGTGACATCACTCGTGCGATTTCACTCCTCATCCTCCTTATACTCGCGTGGATCCGACGATGCCGTTGCTACTGGATACATCCCGGGAGCATTAGCTCCGATGTAATAGTATTTGGTGAAAGCCGCCGATAGCCGGGCCATTTGGGACAGCAGGAGAATGGGTTGACAGGAGGTGTATTTATACATTTATGGGACGGTGATTAGAAACCCGGTGTGCAGCAACTGCATCGTCCACCCATCGCTCTCTTTCTCCCGCTTGATTTATTTCACGTTGATCCGATGATGCTCTAACACTGTATCCGTCCCAGAGGAATTTGCTGCGACGTAGAAATAGTTATTTGGGAATTGTTCACGGGTTTCCATCCGGCTTAAAGTTAATCAACGGCCCTGATGACGATAAATAAGTCTTTCATTGAAAAGTCGTCAAAGAAGAAGATGGAGCCCCTTACCCGGACAGAAAAACCCGAGAAGAATTTTCAGTTATTTGGAAATTTGGCCCCCGTGTAACAGTTAATAGACCGACAACTGAGATCGTTTGCTCTATTGAGGATTGATTGGCAGGATGCCGCTAATGTATCCGCCCTGTGTACCTTAGCTCACATGCACTAGTTATTAGTGAAGGCTGCCGCAATCTTCGCCATTTACGTTGAGTTGATGAGGATCGCTTCTGACGATCTCGCCATCTATATTTCACATTGGTATGTTGACATTTCAATGGAGGATCATGTGGGCAGTGCTGCTTATGAGTTTTCCGACCGCATGGAGTCGTTTCAAATCGTTTCCTTCAGAATTATATCAATTTTCTGAATGATATATCCCGATTAACTTCACCGTTTCCTTTTTCCTCCCTTAATACCTCCAAAAATCCCTATTCTTTTCATCCCCCGCCCGCGATCTCCCAACATCATGTGTATTTAATCCTCCAATCAACCATCAACATCTTTAACCGTCTCCAATATGTTGTTACATTTGAGATCGTCCTCCAGCCACCTTTGTTGCTTCCTCCTAATTGCTCTCTTCAACCCTCTCCTGCCACATCTAGCACTTCCTTATTTGTTTTCTTCTCCACCCGCCCATCTAATTTCATCTGTTTGCTCGCAAACATACCAAAATAAATCTTCCAGTCTCCGCTCATCTTCCTTCCGAAGCGACCAATTAACGGGAAAACTCAAAGCTTTGCATCATATCTTGACTTTGACACATCTTTGCTCATCATTTTTCCTCAAAATTTCACCATCAATATCCTCCTTTTTCTAAGTGCTTCTTTCGTTTTAACAATACTATTCTTTGTCCTTGCAGAAATGTAACCCATTAAAATACTCCCGAGGTATGTAAAACGTTTTACCTTCTCTTGGCTACGTCCTTCTATCTTTACATTCATTATAGCCTTCATACTTTGCAGAACTCTTGATACATTTTTATGTAAGTATTCATTATTCTCAGAAAACCTAACAGCGCCTCTGACGTATTCGCCATCGACTTCATTCTCTTGGATGGCTTACTTTTATGCTCAATCATTCACAAACATCATAGAATTAATTCAATAATCATCATCATTAGTCATTTATCCAAAGATTAGTTGACTGCAATACTCCTTTTTTCTCTATCCCCTGCTAACTTCTTCATGTCTTTGTAGCTGTTCTCTGTCATACCCAATTTTAGTTGGCCGATGTATTTTTCCCTCACCCGTTCAAACATTTTTAAAATAGCTTAAGATATTTTTAAATATTAGACGCTAAACCACTATTCACTAAAGGAATATTAATGCGATGGTGTGAAGAAGATTTGGAATAGAATTGCGCTATTAAATCAGGCGTTCAATAAAAAGTGGTAGCATGTGCTTTGTGATGAGTGGAGACACAGCGTGAGGGTATAGGCGTTCAAAGATGTAAAATCAAAGTAGCAACAACCTGGCCGGTAGAACGTGTGAGTCGGGGAGAAAGTAAAATAAAAAGGTTTAGATGTCTACATCAAGAGAGCTAAATTGGGAGTTGAGTAGAGGTTCTCATTGTTGGACGAAAGGATTGTAGTGAGAAAAGAAAGGCCATGGATGACCAGACGATGTGGAAGAAATTAAAAGCAAATGGGAGTGCCTTAGAGTCGCTCAACATTTTAAGATTACCAGTGCATCTTCATATTTTCTAGTAAGTAGACCTCAAAGTGTCAGAGTGTTGGCTCATTTGCACCCATTTTCATGCCACTACTCAACTCATTATGTTTTTTTCCCAACCGGATATTTTCAAGTGGATAATTTCCTCGCAAATTGGAAAAATACTGGTGGCTATTTTAACAAAATGAATTTTTCCTGGTCAATTGGCAGTTGTTATACCCATAAATTGACCCAGCCTGGTAAAAATATGCATAAAATACCTTTACTCGTGCTTTAAGTCGCTTCTAACTGCTTTCAAAAGCTCTGTTGTGGCTGCTCCATAAATTTCTGTGTGAGTTGATTGTGGAATATTTTCCATGCCCGAGTTGATTCTATGCGTATATTTCTTTTCAGCCGCGGAATATTTCAATAAAAAAATAGCCACCTAAAGTGCCAGTGACGTACGTAGAAAATATGACGCCTCTTGTGCTAATGTATTAAGTATGCTGCCAAGTAATCCACATCATCAGGTTCAAATCAGGTACACAGCGCACTTAGGTATTGAGTTTCAAAAGGTTGCGATGATTACTAAATATCTTTTATCATTATCATGAAGATGCGGCCAGTAATTAATTAAACCGCATCAAATACACTCATTTCAAAACTATGACACAAGGTTTCATTGAATTGAATGAACTAATTTGTTAGCAATGGAAAAATATTTTGTTTTGTTATTAATTTTCTGCCATTTCTTATGCTTTTTTCTTTCTCGCAGAAACTCCTCCAAGTGAAAAACACATTCCTTGATTCGTTTTGCTTGGTTACTCCATCTTCTAATCTTTCCCAAACATGTTCAGTATAATCAATCATTTCGTTGGATTTAGTTTCTCATACTATGATACTATGTGCAGTCCAAGTTTTCTCTTGGTTTCTAAAGGAATTATAAACAGTTTTTAATGATATAATAGAGTTTATTTACGATACTACCTACCTACTAATAGATTGATAAATTCTTTTCTCTGCTTGTTACGTCATCAGATACCTCATTGAGATTTTTTAACGAAACGATCAGTTTTTTCTAACGATCAGTTTTTTCTGTGTACAACAGGTCCTCTAACATTTGTATCAAGTCTGTTCCCAAATAGAAAGGATTCCCAATTTCGTCGATCTCATCTTTTGTTTCTCCGGGTTACACTTCATAAATCATATTTTATGACGTGCAAAAACATAGCAGCGTTAGTGAGATCGAAATTCCTGGCAAAAACACCTAAGGTCGATTCTCGCTAACAGCATTCCAAGCCAATCCAAATTGGACTCCGCGAGGAAATGGAAAATATTGACGCAAAACATATTTTGCTGAAAGGTGATAAGTTTCATGAAGCAGGAATATGTTAGGCAATTCAATAGCAGGTGAAGAAGTAAGTTATCTTCAAGCTAAAATCATGGATAGTATTTGAAGCTTTTACGCTAGATTTTACTTAGTTTTATACTCATATGGTTTATCTCGTGGAAAAGTAATGAAACAATAAGCAAGGGGACTAATAATTAGAGACTTCAAGAACCGTGAGAGATAATATGAATGATGAAACTGAGATATCAATTTCTTTATTTTCTACCGAGATATAAGTGTACATTCACTGAATCCGCTGTGGCGGTCACGGATGCTGTGTGGCTAAAGCTTGCGAGTGAATGCTAACTAAAAGTGCACGCGATAAACTATGGATTGCCGAAATCAACAAATTAGGAGAAATGAGCGCATAATTTTCTAGAACCATTTGAACGAATTTCCCGAATTTCACCTACGTTACATCCCAATCGATACGTAAGGAGTTTGCTTGATTGGCAAATACCGATAAAAATAAAGGAAATTAAGACCTGTGGAGTAGCTTGAATGAAAATGAGTTACGTTGTAAGCATGAAAATTTACGCTTGCAAGTGCCAAGATGTCCTAAGTTAGTTCAGAAACTTGGTTTTTGTGGAGACAGCTTAAGCGTATCCTATTGCACCTTCTTAGTGGCAGGTATGTAGGAGGATACAGAGATTAAGTGCCTGGAGTGAGAGTCATTGAAGATGGTAAGAAAAAGATCTGTTATGTTTGGTGGTGAAGTAAAGAAATTGATGGAAGAAATTTAAGGAAAGGAGTTAGTAGAAGAACATTGGCTGTGGAACTTAGGAGGAGGATCGAAATTGGATGGAAAATATATCGAGACGTTACGCCATGTTGAACAGGATTATAAATGAAATAATGTGGGCTAAGTACGGTGGAGGAAAGGAAAAGATTGAATTTTATGCAACGTGAAGAGAGGCAGAAGGTGAGGTTTGGAAATCCAATGAGGATCTTGATACCTTAGGAAGTGTAGGAATATTTATAAATGTCATTGCAAAGGGAAAATGGAAAAGGAGAGACAAGGACCAATCAGTATTTTTCGGAAACTATTCAACTTACCTTTTGATTTTAATTCTCCAATTTACGATCGATAACTGTCCACTTTAGGTCTCTCCTCAACATCCTTCTTTCCACGTTACTATTTCCTCCATTGCTTATGGGTTATTTTTTTAATATCGGCAATATTATAGCTGGCTTCCAGGTTGGAGAAACTATTAAAAGAAAATGTTATCGATTAAGACTTGATTGAAAGCTAGAACGTATCTAGAAAACATGCTTCCAGAGTAAAACCTACTTCGCTGCGATGATGATCATAATAATTTCTTTACTTGAAGCGAGACTTCAGAATAAAGTCTCCGAGTCTCGGAATAAGTCTGTGAATAGACGTGCACGAATGGAAAAACGTCGATTGAAAGAAAGAGTCTTATTTAATTCGAATATCTGTTTAAAAAAATGTATGTTTTAATTTCCTCTGAAGTTTTATGAACCTAATAGATCTAAAATTACCGGAAAAATCAGCCGCGAGTACTCCACAAATTTGGCTCAGTAAGATTTATTTTCAAAACTTACGGTACTATACTTTTAAGGCAAATCTCTCGTCCATTTCATAGTGAGTAAATAAATCCAAATTCTGTGCCAATAAAAATTAGTTTCACCCTTTAAACTTGCTTTATTCCATACCGGCATTTTGCACGGCAAGTATTGAGGATCTCTACCTCTGTATCCACCGGTCAATAATACCTGATGCTTTTACTTATGGGACTTAGAAAGCCCTCCAATTTGCTATGCATACAAGAATAAAATCGTTAGAATAAAAAACTGATAATCATTACGAAAAAATTCAATGAAGATCACAAACTCTGCAGTTATTCCTTCGGCATAATTATGAGATGGGGTTCAATTTGCGATTGGGAATTGAAGAAACGGTTCAAAGACATATTCGTGATATTTGCACAAAGATATCTGCACAAAGTTACTCTAATAGAATAGTATCTATTGGTCCCTGGAGTTGTCCATTGTGCTCCCATTTAGGGATTGGAAAACCACTGAAAATGTACATATCTTCTTCGGGGTTTGGACCCAGATCCTCGAACACCGAGAGAAAGGGTTACATTCGTGATGGTTTAAGTTCGTAAATGGCAGAAATGACAGTTTGCAGGCATTGATGGATGTAGAGAATTCGTGTTATGATTCTCTCAGCTAGAGCACAAACTTTGAACGTGGATCCACATCTACAAGTATTACGCTTCGAAAGTGTATGGGAAATAGTTTTGGGGCATGAGCATTTTTTCGCTATTTTGAAACAAAGTGAGTACCTATTAGTAATTAGAATGTGGTATCCAGTCAAACAAGATGTGGGCACTGAGGAGATTTTCGTTGTCGACTGCTGCCGCCTCTATTTTACCCAGCTAGTTGTGGCGTCTGCGCCGTTTTTGGCGTCAACCTACTCTTACGTTTTATGTGAATGTTTTGGGCTTTGAAAGCAGAGTAGTCATCATATTTTTTACTTCGATTAGAGAAGCATATAAAATACAATTGAGAATGAAGATGATCATGACCAATAAACTTACATTGTTTCGTGACAAAATAATTAGTGTTCCGAGTGTGACCGCACTCACATCACGAGGAGTGGGACCTAATTTGAGCACGACACGCTGGCACAGGAAGATTATTCGCAATGATGCTCGCAACTTCGTGGCAGAAGAGTCACGGCTTCGGCATTCGGCTCTTCTGCCAGGAAGAGATCGGCGGAGAAGGCGGGCGTAAAATGGCCAGTGGAGGTGCCAACCTCTAATTCAAAATTGTGAGTGAGAATTGTGAATTGCCTTGGTTTTGTTGTGTTTCACGAATTGTGGCCGGAAAAAAGACAATTTAAACTGGGGTTTCTATTCGTTCCGTTTTTTTCCGGGACAGTCCCGTTTTTTGTTGGAATGTCCCGGTGTCCCGACATTTTTCCAAGAGTACCGCTTTTTTCTTATTTTAGTAACATTCCTAAAAGCAGTGCATTAGGCTTTCCACTTTAAATATGCAGCACTCCTGGTGGCAAATTCAAGGAAATTTCATGAAGTATATTAAGAAGTTGGTAATTTTTAATAACGATACTCTTTTTTTCCTCATACTTCTGTTGGCAGTGTTCATGAAATACACACGGTTCCCGGTTGCATATGACGCGACGTCGCGTCAGTTCAGTGCCGGCATTGCTTGATTGTAAATTGGTCGCTACTCACAATCAGTGCTGCACATAGTTCGTATCATGTCCTAACGAACGAGGTTATTTAACTTATAGTATTAGAAGAGAATTCCCCTTCATCAAATGAAGCAGTGAAAGATTTAATCATTGTAAAGACTAATTTTAAGGATTTGTCTTACGTTGACTTCCTTGCCCAAATATCTTAGGAAAAGAAACTTCTTCATGATCGCAGGTTCATAATTGTGATAAATATTCTAATGTATCGTGTTAACATGAACTTTAATCAGGCCTATCTTGAAATTATGTTCTCCTAATCGTTGTAAGTGTCGGTCAAACTCGGAACACTAATTATTTTGTCACGAAACAATGTAAGTTTATTGGTCATGATCATCTTCATTCTCAAATGTCTTTTATATGCTTCTCTAATCGAAGCAAAAAATATGACAACTACTCTGCTTTCAAAGCCCAAAACATTCATATGAAACGTAAGAGTCGGTTGGCGCCAAGCACGGCATAGACGCCACAACTAGCTGGGTAAAATAGAGTCGGCAGCAGTCGACAACGACGATTGCGATTCATTATACAGGAATGGTGAATTTATTTCTATTTTTTATCATTTCTAATGTGTCCTGCTTTTTTACGAAATGTCGCAGTTTTTTAAAAGTGAAAATGCAAATGTCCCTTTTTTTCAAAAAGACATCATGGGAACCCTAATAAAAACCCATCTTTCGCATTGTGCGCCCACTTTATATGGCAGTGTGACTCAAGAATCCCGATGGTGGAATATGATAATAAGAGAATGATTTCAACTTTATCCCCATTACTCTTCCATAGCTCACCATTTTATATTAATGGCAGTAAAGTTTACCTACTCTGCAGTACACGAAGAAGCAGGCGCTTTAAAACCATTCGAAGGCGGAAAATTCTGTAATTTTTCAGTCATAAGAATGAAATTCAAGGTAACATTGAAAATATCACAGTACCAATTGTATATACATACTTAAAACTCAGGAAACGTAGATTTTTCTGAAAAAATACTGCTACCCAAGTGTGATGATTTTTCATTCACCATCTCCACAACGTCACACACAAAACCAACATTTAGTTTTAAGGTTCGGATGTTTTAACACTCCTTCTGTCTTATCGAAGGGTCCCGGGTTCAAATCCAGGTGAAGCCTTTGAACGCCCCCGAACAAAAATTCGAGGATCCTCGGTGGCCCAGGGAAAGGAACTGGCCCCCCTACCCTGAATGTGTGAAATTCACACGCCTGTGGCTTAGTCCGGGTTGAGCTCTACCCTCAACTATCCAAACCAACCTTCGGGTTGAATCACTGAAGATCTGTCTTAATTTCAAAGATTTTCAACAACTGTTTTTATTATTTTCACTGTGTACCTAAAGGTTATCTTTCCTCAAATTAAATCCCTCCTAAAGAAATTAGCTATACAAGTAGCGCACTTCTTCGAAGGAATTTATTTCCCCTGAGCTATCACAGTGTTTACTTGAACTTAGTAAAAACATTGACCTAATGCATATCGCTATTTTAAATGAATTCATCAGGAATATCTGTGATTATTTTAAATAATTAATTAAAAGAGCAGTTAGCTGAAGATCTGTCTTAATTTCAAAGATTTTCAACAACTGTTTTTATTATTTTCACTGTGTACCTAAAGGTTATCTTTCCTCAAATTAAATCCCTCCTAAAGAAATTAGCTATACAAGTAGCGCACTTCTTCGAAGGAATTTATTTCCCCTGAGCTATCACAGTGTTTACTTGAACTTAGTAAAAACATTGACCTAATGCATATCGCTATTTTAAATGAATTCATCAGGAATATCTGTGATTATTTTAAATAATTAATTAAAAGAGCAGTTAGCAGGTAATGCAGAGTGAATGCTCAAAATCCCCCTCCTAATGAATCCGGTGGCACTGAAATTGTCATTCAAACGTTACTCTCTTCCTCAAGCAAGAAAAATAATTTCCGTAAGTTAATGCGACGACGGTGTGCATATGAATTTATTCGGCGTGAAACAATATTTTTCGTTGCCTGTGAATGTGCCATTTAGAACTGCTGATACATTTTTATTTATAATTTAAAGATATAAGGAAGACCCGTAACCTTTTTTTGGTTCTTGCTGCAAAGTCCTCCACCGTGGTTTGAAGATGATCGAACGAATAATAAGGATTGACGGGTTCCTCCCCCATTGTTACAGCTCCCCTCTATACTCGTCCTACAAGTTTCATCCTATTAAGTTTCTAGCCTATGCAGTGCTATGCTCAAAACGACGATTTCAGGCTATTTTTTCCTTGAATTCTTATTTCAAAATTTTTCACACACTGAAATTCCTCTTCGTCGGGATTTCTGTCTATAACAACGCAATCCTTCGCTTTACGTCCTTGCTACTTTCTCCATTCTCATCCAGAATACTACTTAGTTAAGTGAACCGTTCCATCTCTCCTAGTTAATGCCCCCCTTTCTAAATATTTACTTTATACTCTCATGCGCGGAGATAATCTTATTACCATTTTTTATTATGATACTCACTACCATTTTTGTGACTATGATTACTTTAGTGACTAAAAAATAACCTTCTTTCGTCGAATTGAATCATTCAAAGACATAGATAGCATTCTCTGTAGCCTATCATAAGTATATTTTTACAAGATAGAGAGGAAAGAATAGATAATCTTATCAAAATTTGATTGGCTGAGCATTTTACCTCTTAATTGATAGCTTTTATAGCCTTTGAGTTCGTCCAAGTTTTATCCCAATCAAACATCTCTGAATGAGGTTAATGATGTTGCACTGGACCCAGGTTAATCGTCCAGGCATTGCAAGATGGATTTATAGAGGCTGGAACCTCTTCATCGCAAGTCTCTCCGCTCACATCTAGCTCATAAAAGTCGTGGACCCATTGACGGTCGCCCTGTATAACGCGTGGAGGCACGGCTATGCGTCCTCAGACCTTGCGCATCATTTTATTCGTTCGTCACATTTTATTACACACTCACTCTTTAAAGTGGTGCGCGAGTATTAAGATCAAGAGCGCATATCACAAATTCGCCAAACCGTTTGAGTGATATCCAATGAGAAGAGTTATTTACGTCCACTTTAGTAAAATATTTTTCTTTTTTAATTCAAGACTTCGCGGCCGGGAATTTTGGATCCACTCCAATGTGCTGAAGTCCTCCGGTTTAGTGATTTGTAGCCGCGTCGCCAGCTCGTGTCTGTCCTAGTGCGTTGCGTTGTTGCAGGGAAGCAATACATCACGGATTAGCGAGGCATGTTGTGGAGCAGTTGTGTTCTCATGAGAATGTCGGATTACATTAACACGCCCTTGGAATATTCTACTTTTTAAAAAAATATATCTAGTTTTAAGGTCCGGGAGTTTTAACTCATTTTCTGTTTTCATTTCAGTGGATATTCTCTGTAATTCGTTTTCGGCCCACATACGCTGGATTTGGCCCCGAGTATTTGTGATGACAGCCATCAGCTTTCACTGGAGAAATATATATAAACTTGGTGGTGAAAATTCTGATCGAATTATTATTTTTCATTCGATCCGAACCTGTTAGTTGATTTTCCGTACTTGTTTGTAGAGGTGGTTTATTTTTATTTTGAATTCCATTCAAGCTGTGTAACGCATCTTAGCAAGAAAACCATTGTTCCTCATCACTTTCGATACACACACGTCCGACTTCATCTACTATCTCACGGTGGTGAATCTTCGACAGAACTCATTCATGTCTTATAAATTGCTTCAGTAATTACCTGAGTTATTGCCTTTTACCCTCGCGTCATAAAAATACTGACAGATCAACGATGAATTCTTTTTGAGTTATCATATTCTATTGTTTGTCTATAAGTATTGATGATTGTATACATATATTGTAATTTACACATTTACTTAGCATAGTGACATTTTATTACTTTCAAATTGGTGTAGAAGGCGTATCTCAGAACCCCTAGTCCTCTCTTTATTTTTTTTTATAAGCACCAGACTCACAATCAGAGTCAACGAAGACGGCGACTCGATGACTTATTTTCTCTGATAAGCATAGCATGAACCGCGCAGCTGTAGCAGTAGGAAGATTTTCCATATTCTGACCAACCCTCACAATGTTTCCGACTCACAGATTCTTGACATTCTGATATCCTTATGCCGGCATACCCTGAAGTTGCATTGCCAAAATTTTTTTATTGTTTAGTCGCACCGTATCTTCCCCTCATATTGGTAGTATTCACTCCAAGTGTAGTATTCCGTTTTGTTGCAGTAAGTGGACCATATTACTTTCGTTACATGGATAATCCCATGTCTTCAAAATGCTTCGTGTCTTAAAATGGTTCTAATTCAAAAGCTATTCTTTCATTTTCTATAAACTTTTTCTCATGTATGGACAGACTTAAGAAGTTTGTTGCACTTTAGTAAAGTAAAGTTTATAACAAAGATGGCTACTATTCTCTAAAAATTGTAATCAAATGGGAATGTAGTGTTGGCGACTTAGTTTCCTTTATGCGAGCATTTGTTGGCGCATGTGGTGGTGTCAATCATTTGTCCAACATTGTAATGGAACCGTTTTAGGAAGATTCGAAGAATAAGAAGTCCATGGAGTGCGATAATCCACAAAATGAAAAATCATTCGCCTTGACCGGGATTCGAACCCGGATCCCTCGATTTCGCTCCGAGTGCTTTAACCAGTTAAGCTACCGAGGCGTCCTCCTCCCATTTTTGGATGCTAATTTGAAGGCGAATGATTTTTCCTCCGTGGAATATCGCACTTATGTGTAGGTGCTTGCGAGTGACTCCAAGGTAAAAGGTAACTACCGTGGCTAGTCCCAGTATCCTCAAAAAAAAGTCCATGGAGGATGGATGCTTGGTGCCATAGGTTTGGAAATAGGATGGAAGACCCGTGTTGGAGTAGTTGGAGTTTTGAATTATACCGGTGGAGGAGGAGAGAAAGTGGGAAGGAGAAACAGGGAGGAGATAGAAGAAATGGATGGAAGATGTAATTGAAAGAATAGGGTGACTGCGGAGGGGGGTGTTTTTTGTTGGGAAAAGAGGAAGGGGCGGAAGGATAAGATCATGAATATTTGGATGGCGTGATATAATGAATGAGATAAAGAGAATAAATAAACTGTAAGGTGTATGCCAAACACTTCGTTTCTGATGGGCCGATAACTTTTGGTGGTGAAGCTGGACAGGAACTTTATAAGGCTCCGGTTGGTTGTTTGGTTGATTGGGGGAGGTGACAGACAACTGACGTCATTGGTGCTATTGAGGACAGGCGATTAGGTTTGTAAAGTAAGTAATATCAAGTGAGTATGGTAAGGGTGGAGGGAAATCCGGCGTTGGCATTACCATGCCCTTAAAGAAAGGCGCCAATGGGGACCATGGTTTAACGTCCCATCTGGAAGACGAAGGACTGCACTTGAAGTGATCTCCACATCTCCACACCCAAGTGGATCGGGATTCCAATGAAAAATATCGGCCACTGTTAGGAGTCAAACCCGAGCCCTTGGGACGGGTTGTAGAACGTCCCTCATGAAGATGAGCTTAGCAGTAGCATTCGTCTTTTGGGTGCTTGGACAGCATGGGCCATTTCATTTCGCACCCGTAGCTATAATAAAACTTGAATTGACAAAAACGCAGGTAACAGTACTTAAAAAAACAAAAATGATTATCTTACCATAAATAAGGCATAATAAACCGATTCTGAGAATAATTGCATTCTTTTATCTTGTTTTTATCACATCGTATACTCTTAAACAAGCAATGCATGCATGTAAACTTAATATATAAAAAGAGTCATAACGATTTTAATGAGACTTCATACCTTGAGGGCTTCAATCACCATGGAATACATCGTGCTGGGTCGGATATTCAGAAAAATTCGTTATGGGGCCAAGCTTGAGCCCAAAAAATATTTCCGGGCCAAATCATGAAAACATGGAAATCAATGCGGACATGAAAAGTATGTTATTCTAAGACTTAAAATATGATAAATACTTCTCATAAAATATGAATTGAACTAAATTCCTCGAGAAAGTTTAAATATTATTCATCCAGCTTTAGATTTTTACTCACTGGTCTATAAATATTTTATTATTAAAAGCAAACACGCTATTTTGGTAATGTTAGGTGTTCTCGGGATTCACACCGGATTAGATAATTGGCTGCTCTGCCAATTCACGAGAACACCTAACATTTGTTGTCCGCCGGCAAAACACCAGATCTTACTTAACGCTATTTTTTTTCTTTTAATCACACTATTTAAAATGTCCACTCACATCCGTTTTTGTTTCTTTATGGACAAAAAGGATGACACGTGCCCCGTAGCCACAAGGAGAAGTGAATGATTGGTAGACTTGAGACAACGTTGCTTACGATGACGTTCCAAAAATTAATTTGCTTAACACGTAGTGACTTCTTCTTGACTTTCCTAAAGAAATATTTACAATCCGATCGAAGAGCGGCCACCAGATTCTATTTATATTTTTATAAATCCGGAAGTTTACTCTGGTAAGTGTCTTCATTTTGTTTATTGTGTTTGCCAACTGCCACACATGTGACGATATAGTATATAGATTTAAGAAATTAAGAAATTTATTTGAATTATTACACACTTTACATCGTAAAATACATGATCTTATCCCATTTTTTACAACTAATGACACAGAAAAAATAAATCAAAATTACATCATCATTACATCATCATGTTGTATTGCAATCACATGGAAAAAAATAAATATGGAGAAATAAAAATAATAATATTGCAGTTGAGGTCCTGCTAAGCCAAAGCGGCTTGTCAGCAGGTGCCTTTTGTTAAAAAAAATATTTTTTTTTTGCTGTGCAGCGCTCTGGACAATTTCGGAGCTCAACAATGCTAGCCTATGAGCCACTCTTTCAGTGACTTTTTTAAAACAGATATGCTATTAATATCCTTCATTGACATAGGCAATTCGTTCAACAACCCAGGGACTACAGGGATAGACGATATAAAGGTATTTATGTAAATATTTAAGGGAATTTCCTTTGACTCATTGACGAATCACGATTTCTAGGAAACTATCGAACGTATTACAATGAAATTAACTGCTCAGCTCCGTCTTAGGCCCTAGGGGCACGCTAAGACATTAAAAATAATAACAACTCCCACTTTTTAAATCGAACCTGTATTGTAAGTACTTCCAAAGGGAAAATTGAATGAGGAAACTATCAGGTCATATGTTGGTATTACATCTCTTACATCATTTAAAGAGCTTTTGGAGTTCTATTGATAGGAAGGGGTGTCCACTGTTGTCATCGCCTTTCAACATTTATTCGAAAGAGATGGAAAGAGAACTATGGGAGAGATGGATGTGGGAATAAAGGTATTAAGGGGTTTCCATAAAGTGAGTGAGATTCGTAGATCACAAGGCGTTAGTTAGCCGTTCAACCTAGGCGATGCAGTCAATGACGCGTGCGTTCAGGATACAGTGTGAAAGGTACGGGATGGAGATATAAATAAAATATGATAAAGGTAGGAAGGGAACTGACGAGGTAAATGACATTCGCAGATGGAAAAATGTTACATTCAGCAAAGAGATTGCAGCCAATGATGAGTGCGTTAGAGGTCCAGCCTGAAAGGTATGGTATAAAAATTTATCACAAGAAGAAGAAGGTAATGAGATTGTGTAGAAAGAAGAAGGCGGGGATGAATATAAGGTTTGGTGGGTATAAAATGGAGCAAACAGGTGGAGCAGTGGTTTCCTCTAATATACCTAGGTGGCGTATTAGAGTAAAATGGAATTAAAGGTAGGGATATCAGTTATAAGATAATTCGTCCAGCCACGAAGGCGTTTTATTTAAGAAAAGGGCATTAATGTGCGTGGAATGGAGGCATTTCAGATGTGGTTATGGAGAAGTATGGAGAAGGTGAGCTGGTTGGCGAGAAAGACGAACGAGGAGGTGTTGGATATGGTTGGAGAGGAAGGAAGGTTGTGGCGGAGTTTCGGAGAAGGCAGAAGAGATGGATGGAGGATGTTTTGAGAGGAGAGGGCATGTTGAAGAGAGTGATTGTAGAGGGGTGAGTGTTGGGGAAGCACGAAAGAGGATAAGAATTTCGGACGACTTAAGGAGGGGAAGAGGATGTGAGAGAGACCTGATGACGAGAAAATAGCAGAAAAATGAAACTATGTCCCGGAAATGGGTAAGTTATGGAAAGGACCAACAACTAGGCAAAAACGTACCAATCAGCTGGTAGAATAATGAATAATGATGATTGCACTAAAAACGTATGTTGCCAGTGAAAAAACTGCAGTAAATATTTTCATTAAATAAAGTAAAAACAACCCTGATAATTTATCACCCCAAACTACGGAGACTTGATTCCCTCTGTTGATAGTACTGTTATATAATCGATAATTGTCTTTGGGTGGTTTTTATGTGCGATCTGTAGTAAAAATGGTAAAAACACAGCAACTCACCCAGAGTATTTCTCACTCAGCCTTACTACGAGCAAATCTATGGGCTACAGCTAGTTATTTTACAAAACTATTTCGTCCGTACCATCTTTAGGGTTGAAGTGATGTTTCAATAAAAATTTTGGACACTCAGGAATTTTCATTTTTCAAAACTAAGGGCATTTTTTTCGAAAAGAAGATTTTAAGCATTCAGAAAAAACTATAGTAGGTAAATGTTCCTCTTTAAATAAAATACTGTCGTTTGCCTGAATTCTTCTTTTAAAAGAATTACCATTCAGAATGATGTTTTTAGAAAATTATCAGTCAGATTTTTGTATCTGTTCAAAATTGCAATTTAAATAGGCGCTAATAATGGCATAAAATCGATTCATCAATATTTTTCTGAAGGATAAATACCTACCTTTATAAAAGGTAGTATAATGGACTGATAAAAATGAGTCGAGGCGTTTTTATTCAAGAAAAAAAGGACAGTCCCGTGGAAAATGATGTGAATGAAAACCCTATTTTAAAGCCATTGCAATTTTGTTTTGTGCAGTGCATACGCCGAAAGGACAAGCTTCGTGGATCAGCGAAGATCGAGAGAAGAAATGACTTAGGGGAACTTATTGGAAGCAAGAACTTCAGTGGAATGGGGCAGCGAGAAGGGGGAGGGTTGGCCGGGGAGACATCAACGCCAGAAGAGTGGGGTGGGAGACGTAGGGGGCGGGCTTGAGTTGGGCGCATGGGAAGGGTGGGAGAGGGGAAAGGAGGCGTGGGAGGGGAGGGGCTCACTCACGCCTCCTCCTTGAGCCGGGCGGAGAAGAGCGAGCGCTGTCCGGAGAAGCCGTGAGCACTCCACCCTCGGCTGAGCAAGGAGACCTATTCATCTCTCAAGCAAGGCGGAGAAGATAGCCGGGATCCATCTGACGACTCCCCCCCAACGGCTCGTCTTCAGCATCGCTCGGAAGAACCCTCGCTGTGTGTGTTGTTGTGTTCTTGACAGACTTCTAATCCGACTGTGAATCTCCCCGCCCGCAGACGAACGCTTCTCGTCTAAAGACGTGTTCTGTGGTCCAGTTTTACCTGCGGTGCGCCTAAGGTAAGCCGTTAAGTCGAATTGGTTTCTCTTTGCCGCGAGAAAGACAGTTCTATCTTCGAATTTGTGAATGAAGGAAGTGTTGTGAGTTCGATTCCGATTGCACTTCGCCCTCGTCGATTCGCCGGGAGGGACGGCGGCAGTCGCCGGGGGAAGTTGGCCACCGTTTTCCGGCGGGAGGTGCTCGGGTGTCCGGGTGGCGGGTCATGGTCGGTCCCACTGCTTGAGTGCTTCCCTCGCCGGTCAACGAAGAGGAGACGGTGCGGGTGACCCGCTTCCTGTACTGCGGTGCGTCGCTATCTGATTTCCCGGGCCGGTTGGCCGTCGTCGGCCCTGCCGCTTTCAGCTCTCGCCGGTGACATTGCCCGGCACCATTGAGTATCGCGTGCAGGACAAGAGGGTGAGTCGTCTTTCACTACTTCAGTTTCGTTCTCCACAAATACAAGTATTTCGCTCCGAGTTTGAGCCGCGGGTCCAAGCGTCTCGAATGCTGTGGAATATAATTTGATACATTTGTCAGGGAAGTTGAATTTATGCGTACCGAAGTTGTTTTGTTCAATGATTTGGTTGATCCATTTGGTGAATGTGAACAAATTTTAGGTGTTTATATATGTTTGTCTAGAAATTGTTAAATTGAAATATAGTTTAGTAAATTGTAAACAGAATACTAAAAACTAGGAGAGACATTGTTGTTCTACGTGCGATGGTTTAATGGCAGTCGATATTTTGAAGTAGGTAATCGCGTTTAATTGAACGAAGATGTCTATTCAAGTCAACCTTCATGAAGAAACAATGGCTTTGATAATTATCCGTACATTATCTTATGATGTGTTCTGCTTCTTGCATTAGCTTGATATATTTCTTAATTCAGTGGCACACAATTTAATGTCACTCTCTTTGAATAAATTTTGAGCAACCTATCGAAAATAAGAGTATGACTCTCAATCTCCTAAACATTTGGTTCCGAACAGATCAGACAATAATACTTTTCGCAGGTCACTCGGACTTGTGAATTAATTTTGAGTTCTGAGGTACTTCATTGACCACATCCAACCTTCAATTCCAGTGACTACATCCGCAAATCATATCATTCTCCTGTGCATATGGCTCCCTTCATGTTTAGAATCGTTACACGCCCAAAACAAATATTTTCTTTGCATTTATAGTTATTTAGTGAGTTAAACGCTGCTGCATGAAGCTCTGTTGACTCACCGTTATTTTGGGAGAGGCAAATTTGGATTTGAGGAGAGACCACTGCCAAGATTGTATTGCACCGTCTAACCTATTACATTAATCCAGAGGCAAGTACAATATCCATGCCCGAAGTTCGAACTCGTCACCTTTGGGATGGCCGGACGGCGCGTTTCCCGTTGTGTATTTTGTAAGTTGTTCTCTAAAATCAACTAGAGTTTTTATGTGCTTTAGATTATAATTGGTGTCTACCAAGTCATCATCAGTTTAATTTTCCAAATGAACTCTAGTGGATCTAAATATTCCACGTTTCAGGAAACTGATAAGCGGAAGTCATCAATTTCATACTATTTTCTCCGTATATGAAATGTTAACATCCCAAATTGATTGCTTTGTAATCAGCCTTCATTATTCATGATGCACTTCAGCAAACTTTTTCATTCTAATGCGTAGGATAAATTTAACTCTAATTTTAGATACTTAGCATTCGTGATTTTTCACTAGTAGGTATTTATTATTTCACCTTGTTTTTCACACGTGCGAGTATTTCACTTCATTGGTGGGATCCATGGAATCATCCCCACAAAATAACCCAAAATATGAAATCCCACCCATTTTGTAAATAATGAACTAAATCTAAATATTGTGAAATGCAGTTTTAATCCGATTTACGTTAAAAGGTGGGAGAATAACAGTTTGGCAAAAGTTTACACTTTCCCCATCAAGATCGTTCTAGTTATTGAATTCAAACACCCTTAGATAGCGTCATGTGAGACAGGGTTTACATAACAGTAATGCGAAAAACTTCTGTGGTAATTTGTAAATGATGATTTGCAAATATTTGATTTTAATTAGACTTTTTTCGACAATATACAGAAAATCAATATTTTGGGAGGTATTCTTCAAATCATCGTCAATTATTTGCTGGGCAATTATTTTTCACATTGTATTTGTGGATGAATATCTGTTACTAATACCTCTTTTATTTAAATTAAGCGACCCGGGTTTCAGTGAATAATCACCATCATCAGACATTATTTGAGATCTCAATTAATGCCTGATGATGGTGATTATTCACTTAAATCCGGGTCGCTTAATTTAAATAAAAGAGGTATTAGTAACAGATATTCATCGACAAACATAATGGAATACCACAAAGTTAATTATGAACTAGTAAATGTTTAACATTGCTCAATTGTAGGCAGTTAAATTCAAACTTTTGAATGCTATTGTTGCCAGACATTTACATTCATAATCCTGGTTCACAGATTGTATGTGTTGTTTTGTGCTGACTCATAGCTAATTGCTGTTGAGGTTTGTTGATGGCAGGTAGTGAATTATTATTATTTATAGTATTATACTTTTCCATTTTAAAAATTTTCGCCGCATGGCCCTATTTCCGTCTTCACTACAGCATAGGTACTTTCAATTCCTTTTCTTCCGAGCAACAAGCCTATTCATTCCTCTCTTTTTCCCGCTTTTCCTATCATTCTTCCAACCAAGTGCTTTTTCGCTTGCCTTACTCTCGACCCATGAAAACATTCTCCGCTACCACATCTTAAAACGCCTGCAACGCAATCTCATCCTCTCTCCGCGAACTCCAAGTGTCATTCAGGTGCTTTGATATTGGTCTATTCGATCATTCTTCCAAAATTTTCACCTATTTTTAACTTGGTGGGATAGGTTTTAGGGAGAACGCCAGATTTAATTTCGCAATGGGTGCGCCAATACAGGCAGTCCTTGTAAAAGTATGTTTTTATACGATCAAATGCTACCCACATCACGACTCCTTGGATTCATTGTAAACCTTTTTTTTTATTATATCATCGCCTCTTTAAAAAACAATGCTCCTCGGGGTTTTATATTGCTTAGACCGACAATGTTCCAACATTTATTCCTTGATATTTGTTGCTTTCCGGTTTCTACCCAGTTAATATAACAAACTTGCTTGGCGGTCATCAACACTCCCTACTCATTACTCCCTAATACTTGTATCCTTATATGCTACCTAGTACTTTCAGCACGCCGTGCATGTTTTCAGCATAATTCTTGAGTCTCTGTCCATTTGTGTAACTGCAAAATACATATATACTAACGGTCCCTCTACCATTGGGAGAATATCTGTAGTGTAGTGCATGTTTGTGAGGCTTCGTCTCGTGACAAGCATTAGCGAATTATGCTAATGCATAATTAGTCGTAGTTACACTAACTTTAGGGTATGGTATAATGCAGATTGGTGACTACTCACCCCCTGCCACACACCCTTGAGGTGGCTTGCAGGGTATTTTTTTTAGATGTTGATTAACACTATGCTACTGCTGTGCAGGTCCAACCTCCCGACAACACCGTTTTATTACCCAGGCTAAGTTTCTGAAATTCATAATGAAAATTTGCGTATGAGAGTCTACACTGACCTGTTTTTTCATTCTTATCTGCATGTTACCCTGCAAGCCACCGCCTAGGCCTGTGGAAGGAGAGTGTTAGTCCTTTGTTAATCCTAGTAATTAGTTCTATGAAAAGGGTACGAAATAGGAATCGGTACACGAAATCGTTTTTACGCATTTTTTCTGTACGTTTTACGGTGTCTTAAGTCTTCGCAGGTCTTCCCCTTGTACAGAATATTGGTATTTGGCTGCAGACGTTTAGATGGCTTAAACGCAACCATAGTGCGCCTCCGTTTTCTAAATCCTCTTCTAATGGTGACTTTTTCTTGATGTTCATTTCTTCCCAAATAATGCCTAAATAGGTGAGATGTTACATTGCCCAAATTCACAGATGAAACCTTAACGCCAAGTCAAACAATCATTGTCTCAACAACCCACTTCAAGATATTATTATCATTGTTCATTATGAATCGCGTTTCAACTAATCTTAATTTATGTGTATTTTATTAGCCATTTAGCTAGAGCTTAACGAATTACAGACGTGGTTATAGCCGTTTCTGCCCGAGGAATTACTCCAGCATGCTTTCGCAAAGGTGGCTAATTGGAAGAAGGAATTGCCAAGCGTAGGGTCTCATTAACGGGTCAGCACCCGTGTAAACGGTGATCCAATTACTTGAGCTACTCTCTACTAATATGATTTCCTTCATACACTTGTGTATTTTACGCCTCACTATCAAGATGAATTAACCGTTTATGGTGGGATATTTGTCGCCTTGTTTTCCTAAAATTTCATAATCATAATCATTACTGTGCCTGATTACGAGTTATAAAAAACAACTTCTATGCTATTCTGGATTATTCAGCCTCACTTATTTCCCGAAATTGAGTCCCATGGACCATAAAGCCATAGTCAAAAACCGAATGTTTTACTTACGAGACCTAAAAGCAGCAACTCTTGAATGAAACCCGCTTTAATCTTAATTATGAAGTTTTCAGTTTTACATAACGTGAGTGTCGTACATTAGTACGGCTTTCACAATTCATAATTAACGAAAATTGAAACAAAATCGCTATCAGCACACATGGGCTTGATTTATTTCAAACAATTTGTGCGATAATTGTGTTCGCTTTCGTACTTTCATCCTCTTTGTGGATCATTAAATTTTTTAGATTTCTTCGTTGGTAATGGTATGAAATGGCGGCAGTGAAACGTAATTTCTTTCTTACTGAACGCTTTACTGAATTAGAAGTCCCAGATTACATGACTGAGCTTTTAAATATGTCAAATGTCATGTTTCATCACGAATAAGCGTTGAACGAAACTCATAAATTATTTCAAGCGACTTTGGACGGTTTAACTTGATAGGTGATCGAAAACTATGGTATTTAATATTATTTATGAAAGGTTTTTTCGCTTTTTCCAGTTGAGTTCTATTATTTTTCATTATATAATTTATTTTTTTATTTTAAACTTTCGAGCTCTTGGCACGGAGGGTTGTATGTTATCTTGGACGTTTTAGGCGCATATGATTCTGTCGTTGGTTCTAGAACCACGGGTGGTTTTCTTGTCTCTATGGAATGATCTCTTTACCTTTCCATTAATTTTCCATTTCTTGGATAAATATCTCTGTGCAGATCGCTATCACTTTGATATAGTACGCTGTGGAGAGGTCATCGGAGCTTCCAAGTTACCCCACGTTGGTTATTAATTTGGAAGGCGACTGAAAATTGAAGTTATTTGTGTCTTTAAGAAGAGATAGGTATATTGGCAAAAGTAGTTTACCCATGCATACAAACGTATACGGGGGTTGTAGCTGAGTTGGAGAGAGACCCGGTGTCGACATTAGCTTACTCTAAACATTCGCCTAAAAGAACAAATAATATGAAATATTATATTTCCATTGCATGGTTCCGATTTCAAGATTTTCAACTTGTAGTGATGGAAACTTTTCAGATCCTCGCACGACCGTGAGACTAACTCTGTCGTTATGGAGTTAAGAAAATCTCCGCTAGGAATGTTCCTGGCGTAGTATGCGCCACGGCACCGGCTATGAAATGTAATTTAATGACGCTTTTTACGATATTTTTTCCTGAATGGAAGAAATTCAACATCCTTGTTCACCTTTCTGGGGCATTTATCGTTGAACCGGTTTCGTTAATTCCTTTGGTAAGTAAAGGTGGTAGTGGCTGAATAATCCATGCATAGATGATTCTCAGAATGCCACTAGGGTGTGTTGCTTCATCCATTCCTTTCCAATGGTCGTCGGCCGTTGCTATCGTGGTATTGAATGTTGAAATAAATGTTACAGGATATTATTACATTTCCCTTCAGTACTGCAATCCAGCGTAAGGTTTGTGGTGAATTCTCACAAAACATTCACATTGTTACCTTCCATGCAATTTATAAGAAGAATTTTTATTCAAGTATTCTACCAGCTGATTGGTAGGTTCTTGGACAGTCCCCATTCTGTATCCCAACCTAATAGAAATTGTCTCGCTTTCCCTCCTAAGGATGGCCCGTTATTAGATCCCTCTTAAATTCTTCATATCTTCTACCTCCTCTTATTTCGCCCAGAATTCCTATCCTCTTCCTTCCTACTCCACGCTTCCCCAGTGTTCTCCCCTCTATCACGCTTTTCAACATGCCCTCTCCTCTCAAAACCTCCTCCATCCATCTCTTCTGCCTTCTCCGAACCTCTGCCACAAGCTTCCTCTCCTCTCCGACCATATCCAATACCTCCTCGTTCGTCTTTCTCGCCATCCATCTAACCTTCTCCATCCTTCTCCAAACCCACATCTCAAACGCCTCAAATCTACGCACATCCTCCCTTCACAATGACCAAGTTTCCGACCCATATAGCGCCACGCTCCATATTAAAGTTTTCACTAGCCTCTTCTTCACGTCTCCTCTCAGACCCCCCCCCCCCTCATCAATTCCCTTCTCTTCGAAAATGCTTCTTTAGCTAGCGCAATTCTGCATCTGATGTCCTTATCGAGTGCTAAATATATTGTTGGGCAAGTTACTTTTCTTGACCAGTGTACTGAGTTAAGCTTAGAAATGCATGCACGGAAGTATTAAAATTTCGAACAGTGAAACGGGCATGAGATACTCAGAAGTGGTAAGATAAATTCAAGAAGCTTCATATAAGGATACTGCTAACATCTTGTCGAAAATCTTATATATTCAGTCTTAATGATATGTACCACAGTTACTATTCGATCGACCGTTATACTTCAGTGTTCTCAAAATGCATTTGATATCATAAGAAAAGACCTTCTAACTTACTTAAAAGGTGTCAAAAAGATTAGTCTACTTTTCGCTTCGCTATACTACAATATTATGCAAATGATGACAAAAAGACGAAGTCTCTATTTTTACCAATGGTCTGATAGTAATTCCCATTAAAATTTTATAATAGGCTTGTAACTCTATTAAAATTTTCATTAATATGAAATTAATATCACTATAACTAACAGAATATAAAAAACGAGCTTTCAAATTTGATTGTATTTTTAAATTTGTCTGTTCGGCAGTCTACATTAAATCATATGCATGTAATGTAATTGACCATAATACATCAGGGTGTGAAAATGATTTTCATATTATCAAGAAAGTATCGGCGTCGTACCTACTTTAAGGATCTATTCCATGCATGAATCAACGGTCTGATAATGATTCCCATTCACATTTTTGTAATAGGCTTGTTCCTCAAATGGAACTATCATATCCATATCATTGCCTTAAATTTTAATATATGTGATGATCTCAAAATTGAACGAAAATACAAATATGTCCATTTTTCTTCAATTTTTCTTATTTTGAATGTTCAATTGGTCGCAGTATATCAGAGTCCACACAATGTTTTCACTTTTCAAAATGTCACCAGGAAGAAGATTCATTTCAAAATTACTTCAAAAGTACTTTTAGCCAATATTTTTCCCACGGCCTGATAGTGATTTCCGCTCAATTTCTTGTAATGGGATTTTGAATTTAGTTAAATTATTATTTCCATTAAATCAATTTCCCAATGTCATCGAGAATAGAGGATGCTTTTTCAAACTTTCAAGCATGAACCTTATAGGTTCTTGCTTTCAAGGATGGGCTTCGTAGTGTGCTGCTTCATTGTTGCGCTTTTTTTGTTGTCCAGAATTCCCACCAGATGGAAACCCTTTGAGTTTAGAAGCGATGAAGAATTGATTCGGGAAGTAGGACCAAGTCCTGGTTTTCCCCCGAGCGCAGAAGGGTGTAGGTATCGACGCCTTCCGCTCAGGCGGTCGATAAACAAGTGAAACTCAGTGAAACGCGAACTGTTCCCTGCGCAAAATGGTCACCAGGATCTGACTTGAAGCATGAATATATTCGATAACGCCCTTGTGCTATGAATATGACTCGAACAATATGCTTTGATAATTTTTTCCGCTCTCAAAAAGTCTAACGAGTAAATTTGAATGGGAAGTGGCGAATAAAACCAAGAGGATACTTAGAAAGTGAAGGAAAGAACTCAAAAGGGGTGAGTATCAACTGTCCTTAATGTCATTATAAATTATTATTATGAAGGTAACATATACTAAATCCAACTTAAAGCGTTTGTTGCTATTTGGGTGCTGGCTCGTCTACGATAATTTCACCAAATGGAAAGGTTTAGCTCTGGCGATCAGCAAAGTACTGTGTCCCCCTAACAGTATTTCGTAATTAGTCTACCATAAAACTTTATTTGCTCATTCTGCATTGTACTTGGTTAAATCGAAATAATGTACTGTTACGGAAATATTTTACTGGAAGCCAATTTTTATTCTTTCTCTTTTTCTCAGAAATCGCTCGCTTTTGTTTTTACTGGTTTGTAAACAATGTTGTTTATGTCACGATGATGCATCTGTGGGAGCCCAATCGTATGTTTAGTCAATATTTCGATACCTTTGAAAAACAAATTCCATACAATATTTTATGAAGAATGGATTTTGATAAAGGAAAATCTTTACTCTTTACTCCGAGGCATAATAGCAATCATGTATTTCTGCAGGAAGGAGTATAGATTGTGTCAAGAGTAAGATGATCAACCGTGTTTTAATATGGAGCTCTACCTATATTACCTTATTTTTTATATTCTTAAATGTGCCTATGTGTAGCGATAGTAATACGATGTGCCTAAACTAATTCGATAATAGCAAATAGCGAACGAATGCAAAAAAATTGATCAATGACATTCATCTCTTTCTTCGGAAAAAATTAATTATCAATCTCTCATGCCATTTCATATTTTAAATAATGATTTCATTATATTGCGGCAGTAACTACCATCAGGGCCGATATGGACGAATTTAAGAACCTTAGTATGTTTGCATCTGCTGAGTCAATATGAATTAATAGTTAACTGAGTATGTTCTCAGAGCATTCCTATGTAGAGAAGAAGCTGGTCATTAATATACGTGGAAGGTGTTTATTAATATTGCGAGATGGCAATGGGTCTTCCCTAGACTGTTTTTCATTTTGATGTCCCGGGAACTCTATCGCCGTGCGTAGCATCATCACATGTTTATCATTTTGCTTTAAATAAATTGAATTGATTCTTATCAAGCATATAATAGATTCGATTGAAGGAAATAGATAGGAAGAAAAAGGGTGATGTTCCCATCCATATCAAAAGGACATCAGCCATCCGTTGTGAAGGATTACACCGATTGTGTGGCATGATTTGGCATGTAATAAGTGCTGATAATATACTGACCGTCAACTTACTAACTAGACATACTGAAAAATGTGCCTCAAGTCCATAAAATCACTCATTTGTGTTGACGATTTTTAATTCGTTGAAAATGGAACAGTAAGGATGCTTGATGCCGTGCGTTTAATGCAATTTTATCTACAAATAATTATCCGAAGTCCAAGTTAGGAATCTACATCTACATCTACATATTACCCCGCAAGCCGCCTCAATAGGCGTGTGGCGGGGGGTGTTAGGACACCAGCCGTTTAAAGATAAAAAGGAAACGCTCTAATGAAATTACGCCTAGCATTTATTATAGTCCCTTATTGTTCGGGGGAAAAACGAATTCCCATACCTATCCGTTCGGCAAAATATCTCTCTAATTTATCGTTTCTGTCGAACCTGGAAATATAGTGGGGTTCTAATATGATGTTCTCCGTGTCGCTCTGAAAGATATCTATTCTCAATTGTTCAAGCAATCTAAGCCTAGCGCGTAGCCTCCGAGTCTCTAGCGGTTCCCAGCCTAATTCGTTTAACATCTGCGTAACGCTGTCAGTACGCCCGTAGCTGTTTTTGACGAATCGCGCAGCTTTCCTTTGTATTTTATTAAGTTCCCGGACTAAGTCTTTCTGCACCGGATGCCATATGCTCGCTGCATATTCAAGGTGTGGCCGGACGAGTGCGAAATAGCACCTCTCTTTTACTTTTTCATCCGAAAATCTTCCCACAATACGCTTGACGAATCCTAGCTTCTTCAGAGCTCTGCCACAAATATTTCTTATATGTGCTCCCCACGATAGGTCCGAAGTTATCGTAACTCCTAGATACTTCACTTCATCTAACGCCTTTATGTTAACACCATCCACAGCATATACATGGAATGGACGTGAACAACATTCATCCAAATCAAAAAAGTATTTATTTGGGTGATTCCATTTGATACTGCGGACCTTACATTTTTGTCACCTCGTTGCATTGTAGGAACAGATCTCATAGCTGCTTTTCATAATGGTTGACGGTGGGACTTGTTTTCTGAAAACTTCTTGATCGGCGATTAGGTTCTGTACGTTTAACGAAGACTTTTAAGTGCCAGATAATATTACATTTTCATGATACTTCAATTATTTTTTGCGACATTCTCTGCTTATAGTTTGGCTCTTACAATTTGTTGGTCGGTAAGGCAAACGTTATATGCTAAAGAAAAAGGTCATGTAAAAATTATAGCTTGAATATTCAGTATTATATTGATTCGGAAAATTTTGGCTGGTAGGCAAAGAGTAACGGCCGAGAGAGAAATCCCATGGAGAGTTTACCCTGTCCAACTATTGAGCAAGAGGCTCACATGGTTAGTAATACAATCTTGTGCTTGGCAGTGGTCAGTTAAGTGTGAAAAAGGGTTGGACAAGAATTGTGTTAGGCATCGCCTTTTTTTATTCTCTTTTAAAGCTAAGTTCCAAAATGGCTGGTTCTCTTTAACCGATGAGAGATAAATTTGCAACAGCATTTTAATATTGATAAAATTGGAAGCTATAATTTTATGCATTTTTTCATTCTGCTTCTGCTTGGTGCTATTTTCCTACTGACTGAAAAATGAAAGTATTGAGATTTAGCTATGCTTATAATACTTATGAATATTTTGACAGAATATACTGTTTAGAATATAGAATATAGTTCCACAGAATATACAGAATATAGTTCGATCTGTTCTCAAAATAAAACCTCGGCCTATTGTTTTTCCCAAGCCTTTATTTAACAGCTAGATATCTGGAAATATCTCCCAAACCATTTCTATCGATCTGAAACAACGAGTTATGTAAAACGGGCTTGAATTCTATTACAATGTTTAGTTTTGAATATGCTGACTTGATTTCAATTTCAGTACTGAAATGTGATAGTCTTCTTTCACCTGAAATGTTCGTCCTCGATTATATATCGAATACAATTGTTTTTTCCGACTCCATATCATATCTATGGATAGTCCTTCCAAAATGGAAGATTTAGGTCGGCTGTTTTTTTTCTCGGAATCAACCCTCTGACGTGCGAGTCCACTCAACAGGACGTTCCCCGAACGCTTTGCGGATAGGTAGGGACGCCCTATCGCTGGCTGCTTCTTCGCAGTTGATAACGGCCCGCTAATGCCACCTGGGACTTCCAATCTCCTTCGACCGAATGAAGGCGTCCATATCGGGCGACCCCTGCTTCCTGAAGCAGTGCGCGACACACTGTTGGCAACAAGTTGTCCAACAGTTGTCGTGGTGACACCGTCGATGGCCATTGTTCTTCAAGCTCGTGTAGAATACGGGCATTTCTGTGCGAGATTAGAACTCTTTTATCTTCCTCCTAGTGCTGTGAAGGCTGTTCGATGATATGCGTCAGCTTAGATATTAGACCTGCTTACGCTCGTTCAGAATGACAAAAGGCCCACGCATTCAAGACACTGGAAAACATAAAGGTGTAGTATATATATTATCTGCGTCAAGGCGCATATATTATTATCTTTATTTAGGAACGTTAAAAACACGAGAAAGAAGCTAAGTCGATTAGAATTTTGATTTGTTTCTCAAACATAATCCACCTCAGCAGCACAACTTGACTTCTCGTTGAACTAAAGGATGATGTTTGCGAGTGAAGTAGTCATCTAACTCTTAAAATTTAGTTATTATGCATTTGCATTAGTTTCCTTCTAGTCTTTCTAATTGATGATTTTGGTCACCCTGGTTGTTAATATATGTGTGTTCAACTGCCGCTTTGTTAACTATCTACCATCGTCAAAATAGCAGGTAATTTTGGTGCAAAAAACTACTCGAACTTACTTGGATTGGATTGGAACGTAATTGGTTGTCCGTTTCAGAGAATTTTGGGCCTTATGGGAGCTATTTCTGACCTATAAAATTGTATCTATCGTAGGGTTGAAGTATTAATAAAGTTTATTTTGTACATTCAGTCACTGTCGGAATTTACGTAAACAAATCTAAGATGTGTCTCCTACATAAGCCTCGTTCTATTGGGATCGTGATTGATTGTAATTAGTTTCTTTTTAGTGAGCATCTTGGGTAAGAATTCTTTGTATTAGAAAACAGAGAGTTTGATAGGTCCAGTTGAATGTGTGCTTATTGTGCATGTTTTGCTCCAGCGGCGATGGTGCTCATGTCAAGCAAACAATTTATGCAGTGTTTATATTTATGCTTGACTACGCCGTCATTTATGTACCCGGTGGTATTTTCCGTAGAACGCTTCTTCTTGAGATGTTTGTCTCAAAGAAGTTTGTTTTCATTATTATTTCAGATTTTTTAAAAGCATTTACCGTTGCTCCTTTCCCTCCTGCAGTTTTCAATAGATATATTTTTCTCGAATCTAAATGTAAATAACATCTTAAGAATACCATGCATACACATTTGTTTGCAATAATGCTGTATTTTCTGGTAATTTTGTGCGTCAGCATTTTCGGTGTCTGTGTGAAAGATTGTATAGTATTTTGTTAGATATTCATGTCTTATAACTGGCAAACATGTATTGAATCAATTTCGTATACACACATAATACAGTTTTATTTTGTCAATGGGTGAATTATAATTTATTATAGTATCACTTTCAAGAATTGATCCGGTGGGCTGTATTCAGGTCCGAGTATAAGTTCTGAGTTAATCCCTTTCGTGTGGCATTTCTTCTTTCTAACTAGGATAGTTTCATACCCGCTTTGCACGTCAAAGTGATCGTATATTTTTCAAATTTAAATAAATTGAATTTACACCCGATTTATTTGTATTTTTTTCATGTCTTAAATCCATCTCTGAAATTGTTCGAATTACTTTAAATCTGTAGCTTTCAAAAATCTCAATCATTTAAAAATAACAAGTTTTAAAGTTTATCACCTTAGTTCACGATTGAGCCTGGTTGACTGTGTATTGCTGGTTTCATGATACAGCTCTTGTTTCTACATTCTCCAAAATTTGAGGTGAAGAAAATTTCCTTTATTGTTCCATTATTTAATTAAATCAAGTGCAGGTTCTCTTCAACATTCCTATCTTCCGTAGCCCAGGTTCATTACGAAGCGCAGGGGTAGAAATATTTCTAACGGCGTCAGACGGGTCGCAAGGCATGACCAGAGTTACCAATTCAAAAAAGAAGCAACACAATTATCAGCATTGTTTATTTAATTTACCATGATTTGAGAAATTATCATGTAAACGAGACGTATTGAAATGCGCAAAAGACCAATCTCCATCCTAAAATTACAATACTTGATAGAAGCACGATGCACTGTGATGTACGAAGATTCCATAAGCTGTAACGAAATTCCTATTTGATGCTAGGCATGGTAAAAGGGTTTTCAGAATTTTTGCTGAATTATCGTTTTATTTTCCACCCTAATATATCATCGTCTTTCCATCAGGCCTTGGAGGAATCAGTCAGTGTTACGACCGTATATTAAAATACCCAAGAGTGCTGGATTATTCAATTTTAATAGTCTTTGCCATTGCTGATGTAAAATAGTACCTACTAAACTGAATTAAAATTTATTATTTTTTTATTAGTCAAACTCGTTATTTTCTTTCTTTAGGGAATTAATTGGTTCATATAAACCTAGCGAACGCGGACTTCTCAGTAATATATGAAGAAGACCACTTTTGTTAAACCAAATTTTTGTACTTTATAATTGATAAATATCTGCTCTTGTTTTTTGATACTATATGAATACAATGAATAAGGAATTACAACATTTGAGCATTGAGCAGTATCTCTTATTTTTTATTCAGTTATGTTTATTTTCCTTAATCCCTCAAAAAGTCTCACATTTATATTCAAAACATTCGTCGATAAAGAGGTGCAGCTAGTTTCCATGTTTTCACTGATAAAAAAATTACGACCTGCTTTTCGTTGTTGCCCGCGCGGTTTATATGAAATCATTTCGGCAAAAACTCTTTCCTTGACCACATATATGCTTTTTTTGCGTGGTAATAGCTAAACATACTAATATACACCTCAATTAGTTAATTATTTCAAGCTAAAAATACTTTGAAGTTGCAATTGCCTTCAAGAAAACTAATGCATTCTTGAAATTAACTTTAAGAAAAATTGGGTGAATATCACGCTCTCTACCTTGCGATACCCGTGAAGTATTTACAATTTTATGCCATACCTACATGTAATATGCATTGGTATTTGAGTCATCTTTTCATGGCAATGTTGATTTAATTGTCAAAGGTAAAGCACTTCGTGCACTCAACGACGTGATAATGCCACATATTCAGGGTGGAGTGAGGCATTGACTTTTTTCCCGCCCCACCTGCGAGATCTTACAACGGTTTGGTTGAAACCACAAAATCGATTCATGAGAATTTTAGGCGGAAGAACTCCAAGGAACTTCACCCGGATTTGAACTCGGGACCGTGTGATTTGTTGCCAAACACTTCCGATCAAAGGCTCATGGGGGCGCTCAATCCTGTTCGCGAATATCAACAATGAGGTCAAGTTGTTTCTCCTTGTTCTCACGCTGAAGAAAATGATGAGGGAATCACATCATCTTCTCGTCGTTTATATCTGCCTCCGAATTACCCGTCATTGTTCTTTTTTAAACAAGATATGGAAAGTTTTATGAAACGATTTTACTAACGTCGTGAAATGTATAAATGCCAACTTTTACTTACTCACTCCTCGGCGCTACAGCCCTTATAGGGCCTTGGCCTCACCGACAATGTTAGCCCAGACATCACGATCTCCTGCATGCGTTCTCCTCCTTACTCTCATCTTTCTCAAATCATCCTCTACATCATCCAACCACCTTTTCCCAGGTCTTCCTCTCAATCTTCTGCAACCATGATGTCCAAGGTATATCTTTTTCACCATCCTATCCTCAGGCATTCTCTCAAAATCCCCTAACCACCTTAACCTGTTACTCTTAATTTCTGCCACTATGTTAGGATGATTGAAGAGTTTCTCCAGTTCTCTATTCCTCCGTATTCTCCACTGTCCGTCTTTCTTTGCTGCACCAAAAATCTTTCTTAGCACTCTCCTTTCCCATCGTTTTAGTTGCTCTTCTTCTGCAGTGGTCATGGTCCATGTTTCTGAAGCATGCATAACCACAAGTCTAATCACTGTTCGATAAACCTTCGTTTTCAAGTTCCTACTGAGGTTCGGTCTCTTGAGCACCTACAAAAGGCTCGATAATCCCTATTGCCTACCGCAATCCTAGCATTTATTTCTTCTTGCATTTATTTGTCTTTTTTCACCAGCACTCCCGAATACTTGAAGTTGTTACATCTCTCATATTTCTTATCATTTAATTCTATAGATTTATCTTTCACAGTCGTACTTTTCTTGAAAGAAAACAAGTACTGAGTTGTGGCACAGTTCACTTTTAGCTCAACCTTTCCTGCCTCCATCTCTAATCTCTCCAGTCCTTCCTCGAGATCTCTGAGTCTTCTTGATATCATATTGAGATCATCAGCATAGGCTAGGCTTTGCGATATACGGTTGAACAATGTACCACCTGGGTTGCTGACTTCTGCTTTTCTCATCACCCGCTCCAGGATCACGTTGAAGAGCATGGCGGATAGCACATCTCCTTGTCGCAAGCCCTGGTTAATTTCAAATTCTCTGGTGGGGTTTCCTTCTATTTTGACCTTACATATTGTATTCTTTAGGGTAATTTGTATCAATCTGATTAATTTGGCTGGGAATTCCATTTTCACCATAGTCTGAAACAGCTTATTTCTCTTTACACTATCGTACGCTTGCCTAAAGTACACAAACAATTGGTGCACATTTACATTGTATTCATAACACTTTTCCATTACCTGTCTAACTATGAAGATATGGTCAGTCGTTGATCTACCCAGTCTGAAGCCACATTGGTAGTCTCCAAGAATCTGTTACACCAATGGGTTAAGTCTCCTAGCCAATATTTTGGCCAAGACTTTATAGACCACACTTAACTGAGCTATGCCACGGTAGTTTTCACAATTGGCCTTATCCTTTTTCTTATGAATCGGGCAAATACTAGCCAGACTCCATTCCTTGGGCATCTGCTCTGATACCCATATATCCACTATCAGTTGGTGAATGAGTAGTGTAAGCTGTTCCCCTCCATATTTAATCATCTCTGCTGAAATATTATCACTTCCAGGTGCTTTATTATTTTTCAGAGATTTTATCACTTTCTTTACTTCCCCTATCGATGAGACCGGCACTGGAATTGTGTCTGTCTGTGGTTCTTGTCACTGTTGTCCATACTCCTCTTCATCTACTACTACTGTCATGTTCTCTGCAGTGACATTCAACAGTTCACTAAAATATTCAGCCCGTCGTCCTAGGATTTGTTCTTTTCCACCAATCATATTTCCTTCCTTATCTCTGCAAAATACTGCCCATGGTTGAAACCCTTTTCTTACATCATGTATCTTGGTATAAAATTTCCGCACTGCCTGGGTGCTTTACTGCTCCGTAAGCCATTTCCCTTCCCAAACTCTCATTTTTTCTTCATAGCTTGTCTGCCTCCTTTCTCTTCTGCCAAACCAACCAATGCCAACTTTTAGGTGAGTTTATATACCGATTGAATTTTCTGTTTCGCAGGAATTTTTGTCGGTTTTAAGTTTTCGCAAAGATTTACTCGGTTACGACTACTGGAGAAATTCTGCGACCATTGAATCAGATTACTCTTTGATATGAGTTCTCCTTTCTTATTTATAGTTTAAATGCTTGATTTACCCTATTACCGAACGTTAATTAAAACCTTGGTGCCTTTCAAATGGTCAAAGTGGAGTATTAGTAGAGTCTTAATCCTAACAGAAGACTGGATGAATTAAGGGTCTCGTGATCCTCTCGTCAATTTGAATAGCTGAAGAAAGGTTAGCTAACCGTGGCTTTCCATCACTTAAAAAGGATAGGTATACTGCAATCAAGCCGGGGACCGACGGCATCATCCTAGCAACTTTCTAGCCAACGCCCGGTGCCATGTGCCGAGACCATTAATGGACATTTCTTGTAGTGCTCTCAATAGGGATGCTATTTTAGCTCTCGTCTCACCCAATTAAAGATGTCTCCCGATTACTCTTACGTGAAATGATTTTTATAAAAGATTGGAGAAAAAGATTACAGCGTTATCCGCATCTTCGGAGTATTTTTTATTTGATCATTTTGATCAAGGTTTGAAAAGAGATTTAAAAAAAGAATGTGGGAAATGCAGTTGTGTTCGGATGTGAGAAATTCTGATCGGTCGGAAAATGGCCAATTAAGTGTCGACTTGGACCAATTACGGCATCGCACAGGTTGTCATTCAAGACGTCGGAATGGGGCAATTCTCACCTCCTTAAGCCCAGCATTATTGACACTTGCATTGAGCTATGTATACATACATGAAGGCGCATTTGCTCGCGGAGGAATGCGTAAATACCTATATTCACATATTTACTTAATTATAATGGTATCGCCGTGCAATTATACATATATATTGGCGTTAATAATCGTATTATGCGGGCACAATGGATTTCAGCCCCAAAAAATATATGACGAGCGTCCGTTTTTATCGTCGTAGCGTTTATTCGATTCTCGAATAGGTTGGGAGATAGCGTGAGGAATGACCAGGCCGTTTGGAATTCTTTTCCTCCCGAGATATCACCTTTTTCCTCGGCTCAGCAATCCCAATCTTTTGTGCTCCCCTCCGACCCTTCGCTTTAGTCCTTCACATATATATATATGACCCTCCTCCTCCTCCCTTTCTTCCTCCCCCGCGGTCCCGATGTGGATCGAGGGTGTTTTTTTCACGGAGGGGTGGATTGAGGTGGAAGAGGAGAATAGCAAGAGATAACGGCGAGAGATGATGGACTAACGATGGGGGTGTGGGGTTGGTTGAGGTTATGTTTGTACATGGCGTTTGACGATGTCGGGTGCTGTGAGTTTTCTGGTCCCGCGGACTCTGAAAAAATTGGTTCGCTCTATTGCTCGTCATAAAACGTAATTGCACTCCCATTGCCGGCGCATCGGAGTCGCACGAGAGAACGGAAAGGGGTTTGGTATGAATGCGCTCGCATTGCGACGACAGGGGCCGATGGGAAGGGGTTCGAGGGAACGTAAGTATGTGAGACGGTGCTGGAAAAGAAATGAAGAACAGGAGGGTGAGAGATGAGAAATGGTTTGATGAGGAGGTAGAGACGGGGACGATGTGAGGGTTGAGAAGATAGAAGGATCAGAGGAGAAATAATATCGCTTTCTGAAGAGCATGGGACGTTCTGGCTCCTCGGTTCCAGTCTATAGCTCCAATCGATGTGAATACTCTTTTATAAAAAGTGATGAAAGTTATGCAAATGTCCCTAGTTATTTTTCGACGAGCAAACCAAAGAATTAGAATTTAATAAGATTACAATTCCGCTTTTGTTGTCTATAATGCAATTTAGCTTGACCTTTCATTATAATCAGTAGTCATCAATCCAAAGATTGGTTTGCTGCATCTCTCCACTCTCCTATCAGCCAACCGATTCATTCCTACATAAGTCAGCTGGCATCATTCATAATGTCTGTGATGTATTCCATTCTTAGTCTACCATTGTATTATTTCTCATTCATTTCTCCTTCAAGTGCTTCGCATTTCTTGTTTTCAAATGCATTCTCCTGCCATGCGGAATATTTTTAAGTAAAAATAATTATCTTTGTGCGTGGCTCAAGACATAGTCTTAAAAGAAATCTTACCTTCCATCTCATATCATAACACCTGATTGCTTACTATGCTGGAAGGGACGTAAGGGAAATTATAAGAATTTTTTCTGAATTCTCCCAGCAGCAGGTCTGAAGTTATGGCGATTCCCAGGTATTGGACTTCATCCGCTACGATTACATCTTCTCCTCTTTCGTAAAATATGTTACATTATGCGTTATCTTTCGCATTAAGTGCATTAAACTGCATTTTCTAATTATTATATACGAGTTCCCTCGTAAGGAACAAGAACTAATGTTTTTTTAAGATCCAATGAAAGGACCTCAATGTCCGTTTTAATGTTAATTCGGTAAAACATCGCGTCATCATTAAATAATTTATTTTTTAGATAATCGATGTTAATATCAATATTAATAATGACTAATAAGGGGCTAATTAAATAAAGTAAATAACCCCAAAGGCCGTAAACAATGACAACATAGTTTACGGCTTTTGGAGTTATTTACTTTATTTATTTACAAGCCGTAAGAGCTCACTTATTTTTCAATGGGCTAATTATGCGTCCCTGTGGGACTCCTGACTTTACGAGAGTGATTTCAAGAGCACTTGCACAAGATGCCTGTCCCTAGGGCGTCGTATCTGAGTTTCTTTGACGACTATTTGGCGCTAAGATTTAGTTGTACCCTAACCGAGCCCCACTCAGAAAATTTATTTAGACGATCGAATTTCACTGAGCAAAAATTCATAGTTTTGCATTCATCGCACCCACGTAAATAATTCCAAATTCGGATATCTTTTCGAACATTACTGACGTGTTTTGCAAGAACCACGGTAACGCGGAGAGATGCTTATTGTGTCACCCGACAATGACATAATGATGAGTGTGTATTCCCCGATAACAAGGGTAATCGAATTCGGGTGGAGCCCTGCCCAGTTCGCCTGGGGGGGAGATGGATCTGGTCTCCACTCACTCCCAGGGCAGTAAATGATCCCCCTTGCTCCAGACATTGATGCACGTCACGATATATGACCAGGGTTGGAGAAAATGGGATCAGGGGTGAATCAAGGAAAATGACGTCGGAGGCGTGGGGGGGAACTTCGAAGGAAGTGGGGGAAATATTCACACGGGCCGTGTGTGACTTAATCTGATCACTCATGCGAGCGGAAGGCCGAATCGAAGTGTTATGAATATGCATGAATTATCTCATCACGACAACCTCCTATGGCGTCGACATCTGCATAATACCCAGCGAGTCACCCTAAGGCTCTGGGGGAACCTCTGCGCCCCTTTTTGGGTTTTGCTGGGCCTTGCGGAGGTCCTCAAAGAGTAAACAAAAGCTCAAGAGTAAGCTCGCCAGGGAAGTTTTGTTCATCAGGACTGGAAAGCTGGCCGGAAGTTTTTGTGCTGTGAAACAGGAAGGAAACGAGTGAGATTTACAGACAATGTGAATGCATATCCCTGCCATGTGCGGTACAAATTCAGAGATGGTAGTAAAATGATAGGCCTTGCATTTTTTACGGGCTAATTTGACTCATGTATCAGAGTTTCTCACTTGAAAATATGCTTCCCGCGTTTCTCATACTCAGGATAGTTCACACATGATAATATTCAGCGCAAGGAACGGCGTGATATGTCTATAACTGGAAAGCTAATCCAAGGTCCTGTAGTTATCCCATGCGTGACATTATAAAAGAATTTTGGAATGAAATGGTCTAAGAGATTGAAAGTATTGTAGAAATTTAAATGTGTCAGCTAAAGAGACGTTCACTAAAAGTAGGGAGAACGATAACGGAATCACTGATCGAAGATGTTAATCAAAGGATTGATGCGGAACGTGGCGTTACATGTGGCGCTCTGGGGAGATGAGGTGAGAATACGTACATTGGGTAGTTGAGAAATGAGCATGAGAAATATGGAGCATTTTCGGTGGATATGAAGGAAGGCCAACGAGGAAGTACATACCTTGTGCCTTACGTAAGGTGGTTTCTTGGGGAGATTAGGAGGAGGCAAGGTATGTGGCTGGAAAGGGCAATGAGGGGCAAGGAGAAGCTGAAGGCTAAGTGACAGAGAGGAGGAGTTGGTCTAGCGGGGACTGCGAAGAAAGATATTTATCTCCATGAATAGATTGAAGAGAGATGGTACGAGCATAGTGGACGAATTCACCGTAATTTTTGTATCGTTTAGGGAACTTTTATATGGACCATTTGTACTCTCCTTTTTCATCTTCAAACTCTCTTTCTCACACTATTCTTCGACTCAGCTCAGCATACTTCTAATCTCTCTCCATTCTGATTAACTTGCCTATACTTATCCTCCTCTACCTCGATTTCTCTTGTAGGAATTATTCTTTTAAGTAAGTTTCATCCAAAACCTATCACTTCCTTGTTTTTACTCCGTTCATTAACTCTGCCTCAAGCAACTAACCTTCCTCCCTCACACTATGAGTTGACTAGGAAAATGGTGAGCGTAATAGATGTTTTACGGTGGAGAATCGGACCTAGGCGATTCATCCAACCCACCTCAACCGGTAGAGCACCAAGGAAAAAAATCATCATTAAGGATCAAGAGAGTGTGATTAGTTTTCGGTCATTCTGAAGGGGTGGGAAAGGACGTGGTTTGCAGCTGGGGAGAAGGGTCACTTACCAAATTAAAGGATTGGGAGGATGAGCTGATCAGGAAAGATATTTTCGGAAACTGGCGCAAACTGACACGTTGGCATTAGCCTACCCTCAAGGTAATTTGAGCGATACTCATCTGTTTTCGTTATAAAGAGACGTTATTCGAATTGTATTTCAAAATATAAGCTGTTTTAATAAGCATGAATTAAGTATTTGTGATATTGTTGACGAAAACATTTTAGTTTTTATGTTTGACCTTCTCAGTAATTAAAATAACATACGTATCTGAGGCTTTGACATATTTCTTTCACACCGTGCGCTGGAAGCACCTTCGCAACCGAGGGTTTGTGTGCATTTTTATAAAAATTATGACGGTGAGTATTAAATTCATGTAAAAGAATTAATGAGAAAACATACGAGCTACACTTCTAACGCGATACTTATGTCAGCACTTATTTTTTTTAATAATGTCTCTTATGAAGCGCATAGCCATATTGCATGTCATGGATAAGTTCTTCTATTTTTGAGAGGGAGAAAAAGAAAAATTTTACAAATACCACTGAAATTTATTGAAACTCGACCCGGGTTTCGACGTGGGTTCACATCATCATCAGGCAAAAATATAATAGAAGCGCAAGCCTTATATACATGATATAGCCAAGTGAGGGAGGGGGTGACGGGGAAGGGGGGGAAGTTAAGTAAACCGCGAGGAGGGTATGGTTGCGGGTGATTGACTAAGAGGACAAAGGGGGGGTTTAAAGCTTTGAGAAAGGGGGAAGAGGCCGGGAACATACATTCATTCACAAGGAATTTATCACAGTCAAGTTGTTTTTTTTAAATCTCCAGCTGTTCTAAAGCATTCAGCTTTCGCTTGTCATCGGTGAAATGGAGAGGTATCATAGTAAAATTACTTTTATGTCCATGGGTTAAAAGATGTTTGGCGAAGTTGCTTCCGTTACAATTAAAATTTTTTAAATCCCTTTTATGCTCCGTTGGTCTGATTTTAAAATTTCTACACGTCTGTCCCACATACCGTCCACCGCAATCACTGCATTCCATTAAGTAAATACCACTTCTCTTCTGAGGGTCAATGGGGTCCTTACAGTTCGCTAAAAGGTTTTTCATACTAAATGGAGTTTTGAATACCACTTTAAAACGATCACTCGGTATCAATTTCACCATTCGAGAGGAAATCTCCCCGAAATAAGAAATCGAGCACCACTTTTTAACCCGGGGTTCTGTTTTGTTATACACACTGGCTACGGTTAATTTTATCATTTTGTTGCGTACAAGTTTGTCTATTAGTGTGGGTGGATAGCCGTTATTGACTGCAATCTGCTTCATGTTACGTATTTCTTGTAACGGAGTACGGAGTTGTGATGTAAAAGTTGTCTTTTTCTCCCTCTTATGATGGAATACCACGAAGTAAACCTTGTAAAAGTAATTGCTCTTCTATTTTTGGCAAATATCTCGAGTTGTAGTGCGATACCTGACTGACAAATTGGTACCTACCATTACAAAGCTTGAGTGGAGTTAGAGATGAGGTTGGAGTCACCACATTTTGTGGGGGAAAATGACCACCCACTAAAGTATAAATCAAAGCCGCTAAAAACATGTTGCTAAGTACTCCCTCTTAAATCGTGGCGTGATTTGATGGAATAAACTCACCAGAATAACACAAATCCATTACCTGATAATGGGAATCGTTTTTAAATATAGATTTGGATAGATAATTTTATTTCAATCAGGTATTACAATGAAACAGTAATTAGGTAACCCATATGAATACGCCTGAAAAGGGTTTACTATCAGGTAATCCATGCAAAACAATAGTAACAAACAAAACATAATTAAAATTTTGCAATCAAATAAAAATAAAATGCAGTGACGAATTTGACTGTAATATGAAAATTGACTCCAAGATACACAGTGATAAACAGTGGTTACGAATGTAAAAAAACGTTTGTAAAAGTGAAGTGTCTAAAACATTTTGTTATTCTTTCCTTTTTATTTGAACCTAAACGGAATTGTTACAATGCCAGCAGAGTTAATGTAAATGTAAATAAATAAAGCCTCTATTTTCACCTCTTTCTGTTCTTAACTCTGCCGGGAATCTTACCCGGGCCATCAATAAGGGAAGCCTCTTAGACACCCTGCACCAACCCGATCTCTACCGCGGATCGAATATCATTAAGGATCACGAGAGAGCAATTAACTTTCGGGTGTTGAGGACGTATTTTGGAGGAGCGGGGGGTGAAGGGGACGATGGGGAAGGGTATGAGGGGGAGGGAGCAAGGGGCGAATTTTATTTGGGTTGAAGTGGTGGGGATGGAGTTTTCAGGTTTTATTTTCGGGTTGAGTTGGATTGGGCATGGGGGAGGTGGGGGTTTGAAGAGGGGGAGGCGTGGGCCTCGCGCGATTGGCTGCTCGTCCCCGATTGGGGGTTGAATATGGGGGAGGGGGTGGGCTGGCGAGGGGTGGGCCCTTAGGGTGGGGGAGTGAGCTCGTGTAATATGTATCCTTCCGCGCATGACCGTTGCAGGGGGGGGGTGGATGCTGGCCCGGTCAGAGTGGGAAGGGAGACTCGTTAAGGGAGGGGAGGGAATGGATATCTATCTTCCTCCCCCTATCGTATTCCTTTCTCGGTGAAATGGGGAACCGCTGCTGCCCACGTACCCTTTTAACCCCTACCTCTTCTCGCCTCCTGCCCCTTAAAAATCCTCCGCCCCTCCCCCCCCCCTTCCCAATTCGGAGAGGGGAGAATCGGATGATTCTGATTGGACGCCGCTTTCCCGTGGCTTTTCCCTCGTCCGGCGGGAAAGATGACAAGAATTTTGCCGCTCGCGAACGAATGTTGTGTTAGGAGGGGGAATTCGACTTGTATGTTGGGAGAAACAGCGGACTTGGGTTCTATTGCCTCACTAGCGTCTCTTTCTTCTTTACTTGAGCTGACGTTGTGGAGAAGAAAGAGAGAGATGCCAAATCCACGATTTCCAGGGTGACGCTACCAAAGTACATTGATCTAGACGAACAGACGAACTAAACCTTACGTTTTGAGGTAGTTCTGGCGTTAAGCCTAGCTGCTCAAAGTATTCTGAACATTGTGATATAGTATCCTTTGAGTATATTTCTTCTGATTCAATGATCATAACGACTATCCAAGCTACGTAACTTCTAGCGAAATTGTTCCATAAGAGTTGATTTTTTTATATTTTTGCTAGCGCGCTTCGACGGCTAAGGTCATTTCGCACTTAAAATCTGCCACGAGCAGAAGGGGGCAACAGCACCCGGACGAATCGGAGGATCATCTCTCCAAACTCGAGCCGAGCCCAACGATGAATAACCTCGGTGGCTGATCGAGAGCCAGTGTTTCATTGGTGGCAGTCCATTGCTCCATAAGAGTTGAGCTTCTTTAACATGAACATAGGCATTTACGGACGTAGGTCACTGAGTCTTGAGAGATTTCCAGTTTTGACGGCTTTGTGTTACATAAAATATGATTTTAAAATTTCTACATCAGATTTTAATAAAAATAAAAAATCGCGTAGCCAAAACAGATTCACCTGAAAGAGAGAGACTGCATAAGCCTCTGGATGTGGATGGGAATATTAACAAGGTCAGAATGGAAGCCGAACGATGAAGTGCTTGGGACGGTGAGTGAGGAGTGTAAAGTACAGGGGAGGCTTTTTGGAGGAGGCAGAGTAGGTGGTTGTAGCAAGTTGTAGCATAATGAGGGGCGAGGGAGTGGATGAAAGAGGGGGTAGTGTTGGGTAATCTGTAGAGGACAGGAAGAAAGGGAATAGGCTTTTTATGGATGAGGTAGGAATGACGACGAGCACACGTGTAACCGATTGGAGTATGAAACATTGGTATGAATTTGAGAGCCGTGTCATCGTGTATTTCAGACTAACCTGGTATCCGGTTTTTCGAAATCTAGCCGGTTATTCTGGCATTGAAAAGGAAATAGGAAAAATCAAAAATCAGGAATGACCACGCTTGAAGATCAGCCAACATACTGACTGCCACTCCGAGTTCAGAGCTCTCTAATGGTACCGGGCTTACGAGCACTACCCGGCAAGACCAAGTTCCGGAAGTTGGAATTTCTAGGATGAGGCATCGACGTACCACCCTGCGAAACGCCATCAGGGATTGTGGCAGGGGGGTATTAGGAGACCAGTAATGACGAAAGGAGGGAGTTGGCAAAAGGAATTGGCGAGGAGCGGGAAGAGAAAAGGGAAGATAAGAAGTGTGCATATTGTCGTGGAATGGTGTCTCGCTGTTGTTCTTCTAGCTGCGAATAGTGAGCGGGGAACACTAGTTGTTACATCTATTTGTTAGACGGTTATATATATGTTATTCTGTTGCTTTTATCGTGTATTGTTTTTTCATAAGTAGTGAGTTGGATTTAAAAACAAGATCCTTTGTGTCACCCTTAAACTTGTGGTATAAATTCTTCGAGCAACTACTTCCGGCTTCAGTGTTATATCCGGTCCTCTAGAGGACCATAACTAGGGTTTTCAAACTCTCCCGGATCCTCCGGGTGACCCCCAAAATCGGCGGATAATTTTTTTTTATCCCCCACTTTCTGCGTTGCGGCGTGTTCCTTCCCCACTATTTCTCATCAAAGCAGTTATCTTCCGAGTTTCACATTAGATTGTTAATTATTTTAAGATTTTTCCTTGTAAGGAACATTGAAGTGAGATATTCTGGGGTTTTGAACGAACTTCTGAGTATTGTACACATTAATAATATATGTATCTAAGCTAGTTTCTAATATTTATTGAATGGCATCTTGATAAGCGATTCAAAAATATATATTTTGGTAGAGCTAATTCAATTTAGGTAAAATTGCACCTAAATTCTGTTCAATAATGTAAGGCACCCATTCCTCGGTAGTTGTGATAACAATGCTTAAAACTTAGTCTCCCGGAATCTCCCTGAATTTCCTACATCCTAGAACGAACAACTCGTGGAATCGACTCTTCCGAAGTAGCATCCCTACTCCCAACCCAGGCCTTCCAACAGCATGTTACACGTCCTTTTCGACTGACTGAGTCAAACCCTTCATTCCTGTGACTCTAATGCTAGTGGAGTATTTGTTCATTTGCTCTTCAAATCCCTGTCTCCTTACCGCAGTGCCACAGATGCTTCGCATTTGCTTTTCCCGCGGAGTATAACACTCGGATATTTGACTCAATCCACCTATCTATTTGCTTCTCTAACTTGATAGATGTAGCAATGACGCGATTCTCTCGCAAGAATCAGTGTTTACCACCATTGTTTAAGATCAATTCTTAATCTACATTTAAATTCACCAATTAACTTCGTGAGATCAAATGAAAGATCCTAACGTCTGGCTTTGTGGAGATTCATCGGTAATGAAGAGAGGTCGGAAGAATGAACGGTTTTAAGAGGGAAATCATGAGTAGTCTTTTTTTAGTTTCGAGGGTTCAAGTAGAAATATTTTTACACCCCCCAAAGCCTTAGTGCCTTAATATGATGCATTCAGAAAATACTGATTCTTGTTTCTTTTTATTATTGAAAATATTTCGCCAAACCTTCCGTCGTCTTTGTCAAGCAGGCTGCTTCGATGCCTGACGTAGCTGACTCAAAGGTCGGCGAAAGCTCGCGCTTCTGAGAGGACACATGCTCCTTGAAAGACTATTCAAAGTAGTTTTTCCCGCTGTGATTTCTACATGAATTTACGAAATACTTACTACCAAAATACATTAATTTTAAAGAAGCTTTAGGTGTTGCTTTACATAGTGCCACACCACCTAATGCACATATACAATGCTTTCCTCTCATTTTCATATTCTTTGGAAAGAAGATTTTGATTTCGTGTGTGAAGCATGTGAATTACATTATGGAGGAAGTGAATGATTACAAAATATAAGTAGGTAGTCCAATATATTTATAATTACTAATATTTAATATTAAATTGACACAACTGTTTAAGCCATCTTTTTCATTATGTACACTTTGATTTAATGAATAGTTGTGTAGGTAAGTGTGAACAATTAGTTTGACTTGGAAATATGGTTTTGTTTTTTAATTGGAGCTAAAATACGGGATTCTAATTTGTCGATCACATGCTTAAATTTATCATGCATTGATAGGACAGAATATATGTTCGCATGAATTTGTCTAAAAAAAAGTGAAACTTCGAAATAGTGTATTTTTAAGTTATTAAGGTTTTGCTGGTACACGAACGATATTCTCTTTCGTGGAATCATCGGTATGTTCAGAGGTATTATATCATCGCGTCTCGGAAATAATGGGAGCTTCGTTGTTTAAATATATCTAGCCATATGAATTCACCAATACGGCTCTTAAAAATATATAATGTTCTATAAAACCTTCCACGAATTATGCAACTTTTCAAAATCAATTTCATGGTGAATTTTCCACGAAGTAATTAATTAAAAAGAGAAATGCACCATTCCTCCAGAGGAGAATTGCGTTTATCAGCAAAAACTGGGTTTTATCAGGCATGAATAACTCCCTCATATGCCCGGAAGCATCAACAGCCTATTACGTACTCCAATGAAGTATTGTTTAAGCTACAATATCACATCCAAAAAAATAAAATGGATAATCTGGGAGGGTTGAAATTGAAGCTTCCGCGTCAAACTGTAGGAATCAGAGTTATCCGAAGCATTGAATAATATTCTAGTGTATCATAATAGCCATGCAGCACAGTGAGAAACTAAGTTCGAAGGCCGAGGGTAAATTTATTTATTTGAAGCGGTGGGGTTGCCTTCCCGTTGACGGAGGCCTTCCTTCGTCGGTGGCGGTCAGAGCGCCCGCCCCGTCGCGGGCGTTTTTGCCGCCAGCTCCATCGAGCGTTCCCCGACCTCGCTGTGTCATTCGTCCAGCTGCGGGCAGTAAAACCCTAAGCGTCCCCTTCAAATCGTTTCCGCTATTTATTTCCCCGACGGAGAGACAGAGAAAAACTAAAGTGAACCCTTTTTTGGTCGAAAAAAGTGAATAGTTGAGATGGAATAATAAAATAATTTTCCACCCTTGGAAAAGATTCCTTTGCGTGCATTGGCGAGATGATGGTTTTGCTTTCGTAGGTTAAGGCTTCGAGTAAAAATCCCAGCCAGGTATTTTTTCTGGCTTGTTATTGCTCAGTTGTACGCCATTTTTTGCGGTAAAGAGGAATGTCATCGTTTCGAATTTGCGCGCAAGGATACTTGTAAGCCAATTACGGCTTCCGTTCTACAATTTTCAAACCTAATAGGATGGCGCATCTTTCAATTATAAACGAGAATATTGACCACAGTTTGAGGAACGTAAAATATGATTTATAAAGGGCTTTTAAAGGATTGTAAAGATCGATGTTTTAGCGATGCAATTATTACCCTCTGTTAGAGTGCATTGACTGCAGTTGTAAAACGAATGTACCTCACAGAGTGGCGTGAAATGTTTTTTTTAAATATGGATTATAGATTAAGATCGGAGGCGTGGGAACTAATTCTGGACGCTGAATTACAGTTTTTTCGGAATTATTTCGTCATAAATGTCTATTATTTCTTTTAGGTATCCATATTCATAGTATGGATAATGCATTAATACGTCCTCAATAAAAAATCTGTAAAGTAAAAAAATGCGAATGCGTCTTTATATTTTTCATATTCTCCAATTTCCGTTGCATGGTAAAATTTTCATTGCCTTGTCATTCAAGGCAAGTAAATTGATGATATTGAGCATTAATAATGCTCTACCTTTTAGATGAACGAGTTTTTTTATTGATTAGCCCAGGAAAGTTTCTGTGATATTATAACTTGTTAGTGTGGAATAACATTGTTAGATCCATACTGAGGAATAGGTGTCCGTTTACGCAACAACTTTTTTATACTCAAAAAAAGTTATTAATTGATATTTTCTGCAGTACAAGTATGCATTAGCATCTGCTAACCGAACTTCTAATGGGAAATGGTTAGGAAGCAGTCCTTCATCTTGGGCAGAAGAAAATATCTACGCTTCAGACGTTCAAGTGAAAAGATTCTTAATATTCTGGATTAATGTTTTCCGCCGTTTGAAATCGGCATTTGAAAGGTAGGAGATTGTGATATTTAGAGGAAAATCACCCAAATCAAACTTCGTAGGAAGGATTAATAAGAACTTTGTGAAAAAAAACAGGATTATCGTAAAGGACAGTGTGTGAATAGATTGGTTTGTGCAAGTGTCAGTAACTTTCAGTTTTATGATGATTATAGGATTTGGGTAGGGGTGCAAAGAAAATAATCGCGGAGATTTTAGTTAACGAGTTGCACTGTCTGACTCCGAGGTTTATAAAAAGTGCTAGAAAGAGATTAGAAGAAGAGTAGGTTTTGAGTAACAAGTAACACAAAAGGACTCGTGAACAGTAAATCTCGCGAGCAAAGAAAATTATGGGTTTTATGAAATAAAAAACCTGTTACAATAGGCATTTTTATCAGTCAAAGTTTGATTAATATGAAATATGCAGACTTTCATTCTTGAACTGCACGTTTGAATGTAGACTCCCATGTGCACACAGTATTTAAGTTCAAATACCCGACGCATTTACCACCATTCTTCATTACATGTAAATTATCTACTTTTCCTACATAATTTCTGGTTACCCTATTCTTTTCCCTCCTCTTTAGACAATATATACCTAATATCTGATAATTACTCATCTCTGTAGGAAAATAGTAAAATTTGATTATTTCAGGCTTGACTTCGTGGAGGTTATATATATCCATTTTGCAATAAAAAAACTTTGTACTTTTCTAACACTTGATTTAAAAACTACGACCGGTTTCACCTTAATAAAGCATATTCTGGACTTAAGCCATCTGGGCTAGAAGATGTCTTATTAAGGTGAAACCGGTCGCAGTTTTTAAATAAAGTGTGGAAAAGTACAAAATGTTTTATATCAAAAATGGATAAAATACTAAAAGGTAAAATTGTTGAAGGATCTATTGCTTTCACGGTGAATCGTATGGGTATATTCTTCACATGCTTCCAACCGCGACAGGAGTTAGGTTACCAACGTTTCGATGGCCAGCTTTGTCATCGTTGTCAATGCGATTGATGTCAGAACTTCAATTTTTTCGTATACCTTATACCGTATCCGTATACCGTATACAATTTTCCACATATCTTACGTTTGGGCCAGAATGTAAAATTCCTGTATGGGAGAGACTTCTTCAGGAAATTTACTGCATTTTTTTACTGTGATTGAAAAGAGAATGCTATGTACTTTTGGAAGAGAAAAGAAAAGAGTAGGTTTTGTGAAAGAATGAAATATTGTGAGACCACCGTAGAGTACAAGGACGACACCCGTTTATTCCAAGTATATATATAAACGATAAAATACTATTAACAATGAAAGAATTCGAATCATTAGCCTGGCATTGGATAAGATGGTGATTTCATTTAATAATTTTGTCCGCTCTCCACATCTGACATGAGTGCAGAAGAGGAATTATTAGCTTTCTTAGTGAACCTAGGAGATTTTTTTACCTGAACTGGTAAATATTATCCCTATTATAAACGCCTAATCATTTTTTTAGGTATGTTGGGTGGCGGCAGTCCCTACTCTCCTTCTTTCTTTTTTAGTGCTTCAATGGACCTGCGTGTGGGTAATTGCTGCGGGCAATTAGCAGTAAGTGGGGTAAAACAGGGACGTTTAAGCTCAGGCATAAATTGAAAAGAATTTTGTCGGTTCCAGTTCTTCCTATAAGCGACTACGAATGCAATAAAAGTATTTGCTCTATTCTACTGATCCCTGCAATTACAGTGCCGGAGCTCACAGATAGATTCGATGATCCACGAAATCCGTAATCGTCCACCGAGAATACTCATTGCATCACTTCCCGCTTTTCTAGGTCTGCACTTTTATATTTTCGTCTAAATCCGCGAAGTAACTTGTAAGCACCGTAAAGATGTGTGGCAGGGGGTGTTGAACCAATATTGTCCCACAGTGGATGGAAATGGTCCTCTATGTTTACTTATAACTATGTTTTGATACATCGAACTGTATACATATGCAGTATTCAAAATTGCTATGGTTTATTTTTCATGGCTTTGTAATGGCTACGAATACTGTGATAGGAGAATTTAACTCTATCAGTCTATAATACTTTCCATCTTAGTGCGATGCAGATAGGGAGCTTAAAAACATATCTGGTATCAGAAGAAAACTTGGGCCCTTGTAGTACCTCTCGAGAAGTGTCAATATATCTTGCTTTCTCCGCGTTTAGAGGAAGTTCAACCAATAACTCGGTTAAACTTTGAACTTTTTTCCTCATTTCACTTTTAAAATTCTGGTGTGTCTTATTTTAAAGTAATTTAATTCTTTATCTATTTTATAATGAGTCTCAAATACAGCCTTATTGGTGTAAAATAATGTCAAGTTTTCCACTGACTTTGTTCGAGGACTTCATGAGAGTGACTTTATTATGATTCGATTCCCAAGATATCTTAACGCCATGAGAACATTGCTTTCTGTGAAAAGTTCTTTGGAAGGCTGCCCTCTATCCCTCTTTAGTAAAATACTCTGATAATTAAGTTATCTAAAATATCTTAGTAACAATCCCGATTGTTTCCTCGATTGTGGATTTTTTTCCGGACGAATGCGGTGTTGTAAGATCATCAATACTTTGTGGATTGTGTTTAAACCATTCAGACCCCCTCGCCCGCATAGTTTCTGTGTGGCAAAGAGCAGAAGAAGCAGATGCTCAGCGTGAAATCGAGGGTTCGTACCGGTCAGGCCGAGGCTCTGTAGATGGATGGTCGAGTGCCGAGCGGACGGTGAGATCGGCGCCCGCGACGGAAGCGGACGAAGCCGGGGAGAGTGACCGGGCGACGGCGCCCGCTCCAAGCACAACTCAAACCTCCGTCGTTCCTTCAGAAAGCCGGGTTGGATGCATTTTTACATCATATCTGCATCTATTTTTTATGACTTCCAAGCTTTCAGCTTATCGTTTAGCTCAAGACATCATCAGAAGTCATTAAACCGGAGGTTGATTCGCTGCGGTTTTCCACTCCTCCCTGCCAACCGCTTCAGTCCTCCATGAGTTTTCATTTTAGGGCCCCTCGTAATTAATTTTCTTTGTGTATCCCATCCTCAGTCTACCATCGATGATCTTCCCGTTCATTTCTTCTTCCATTATTGTGTTCAAGAGGCCGTAGTATTTCAGTGTGTGTCCAATCGCTTCGTATCTTCTACTCCGGAGAGTTTGTGATGTGAGATGTGACCCACCATCAAGGACTACAAGTGCAATTAATAATACCACAATATTTCATCTGTGTACTGGAATGGCACTAGCGACGCACAGTTAAATAAAACATCACCCTGCCAACTAGACTGCCTCAGATAATGCGTGAAATATGGATCACTTAAATTCTAGAGAGTGGGTGCTTGACTTAAGGCATAGCATATCCGTGTATCGTTGCCTATTTCAACTTTTTATGTTCCTTTCAAACTTCATCCTTGTACCATAAACCATATTCATTTTCACATTCTTTTTCGATAACATTTTACGTTGATGTTTTTTGAATTCCTCTACATTTACAATCATATATTTCTAGAGTAAATATTCTGACTTTTTAAGCCCTCTATTGACTAAAAATTTGTACGCTTTTTAAGCTTTGTCATTTGTCATATCTCCAGCCTAATTTTACGTTTGACCGCTAAATAAATTCTTTATATTCTGAACTAGATAGATTGCTTTCTCTTTAGGTACCTCTATTTTAAATGTTCCAAACAAGGTTGCATACATGTATCCTCATAGCGTTTTACAAACACAGTTTCTTATCGACATCCATATTATTGTAGTAATTAAAGCAGTTTGTGATTTCGTTGCAGCCACTTTTGATTAACTTTGAAAACTATTCATCCATTGATGCTTCTTGGCTGACTTAAAAAACAAACTAATTTTAAATTCGGGCATTTTTCTTGTTTCTTATCCAACATTACTATGACAATGGAATTCCAATCCGCAAATTTTCAATCAATGCTATCCTGCGTTTTAATTCTGTTGAAACGATTAATCCTGCGGGTTCTAATTCCGAATTTTGGCGTAGGTCATCTACCAGTCTGATCACGACAATATATATAAAAGCGTATCAGGCTTAAATTTGTGGAAATACTTTATGTCCATTTCAAATAAAACAATATTGGTTTGATTATAAAATAAAACAATATTGAAATTTACTAATATTTCTTTATTTGAAATGGACGACAATAAATATCACACCTTTCTTTTTAATAAATGAAAAGCGTCAAATCTATTTCGCCAATGACTCGCTTTTGTATTTTACGATTTTTGAATAACGATATGTTTTTTTAATAGCATTTTTTTCGTGCCTTACAAGGGATTTAGATTTCAGTTCAGTGTGTAAAAACAGAGCTAGTGAAATTTATGAATGAATAACCTCTGTCCCCCTGGCTAATTCTCTGCAGAAGCAGATTTTTCCGGTCTATAATTTGGGTATATAATAAATGGGCTCAGTGTAAAAGTGGACCAAGTCCATCAAAGAGAATTTTGAGATAAAAAATTTTAAAGCTACTAATAATCCTCTCGTAATTCAGCTGAGCTCATTGCTTTCGATAATTGCTGCTATGAAAAGGTAAATATTCGAACTTTGGAGTTGATTCTCTCTTGCACTTAAAAATAAACGACTCTAGCCATTCTAAACAGCTCTTAGTGAGGAAATTAAAAAAATGGACTTGGCGTACTTGTACACTGAGCCCTACAATGAGCACTGCTTAATTGTTTTAGAAATTTTTATATTAATCTATTTCTCCTTATGAATTCATATTTATCAGTATGAAAGTAAATGCATTTCAAATGACGGAGATGCTCCCAAAATAGATTATACCATTGATTTTTTGAAAGCCGTCATCGTTTTATGGCACCAATAGAAACAAAATTTTCCAGCAATCGAATTTCAAATGTTAGTTGCATTAAGGTTGCTAACATCGGTCCTTGCACGTGTGAGAGTTCTGATCGGAAGTAAAGCAGAGATGTTTGTTGAAGCGACTTTTCTCTTCTCGACGTTTCTACCTATTTTGGCACCTTTCTTCATTCTCAATGAATATGGTCACCACTTGACAAAACAAGTGTTTATGATCTTCGTTTTCGGTGCGATTCATGGCTTTCTCTGTTTTTTTTGTAGCCTTTAAGATTAACTGCCTTGTATACGCCCCTTCAGAGAAAACATATGCTTCCCAAATACTTCCGCTTCATATATTTCGTTTGCATTCGAGAAAATTCCGCTCAGAAGAAATACCTACGATATTTACCACAGCATTGGAAATGAACAAAGAAATAAATTGATTACTCTCATTGAAAACTAAAGCTTAAAATTTGTTCATATATCTAGCTACTATCCACCTATCATGACAAAGTTTGCTAAATAGTCAGTCTCGCGAAGCAATTTTGGTCTTATACTTGTCCTCTGCCACTTCTTCTTCAACGAGTGGATATTTAATCTGAGGGAATGCATGCAACGCACAAAAATTTCGCTTACATGTGTTTTCGATTATCTTTTTGCTTGGGACGATTCCCAGAAGGTGGAATATTTCCGTAAGAAGTGATATTATAAATTGGATAAAATTTACAAGAAGTCATCGAAATACTCTGGTCATAAGCGTTGTTGAATGTACACTCTTCCCACGTATTACAGCAGAGAAACCATTAATGCCTCAAAACAAGCCTTTTACGACTCACTTGGTAGTTTTAAATGTATAAAAATTCACTTTTGAACTTTATTTCTGTATTTGGATAAATGTCATAATAATCGGGTAAGTAATCCAATAGAAGGACTCATGAGTCAGTGTCCTCTAACCGCGTGAATAGGAGAAGTAATTTGAGAAATCCGAGTCGAGTGACATATATTGAAAACCGACTAATAGTTTTGTCATCCCCCAGTTTCACGGCAGGGATGGCAATCAAAACGGAATGAAAATGTTTCCTTTCGTCTCTTAGCGAAAAAAAAAATATATCGCTTCTTTTTGGCACGAAGTTGCTTACTTTCGTTAGTATCAATGCAGAAAATGTCACGAGTCCATATGGAAACTAAATCTTGTCACTTTAGTTTCGACTCCGTTCAAAACCCTACTCCTCATAGTGTAACTACGTTCCAAAGATTTAAGTCTGCGTATGTTTTGAAACAACCTCGAACTGGTCGAAACTCGTTGATTCTCGGGGAAGCTACCGCCTAAGAGCTTATCATTCCGCCAAAATTATTGTATGCAGCTACGGCCTTTCCTTACTTCGACGTGCAGTGTGTATCTAAACCGTGCTAAAATAAATCACACAGCTTTCACAGTGTGTAACAAAAACTTCATAACCGTATCTAGTCTTGTTCCTAGTGCTTTCTTTTGTTTCTACTGGAAGAGTGTCGGCCTCGATGGTGGCGGGGTAACGTCCTCGCCTGCTAATCTGAAGGTAGCGGGTTCGAGTACCGCCTGGGTGGGCTTTTCTCCCGTCAGGGTGTTCATGTGTGTGTTAATGAGTTAAATGTAAGAAAAGACTGTACAGTGCCAATTTCGCTCAGAGTAAAGTGGTCATTATTATTATCAAGAGTTGTTTCCTCCACGGTTTAGTTTCATTCTTTTCTTTTGCTCATGACACTAGGGCAATTTGTAAAAAGATTTACTATTATTGGATGTTTGGAGGTATTCATTATAAAAATTTTCACATCCAAAATGGACTGACAATTTTAACTCCTAGGAACGCTGCTCCATGATTTTATCTCACTGTCTGCAAATGACTTTTCATAGACTATTGTCATGAGAAGGAAAATTGTTTTATTTTGTCTTTTATGCAAAGCTTCGACCCCGGTTAAGTTTCTAAGTTAAATTTTGATTTGTTTAATTTCCACAAATTTCAGTGCAAGTTCTGTCCTCTAAGTTGTTCCATGTGTGTAGTTACATAAAATATAGTTTCATAACTTCGCTTATGGGATTAAGACTTTTGACGATTGTATGCTCGTAATACCAAGTTGGTTGGTTGGTTATTTTGCGTGTGGTGACCAGCAACTGAAGTAATTTATGACATTGAGGACAGGGGTGTAATTTGGTTAGACTAGGGTCGTCTAGGGATTGGAGTAAGAGTGGAGGGTGTCCTGGCATCAGCCAACTAATTAACGTCCTATCTGACAGTGATGCAGTTGAAGTCCTCTCCACGTAGCACCACCCAAGAAGGGATGGAAATTCCGCTGAAAAATCTCCATCACTGCCAGGATTGGTTCTCAGGCTCTTCTGGATGGAAAGTCAGAAGGAGTAATTACTTTAGCATCCAGTCCCACAGTGGGGCAAAATCCTCAATAGAGCGTCAAAATTTAAAGATGAATTAACTAGTTATTACTAGTAAAAATAAAGTAACTAGGGAACTAGGGTATTTATGATGTTAGGTAGGAGTGGTCTGATATTTGAGCTGTAGAAAATCGTATTTGGAAGGTTGGCAAGCATGCACATATGCGCATAAATCAGTGTTGACGTGTGATAGGTGGACAGGTCGCAAGTTCCGCAAGTTCGGAGGCGCAGAATCAGTAGGAGGCACACTTCAAATCAACGTAACAACTTAGGAAGTAAATTGTACAAAATGGAAATACCTCGTAAATGTAATTAGAATTTGAATTACCGTAACTAAAATTGATTGTAAACTTACAATTTTTTTCAATTTTGAACTGTGCGAGGTGAAAAAATATTTATTGAATCACTTTAAAATGTGCATAGAATAATTAAATAGAAGCAGAGTTGTGCGGGCGCGCGTTCGATGGACGGTTCTCCATGAGTTGAAAAATTGTTTGTTGTCGGATTCGTCGGTTAATTTCCTTCTTCCTCTGTTCGCTCGGGAGGAGGCCGATGTTGTGCGGTCCGAGAGAAGCAAGCGAACGATGCCAGTGGGGTGAGAAAACCGCAGCCTCGGGATCGTTTATGGCCACAATCAGCGGCCGGCCGGCTTCGCGTGCTGCCGGCGACGAGGTCAGCCACGCCGCGGTCGGCTGCAAGTGCACGGCCGCGGGAAGGCCCAACCATTCTATCGTCCAGCCAACCTCCTGCCATCTCCGCACTGAGATGCCGCGCAGTATTGCGAAGGAAGAGGGGGATGTATTGAAGGGGCTTTAGGTAGTTTGAGCGAGATATTTCCCTAGTCACAATGGAGACCATATTTTCGAATTTTATTTTTTTTATTTCAACGTATGTAAGAAGTATGAAGCCAATGTTGTAATATTAATGGCGCAAAAATATAGTTAAATATGTCAAAACATTCTCAGTAATTAAATAAATATATCCTCATAAGTCCCTAACTTATTCATATGTTCACGCCGTACGGCTAAAAAACCTTCTAAACAGCAGATGCTTTTGCGATTCTGTAAAAATTACTGCTGTGAGTAATTGATATAATTAAATAAATAGTTGAGAAAACATGCAAAATACATACCATTAGTTTTTTGACGAAATACAGTCGTTATAAATTCGTAATTTTTTCAATATTCCCCCTCTGGAGCGCACAGCCGTAATCTATCCCATGTAAAACTGCTTGTATTTTGAGGCAAATTGCTCGAAAAGTAGTTCGGCAAGGGGTTAATATTTTGATATAATTGGAAATATGAGAGTTTTTAAAATTTCAAATGAGGTCAAATTCTCGTTGAAGTTATATCTCGCTCAAAGTATTTAAGGTGGATTACTTACGTGAACTTGTAGAAATAGATTGTAAAGCCATATAAATCTGTGAGCTGTGGAAAAGGCGTGTGGCAGGAGAAGTTAGGACGCCAGCAAATGAGAAGGGAGGGAATCAGTTGGTTGGCTCTAATTAAGGTAGTTTGAGCGCAAAATCACTTCACCTAGAAGTTTTTGAATTTGACGTCATTCTAAAGAAAAACTCCGATCTTTTTCATGATATCAAAATATTAACCCCTTACCGGACTACTTTTCGATAAATAATATAAGCTAAAAATATAAGCTTTTTTATATGGGATAGATTACGGCTGTGCGCTCCAGAGCGTGAATATTGAAAAAATTAGGAACTTCTAACACCTAGATTTCGTCAAAAAACTAACGGTGTATAGTTTGTCTGTTTTCTCAACTACTTATAAAATATAATCAATCAGCCCAGTTCTTTTTACAGAACCGCAAATAAAAAACATGCTACTATGAAGGCGTTTTGACCTTACGGAGTTCAAAATTGAGTCAAGTTAGAGATTTATGTATTGTTTTTCAGTTTCAGATTTATGTAAGTATTCAATTACTGAGAATTTTCGTCATATATAGGTATATTTTTGCGCCTTTAATATAACAATATTTACTTCACAATTCTTTCCGACGCTGAAATTAAAAAATAAAATTCGAATATGGTCTCTCTATTATGACTTGGGAACCATCTCGCTCAAACTATCTTGAGTACCATTCTTCATTCAATTTGGGGGTCAGGTCAAAGTGGTGGTGGTTAGAGCATGGGATTCCCATCTTTAAGGCCCACCTTCGAATCCGGTTGGCCGTGGATATTTCATTGGAATCTGCTTTTGGGTGCTGCGTGGAGATCACTTCAAGTAAAGTACTCCGCCCGCCAGATGGGACGCAGAGTAGTGTAGCTGTAGTCCCTGCAGATACTTTCGTTGAGAGAAGGACAGAGTCGACGCCGGGTTCCTCTCCACCCTCCTCCTTTACTCGAACGATCCTCTCCTTATCGTCTTACACTCCCACCCTAAGTTGCTCGAATGCCCTTAGCTTTTGGTATCACGATCCAAATAATTTCGTAATATCGGAAGAATTGAATGTTGCCGTGTCATAGCCAGAGCATTCCCTTTCCGTACCTTGCATACGGGAAATGTTACACACTTGCTATCGTCTATCAAGCAAGTACATCTGCATTGCCAGCCGCCTCAAGGGCGTGTGGCAAGGGGTGATAGGATGGCAAAGGTGATAGGATACCGACCTAGCATAAGGCAGGAATTTGGGAAAAGAGTCCGGAGGATGTAAGGTACGAAAAGTTACAAATGTGTTACAATGGAGTATTGGTCTTGCTCTATTATTGTTTAAATCATCACTAATGGTAACTAATCATATTCAGTAGTCATCAATCCGAAGATTGGTTTGCAGCAGCTCTCCATTCCACTCTCCTCTCTGCCAATCGTAATATTCCTGAATAATCCTTCACTCTGAAGTCCTTCATGATTTAATTAATGCATTCCATTCTTGGTCTTACTCTACAATTCTTCCCACTAATTTATATTTCCAGTATTGCTTTCATTAGGCTGTTGTATCGCAAAACGTGTCCTATAAGTCGCAGATTTTTCATTATACTTCTTTGCTCTCTAGCTCTTCGCAGGACGTCTTCGTTGGTGATTCTCTCCGTCCATTCTATCTTCATTATTCTTCGATAGCACCACATCTCTATTGCTTCCAATCTCCTTTTTTGTGCTGCTGTTACTCTCCAGGCTTCAATGCCATATAACAGCATGCTCCGAATATATATTTTAATGCAGAGCTTTCGGACTTTTGGGCTTTTGTTACTAGCTGTCAGCAGACTCCTCTTCTGGTAGAATGCCTTATTTGCTTGGGCATCATGTATTTCATTCTACTTATATTGGCGATGATCTTGCTTCCCAGATAACAAACTTCTTCCACTTGCACAAGTTTTTGCAGCCCAAGTTTAATGGTGATTCCATCTTCTTGATTTCTTCCACAAACAATAACCTTGGTTTTCTTAGCATTAATCTTCAAGTTCTATTTCTTCATAGTTTTGTCCATACAGTTCAGCATCCTCATCAGACCTTCTTTCTTTTCAGCAAGAATTGCTATGTCATCAGTAAAGCTTAGCATAGGTACTGATTTTTTCTTCATGCACTTGTATTCCTGTTTTTAATTTTTCCTTTATTTAATTTATGACTTTTTCAATGTAGTGCGCAGAGGCAATTTTTTACCTATTAGTTCGAAAGTGCACTTATATATCTTATTTTGCCACTTTTTTCTGTTCTAGAGATGTAATTCAGGATGAATATAATATCCTCCGAGTCATTCTGAGACTTGCGTGTACTGAACGTTTTAATAAATCTTCACCTATGGTATAGTCTCTGAGTCTCTAAAGCGGCTTCTAGCCTTGCGGAGCCTAGTTCTTCAATCAACGGTGCTACATTTCGGTTCAATCATAGCAGATTAAACAAAGCTTGCAGGTTTCTAATAGAGGAGGCGATCTAACATAATCGTAGTAGAGTAGAATACTGAAACCATGAAAACGAAATAAGCCGCATGGATTAGATGCAACTCACTCGCTGAGAGCAGTCTTAATCGGTGGATTGCTTCGATGTCGTGATGATTCCTCTTAACACATGAAAATTGTAAATTAATTTACTAGAGCGAAATAAATTTATACTCAATAGACAACTGAACAAATATGACGCGTTAGCCATGTCGGATACAGTATTTGTTTAAACTGGCTTCACTTACGTGATCAAGAATGTCATCTAATTATTTTTTACTCAATCAAAAATACATGAATGGACATATGGTAATACAAAGGCAGTCAGGTTGGTGTTGTCGCTTCCCACCCCGAGAGCCTGGATTCAGTTCTAAGTAGTGATGAAGATTTTTTAGTGGAATCAACACCTAACTTGTGTGCCATTTGAAGATAACTTCAAGAGAAATTATCATTCCGTTAGATGCTACGTACAACAGGGCGCTTTTTGTTTTATTAATCACTATGGAACAGAGAGGAACAAGAATTCCTTCTTCTCAAGCACTATAATTGACAGCAAATGGTTTACAACGCATGTAACTTTCCGTCCCTCAGTCGCTTAATGGTTGGTGCCCTATCACCCCCTGCCACGCGTCTATTCGGCGCCTCACGTGGTAGCAAGTAGACGAAGAGTCGGGTGATGTCGACGCCGGGTTTCCCTCCACTCCCTGACTCATCTCTCCCTCGCCAACCCAATCAACATCCTCAATTGCGCAATTGCCCTCGGTCGCCTCCCCTCATTACAACCGCCGTCTACTGCTACGAAAACGTACTTCCATTAGACGGGAGAGTAGCCACAGCAAAGAGGCCGCTTGGTATTCGCTTGCGTGTCGATGGAAAGATGAGCATTTCATAATCTTCGAAGAGAAAAATTCATGCCACTACATTTTTTTAGTCTTCTTAAATCCTCACGCAATTTCTCCTCCACGCCCGGATTTATTGCTTTCACCAGATTGTTTTGAAAACGTTTTCTGTAATGAGCTCAATCTCCTTCTGTGGCCTGAAGGGCAGAGGACTAATTACACAATAAAATATTAAACCATCCTGTTACTGACATAAATATGAACGCACTCTACCTTTCATCTGTTGTTTTAATCTCACTCTCACGATTTAATTAACTGGAACGAACTTGAGAAAATTTTAATTTTTTTTTAAATGTTGAGCTCGTAGCTTATGAGATATCACTGGGAAAATTCATTGGAGACGAGAGAGTTGTTTTAATCCTATTGCTAAACTGTAGCTTTTGTGTGAACCTTAATGACGCCAGTGCGTGTCACTTCAAATGAATTCCTCTCAATGGGAATTAATTCCCGGGCATTGCTGGGTGTCTTCGGAGAATTAAAATACGTTTTACGGTTATCGTATTTGTCCCGCAGGAAGTAGGAATACCGAATTAGGTAATTCGCTTGGTCTTGTTTTGGTCCATAGTTTGTTTCCGGATGATTAAATGTTTTCAGTTTCACATCTGTGCAACTGTAAGCAGTGAATTTCATTGGGAATTTCGCACCTTTATTGATCATGGTATTTTCTGTTGCTCATTTCAATAATTATGAGAAAATTACCATTATATTGCTTGCGGTTGGGGGATTTTTTTGTTCCAGAAGGAAAAACAATAGCATCTATCAACTATTGGTAATGATTTTGCGTGGCAATTACCATTCATAGGTTTCGCATATTTAGGAAACAATTTACAAACAGCAATTTACACTGTTTATTGTTTTCTTTGGGAAACTAGCCCCTCGGTTTACTATATGTGCTAGACAAATTTGAACAAGATCTCTGGGTAAAGTTTTTAAAAGCTCACAAAATAAAACTCTTATAAAGCAGGGACATATTTTATCAAACAAATCTCATATATTATCTCCAATCACCAACCGAGTTCTCCTGGCTCTCTAGTGGACATCAGGGACTATGCAGAATGTAAATTAGTTTCCCATTTGTCTTGACAGCGATAGGGTTAGGTTAAAGTTTCTGGAACTTATATATCCTTCCTCCTTTTCAATGCATGTGTCTGGGTTTACATACTGTACTGATACGTTATCTTCGAACCTTTGCAAGTTTTTGTTGCTGGTGATGACTTCTTTTCAAGCATCTGCTGTATCACTATGGTCATGTTCATCATTAAATCATCTACGAATCAGAAGTTTCAGCTGAAGTAGCTGCAAAATTTATTTGAATGGCTGAAGCTCCTTAAACTTGTGAGATAATATTCATGTAAGTATATATTTGTAATACGTTGGTTAGTGATTCAGGGAGGTGACTGACAACTGAGTACATTAACGCCTTCATTTAGGTGGAACTAACCAAAGAAGGGTTATGAGGGTGAATGAGACGTAGGGCGGAGAGAAACCCGGTGTCGACATAAGCCTGCTCTTAACGAAAGCCACCAAAGGGTTCACAATTTAACATCCCATTTGACGGACGAACAGAGCTCTTGCAATGCTCACCACATAGCACCGAATCAGAGAACGGGACCCCGTTGAAAAATCTCCACTTCTGACGGGATTCGAACTCAGGCACTCGATGCGGGAACCCTATAAATAACCCAGCCGCCGCCGAAACCCAATCCACCCTCTTTTTTATAGTCGTTTTTACGGTCAACGTTTGCCTCTCTGATGGACGTAATGTTTTCCTATTCCAAGCAGTTTATTTTCTCCGGCTTTCCTGCGATATTCAAATGCGCTCCCAATACCATCGCTGACGAAATCTATTATCTTTTGGCTTATACTTGGGAAGGTGTGTTAAGATAGACGTTTTCTTCTTATCGCCGGCTAATTGCGCAGGTGCCTCCCACATGTTGTTTCCTGCTTTCGGCTGGTTTTCAGTGCGTACGGGAGACCGCTGGAGAGCGCCTGCATATACGGGCAATCCCTCATGGCGATTAGCATGCTATCGGGTTATTTGAAGGGCCTTCGAGTTATATCGAGGTGCGAGCGAAGCGGGCCGGCCGGAAGACCGATAGCTGATATCGTGGAACGAGTTTGTTTACTGCTTCTGTAAGCGCTGTATTCCTCGTAAATGACCTCTGGATGGAAAATTTTAAAAAGAAAAGATTAGGTATTCAGTGAAGAATGCTCTTTCATTGAATTTTCATGGTGGATTTTCTTCTTATTTTGTATTCTATAAGTAAAGTTTTGAAATTTAACTTCCATTGAAAAAACAATAGTTGCGATGTTAATTTTATATTCCTATATTTTCAGTGCTTGATAGTTAGGGTGAACGTTGGATGTATTTTAAGAAATGGTGTTCTGAGGTTCAATAAATTTACCATCAAGATTTCTATGGTATTTGTATCCTAGATATTCATATAAAAGTGCATTGTGAAGGACATACCTAGAGGCTTTAGCAGTTTTTAACTTAAAATATTTTAGTTCCTCTTTGCAGGTGAGCCATGTATAATGCTTAAATAATTATTTTTCTTTCTTTGAAATTATTTATCGGTAGTTTGCACAATTCGAGGCACCAACCAGTAATACGATTGATTCTTGAGAATGATATTTCCCCCTCTGATACATGAAGTATCTGCGTCAAATCTTTGTACGGGAACCGCTATGTCCTAGGGCATAATATCAATTATTTTCTGCAGCGTGTATCTCACAGATAAGACCAGAGAAAGGTTTTGGAGCAGTAAAAAGGGTTACGGGAATGACTTTTGGTCTATAAGTATGATCATGCAGAAATTATGCCAGTATTGCGACAGTTGTTGAAATACGACTCTCACACTGATAGCACTTGCAGCCAAATATACCATCAGGACCCATGAGTGCAGTGAGTTAAGATCGTTTTCACAATGCGTGGATGCTTCATCTTGTGTCCTTCACGGTCGTTCGGTTCATTGAACGGGTCTGCTTGATTAAATCATTTCGATTTCCTCATCAGTGAAGCACTAAAAAGTGAATGTGCTGGAATGCGGGTTCGCTGAAAAAAATAATTGCCGAGTCACTATCGGTCGTTAAAGTCTCCGACCTTATTGTGTTCCGTGAAAACGTAGTTTTTTTCCAGAATGGAAGTGTATATTTCCTGATCGTAATTGCGTTATTCACCGCAATGCCTTCTACGTGCAGAAGAACTTGAACACCATATTTTCTGCATTATATGATTGCGTTTGGTGCATCGATATTTTATAGCAATCAGGATGGTTTGTATTTAATTTTGGAGTATTCAAGGTTTTTCAATTAAAAAGGTTATTCATAAATTCCTGGAACATACATTCACTCATTAGTCGTTTAATCCTAAGATTGGTTGACTGCAGCCCTCAATCCTACCCTATCAAATGCTAGTTCCCTTTCTCTATTATAGTTCTTCTCCTATGTACTTGCCTCTTTATTAAGTCTATGTATTTATTCGATAAATACATTGAAACATACGTACTCATTCGAAGTACGGATGCTCATATAAGTTACGTATTATTTGGGAATGGGCCCATTGTCTTACATCTCAATATAAAAGACTCAAGAAATTCGCACTGTTGATAGTGAGGCCACATCAATCTGCTAAAAGTCACTTCGGTTTTCTTAGTTCAGAACTTATAACAATGATATGCTGCTGATAAATCAATATAACTTTGAAATAAAAAAAAAACTTAAAAATAACTTAAAATTGTTAAACCGAAGTAAGATCCCTGGTAAAAATCGAACGCTTGCCCTAGCGTAGAGGCAGCGTCAACGGGGAGTTCTATACTCTTGGAGGAACTTCCTTTACTCCCCAATAACTCTCCAAGATTTTTAACTCCAAACACGTTCCCCGAACTCTTCCGCAAGAGCGAACGGAGAGTGCCTCATAGTTTCATTGACGCTTTGTTTTTTGTCTCCCCGTCAACACTTCTAAAACGCTTCCGGGGAAGGAAACGAAGAGTTGTCTGATGAGTTTCTTTACTCTTCGATTTCACTGCTACTACTACGAAAAAGTTGTAATTTTTGCTCTAAGAATAGGCTTGTGTAAATAACAGCTGGTTGTTCAAACGTCCTAATAATTGGCAATACTTTTAGTTAATATCATCATGTACCTTCGTTGACGGACAACTTAAACTTAAATAACATACCTACGGTAATGATCGCTTCGTAATATTAGATAGGAATTGAATATTAACATTCGGTGTAACTAATTAATTGGTAGCTAGCCAGTTCGTACATTTCCCCTCGGAAATGCGTTATTATGTCTACATCGTATTGAAAAACATGTACATGATGTGCCAACTGCGTATATTTCATGTATTAAAATGAATATTCATTAAGGTTGATGGCATGTTTGACATGGACGTTTGCTTACTTGCAATTATGCATAGAAAATAAAAAATAAGATACCATAGCTATCTATTTAATACCTAACTTGTTAATCATCTAACAAAATCAAGGCAGTCGTACACAAGGCATAGTTACTTAGGTAATCAATTCGAATAAATGGCATACCTATGCATAATTATAGTGGTGATGATATAATGACATATATTGTTCATCTTCCACTCATTGATACTCTTCACATCACTCCAGTTGTGGAATAAAATGCTTGGAGGATGAGCAAGGTCATGAGGAATAGTAATAATGAAAAGTAAAATGTAGAACAACATCGACATTAACAAGGAAAATGGTACTATAAGAAACATAGAGGAACTATTCCTCAACATTATCCCCAGTTATTCCTAGAAAATTAGATTAACTGGCCATTGAAAAGCAAAAACTCGTGAAATCCAAGCATCTAAAAATCTTTAAAAAAACAGTCACGGTATGTAATAACAGTTGGACCCTGTGAAACGCTATAAACTGATGCAGCGGTGATAGCCCAGTGGTTAAGGTGAGCGACTATGAGAGGTAAGGTAATGAGATCGATTCCAAGACACGGTATATTTTTTTTGCTCTGTTTTCCTAAGTTTTTATTGTTTTAATTTTTATATATCGTGTTCTTTACATCGCTACTTCAATGAAAACTATTTTTAGGCAATTTTTAGAATGTAAATAGAGGCGGTAGTAGACTTGTACCCCATCTACGCTCCGTTAACACTCCAAGACGACGCTTTGTTTACTCTCCGGTGTTCCACATTACGCTCCCCAGACTCTCCGTTCACCCTCCCTTGTGGCTTGGTCAGCTCTTCCCTCACTCTCCGATAGGAGCTTCATTGACGCTCGCTTCACGCTATATTTTCGCCAGGGATGTGACAGGACGCAGTTCAAATTATCTCCTGTTGAATACAATATTTTATATTACAGCGTAGCATTTCATAAGTCAATATTTTGTCATATAATCTATTTATAATTATTGATGAATAGCTGTTCAATCGTCACGGGCATATTTTTCAAATATATAATTCTGTTTTCAAGTAACTCACTTCTATAAAATGCATTATTGACTCTTGTTTTACCCATATAAATATAGACAATTTGATAGTTATGAAAAATAATAAACTAAATTTAATTGTCATTGCACTTAGAAAGACAGTGAATTAAAACATTCGGTCAAAATCCTTAGGTGAACTATTGATGCTTGCTCTTTGAACTTATATCGTGTAGTCACTTTGGAGCATGGGGAAATAAAAAATAAAATGCTGAAGCAAATTGTAACTTAATGCTTGAAGACGAATAAGTGAGAGCATTGATTTATGGAATAGATTTTATGATAGACCTTTGTAGCATTAAACTGCTGAAGCGCGCGCTTTGCCAACGAAGTCACAAAATGGCATGTACCGAATTGTCTACCGAAATCTTAAACTTATATAACTTCTAAGGTTTTCACTTCCCAGAAAGAAATTAATTTTTTAGATTTTCGTGACTCAAGCACATTTCCGAATTTTTTATCTTGAACTCTTTATTTTTTTCCAAAATAGTTCTCAGTATTTACCGTACTGCTATTATCTTGATATTGATGAACATACTGCAGTCCACTATCAAATTTGACGATGCTAATGTTCTACTCCAGGGGGATTTTGAAGGGAGTTGTATGCGGGGACCTGATGTCCATCTCCTCTTTATTACATTTCTTAGTTATAAATCTGGCGTTTGTTATTATGTAAAAAGAAAGATTTCATTCTCTCTTTCATCAAGTTTCATGCTTACTCGGGGCAGACAGCTGAACTAAACTCAACCTCAGCTCTCAGTCCATATCTCACAGTCAAAAGAGGGTTCATCAGGAGTGTAATGCTACGCCCACTCCAAACCCTAAATAATTGAGGAACGCAATCAGTAAAAAACTGGCTTCGTTTATATTTAATCACTATTTTTTCTTTAATGATAGACTCCTCCAACCATGTGCTACGTTTAAGCTTCTACTCGAGTATGTGGGTACATGACTGTACAAATGGACTTATTTATTGCGATTAATTTACTTATATTTGAGCCAATTTCGGGGAACTATATCTTGAGGCCTAAAATACTTAGCCGTCGTCAAATAAATCTTTTGTTTTCAAGCGTGCATCATTTTATCTCGATACTTCATTCCCTCATTTTGATAAACTATAATCACTGGGAGCATTCACTATGGTAAGATTGATTTCTATTTAGATAAATCTATGTTTATTGATATTTGAACAAGCATAAGCTAACAGTATATAAACTTAAAGGAGCTTTGCCATGTTTTCCAGCTGCCTGCGGGATATGAAGTGTTCCCCCTAACTTCCTGTATCCAGGAATTTTAACAAGACCTCTTGGAGAGAATGTATCTCACATTTGTTTTTAGTTGAATTTTTGTAACGCAGAGAGAGTCATTATTGCCATGGTGACCGTGGATGCCGAAGAGAAAACTGGTATTTTTTCCGTTTTGCTTCCTCTTGCTGGAGTTCCACCTGGCGCGGTTATGCTGGCCGGTTACTAAGTTTGTGAGGATAGCTTTTGAATAATATCCATGATATTTATGGAGTGTGAAAGTTAAAAGTTGAAATAAGCGGGTCATAGTTTTTTATGTTTTACCGTGCCGTCTTTTAAGCTTGCTAACTTGCTGTACGAACTTTTGAATGATCGCAAGTTAAGCGTAAGTCGTCAGACTGCCATTTAGATGGCATAGGTACTGGCAAATGAATTTTACTCTTGCTACCTCCGCTGTCTACAAGTTTTAATGTAGGAATAAAATCGTTATATAAACGAGGCTGGAGGAAAATAAGTCGAATCGAAATACCGGAGTAAGGTTAAGTTTGTTGAGTTCTATGCTGATTTGGGAAGATCTATTGTTCACATGGATTCGTAGCGAAAAAGATAAATTTCTACTTTGCGTTAGTTTGTCTATAAAATTTCCGTACTTTGGGAATATACCCATTTTTCCTTACCTTGGAACTCGTCCGATGAACAGTCCAAGAAAGAGATGATCTCATTTGCAACTCCTATTATTAAATCAGTATATTATTGACTGAACTGGTTGCTTTCTACACATTCCATTGTTCCTGCACTCATTTTTACTAAGTAACTAGGTCTCACATAATCTTATTAGTTTTATATTGCATTATTATTCATGAAATATAAATTATTAGGGATAATATTGCCCAATTAGACATGGACGATGATTAGAAAATTACGTGAGGGTATTCCAATCGTTCCCTAGTCTTCTGCACTAGAGTAATTTTGCTATTGAATATTTTCGATCGTAAAACCACGACTTGGAATCGTTCCTTTAAGGTTTTCCATTGAATTTAATGTTATCTTCTCACCTAGTTAGTTTTATTCATCCATTGAATACAAATGCTTGAGGTACTGTTTGGAAAAGCGACCAGCATTATATTATATCCCGCCCCCAGGGAACGCATATTTCTACAGCAAGCACACCTTCGACCGGGCAATATAATTTTTCCATCAGCTTGGATGTTTTAGAAAACTATGAAATATGCTGTGACGACCGTCAGCCATATCCATAAATTGAAGCAAAGAGGTAACGCAGCCGGCGGAATAAAAACGTTTCAGACTTGAAAAATTAAAACTAGCCTTTAAAAAAAAAGACGCAACACTCGGCGTTCTTTATGTCTTCAGAGGTCCCCAGCACTCTCGCTTTCAAAGTAGGCATTTGGACGGATCTCAAGGAAGCGAAACACGCCCCGTGATGCTTGCTTGTTTCGTTTTATTATTTTCGTTTCCCTCGGGAGGGGAATTAACATGAGTCCGTTTGTGCGCATCCTAAAAGTTTTTGCGAGAATAATATTATTCTAATATTCTCCCCTCTCGTCCTCGTTCTTGATACCGGTTGGGTGACCGTTTCCGGAACGAATTGAATAAACATAAACAAAGTAAAAAAAAGACTCAACCCGCGCATCGCCCCACGCTTTCCGCTTTCCGCTCCAGCAAGTTTTTTTTCCACGCACGTTGGCGGCGCTGTGGATTCCCTCCCCTCTTTTCCCCCTCCTCCGGTTCACCTTCCCCTCCGACCGTTGCCTGGTTCTCCGGCCGGCAGACTATAACGTATAAGGAATAGAAGGGTGAGGAATAATTTTATCTTATATTTTATTTTTCTCTCTGAGGGAACGATTGGTGTGGTTGGGGGGGGGGGGAATGGGGGGCCGGGTTAGGGTGGGTGGAAGTGTTGGTAATGTTGGGAAGTGGAGGAGGGGGAAGGGAGGGAGGGAAGGGGGAAAAGCGCCTTTTAAACATGGGCAGGGCATTGGTCATAACTTTTGGTGGGAGCGTAAGAAGTACTAATGGGAAAGATGAGTCTTGTGGCCCGGTGACGTACCAGGGGAGGAGGAAGGTCGGCAGAGTTCTCTCCTCCTTTTTTTTCCTCCTCTAAAGTGGTAGGGTATAAAATATGGGGTGATCGAGGGATCCTCTTGTGTTTCTTTTGGTTGGGGGGTGGGTGGGGAGGTGAGAGGGTGGGGGATGGGAGGAGGTTGGGGAAGTAAGGGCGAGAGTGGTCTGGGACACTAAAAATGGATGCTCTCGGAGGAGTCTGTGTTGGATGGGGCAAGTCTGGCATCGGTGGCTCTCTTCTGTGTGCCGGGAGATACTCTTAAAAGGTTCTTCGGATGTTTCCGCTTTATTTATTTTTTCGGGCCTGGCCGACCGCCCCGCCCTCGCCGTCGCCAAGGCAACGCGCGACTCCCAAACCCCCACCTCCTCCATAGCATCCCCCCCCCTTGCCCAACAATCCAACACCTACCGATACACCGACAGACGACTAACGACCCCCGCCCACCCACTCGAGTTAATCCGTTGCTCGACTCCGTTGGAAATCGGTGGTGGCCATCGGGTGGATTCAAATGGGAATAAAACGGGAGCGATTAGGTCTCTGTAGAACTTCTGATCACCTCAAATATTATTATCCGTTTTCAGGAGTCTACTTCCTCGGGACAAATATTCACAATATCTATACTATTACACAACATTGAATCTGATTCGCTGCTTCGAAAGTGATTGCGTACAAAAGGAGAGATGTCAACCCAAGTAGCTCTGTCACGGTTAGGAAGACATCCGACCTACCACAAGGTAGTGTACTAGGCCTCCTTTAATTATTATTTTTTTTAATCTGATATATTTTTACAGGATGACCAAAAAAAAGGATGGCTTATTGAAAATACTGATTATCTAACGAAAGTTTACCAAGAATACTTTTTGAGGCTCTTTCATTTGGTTTTAAAGATGTCAATTATTTTTTTCTTTCCTGGGATTTTAGCTTAGTTTGAAATTTTACTTAATGAAATGCAAGGTAAAAAATCTTACCAAATAAATCATATCAACACATCTGCGCGTTGAGGGAAGTATATGTAAGCGTAGCGAATAATTGAAATGCCTAGGCATTACCATAACTTCCGAACTAATGTGGAGAAAAACACTCCAACCATTTGTGAGAGTGCATTAAAGAAGTTAGGATTTATCAATCAGACTGTTGGAAGATCCTAGGATGACAGAGCGAAAGAAGTATGTTGCTTGACTATATTATGGCCTTACATTGAGTACACTGCGAGCGTTTTAGACACGGAAAAAATTACAATTCATCTCAAACTGAAGAAAATACAAAAGAATGTCGCAATTTTTCATGTCAAAAGCTTAATATTTTTACGCATTGATATTATGAGACTAGATGGCAAAAATTAGGGAAATACTTGATGGGGGATGGATGAAATGTGAAGGACAGAGAGGGAGACAAAAAAGTGTTTGGAAAACACTCTTTCGTCTTCAAAAACGCTCTGAAATGTAAAAGTTCTGCCACAGGGGAGGCAAAGAGGTTTCCGAATGCCACAGGTTACAAAGGAAAATAAGATAATTATATATGTTGTGAAAATTGGGAGAATGTTGGTTTGGATCGGTAAGAGAAGAAAAACTATTATCATTTTGGATGGGATCAAAAAGGTTAGAAATATTGCAGAGCTTATGAATCATATGAATCTGGCTGCAGTTGAGGAAAAATGCATGATTAGCATTAATAATTTTCTGATAAAGTCCAAACACGTAATGTTATTCTCAAATGAGCTTTTTCTAAGAAACGTAGTACTAATTACGAAATTCCTAGCCCGTTGGTATAGTGTAATTTCGTCCGTATCATCACCTGCTACACACACTTGCGGTAGTGTCCAGGGATTTCAGTGGATGCAGCAGACAGTCTGTCTGGCAGATGGACGTGGGATGAGGATGGATGAAGGGACTTGAGGTGGGAGAACATCGCTTTATGTCCTCAAGAGTATTTGATCATCAAAGAATATTTAAACATCGAGCGTCAAACGCATTGACTCTCCTCTTCTTTCCTATAATGTGAAATCGGTCTTCCCATAAACAGCGAGGAGGGCAGTTACATAACATCGGCCACTCGCACCAGTGCCGGCTTCACTTAAGTATCACCCATTTGAGACACCTCGCTGAGTCTCTCAGTAGTATAGACTCGGGAGCACATTACTATATATCATTCGAGGGAAGCACAAGTGCAACAATTTAAGAGTCACCCAAGGCTCTAGAATAACATGATGTGGGGTTAGGATCTTTGACGCCTTGCTACGTTCGAGGAATAAGTAAACCACATCCCTACCTATTTTTATGACAAGAGGAATAGAAAACTTAAAGGATTTCGTTAAGAATGAAAAGTGGCTACTTTTGGCGAGCTATGTTGAGAGTTTGAGATGGAGGCGTGGCTGAAATGCATTGACCATGAAGGTTCCCTTGAAAAAATAACAAGCCTGTTTACTGCACAATTCGTTAACGCTGAAATGAAAGCTGTAGCGAGACCATGTGCCTCACATCTCAATGGGTGTGACTCATGGGTCGTGGAGAGAAGGGAGTGTTCGTGAGCGACCGAAAAGTGGTGCTACAAAAAAGAGTGATAGCGATCGAAATGGGTGACTTCATTCGGTGTCTCGTGCTAATGTTGTGGACTAATTGTTTGACCTATTATGCTCGAGTATCTAGGGATATGCCGAATATGAAAAGAGTGAGAAATGATAAAAGTTATATCTAAAACTTTTAGAGACTAATCTTGTTTTTCATTTTAATTTTTGCCGGCCTCGGTGGCGCCTGCTAATCCGAGGGCCGCGGGTTCGAGTCCCGCCTGGGTCGGTTTTTCACTTGCCCAGGGCATGGGTGTTTGTCATGTCCTGGTGGTTCGGCCCCTGAAAAACCTGAAGACAAGCCAATGGCTTTTCGGGATTTCAGGGGCATTCGGACCACCAGAATCGTCGGGGAGCAAAAAAAAAATTGTTGAGACTTGAAATAAAGTGTTCACGAGGAAAGTGAAGTCAAGGCACCTCACCGTAATAGCCACTTCAAAGTCCACTCTGCCAATCCCTTGACAGAACATAAGGTCCTGCGACCTCAGGACTTCACTCAATAGAGCAATTGCACCAAAAATAACCTATAGTAATTCGTTTCTGACTGACATTCATTGCAAGACAGCAAATATTTTAATGTGGTCACATAAATAGCCTCGCAGAAATATTTCCGGGGCTATGGGATAGGAATATGAGAGGAGAATGAGTGTGATACAATGCTCTCTCAATGGAAGTCGGTGCAAACTGTATTCGGTCAGAATCCTCTGGATTGCCGATAATACACTACAGGGAGTAGTGTTGTGGTAGTGTAGAGAACTGCTATCCAGAGGACTCTGTATTCGGCAGTGTAGGGAAAACTGACCTTTCGTTTTGCATAGGTACTTGTTTTTTAAAAATCGCAATTATATGAGATAGATTTATAAAATGACTAGATCTTCTTCCAATCCATTTTTAAACTTAGAGATATTATTTGGGCATTCCAGAGACATGCGTGTTGGTTATTGCTAACCGTAATCGATCCTTTAAGATGGAGCTTGCATCTGAATTACTGAGTAATGCAGTACATTATTCCATTTTTTAATAGCTTAGAAATGCTACTTATCGAGACAAAGCAACATATTATCTCTTCAAGTCAACCAGACCTACACCAGATATCGCTGAAACGGTGATTAAATATTATATTAGGTAAGCAATATATAAATTCTTCGCTTTAGACTTAATTTCATAACGAATTGACATAGTTCGGGTGCTTACGGAGTTGCAGTGGCTTCGCTCCTCTTCTTTCCCAACCGTCAGTGTGCTTCCATGCAGGTGTTCTTAAGTCTGTTTGCCTCCTCCGGCTAAATGCCACGGGGGTAAATTAACCGCTCCGTTTTCCATGTTTTACGTATTACTAGTCTGATATTTGGTGCATTACTTTTAGCAAACATTTCCATTCTCACATTCAAAACATACCTTTAAAATATAGCAGAATGTATTTTTATTTAATTATTGTTTTATTTATTCCGGAGAAAAGGGAGTAAAATAAAAATAAATAGGGGATAATAATTCAGAAGGAACTCCCTCTGAGCCCCGAAGAAGCATGAATATAAATGTAAAACATTGAATAAAGATAAATAAATTATCTATCAATATATGCACATATATATCCAGGAGGAATAAAAACAATAGTTTTACAAAAACCTGAGGTCATGAAGAAAAACCATTTATATATTTTTGTTCGTCTTTAAACGGAATTTGAACGCAAATTCTCAATTTATTTGACCATCAAATTTCCAAGGCATCAGTAAATTCATTTAATGCTACAAATTCATAAAAAATATTTTAAAACTTTATTTTTATAAATAAAGTTTAGTCATCATTGGGTAATCCTACGTCAAATGTCACAAAATAAATTTGAAAAATGCATTTTTTCACGTGTATTTTAAACGCATTAAAATTTCTTTTGTAATTAAATTCAATAATTTCATTTTGTTTAAAGCTATTATTAAAATTAAGTTCTCGAGTTCTCGAATTCATTTTGTTGCATTCATCTGCACACGAATTATTAGCACTTGAACGTTGTAATCATTTATTTGCCTAATTAATCTTTTCGTGTCTAAAAAGTACATACCTGGGTCCACTCAAAAAGGGGTAAGTTTTTGGTGGATTTTCCCCCCTCTGAAGGATTTCGCAAAGTTCCTTGCCCGCTGATGTTGGAATTCGGACGTGGCGCCGGACAGTGGGCGACGAATTTATTGCGAACCCTCCTGCTTCCCTCTCCCCGGCCACTCTCCTCATCTTGTCGTGTCCGGGAAGTTATCCTTCCCTCCCCCCCCCCCACCCGCTTGCTAAGCACGACACCCGCCTCCCCCCTCTCTTCATCGCCATCCACTCCCTCCCCCACAAGGCGTACTTCTCCCGAACCACCTTCGCTGCGCCCTTAACTCCACTACTCCCCCATTCCTGCCCCACCCCCCCATTCCACGCCACCACTCCTCCATTCGCTGCACTAAAACACTGACGGCTCAATTTCGTGGTTTGAGAGGAGAGCCTTTTAGGAGAGACCTCTCGTGGTGTGGAGGAAAGGTGAGAGGTGGGATGGGGAAGAAGAGATAAGATCGAGAGGAAGCTAGAAGGTGGTGGTGTCTTGTGGCTTCTATGCGGTTCTCTGCATGCGTCTCCCCCTTTCTTTCTCCTTCCTTCTCTTCCTGCTTACCTTTCCTTTCTCTTCGTGCTCGCCATTCCCTTTTCTCTATTTCCTACTCTATCAAGTTCTTCACAAAAAAACGTCAAAGTACCTAACAAACTATTTTCAAAAACTCAGCGAAGTACGAGGGCAGACTTAAAAGTAAGGTCTCCAATTTTTTTTGTCATAGAAAATGACATTTATTTACATTGTTGGATACATCGTTGGAAAGGTCATGGCTTCAGCTATTTTTCGATGTAGTCACCCTGGCGCTCGATGATTTTCCTCATCCGCATGATGAACTTTTGAATACCGTCGTCATACCAGCTTCCGTCCTCGTTGCGAAGGCGTTGACCTCATCTTGCACCTCGTCGTCCGTCGCGATCTTCATCCCTCCTAGGTGTTTCTTCAGGGTGAGGATTATTGCTGGTGGATTTCATGCCCCGGGGAACCACTATCAATAAGGAAAGATACTGCCACACATTACAAAAGCTTCGGCGCGCCATCAAGAAAAACGTTCAGGAATGCTGACGAAGGGGGTCTCATTTCATCACGACAACGCGCGACCGCATACGGCTAGTCAGACGCAGGAACTGATCTCGAAGTTTGGGTGGAAAGTGATCGGGCATCCTCCGTACAGCGTCGACGTCGCACCAAGTGATTTCCACATGTTCCTCACCCTGAAGAAACACCTAGGAGGGATGAAGATCGCGACGGACGACGAGGTGCAAGATGAGGTCAACGCCTTCGCAACGCGGACGGAAGCTGGTATGACGACGGTATTCAAAAGTTCATCATGCGGATGAGGAAAATCATCGAGCGCCAGGGTGACTACATCGAAAAATAGCTGAAGCCATGACCTTTCCAACGATGTATCCAACAATGTAAATAAATGTCATTTTCTATGACAAAAAAAATTGGAGACCTTACTTTTAAGTCTACCCTCGTATGTGGAACAAACACACGAGGGAATCAAGCACTTGTGATACTTCACCATCGAACTTTCATATTCAATAAATCATTTACTGTAACTGCAACCCGCGAGTAAAATGATCATGACACTACTTTACGAAATGCACCATTATTGTCTTATTTCAAAAAGGTATTATATAAGACACTTTTCAAGGCACAGCAGGGTGACTAGTAAAACACACACCGTAATATGCCAATTACACATAAAATACTCTCTGTTCCAAGATATATACACACTAATTTCAATGTTGGTATTAGTTGAGTATTCATATTGTTCATTATCATTAGTCACATTGGCTTCTCTCAGTAGGTTTTCGCAGGTTTTCCACACCCCCCTTCATGTATGGGTGTTTTCCTGCAGTGGGTTTTTTCCGTGACGGATGTCAGCCAAAATCCTCACGTTATTCCCATAATTGTACATATCTTTTTACACTTATTTCTGATACTTCATTATTTCACGTTAATATTCTATTTCTCATGTGTTTAGTATTATTTCTTTGATTTATATATTGCAGTATTTTTCATGTTCACTATGTTCGTAAACTGGCGAGCGATTAGATGGGGGAAGGTACTTTTAAAGTCTCAATCTTGCCTCAATAAAGACGTCTATCCATCTATCAAGCCCTTTTCACGTATTCCTTTTCATCCTCTTCGTGTTTTTTAAACTCATAACGTAGAGGAGGAAATATTTAGGCGTATTTTGATTTATGTGTATTTTCCCTTGTTTCGTCATCCTTCCTTTCTCTTCCTGCCTTCCTTTCACTGCATGCTCGCCATTCCCATATAATGCGCACTTTTTTATCTCCTACATTTTCATCTTATTGCTTGAGAGGAGTACAGACGTAAGTAATCTGGCTCATCTGAGTTTTGTGCCTCCCTGCGAGCTTTCCACCTCCCTCCCTTTCCGACTTTCTCTGCATGGTCTTCGTATTCTTGCTTTTTAATTTTATACCCTTTACATTTTCATTTCGTTATTTATATGTACATAGTTCTTTGTGAATAATGGCACGTTTTCTGATCGGAGAACCACGACCCGTTTACAGACGCCTGTTACTGGGTCCTTTCTTTTTCTACTACTCACTGGAAGGTAATTCAATAGATACATGAAAAGTCTGTCTCGTGACTTCTGCAATATTGGACTCCAATGTAATTTTCTTGGTTATGTTTGTCTGTTCTGGTTTGCAAATTTGTTGGAACTTATGTGGTAGGAGTTGACGGTAGGTGAATTAGCTTTGTGGAAAATTGTAAAAGTCATGAATTCTAAAGATTCATAGTTTCTCTGATTAGATCGAGGATATTTGAATTCTTAAGTCTGAACAACTTTACTTATGATTCTTTGCATTATTGTGGAGAGAAAATCTTGATGGATTTCCGCGGATACTAGTGTGTCATAGGTGGCGCTTTACTGATGACAGTTTAACTTAGCTTATTCAATGAGGATAGTCGACATTTGGATGCAAAAAAGTAAATCTTCTGTACATTTATACCATCCGTCTTTTCTACGTTCATTTTTAATAAAAATGTAGATCGATATTGCTGAAGATGGATGCAATTGCCGGGAGGGTGTTGGTTACTTCAAGATTATCTTAAGAAAAAGTTAGATTTCAACTTTTGGTGTTCTAGCCTTCTTCGTAAAATTCCCATCAAGCATTTTCTTGCTCGATCTAATATATAAGACGTTATTGAAATTTTTATGTGAAGAATCCGTCAATTTGTATTAGGCGCTTTACCTAAGAGTAGGAAAAGTCATGATATAAAATATTAATCACACCCGACGACTCTCTCTTTCTAGACTCTTGTATTAACTTGTGATGTAAACTTTTATGATAGATTGTATGGTATTATATCTCTTGTATTATTTTAACTTTTTATTTTATTTGATACAATGATTAATGGAAGTTATTTCTGCTTCGAGTAATCCCTTTATCTCCTATCTTTCATGAACTCTCATCGTGTATCAGGCGTTGGTATCACCATAATTATCATTGCATTCTGCACTACACCCCTTCTTCATTGAGCTCAGCTTTCGGGTTATCATTTATTTGAATCAATTAGTTCCTTCAATACGAGTGCGATCTCCAACTCCTTGCATGTAAAACTTTGTAAGAGACTAAACCCGTATAAAGACGAAGAGAGCCAAGTAGTATCGGATCCAATTGGTAGGACAGGTCCACCTTTTTTGTTAGTCCGAAACCGAATAAAAAGGAATGATAAAATATGAACGTCTTGGGATCCTGTAGGTATGTTAAGATTGGACAACTTTTCGCTCGGGGAAGAAAATATCCGACCCGAATTTGTAGCCCAGAATTTACTTTAATTCCGCATTAATTTTTTTCACCCATCCTCGTTCACAAACACTCCCTCGACTTCTCGCTTCTCCTTCTCCCGGGCGTGTCCGAATGCTACATACATACTTATCCCTCGCACACATCCTCCTCCTTCGCACTTAACCTCTCTCGTCCCAACGCCCAAGAGGAAGTTGTTCCCCGTTCCCCCATCCCATCCCCCTCTCCCGTCCACACGCCCAACAACCTTCCTCTGTCGTTTGCGAAAGCGGCCCTTTTTTTCCACCGCGGAAACATATTATGTAGGTATTCATGCGCGAGTGTAAAAAGAGTCGTCACTCGGCGACGGGAAGTGCGAGCGACCACTGATTGATTCATGATATACTACGGCGCCTTTTCCATCCGCCACGGTCGTTGAAATCTCTTCGTGCGTTCAAGTCACTCGCGTGCGAAACTCGCTTAGAGCAGTGTTGGACTCTTGATTCAGTCCTCTTTTGTTTCTCCTCGTTTCTCCGCGATTTTTGAGCTTCGTGGCGATGCCGGCCGTGGTGTAAAAGGAACATGGGGACGGGGAATCTAATTCGTTTTACTTTAAATGACGCGACGGGTGCAGGTGAAGGTAAAACGAAAACATTTCTAAGGTTTTTTTTATTTTATTCTGAGGGTCATAAATGTCACTGGGTATTTTTTGCCCTCTGGTGTTGTTGTCACGAGTCAGAGTTGTTTTAGTTATCAAGGTAGTTAAGGCGAGTAATCGCTACTCATAAAATTCAATGAATTTGACCTAATTACAAATAAAAAGATCTAATCTTTCTGTCGCCATCAATATACATCCACTTTTTGCACTACTTTTCGAAATATTTGTCAGTAATAGATTATGTTTTCCACTGTATTCGGTGCGGCTGTGTGCTCCAGAGAAATACAGTTTTTTAAGTGAGGAAGCTCTTGACTTACCAATCGCTAGGTATATGCTGTACATAGTATATGTTGGACTCTGTTCTACTGCTGCTTTTATATTAATTGCATTATTTGCGACAACAACTTCTTTAATTTCACCTATTTTCTATTTAACAAGGGCGCTTTTCAGTTTTAGTACAATCAGGTCACTAATGTGCCTCTCCCAATCAAAATCCATAACTTCCAACAGAACATGATTTTTCTTGAAGTCTGCATTAATGAAGTTTGCAGGAACGTTATTGTAATCATGGCCTCCTCCTGATGTTCAAATATCATAAATGTGATTGTAATTCCATAAATGAGTCTCTATTTAAGAATGCATTTAACAATATCTATTACTTTATAGTATACTATTGTTAGAAAAATATTTCCTGTTATGCACAGTGCATTGAGGATAGGCAGCACTCATAAGTTCTTTAAAGCCCTCAGATTCTACGAACTTAAACAGCAGAGAGTTTAGGCACAAAAATTTGGAAGTCTTCTGATGTATTTTACTTGATTGCTTATCATTTAAGTCATACAGTTTTCCAGATTCACACAAAGTTGGTGACGTAGCCTGGTATATCGAGAAAGGGCTGCGTGCATGTGACTCATTTTCAGCTACCAGATCAACAACATATAACACATCAATACTATTCGCAATACTTGGTTAACCACAAGGGAAGGAGAAATTAAGGCCTAGTAAATCAGGATCTTTTGGCTCCTCCTGAACCAGACAACCATCTGAAAACAGTTAAAAATCCATCTTAAATACACCCTCATTGCCGAATATTAGTTTTACAACTGAAGTCGACTTTTCCAGTCTTCAGACCAATGAAAAGTGAGAAATAATGCGCACACGGATTCATCAGTAACATTAAGCTGGTTATTTTGGCCTGTTATGTTATATCAATTGTTTGTTATTATTTGTCTTTCAATATGCTTCTCCTCAACAAGTCAATCCAGTAGCATCAAATGAATATCGTAACCACAACGAGTCCATTTAGTTAGGTCGAAAGAAGCGATGATATCAAAAACCTTTGCTGTATGACCGAAGGAATTATTTCAAATAAATATATCGGAATTTTAACGAATACTAAAAAGTATCGAGTAAAATTCCGATACCCAGTACTCCCTATCAATATCTTCCCAACCCTGTTTGAAAGTATTATAGGAGAGCTTTACTGCCTGGCTATGGTCAATCAACTGAGCCCTCCTCTCCTATTATTTTTTTTTAAATCCATAAGTGAATTAAATATTCTGTATCTATCAGGTAATACTGATGTAATATGCTCATTAATCAAATGCATGCTTAAAGAATATATTTGTACTTAATTTGTTATATTTTTAATACTAGTTAGCTCTCCTCCCCAGAGCCCTTATGCTTTTGCATGGAGGCATAATGGATTATGTACATTTGGCGTATCGAAGGTCCGGTTCTTAAAATTTCGCTAATGAATAAGAAATGGTAGGTATTTAATTTTCTTCATGCACCAATACACGCATTTTATCATTTAAATCATCGGGAATTGTATATATTTGCTAGGTAGGGTGTAATTTATGGTGCTCGTTTGCATATAAAAGTCATGCATAAAATATTTTTTATGCATCAAACCTTATCTTCCAATATTAATGACAAAAGATTTATCATACTAACAACTGGGCGCAAGAAACCACATTTCAATGAATTCAAATTTCTTTTTTTGTGTAAGCCCGTACTATACATAGATGGCAGCGTTATATCTGTCATACTCAACCACTCGCTGAATGGAATTGGCTCCAAAAATATATTTGATAATTTATTGAGTCGATTGATCGTCGTGATTCCATTTATGATATGAGGAAGTGTGAATCGTTTATTCCGTGAATATTTATCGTCGCCTTTTATTGCCCTCTTCATCTGAATAGGTATTCTTGAGTGTATTACTTATCTTAAAGTCTAAAAAAGTTTCACCCTACGTCGATAAGCAACAAAAATTAGTCCATAGTTACTTTTATTGCTGCTTAAATGCCTGATTTAAGAACTCTTGCAAGAGAACTGGAAGCAGAGTCTTAGCCAAAATAATTTTAATTTGTTAGCTACTTCTTAAATCAATATTTACTTCAAATTTGTTAATTTGTCATCACTTAACATTAAAATTATATGTAGACTAAAGAATTAATTTTACCAGCCTAAGCCAGGAAATTTTGTACAATATTTTCATTGCAAAGGACAGCCTAAAATAAAAGTTTTTGGCGTGGGAACTAATGGTATTGAGCTCACTGTTGTACTAATATCATTTCGTCTATATCAGTGGTAATTGAATGGCCTTTTCAGTAAGCCTGATTTACTTCAAATTCCAAACCTCAACCAAACAAAGTTTTGTTTGCCTCAAGTAAGTGTGTCTTATGGTTAAAGCACCCTCCCGTCGATTAGCCATATGCGCGATGTCTTTCATTCACGAGTTACCTACCATTCGAAATACATTCATTCCAAGGCATAATTTTAATGCATATTGTATTTCACCAATATATGCGTCGGCTTATTTTATTGATAATTATAATGTGAATCTACCTTCAATTGCCAACAAGTTCCGTCCATGGTGTACTTCAAAATTACTTTTCTTGAGTGGATTCTGGTCGCACAAATATCGGATTCCGTTTACAAGGAAAGAGTAATTTTGAGCGCATACATTGATTTTGGACAGTTCTGCGTAGCTTATTATCCATATCTTGTGACTCAGTTGCTTAGAAAACTATTCAAACGAGTTTTTTTTTCAACGTCAAGAGTGACCGTAATTCCCAGTGACCATCTCGCACAGGACGTCTTATTCTTTTATCAAGAGTATGATCAGAAGCTAGTTACGTAATAATTTATAAATCCAACGAACTGACGTTCGTAATAAAACATACGTAATTGAGTAAAAGTAAATCAGGTGGTAAAAGTATAAGCCTCAAATTCAATGACTGTGATGGTTCGTTTGAATAAGAATTGTAAGTCCCAGTTAAATATTACGGATCCGATTAAATATTTTCTCGGTGCGTCGCGACAGCCCGAAGTAGCAATGAAATCTCGAACTCTCAGAGAACATCAAGTTAATGTTAAGTCTCAGTTACCTTGCTCTTAGCGTTAATCAGACTTTATATAATCGGGTCTAAGACAGATATGTTGAAATTCTTTCCGTGGTCACCTCTATATCTTCTGCTGGCTTATTATGAATTAACCTACTAGCTGGAAATTTTTCACTTAAAAAACACTTTTCAAACGCGTAACATTAAGATAGACAACTGAGGAGGGGTCTTACTGCTACTTGTCTTTTTTAGGCCAAAGTTTTCCGTAAAGGAAATGCAAATTTCCACTTACCTCACGAGTTTCAGATCGAATGTGCTGGACTCAGTCGTGGGTTGTTCGTGACGAAAATATATGAAGCGAAAGGAAGGCAACGATTAATAAATGGCTGACGTAAGCTCTGTTGCTTGGTGACCGTAGATCGTCAAGACGTGTAATAGAATCTGTGAGTATTCGAGAGGGCATTGTCTATGGGTGCACGCCTAGACGAAAAGCGAAAGTCCATTCCTGAGCTGTGAAGTACATTCACTTCAATTTGAGTTCTTGGATTCCACAGCATCACTCTCTATCTTACGACACGGCACTAAGATACGTAAGTGGGCCCCATGAAAGGTTTTCCCGGCGAATGCTTAGGACGAAACGTTCTGCGGTTACCCTGCAGGCGTTATTGTTGATCGGAACCGACGTTTCGCCCACAAAGTCTGCCGTTGTCTTCAGGGTGAATAGGTGACTATCCACCCCAAAGATAATGACTGGCTGCTGGGTAAATGTGAGTGCCGAGCTATAACAGTAACCGGTGGGAAACCCGAGATCATTTCATCCTCTGTGAGTACGTCCAGCCGTGAAGTGTTTCCCCTCCAGAAATCTGGCCTTGAAGAAAACGTCCATCAACGATTATGGTTATAGCTAAACACTTGATAGTGGTTATATTCTACCTATATTATAAACCTACGCCAATGGAACCATAATTGTTTAAGTTTCATAAATATTTGTTCCATGCCCATCAAGAGGGTTAATTGATGAAGAGTATTTCAGGATAAATTATATATATTTCAGTTTAAGTATTGATTTTTACCGATAATCCACAACAGGGTGTATTTTAATGCCATTGTACAGCATTTTCTCGTTTTCATCGCCTGTTAGCACCTATACATATATTTACAAAGTCAAAAAAATTGGTACATTAAAATCATTCTGGGTGTCATCCTTGAATTATATTTCATTAAATAGTTGTAGTAAACAATGCATCTAACTGTAGATTCATTGAAAAGTTTTAAGTTTAACAATAAAAGTTTTCCCTCGACTACTCTGTAAATGCAGATGGAGTTTTTTGTTGTTTTCAGAATTCTGTTTTTTTTTACCAAGACGCATTTTCAGCTTCAATCTACAACAAGCTGACATTTTTTCGTATCTGTAATTCCTTGCATTTATTTCTTCACCTGTCAATTCAACCACTTTTACCAAATTTTCTAGGAATATTTCGATCTTTTACCGTATATGGGTACCTACTTTAAGTTTACCTTATCACAACAGTACCTGAGTATTTCATTCAAGCATTGAACAAAAATTTCCTTAGAAGAATTTTGACTATGAGACCTCAGTATTAAGTAGGTGCCTGCTTTGTCAAGGTCATCCCTTCAATTTTCTAATCTCCTTTTAATACGTAATATTTTCGTTAAATTCCCGCATGCTAAGTGGTATTGTTCACTCTCCTCATATTTATCGGGAATGTTACTTCATTTTTTTCCTCTTTTTTTAATTCCACTCCTCTTTTTTTCGTTTTATCGTTTAATAGTCCAGCGAGTAATTTAAAAAACCACTTATCCGTGTGACCAACTGAAACGTTATCTCACACAAACCTGACTAACTTCCCTAATCAACTCGGCGATAAACTTCAAGCGTACATCAATTCTCTCAACCATACCTCTCATGCCAATTATGTACTCTGGCTAACATGCAAAAAAATCAAGCTTTAATGGACAACTTATTCGCGTTCCTGCCTCTCCCTATTTCCCCCAACCTGTGAGCGGTGCGCAGTAGCGTACCGACAGGGGCTATCCCCCCCCAAAAACATGTTTACCTGTTTAGTACCTGTTTAAATCCCCCCCCAAAAACATGTTTACCTGTTTAGCCGGCCTCGGTGGCGGCGGGGTAACATCCTCGCCTGCCAAACCGAAAGGTCGCGGGTTCGAGTCCCGTCTGGTGAGGATTTTTCACATCCCAGGGCATGGTTGTGTGTGCTGTGTTGTATATACGAGTTAATTTGTAGCTCAGAATAAATTCGTTTTCCCTCGTTTACCTGAACTAGCGTTTAGAATTTTGCTTTTTGGGCTGAAAAATATAGTTGAATTGTCTTAACAAAAAGAGAATGTTAATTTGATTACTGTTTTGTTGAATAATAATCTAAATATCACTTTATTATGATCAACACAAATATTAATGACCCCCCCCCTCCCGCAGAAGTCAAAACCACCCCAGAAGTCAATCCTGCGTACTCCACTGGTGGTACGGTCTTATACATGAACGTGTAGCTCAAGCGCCGCAGATATTGAAATTTAATAGGATAGTTGGCTAATAAACTTTTAAATAGTACGAGAATAGAAGTGCTGAGGAGAGGAGAATTCTAGAATAGGCGCTGGGGGGTGGATGCTGAAGATCAAGAGGACGGAGAAGATCAGAAACGACGGATTTTACAGAAAAATAGAATTGGAGGAAACTAAAATTTTCATACTAATGATGAAGCTTCTGAATCAAGAATTATTTCGCTTGAAGAACTTTTCCAGATGGAACCCAAGTAGGAATAAAAATAGTGCCACTGTCTTTCATACCTGATATTCTAATCCAAATCCTCGCTGGATAAGTACATGCTTTAATGCTACCTGATCCCAAGATTAAGAAATGTGAGAGCTAACTTGAAAGGTCTTCAGCGTATAATCCTGTTAAATTTGTAATGACGCAATGTTTTCCTCATTTGGGTTCATCATTGTTGTGATATTTTAATACTAGACATCAGCTCTTTATGATTTTTATCATTTTTTTGCTAGTTCTGACACAGTAATAGATACAAGGCTTTTTTACTGTACTGATTTCCCAGCTCTGAGCTCCAAGTTCAAGGTGCTTTGACGAATACTACAAGTAGTTGAAACAATTTGGGCGTTTATGGATATTGTTTTTTCAATATGTGGAAACAGAAAGGGGGAGAAAACTAAAAAAAGTAAAAGGGAAAACTCATGCTCTACACTTACGTAGCGAGGCATGCTCAATAAATCAGATCCTCTGCTTGGATTCATTTCAATTCGCACACCCTTCAGTGGTTTTATCAGGAAACGGGACACTCAGCTACGCGTTGCAACTTCGTATTCTCCTCCTAAAAGATTCTACAAGGTTATCCTATGCAAAATGTTTTCCATTATCTCATTACTTTAATTAACTCCGTTGGAAGTTGGTTGTTCCTGTAATGCACCTGGCGCATGCTCTGCATAACATTCATTTCATTATTTAACGCATTGTCATTCTCTAATTGAAAAACGTTTCTAAGGAAATTCCTCAATTCAACATTCAAAAGCTCAGGGCTTGTTTTACGCGTTTTGTCCCTACCAAAGGCATGACGGGTGGTGACATACGTGGGGGTAAACTATGTCATTTCACGGAATGCAAGATATGGGTAAAATACTTGTGATTCTACTTTTTTACGAAAATTTATTCAACATTTTTTTAAATTTTGCTAGTTATAATTTTATAATTATTTTTTAGATTGCTATAATTTACTAATTGGACGGTCACTATAATTTGTGTCAGCAGGTGCAGCATTTATAACTAAACCAAATCCACGTAAATCCACTCAGGCCTAAATCTTGTGGCATTTGCATGATAAATACGCAATCCAACTGTCTTCTCACGTACGAGAAAGTTTGGAACAAATCTCAAACCTATTAACTACGTTGAGCAAAATTATTATGAATCGTGTTGTAACTTGAGCCTCTTCAATAACAAGGCTAAAAAATAGAATTTATTAAAAGTTAAAGAGATTAGTAACATTTATCTTTTTACTCTCATTTCTTGCTTTCCAATGCGTAATATAATCATTCTTGAAAGTTAGTCATGATTATATTAGTATCTCCATGTTTTTCGGGCAAAGCTGCGTCGGTGTATCTTTACGATGACGTTTCGTAGCCAATGCAGGCCCCATCTTCAGATCAAGTCCGAATGCCAAACGGTGAAAGTTGGCCTGTAATTATTAGGAATTTCATTTCATCACGAAAATCGGGTACTCTTGTAATTTACATAAATGGGTCCCGTGACTTTCGTAGTTCGTATCTCTGTGTTAGACCGGCGACTCGTGGAGGCTATTGGCGCGGAAGGCCACTGGATTCCATCATCACCGTCTCGCCGACATGGAAGATAGGACACGGTTAGGTCCGGTAGCGGCTCATCAACCGCGAAGATAAGAACTGCATGTTGGTCTAGTTAGAAGCGTTGCCTAGCGCTCCGGAGGCGACCTAGGGAGGTGGAAAGGGACTAGCAGGTGGAAAGAGTTAGCAGAAGCACTGCCTTGTCCTCAGGAGATGCCTTCCTCGGGCGACCAAGATAAGCTGTGGAGATAGATAAGCCTCATGAGGATAGGGAAGTATGTTTCATCCTCATTTACAATGTGTACTACAATCCGCCTCAAGGTTGAGTGGCAGGGGAAAATCTTCAGCTGATACGGTCAACATCACATGCTGCGCTAGGTATAGAAGTGGTATTATCATCAAACTGCTACAGCACCCGAGGATGGACCTAGTTGGATCTAGTATTATGCCTGCCATCTGATTGAAAGAGCCTTGAAGTGCTCTTCAAATGACGGCCAAGAAAGGATGGGGATTCCACTGAAAAGTCTCTACTTCTGCCTGGGTTGAAGCCCAGTCCGCGGTTATCGGAAGTCAGTATTCCGACCGACGCGACAAGTGAATCCTCACATAAAAGGATCGGTAATCATGTAGTAATAAGAGTAATTCGATGAGTAACGTACAAATATGACTTCTGAGCGAAATTTAATTTTTGAATAGTACTTGTGCCAGGTATGCAAGACACAAGGCTAGTAGGAATAATGAAACATGTCAACAGAGATTAAAATATGATAACTTTCTCTCCAGTTGTAATGATAGCTGTTTCGATTCCTAATTGTACTCGGCAAGGAAAACGAGGACATTTTCATTCTGTTCGTTTGTTTGGCTGATGGTATGTCTAAATTTGTGTCCGTTTGCTCTGCTGTGAAGTGGGTTAACGTAAGAAATTTGCGCGCTGCATTCGCACACCACTTCATCAAACCTGACGTGACATGGGTGTTGTGACAACAGAAATATCAGAGGATATTAGCATTTATTAGCAATCTATCGATCGTATGTAGATCCAATATGAGCTTTTTCCATACTTCTAAAAGCTTTAAAACTCCTCTTTTCTCACACTAATTATTTTTCATCAATTAATAATAATTATCTGTCACTTTTCATTCGATCCATACAAAATCTTCCTACTTTTCTTTCTTGTTCCATGCTTACGTAACTCTTTCCTTTCCAATTATGTCCGTGAGCATTCTGTTACCTGTTCGACAATGATAGGAAGCCTTTATTTTCCTCACTACACTGTAAAATGTAGTTATTTATTAACGTAAAATTTTAGCGAACATGCTACATATCTGCAGTGTAAAACATGATTTATTGCTCTATAAGGACATGGAAGGCTATTTTCTGAATATTCTGGGCTATTCTCAGAAGTATTTTGAAATTTTCGATCCTCAAAAATACTAGTTTATTACATCACAGTCTGGGCAAATAATCTGATACCGTGGCTATTGCGTCAAAGTTTCGTCAATAGCGAGGCAAGGAACTTTCGAGTTCTTTCTGAATCAAGTCCCTGGACCAGGAACAGTTTCATTTACCAGTGACAATGTCAACACTTTTTGCCGTTTATCGCGGAAATTCAACAATTTTTAAATAAAATTCTGCGATCATTTTTTAACGTTTGGATGAAGTAATGGGTTTCAATTTTTATTCCTGGCATCCTTATCAAGTGCGTTTCCAGGGTAAATTGAGCGGATCCTGTCATTTTAATGTGTAATTTTAACACCTGATTATAAATTTATTTCATAGTTTTAATATGTCTGAGCGTTTAAAATGTAATAATTTCTGGAGAGCCTGCTCCTTGTACCAAACCCGGTTTTTATGAGGTGAAGTTTACGCTCAGAGAAAGAGAAATTTGGGAATAAACATGAGGTTGATGTTGTTGATATGGAGCTGTCGAAGCTTGTTTTCGGAGTAATCCGTCATGGTCTTTCTGGTTCATCCTTTGAGAGATGCAGGTACATTTATGCATCATAAGTGGATGATTTAAGAGCGTAAAAAGTGATTAAAGCCCATTATGAAAGAGACGAAGAGTTATATTCCATGTGAAGGTGTTAAATGAAATCAAAACCAACACAAAGTCTTTTTGAAATGGAAGAAAAATAAGCTTCGGGTTTCAGGGAATATAGTATCCCCATCAAAGTTTCAGCTGCCCTAATTACGCGTGTACAGATTGTATGCGTGTAGAAGCCTCACGCCACCTCTGAAACGATTCATAGTTCCCGGTAAATCAACTTCCCACCAGAATTTAGACAGTGTTTAATAGCTGTTGATCATTTTTCCTCAGCCGCATACTTATTTCTCTATCGCTTTTTCCTTGTACCGAGGTCACTTTTCCTTATTTTCTTTTTAGTCTCCTCTCCCTCACGTCTTCAGCTATACAATCCTTCCACCTTCTCCTTGGTCTTTCTCTGGGCCTCCTGCCCTCCACCTCTAGGCCGAGCATCCTTTTTGCATCATGGCTCTCCACCCTTCTCATTAAATACCCCCATACCAGCGTAACCGACTTTCCTTTAGCCTTCTTTGATGTCTCCGCCACTCGAGCCATCTCCCGGATCATGTCATTTCTCATTCTATCCTTCTTTGTCTTACCCATAGCCCATCTCAGCATCCTCATTTCTGCTACATCTAGTTTTTTCTCTAATACTTTCTTCACCGGCCAGGTCTCACTGCCATATATATCACGGCTGGTCAAATTTAGATGTCGTCAGCCGCATACCCCATTCCAAATTATTTGCTCGTTGTCTTTGAAATTAATTAATTTGGGAAGCACCAGCGAAATATTAATATGCATCTTCATGACACGCGGTAGACGATATCATTCAATATCTCGTGAACTTGTGGCACCCTAATTTTGGTTGAAAATTTAGAGTAAAATAGTGTTAAGCATACTCAAGTATACTGTACTTATTGAAAATTGAGAAATTTAATGCGATGTTTGGTGTTACCAATACCCTCCACTAACTCCAATAGACTTTTATCCATCAATCAAAGAAAACAGCAACACGACGTACGTTTCGACGTTATTACATCACGTCTAAATCACCTCAGCCCATCAACTCAGTACTAGACCTGCCACTGCTTGCCAAAGCTTAACTACCGATGTGATATGAAGGTGGTACTTTAATCTGTATATTTCCTTGCAAGGGGCCGCCGGCGCGTTTTTAGGGGTTGTCAGATTATTAAAAAGTGAGAGAAGAGAAATGATCAGAATGTAAAAAAGATGAAAATGTGATCCAGCAGATTAATGGTTAATTATATTTGAAGTTGATTGAATCGGCGTCAACTATGTGAAGAGTCATTTTGAATGACAATTTTACATTAACTACTGTGCAATTTTCTCAGAATTCTTATTTGGTAGGCATTCATCATTATATTCTTTCCTTGGGTTGTACTGGCCCATAAGTATTCTGGAAAAAGTTTGCATTGCTGCAATATTGTCATTTTTTATGTATTTTATTCGTGTTCTGGTCGTAAACAAGTTTACCTACCTTCCTTAATAATTTAAAACATTGCAATTAAAACATTTAACAAATTCAAGTTTACCTACCTTCCTTAATAATTTAAAACATTGGCTCCTTTGTTTCGAAAATGTGGAATACTTATTAATGTAGCTATTTTGCTTTGCTCAACTCCGATCTATTGATTCGAATTATTCTGTATTCTTGTATTATAACAGTTTGATCCTCCTAAATGTTCTATATATATGTATGTGTATATGTATATATTGTGCAATTTTTTTGTTGGTTACATTTTGTTAATTTTTTTTTTAATTTTTTATATTTTTATTACGCCTTGTTTTGGAATGTTAAGCATTTGAATTCTAACACTTTAGTTTCTGATGGTAGCTTTTTTCAGGTTTATCCTTGTAAGCTACCTATAGCTCAATTTATTTATTCATTGTATAAATTATGTATGAGTTTTGAGCATTAAATATCTATCTATCTATCTAAACAGTGCATGGGAGAGAAAATTTCTTTTTAGAGAATTTCTCGCACTCATCAGCTCTGTTGTAAAAATTTCTTTTTAGTGGGTTTCACATGTTTTGCTAATGTTCAGTGAATCGTAATTAAAGCTTTGATGGTAATTATGGATTGTTTTATTTTTGTGCAAATTGGTGCAAATATGTCAGGTGAAAGATTTTATCTTTCCTTATAATGTGCAAAGTAATCGCTTGCGGACAAATACTTTTGATGAATGCTTGAAGAAGACGCACAAAAAATGTTCCTTCATTTCCTGCCCCGGATGGCTAGAGGACGCTCTGTGGGAACCCCGCGAATATTTTCGAAATGCATGGAGACGAAGCACTTTGCTCACTGAGGTAGAAATGAAACTAGAAAGGCAGAATGAGTTCTGCCGAGCATGTTCTATCTATTTAAAGCCGAAGGTGCTTTGGCAAAGGATTAAGGGATTACATAAGCCCATTTGGTCGATAGGCACAAGTTCCAGTAGTCACTGTTATTCAAGCCAAGCATTAGTTTTTAATCAAGGGAATTCATTCCTTTATAATGCCACTGTATTATGCAAACTTCACTCATCGTCATTTTTAAAAAATCTAATGATTCTTGACTAAATGACGAGATACGAAGAAACTACAATGCAAGAAAACATAAGCGTACCATGTCGGTAGTCTTCTTTCTCTCATCACCTGAAAACAACTAATAATCTATAGCCCCGTAGAGTAAGTCGTAAAGTGGTAGATGATTTAATGTTTTTGAGTTCGTGCTACCACCATGATGACCACGAGAGATGATTCACCTGTAAGTATTTTTTGTGCCATTTCAGCTTCGATTAAGCATGCTAAATACTAATATCTAGGACTCTATGCTAAATACTTATTTCTAGGCTTCTATGCCGATGGTTGATTCTGAATGAAATAATTGCTGCAGGTACAATCTTTCAGGGAAAAAATAACTTTTGGTAAAAACTCTCTTTAATTAATGTATTTGTGGGACATTCCTCAGAGGAATTTGTTCTGTTGGACTTAGGTAGTCCATAGCGTGCGCTTGGCACCACAGTCCACATGGATAAAGCCTGGCTAAAGCACTCGGCGCGAAATCGAGGGATCTGGGTTCGAATCCCAGTCAAGGAGATAGTTTTTTTCCTTTATTGGATATCGCAAAAATGTGCACTTGCGGGTGCATCCGTAAAAGGTTATACCGTGGCTAGTCCAGGTATCCTGAAGATTTGTTAATATATTTGTATTTGCGGCAAATAATGATCATTAATAATGCTAACCCTTTTAGCCAACCCTTTTCCGACTCTGCACCGACCCCGGATCATGCTGGGCCGGCCCTTAAGCCAATCGAGTGGGCGTGAATAGAGACCGTGGAGACCGGCTCGCCACCTCCGCGTCTCTCGGGAGAGTCGCGCGATAGCGAAATCTCCGTCTCGCAGGTCGTTTGTCACTTGTCTGAGCGATCCATCTCTCCCATTGGGCGTCTCCCTTCACTCTTATTCGCTCCGTCACATCGTACATCACTCGCGATTGGTACATTCATGGGAGAGAGCCAAGTTTATGTTTAGCGTCGCGCGCCAAAATTCTCGCACGCGTGATGCGTTTTCTTTTTTTTTTTGCTCTCTAACCATGTCGAGTTGCAGTGCCACACTACCTTTTGGGTATTCGCGATTCCACCTTACGTACCTAACGTTCAGGGCATACGCTGTACAATTAAATGCTAGATGATAGTATGAATGCAACAGTGTCAGGCTATACAATGTCCTCAGCAGATAACAGAGCAACATTCATAAGCAGTAGAAAAAAATGAGAAAAAAATATCGAAAAAAATTAAGCCATGTTTTACGCCGATGATCGCTACATCGAAATAAATTAATTTCACTGCTAATTTTAAGTTCGCTAGGTGCGAAAGGGGAAGCAGTACGACGGACATTAACTACATAGGAGTAAAAATTGTATTTAAAAAAGATGCGGTCATTAATCGGAGAGATCTAATGGCAAGAATAAGTAGTAGTGACGACAAGAATAAGTTATTGAGGAGAAATCATATGGTGACGGAATTTTGACCCTGGGGGGGGGGGGGAGAAGACGGGAAGAGACTGTAGGCGTTTGAGATATGGGTGTGGAGGAAGACGGAGAAAGGTGAAAGAAGGAAATGAAGACTATTGAGGAAGTCCTCGGCATAGTGAAGGGAGAAGAGAAGATTGTTGGAGGAAGTGAAGAGGAGGAGCAAGTGAAGAATTGATATGGGATTCTGATGGCCATTTTGGAAGGGAGAATGCTGAGAAAGAGGGGATGACGTAGGAGAAGATATCGCAGGTATTTTGGATGTAATATGTAGAGAGAGGTAGATAGTATACATACAGAACTGAAGAGAAAGTTCTCTTTTTGCGAAGCCCGCCGCAGTGAGGGAGGAGCGGCAAATAGACACTAGCTTCTGGCTGATACCGTTTAAAATACGTTTTCATGTCTTAGAAGGTTAGCATTATCCTAAAAAAGCTACTGTATCCTTCCAAAAGCTATAGTATACGCGTGAAATGCCAGTGTTAGAGCCTGTATTTCATTCGAGGAAAGCGGGCTGAATGCTAACAGTAGAAATTGTATAATGAGATTTCCCCGTATTAACATCATTGTAACGTACTTGGAAGTCCTCAATTGATATGGCTTGAAATTAGCCATAACGAAGGTTGTGGAACAATAGCGCTTCCTAGCACACGCCTTGTCACAGAATTCCCCGTTGCTGTCGGCAGATCCGGACTGGGCCGCACGATCGAAAATTCGATTATATTTTCGGCGTCCATTTTTTTTATTTTACTACATAAAGGTGAAACATTGACGGAAAACAGGGTCCACCATTTTGTCTTTTATTGATGACAAATAGTACAAATTTGCCAAAAAATAAGTAATATTTAATGAAAAAAACTGTTAAACCAAAAGATTTCAGTTTTTATACCACAACTTTTCTACAAAAGGTTCAGAATTAGCGTGAATTCGGTGCTTTTCGGAAAAATAGGCGGGAGATTTTTGTTAAATTTGTCCAATTTTGAGCCCATGTGTAATGTTAATGCGTACGAACTATGAAAAATGACATGTAACATCACATACACCAACGTGTGGAGAATGGCTGTGCCAAGTTTCAATTTTCGGACTGAAAAAAAAATTTTGGATTTTGGCCAGCTTTTTTCGATTTCAGCCCACTCAGTACTCAGCCCACTCAGTGCAGCGTGAGAAAAAAGCGTTCCACTAATGAGGGTTAATTAGAGAGTATGAATGATCAATGAAAAGCCTTCCTTAACCAATATAAAATCAAGTTATAATAAGTTCCTTCGCCTCCAGCGGGAGTGTCCTCCTGGGCCATTCGGAGTGTCGGCTGTCCCTGCTTCCTTCCGGAAAGTATTCACCGACCACAGTCGTCGGCCACTGGGTCAGAAGAGGCAAGAATAGAGATGGGCCACTGTGAAAATTACCTTGGTAATTTTCGTAAATTACCACGGTATTTATCGTAATTTACCGCGCCCCTTGAAAATTACAGTACTTTTCTAGATAATTCACCTATGTTGGAGATAATTTTTCGTACAGATAAATTCCCAACATGTTCTTTTAAGCCAAGTTCACATTTCGTATGTGTTTAATAATAAATTGAGGCATGTACAACTCATTTTTGGAATATTTTACTTAAATTATGACATAATAGATTAATGCATTAGAATATTCTTCTTGAAAATTTCTCATACTTTGACAAAATAAAGCCAGATTGCGTGTTGCTGCCGTAGTTCTTTTTACAATTTAAAAAAATTCTAATAGATTAATGTTGTATTAGGTATGGTTTAAATATGGTTATTCCCTTCCTATTGCTATTGGCTTTCTTATTTAACCATATATTTGCTGTTTAACGCTTAAAACTAAAACATACTAGTAAATTACGGTAATTTTCGAAAATTACCGTAATTTACCGTGGTAATTTACCTCATATAAAAATTACAGTAATTTTCCCATCTCTAGGCAAGAGTGAATCAGGGCGAGCCGAAGCTACATCTCTCTTTTTCTCTCTCTCTCTCTCTCTCTAGACTCCCTCCCCCCGTCAGTCCTCTCCCCCACTAAACAAACGCGTGCGTAAAAAACCACTTACACTCCACTCAATCTCAGCACCTCCTCGACCTCTAAACCTACCCCACCGCTCGCCCCGTGTGGCACCAGCAACCACTCCTCCCTCCCCAATAATAGATCAATCCACCGTTAGACTCGGGACTACGCGTCGTCCCGAGTTTCGTTTAGCTAGCATTTAAGCAAAAAACAGTAGATTTTTAAATAAATTTTGCACGTGGCAAAACGTTAAAGACAAAACAGGGAAGATATTAATCGACCACGAAGATATCCAGGAAATATGGAGAGAATACGTAGAGGAGCTATATGACAGCGAGAATAGACCCCTTAGCCTAGATCTAGAGGATGAAGGAACAATAGATAAGGATAACCTCGGACCAGAGTTACTTGACAGCGAGATAGTGAGGGCATTAAGAGAGATGAAGGGTAGAAAAGCCGTGAGAACCAATAACCTACATTCGGAGCTACTGAAGAATCTAGGTAGTAAGGGGAGAAAATCATTTTTCGAACTTATTCACAGGATCTACGAGGAAGGAGTATGCCCAGAGGATTTCGTAAAAACAGTATTAATACCTATCCCGAAGAAGAAGAAAGCGTCAGAATGCGAGGAATATAGAAAAATCAGTTTAATTTCGTACGCGGCAAAAGTCTTGCTTAGAATAATAAATAGAAGGTTGGAGAGCTGAGCAAACTGCTATTTAGGCGATGACCAATTTGGGTTCAGGAAGGGGAGGGGAACCAGAGACGCCTTTGCTGTAATGAGGACACTTATAGAAAGAAACATAGAGCATAATCAGAATGTTTTCGCTTGCTTTGTGGATTTCGAAAAGGCGTTTGACAGAGTAAACTGGGAGAAACTAATGCAGATACTGGTGAGTATAGCAATAGATTGGCGTGATAGGAGACTCATTCGAAACTTATTTATATTTATTATATATATTTGTATAAACTATTTTATAAAAAATCGGAAGAACTCGGGAAAAGGAGAAGACGACGACGAACGAAAGAAGAGAACGCGATGGCCTCATGTGGCATAGATCCGCGTAAAACCAGATCTATGCACCATTTAAATCGAAATCGCAATTGCATAAATTCTCATGAATATAAAAAGTTAATTTACTATATTTATTAAAATTTAAAATCAAATGTATTGATAATAATGCAGATTAAAGAGTGGTAAATGAGAGTACACACCCTCAGTAATAATGTAAAAAAAAGTGGAAGGAGGCCGAAATGAGAGAAGAGGAGCGGAGGGAGGCTGAGAGAAGGGAGGCGGAATGGAGGGAGGCTGAGTTGAGGGAGGCGGCTTTGCGGATTAAAAGACAATTAACTTCATAAACTGGAAAATTCATTAAAAAATATTAGTGTAATAAAGGGGAATAAACTAAAAGTACATACCCCATGTAACTTTGAATAAACTGCACGTTTCGCATACCCCATCTAGGAGTAGGCGGGGCGAGTTTCTTTTTACAAAATACGCCAAATTATATCATTTTCTTTTTATCTTTTCAGAAAGAAAATTGATGCTTCTCTAATTCATGAAACATCGCCTTCGTCGCAGATTTGAAACATTGGAGAACTGGAGTTAAGGTAAGAATACCCAGCCCTGTTTTCTAATTACCAATTGGAACGAGCAGTTGCCCGCCCATGTGGCATTGTGGCAGTTACGTAATACGAATATTTTAAAAAAATCGAACGCTTTCCGTTTTCACAGGAGTCTGTCTTAAAGCCCGCGTCAACTATCGAACGCAGTCGAGTTTCATCAACAAACGTGCAAAATATTACTTTTTGCACCTCCTCTGTTCTTGAGTATTCACAATGAGATGAAGAGAGGTCCCACCTCTCTTCATCTCATTCATGAAGCTTGATATTTTTCTCCTGCCTCCCGCTTACCCAACACCCTCCCCTGTTTCCCACCCTTCAGCATCCAGTCTTCATCCCTCACTATCTGCTTCAACCACCTACTCCACCTCCTAATCTCCTATGTCAGCATCTCATCTACCATACCGAGCACTTCCTCGTTCGTCTTCCTTTCCGTCCATCACACCTTCTTCACTCTCCTCCACACCCACATCTCAAACGCCTGTTCCCTGACGGAAATTTCCCTATAAAATTGAACCTCCGTTTTCCCTAGAAAATATACCTCCAGGGAACAATTTCCCTGAATGCCTTTTCCATGGGAAATGCTTTTGAATGTGGGTTGAAGTGGCTTAGAATATATTTTTTTACACCAAATGTGGTTAACTTTGAGAGGTGATTTTTTATAATGGCTGCACATCATTTTTTATTGAGAAATATTATTTCAGTCTCATTATAATTAATTATGATAATTCTATGGTTGTATAAATGAAATTATGCAGTCATTTTTTTATGAATATACATTTTTTCGTCCATAGTCATTCACTCTATGCACTGCACTCTATACAATCGCTGGTGTAATCTTTTGTATGGCTGAAAGTTTTCCCTGAAGTAGAATTTTTTCTAGGGAAATTACTGACGGAATACTGTCATTTTTATGGAAAAACGTTATTAGGAAGAAACTTCCCTAGAGTTTTTGGAAATTTCCTTAGAAAGAAAATTTTATCTAAGGGATTTTCAAAATTTCCCTTCCCTATGTTCTAGGAAATTCCTATAGGGAAATTTTCATCAGGTTTTTCATCCTTCTTCCTTAGCATCCAGGTTTCTGCACTATACAGCTATATTCCATTTCAGACTCTTAATAAGTATTTCCTCAGTTACTTTACACAAGGACCCCAACCCCAGTTTTCTCCAAAAATTATAAATAAGTCCGCAAAATATTCTCTTGGAAGAATTTTCACATATGCAAAAACGGTGAGTTACCAATTGTTGGATGTTGTAGGGGACCGGATTTTGCGGCCATAAAAGCGAAGGCAATTGAAGGGAAGTGGTTACACCATATAGTTCCCATCTTGTTTTCGTTCGGACTCAAGTGCGAAAATGAGTAAGACCTCCTCTCCCATCTTGATTCCTCTCAACGCCGTGTTGAGACCTCGCGTTGGACGTGAAGGTTTTTCGTCCCCGAAACAGATTTGACACCTGATATATACCTGGCCAACCAAGCTCCTGTTGAGATGCAAAATGTTAGCGGTGCGTTGAAGCGATGAAACTTCCGCGACTTGTTGGCTGAAATCGGAAAATCACGCGAAGTGCGTGTATGGCGCTCCGCGAAGAAATTTCACTTCCCCTCTGAATATTGCACATGTTAGCGAAACGATTGGACCATAATTCTGCCGTTTTAATTTTTTTACACTAACAATAAGATTAGAAATTATCACCGCAATAATTTTTCGTAATTCTTCAAAGAGGTTAAAAAGCCTTATAATTAATAATAATAATAATAATTTTTACAACGCGGCCCTACGGGTGTTGCAACGCGGCCCTACGGGTGTTATACTTTCATCTTCGGCACCATTATGGCATCGACGAAACACCTGTGCTGCCCTATGCCCCCGGAGATATTGAGTCCGTCGTGGAGAACGATAAATGCACAATCTGGTGGAATTACTCCTTTTCCACCACCAGGCAGTTGGAGGCGACCAAGCCTGATATCGTTCTCCTCGACCACCTCACACGCTTCATGTTCGTGATCGAGTTTTCGGCTCCGGCTGAAACTAACATGGATACGAAAGAGGTGGATAAACGGACGAAATATCAAGACCTGCTTTTCGAACTTCGACAGATATACCCCGGAAACTCTGTGAAACTAGTCGTCCTCATCATAGGTGTGCTCGGTGGAGTTAAGGGCTCGCTGATGAATAACATCAAGTGCATTCCGTCCTGCGTGGCACAGGCGGAATCACTAGTTGCACGCATGCAGAAGGCCGTCATCCTGGGGTCACTCCGTCTACTGTGGACGCATGACCCGACCGCAGCGTAGCCACACATCCGATGGGCGTCGGACGTGGCTGCGATTACTGCACAACCCCTCTCGAGTCCCCGGCCATTATGACGGCAATGAAACCCGATGCTTGCCGGAGACTCAGAAGGTCATGTTACAACTGTAACCTAAAATAATAATAATTTTATTCCTCATATAAATACATTGAATATATATTAATAGTAGTTCATTTAATCGAGGAATATAGGTACCCCTTAGGAAACAAAGCCCTCTGCTGTGGGGTTACCGACTCTTTCACAGGTAAACATGGATTATCTTACAAACTAATATAACATAAGTAGATCAAAAACACTCAACGTGCCATGTAGGTGCACTGAATACATAATATGGTGACATTCCTGTATTTAAATATTCACATGTGCATGTACTTAGGAGTTTTTTAAGCAATATTTTGTAATATTAATAAATACAATAGAAAAATGTATGTCAACCTTTTACATTTAATGCATATTAAATTACACAATCTTTTTAATTAGGTATTCTACCTCTTTCTGACTGAACAACAAGGCCCTAACGCTTTTATAGAATTTAGCGTAATTTTTTAATAACGCAATGTTTTGAGGGAGTGCACAAAACATTTTGGGACTTAGATACAGGTAAGAGTGGCGAAACAGTTCAAAATTTGGTTTGGGTATTTCAATACTATAATTTACTCTCAGAGTGTACATTTGAGGTTTTCCCTTTTCACCACTACGGTTGAAGAATATTCTTAAAACCTTGTAAACAAACAGATTATTTCCGTAATATTGAATTGTGCAATTTCTATTAATAGTGATGCCCGCAATCAGTCGTACATGACGCCTCTTCCTTCTCCTGTCGTTATGCTTATGCTGTGACTGGCAGCAAATAGATTTTATATTATTACTGCATTATTTATAAATATATACATGCATTTTTCACAGTGAATTTTCCGATATAATTTTAATGACATTTTCCAATTGGCCAGTCGGAATTTGCCAGTCGGTAAAAATTTTAATCGCATATTAATTCAGCCTTGAAGATAGAGGAAAAGAATAGATAATTTCAATGGAGGTAGTTTGTAATACGCATAAGTTGGAGAAGGGTGTTGTGTAAATAATTTGTCGTTTAAGAGTAAAACGGAGTGTTTAATAAGACTTTTTAAAGTCATCCTCCATGTTTTTGTAACCTAGAGCAACATGGTTGTAAAAATAATTTTTAATGTGAAATTGCCAATTTTTCGTTTTTTCCATCCCTTCAAGATGGATGAGTACCACTTAGACTTGATAAATGTCTTATTTCTCAGTATTTATTTTTAACCGCGCCCGCTGCGAAAGCTCCATAACCGCACGGTCCAGCGCACACAAAACCCTGCATCAATATAGCTTTTTATAAAATCGGTATCACACTGCATGTTTGCTGTGGTTTTCGTGTCTGATAGCCACGATTGAAAGTTTTAAAACAAGGACAATTTTTCTTGTGAACGTTTATCCTGAGCTGAGAAAAAGTTACTTTAGAAAAACGATGGGAAATTTTCTTTGAGTGATTAAAAAACTTTGTGACTTGAGTTTTACGCTAAAAATGTTTTTGCCTATGAAATACAAAAATTTCAATCCGATGTAGCAAAAATATTTTCAGCTATAAATTATTATTATTAAAAAAATTTCAGCCATAAACTATTAAAAAAGTGACCAGTTCACAGAGAAGAAGCCAAAATCCCGGATATTTTTTCACTATAACCTCACAAATAATAAATATTAGACTTTTAAAAAATTAGCCTAACATATAATTAAACTATCAAAATATTGGTGCTACTAATGCTCGTTTTTCAATAGGCCTATTAGTTCGTTTGCAATTAAAGCCTAGACTCTAGTACACCTAGTAAAAGGTCCGACAGCAGACGTCAATGACCGCAGCCGTTTAGCACTTATTCAAAATCTAAGAAACGATGGTGTGTTCAATTTATTGTCATTAAATATCCCTAAACGCTCGCTTCTTAAATAAGTTTTTCGCTAAACTTTCATGTGTATATGGCAGAAAAAAAAACAATTTTTCCCTCTGCTCCTCCTGAGCAAATTCAGGTTCAATTCTTGGCAAAAATAACGTAGAAAGTTAAGATTTTTCTTCTCAACATCAGATAGAGGGCACATTGCTATCACTGCAATGGATATAAACAAAATAAATTTCAATAATTTCTCGGTGGAACCTCCTTAATGCTTTCATGCGTGTATTTTTGTGCTTTCGAGGTTGGAAGATGAGCCGCGCCCAGCATTCCCAATGAGGAAGTTAACTGAGTGCATTCAGCGTCTGGAATTGGCGCCGGATTCGTTCAGTAAGTCGCTGGCTTTGACCCTTTAGGGCGGAGAGGAGGGGGGTGGGGGGCGGTAGTCGAACCCTTTGATCCCGACCACACACTCCACTCAAAAGGGTCTCTCCTCAAATGCGAGGAGACTCCTTACGGCGTAATACTTGTTCGCAGGGGAGGGGAAGGAGAGCAGACACTCACGTACTTAGTCTGCCTCCTCTTCCGGGACTGCTCCTTCGGTTGGGGGATGGGCGGAGTAGTGTTGGGGTGGTCGGGGAGGAGCTTAAAGCCTCGTTTTTTTCCTCCCATGTAACACTTTTCCCTCGAGGGCAAAGGGCGAGACTGTCTCCACACACGAGCAGTGTCTGATCCCCATGTTCCCATTTCCAGCCTCGGACAACCAGATGCCCCGAGCGCCACCCCACCCGAACGACCAAACACCGCAAAAAGAAACTCTCGAGGGGTATGAGGGGACAGGGTGAAGGGGCCCCTAGCACTTGATCCAGGGGTGGGGAAGGTTTCGAGGGAGGGAGAAATGGGGAAAGGGCTTGTGTGTTGGACCACCAAGACTCGAGGGCGACATCAAATGTACGGCGTGAATCGCGGCGTGAGTTGTAGAAGTTCCAGTTGGGGAGCAAATATGCTTGATATAAAACGCTGCAGATTAGATGAGACAAATGTTTTGGACACTTTTTGTGTCACAACCACCTCTTGAAATCTGTAAAAGAAAGAGAGAAAGCTGCCGAGGAAGACCAAGAGTGGAATTGATTAAGAAAGACATGAAAGATGTCAGCACGAGGACTAATCATATATATTATTACAGAAAGGTCTTTTTCTGTCATTCCGTTTATGCTCCGTTAATACTGCACCTACAGTGGTAAATGAGGTATCATTTAAAACGTTGAATCACCGGCTTCTGACGAAAAATACAATCTCAATCTCTAATTTCACTATTCACCTATTAATTTGACTTAAAAGTTTCGATAAACTCTCTTGCCTGTATTGTATTCATATGTTTTGTATATTTTTGAAGAAAACAAGTATAAAGAAAGTCATGTTACATCTTCTTCTCTATTTAAAACCCAATTACACCGTTTCCTTAACATACTTATTCCCTGATAGCGTGAAAGTGCGAAATTTTCGCACGGGTTACCTAGTTTTGGAATAATGCTGTTGGCGAAAGAAGAGTGAAGTGGAGAGGGCTACAGTAAAACAATATTCGGAATGACGTCTACTGATGATGATGATGAAATATATACTTTACGCTCTAAAAATTGATTAATTTGTCATTTGGAGGAAAGGCGTCCGGCAAGTGAGGTCACGCGCGCCATTTAAATGGGCGAGTTGGTAAGGGAAGGAACATTTGGAGAAATGAGGAAGGTTGGAAGGAAACCCGGCGTTTCTCAACTATCGCCCTCTATACTCCAGATCAAACGAGAGAGTGGTGCACTTGAAGTCTTCTCCGCAGGCTGAGCCAGTACTTCTCTTACCTAATGAAGAGGAACGAGTCGCACACCGAAACGTCGCTATGAATCACTCGGAGAAAGACACAAAACAACTTCATTTCAACTCATACGTCCGAAATGCACCAGATCTTTCTTTTCTCTTCACATAGCACCCAATCAAAGATCGCGACATCAATGAAAAATCTATTTTAATTCTGGGATTTGAACCCGGGTCCTCGGAATTAGAAGCCACCACAATAACCGAATTCCCAAATGCATTGGTATCTCTTCTCCAAACATATCTACTTATTCCTCCACACGAACGTGAATGTATGTGGTGAAAAATAGTTTTAAATTAAATTCATACATTGTTTATGACAAAATTACTCTCGCTCATGGGCTCTGCTGTTGACTTATACTGACTTATTACTGCAATGACTAATAATTTCCAAGAAGCTCTAAGAAACCAAGTGGCATCATGTCCTTCCATAAGTTTGAGACACAAATAACTCGTTAACTTATAACTTGATTCTTGCGAGTTAAAAAAAACCTGCGTGTAGTTATGGCGTCATCATCGTGTGTGTGGTGACGTATACGCAATTGTAGCTCAAGTTATGGTACGCCACTATCATTTTTCACTGCGAATTCTGCGGTATAATTCCATACGGTTACGTTTGTTAAAAATAGCCTTTAGCGAGTCTAGGTTTGCAAAATACTTTTCACTACGTTGGAAAAAATATCGATTTAAAACGAAATTGAAGGATGTAGTAAGCGGCTGTTATTCATAGTCACTCATGATTGCAAGTCCGTCTTATACTATTTGTTCTTATGGCTGCGTGGGAACCTGCTTCAAATGTTTTTTTTAGCCTTCGTTCCCGTTCGGTCCTGCATACCACAGCATGATACAGCATCCCTTTAAGTGGTGCCGCCGTAAAATGAGTGAAATATCTTTACATATATTCATTTTCTGGCTGCTTAGAGAAAAACATGACGTTTGGTTGATATAAAAAAAAATCATACCTTTCCACGCTATTCTTTTCAAGAAATTTCGCAATTTTCAGTGTTGATTGAAAGTATTCGGCATAGTAGGAAAGACGTTAGGAGGAGAAGAGCGCTAGCGAAGGAAGCGTTTTTAATAATAGAAGGGAGCTGATGACGGCGATCTTAAGTAAGGATGTAAAAAAGAGGCTGGTGAAGAGCTTGATATGGAATTTGGCGTTGTATGAAGCAGAAACATGGACCCTGAGAAAGGGAGACGAAAATAGGGTAAAGGCTTTCGAGATGTGGGTATGGAGGAGGGTGGAGAAGTTGCGTTGGACGGAAAGGAAGACAAATAAGGAAGTACTTGACATGGTGGGCGAGGAGATGAAACTTATAGATGGGATCAGGGGAAGACAGGGTAGGTGGCTGGAAGGGGCAATGATGGTTAGCTGAAGGCCGTGATAGAGGGAAGGATGTTGGGTAAGCGGGGAAGGAGAAGGAAGAGAATCGGTTTTATGGACGGGATGAAGAAAGGTAGGACTTACGCCGAGATGAAGAAATTAATACAAGAGGGAGATAGGGCACGGCACGTGTAAGAAGAGTCTGTTGAATATTCTCTGACTTTCATCATAACTTACCTTTAACCGGTAGATTACTCAGATGATGATGATTATCGCAAAGAAATGCCTATTAGATAGCGAATTCTCCCAGGGAGCTCGATCAGCAATAAAATTAAGGAGCCTACCTACTCTTCTTTTTTTAGTTATTGGTAAATTACTGAAATAATTTAAGTCAAAATGCGTTCATTCAATAGAAGTCTGCTGTAGGCTATGATTGGTTAAAAAGTACATTAAAATGTTGATAGTAAAACGAACTTCGTAGCTTATACAGTTTAACTTTTTAACTCCAACTTCAGGTGTACCTGAAGCTGGCGTAACTACCGAAACCGGTTGTTCATTCTGTAATATGCTTTGGAAGTTACAAAGCTTCTTTTTACTATCAATATGACGGTCTTCCACCAAGTAAAACTTTCAACTTTTGAACTGTGCTTATTAAACAATGCATTCTTCAAAATATCTGCATATTTCGTACCCGAATTTTGTTTCCTAGTAGCTCAGGTATTTAATTAGTGAAAGTGTTTTTTTATTTAATGATAACAATAATAAGGAAATTGTGGGAATCAGTATTGGTATTGTGTCGTACTGTCGCTGTGGTTCCTCGTAAAAGTTTTGTAGTGTGTCGGAGTGTTTGGAGAGGTCTGCGCCGCCCAGGGTCACGTTTTAGGGGCAGGGTGTCGGTGGCCTCCTTGAAAGGGTTTTCCTTCCCCGAGACGAAAGGAGGAGTGGTGGTGGTGTAAGGGGAGTCCCGTGTAGGTGGTGGTGATACCCCTCTCCTCACCTCAAGTGGTTGTAAGGGGTGGCGGGCGGACACTCTGAACCACCCCTCCTTCTCCTCGTCCCCCGGCGGCGGCGGGCGCCCTCCTCCTCATCCGACGCTGCAAAAGGGGAAAGGGCTAGTTCTTCCCTTCGTCTCTCCTTTTTTTACGCTCCCCCTGGAGACCGATATCTCTTTTTAAAGAAGGGCTGGGAGTGACGTATTTAAGAGGATTCCAAGACAAATTGGGATGTTGGTGGGCGCCACCAGGCTGGGGTAGTCTTAACCCTCCCCCTACCCACTACCCCCTCTTACCTCTCTCGTGTCGGTCGGTTTTTCCTTCTCTTTTATTTGTTTTTTTTTCTTCCTCGTGCCTTAGTGGATCTCTCCACCTGCAAAATATTGTCCCGGAAAACATTTCCCTCCACTCCCCCCAAGAAGATGTTTCGGACGCTTTTCCGTCGCCGCTATGATTTTTTTTCGTTTGGGTTTGGAGCGTCAAGCTGTCCGTGGTTCGGCTGGACTTCTGTCTCGAGTCCAGACGGAACAAGTTGGAGGAGAGGACACGACGCGATTTTAAGGGTTTGAGGTCGTTATTTTGATTCCAGAACAACTCCGAATGTGGCGTCAGAAAGCTTGAATGTCTAATTATTCCTGCACTGCAGTGATCGCGCAAGCATCCACTCCTTTGTGGGAATTAATGTGTTCATGATTAGTATAATCATTTAATTATCCTAATTGCTTTGTCGCATGATTTTTGACCTCTAGACTTCTTAAGGCATTGGAAGCAATGGTGCGATTCATGGAATCGTGGGGTTTCAACGGTGTCTTATTACTATTTACATTTCCTTAAGATAGCGAGAAATCGTCAATGAAGTAGATTACTAATGTTTGCATTGGATTTCTTATCTGTCTGTTCATATATCTGTGGATATCTTAATAATACTCTCACAACTAGGTAATAGTGGGTTCCGCTTAACGTGATCAGTTAGGTAACGGAAGCGTTTAGTTTCACTCGGAAGTAGTCGCACACTACTGCAAGCTGATTAGTAATATACAGATAATAGAACGACGGGATCTGAAATATCAACTTGTCTGGTAATTGTATTTGTGGGAAAATTACTTCTTCTAACTCTGACTTTAAAATTATTTAAGTCCATTCATTGGTAAAAGTAATGCAATTCATTGCATTTTCGAATCCGTAGGCACCTTCTACATTTACTTATACTCGTGATATGTCTGCTCTTCTGCCGATCTTTAATCCCATGTTGTAATGCGGTCCTGAGTTCCCCCGAAAGCTGCGTGGGGCATGTTTTAATGCCGTTTTATGCCTCATAAAGTCTTTTTAAAAAAAGCTGTCTTATTTCCCATCAGTGTAGCACTAAAGGGCGCATCAAATTACTACTAGGGGCGTCTGTTTTTGGCGGAAGACTATGCTCTTGAGTTTTTCAAATGGGTATGTATAATGTGCACGTAGATGATCAAAGTACAAGTGGGGTAGCATTTTTACGACACTTCGGCTGCGCGCCTGGCAGGCAGTAGTTAAAAGAGAAATTTTCAAAGCTAAGGGTTGTTGGGGCCGGGCGTGTCAAACGCCTAGGAAATAGTGACCGACGCCAATGAATCCACCCATCTGGACCCTTCAGAAGAGGTGGTAAGTGTGGACCACAGGCGGTATCTCCAGCAGCATCCACTTCGGGGCTTTGGGAGGGATATTGATGGACCCGAAAGAAAGATTCAACTAAACAGATGAAATCAGAGGCACCTTCAAAGAACACCTCACTGAGGCTAATACAACAATGCGTTGCCCTGTTTTTTTATCATGTTTTATACTGATGGCGATTAAGTTTTTATACCAGGTGAAACAATGGTACATAGAAAGGAAGATATTCCGGAAGGAGAATTATTTTTTTGACTGACAATGAAAGAAGAAATTGAGTCTTACGTCGTCATGCTTATCATTTGGTGTAAAATCAATTGATTAGTGTTTTTTTAGCAAACCGTGCCTTGAATTCCCCTCGGGTAGTCCTTCATATTTTTCAAAAGTGGTAAAATTTAATGTGTTGTTATTGAATATTTGCTGTAATCAAATATTTTCCCCGATGAATACTATCATCCCTCTCTCTGCAATGTATTTTTAGAGAAGATTCGATGATTTTCATCTCCGATATTAAATCCCATCATGGTATTGTCTTCTTATCTCCCATTGGCTTTCCTTAGCAAGGAAAACATTTCATATTAAAAGATAAAATGATGAAAACTACGTTGTACCAAAATCTATGATGTTTTGGTAAGCGTTGGAAAGCATCTGGTTCATATTAAAGGCAAAATTTTTGTGAAAAGTGAATTGTTGGCATTAAATTACCAATCTTTTTTGGTCAAAAAGATGTGAAAATACCTGGACCAACGCATGTCCAACCTCACCAGTGACTCCTACACGTTCGAATTGTCCCCTCAACCCCAAGTTTTCCTCATTCAACTAGTTCATAAACATTCCTGAACCTGATTACCTCTCCGAATCTATGCTTTGGGGTTGTGAAGGCAAAATATCATACACCTCTCTCAAATTTACTCAAGTAATTCAGTTTTTGTTCAGTTTGCTCAGCCCCTGTCGTCAATGCACTTCAATCATTTGGCTCACTTCTCTGCTTCGCCTAATTTCACCAATGCCTAGGGAAAACCCCAGGGAGAACGTCTATGGTATACCTACGCATATTTTACGCTTGGAGACAGTTCGTTCAGCGAATTCCTGTGGTCAGCGTCGGTCACGCCGTCTGGCTCGTACGGTCCCTTCCCCGCATTCCCTCTCGGTCATCCTCTGTCTCTGTGTGTCTGTCACCCAGAGGTCGAGTCGACACGAGCAACGGCGTCGTCAGAGCAAGGGATGCTTGACGGAGATGAATGACGTCTCGAAGAGGCCCGCGCGTGAGAGAAGGGATTCAGAGGTTTTAAAGGGAATTTCCAGAAGTCGAGAGGCAGTTGACGAAATTTAGCGGTGTAGACAGCGTCGGTTTAACTCCGCAATAAACAAACTTTGGCGAAATTTGTTTTCTTCGTAAGCATTTGGACATCACGAATATTCGTTTCGCTTGCAATCCAAGTAAAAGGAGGGGCAACTCTTGCCACTTTTTTAATTAAAGAATATTGGCAATTTTCCACAGTATAAACTTTAATGCGACCGGTTTTGATCTGCACTGCATCATCATCACCTGATCATGATTCAGTGCATCGAAACCGGTCACATTAAAGTTTATATTGTGGAAAATTTCCAATATTCTTTAACTATAGTATTCCGCGAGATCAAGCCTGAAACGACTCTCTTTAACTCTTTCCACGTTTAATTATCGTATACGGAAGAAAAACTTCTCACTTTCCTCTGTTAATTGTGAATATCGCTGAATTCGTTGATAGATTAGTGCATGACGAATCAACGAACTAGGTTCGACAAAGCAATGTCTTTGTGGATAAGGGTTGTTTTTTTAACTATTTTAGTTGCTATTGGTGTTAAATCCAAAATCTGCCTTCATTCTTGATGTATGTACCTGTTTTTTATTCCGTAGTATGTAAATTTTTGTCATCGGTCATATCGGTCGTGAGTCTCTGAAGTCCAATAATAAATTTTTGTATGTTTATTTTCATGTATTATTTTAGTTGCTTGAAAGAATGTCTTTATTGTCCATAATTTCTTTTAGTGTAAAAACTCGTGTTTTCGTTGAGGCTTTGTTAGGCATTTACTGTAGACTCATTGTTCTAAAATGCTTTTTTCTGTTATGGGAAAGCGCATTATGTCTTATTCTTCGACATAAACTTTCAGCATGCACGGAAGGCTGAATGCTGTGGGTATGTAAATTGATTTAAAGTGTAATCTGGATGGAAAAAAATACAAACGAGGAAGTTTTTTATTTGGAAAGGAGATCCGCGGGAGAAATTCGATGGAACAGCAAAAATGGATGAAGGACATACTAAGAGGTTACAATATGTAGCTAAGAACGCTAGAATGGAGATCACTGGATGTTAGAATGGAGAAACATGAGAGTGGGCAAGAGGAGAACAAGGAATTTTGGACGCAATTGAGGAATGAAATAGATAGGAAGATGTTAAAAGTGATACAGTCTAATAATATGGAAAAAAGTGGATGGCTTTGTGAGTGAAGTATTTGAGGAATCTCCCTGTGGCCAGAAAAAAATTTAGCAAGACTAGACCTACCATTTATTTATCAAAACATTTATTATGATATAAGTGGTTTGAATGGATATTTGGGTGCTAAAACTGCCAAGTAAATGCCACTGTGTAACCTTGAATTTTAACTTCTGAGATAAACGCAGCATCCATTACGGAAGCTAGATTTTAGCTCTTGATCTTTGCGTTGACATGCCACTGTGTTTCCGACCACTGTATTTCGTCACTTTCCTACCGATCGTGTCTGGTGTTATAATTGAAATCTATGTCGTAGTGGAATGCAATTCCCGCACCGTTTTTTTTTTACTTTTTTCCAGTACATTTTCTATTGTTTCCACCCAATTAATCGAACTCCTATCCCCCAGTAATGCACTCAGTATTACGATCCGGATCCGACCACCATGAATTCAGCGGTTGGTAGAAAACCATTAATTGATATGAACTTCGAGTCCATAGCCGATGAGCTGTTACCGAGCTGTTACAAGTGACCTCTGGATATGAATACGATGACCTTAGCCTCACCAACACCGAACCTAAGGCGTAACTTTTATTATTTTCGCTCTGAAAGCGAACCAGTGCGTGAAATTTCAAGCCAGTTACAACGTGCCACTGCGAAAATCGATTTTACAATCGATTGATGAGGCTTGTCGATAGTGTGAGTTTCGAGAGTTGTCCGAAACAGCTCAGTTGTAGTGTGTGTTATTATTTGGACTTGGATCGGCCACGCAGACGGACTGGGTGAAAATCAGAAAGGGAGGAGATGTATTTGGGGGAAGGGTTCGGAAGTGGAGGTAGTGAGCTGTTTAGTGTAAACTTTGGAAGCCACCGGGGAACGGTCCTTTGTGGGTGGGGGGTGGGAGGATATATGAGTGGAAGGGTGGTGACTCCGTGTGAAACCCGCCCACCCCTGGCGAGCCATAACGTTGCGTCCGAGAGGAACGAAGGGTACGACCGCAAAACTCTCCCACGCCTCACTCAGGGTCTTCTCCTGCGCGCCCCCGAAACCCCTCCTCTTAAAGGGCGTCGCACCCTTTTTTTCTCTCCACCGGGCAAGAGGTCTCCCTCTCACCTCTCCCTCCACTTTTTGCCACTCTTCTTCCTCCCAATCCCCTCTCTCCGTCCGTCCATTTGCGAGAGCGAGTGGGATCGGAGCGTTATAGCCGTCTGGTGCACTTGCCACCCACGGCGGCGAGCGGGAGAGAGGCCAGCAGCCGTCGCGACGTCTTCGTCGAACTACTGATCGGAGAATTCCATTTGGGAAGCGCCTCGGGAGAGATTCATGGCGTCGGCAGTCGTCTCCAATTTTTTTTAAGGCGCGGCGCTGTTGTTCAACGGCAAAAAAATTGTAACGGAGTGTTATTCATGCTGTCTGTTGCTATGTGATGCTTGTTTGATGGAACAAATTCACAGAAAAATATTATAGATATTCTAAGAGCCGCGCTAATCCGAACACCAATAATCCGCTGAGAGGAAATGGACTACCAAGGTTGAGAATCGCTGACTAAGGGTAATTAGCCATCGTGTCTGGGTTCAAAATGTTCTATGTTCAGGCTGTAAAATACATAAGGAGTGCAGTAAAAGTCGCTGCAAAAACTTCAGCCTCTATCTTGGACCCTGTCACTTCATTTGTGAATAGTATTTTCAATACTAAGCTATCTATTTTACCACGTTTTTATCAGTTCGGTTTCCGTCATGTCTATCTGTCCGGGTGGAATATTGGAACTGAGTTTAAACTAATTTCCCAATCAGCTAGAGACTTGAAATTTTAACCATAGCTTAAAAGTGGATGACAATGCAATATTAGCTATCTATTATAACAATTAATTAATTAACGATTACTTTATTATTTCAATTCCACACAATGTCAGCTGAAAAGAATCTGAAATACATCGGGAATTTCCTATGTGTCCCTGTCAGGGTCTCATCAAGATGTATAAAATCGATTGGAAACTTTCACCCGGGCATAAGACTAAAAAGCAGGAAATAATTAATTAAATAAAAAAAATTAATATACCACGTTTTTAAAATGGACTAAAAAGTATAAAATAATTTTCCCTGGGCCCTTCTAAATTTTTGAGGGTGAATGTTTTGGTGGCTATGGAGATATTTGTAAGACTTGAAGAGAAAAAGGTGGGGCGCAGGCAGTAGATAATAGAAGTAGATAATCCGGATGAGTTCACAACCAATTTCAGTGTATTGCAAATGGTATTAATTGTGGGAGTTTGCTCAACGACTCATGGTCCCTTTACTCCTCCTTAATTATCATGGGTTGCCTGCGCCCCACGTTTTTCTCTTCAAGTCTTACAAATATCTCCATAGCCACTAAATATTCACCATAAAAAATTTATAAGGGCCCAGGGAAAATTATTTTAAACTTATTATTCCGTTTTAAAAACGTGGTATATTAAAAAATTATTTTATTAATTATTTTACATTGTGTCACTCTTATTTGGGTCCTTAATTGGGCCCTGGGCACTACTGATTTATTCGTTTTGGTCGGAGTAATTTCTCCATTGTAATCTCTCTGCTGTGAACTATCAGATTAGCAATGTACAGAGCACTAATAGAGTGATATGGGATGACAATGGAGATAATCTAGCCATCAAGATAAAAGAGAATTGTTAACTATCAAGGAATAATACTGGGCAGCCGTCAAACTGCCAATCATCAGTGAAATGATTAGTGAATTCCTCTTGCCAGATGCATCTCAAAACACGAATGGATCTTGGTCCTTGACTTCTTTGGTATTCTTCCAACCCACTTTTCTTTTGGTAATTATATTCCTTGTAACCTTGTTCCTAATAGGAAGGATATTTACTGATATGTACAGGCATTCTTCATTCCAATGTATAGGATCCTGATTCTCTGAATTCTCGGGAATCCTGCACACGAAGAATTTTGAAAGCTACGGATTTTTATTATCGTTGAGCATCTACAATGACAAAAATAAATAGCAACGAAGAGTGCATCGAAGTAGTGCGTATTTCTGATGGTGGTAAACGCATTAGTAGTTCTAGTATTTAGTTCGATATGCTGTGTTTTTGTGGTGGTCATTAGTGGTGCGTGGAAAGAACCGATTTGTGTATCTATCAGTTCGGCGGTTATTTGGTCACTTCTATCAGCTCTAGAGATGTAGTGCGAGATGATGTGTAAATATTCAGAAATTTTCCACTTATAAGTGAAAAATGCTAAACTTCTCTTCATTTAACATTTTGAAACAGGATCACCATACTATTTTCGATATCGTATCTATCAGTTATTTTATGTAGTTCGAGTTTAAAATATCCTTTTGTGTCACCCTGAAACTGGGGTGATTTGAATTTTTCATGAAATAGAAGCTTGGGTGTTACCTTCGAGTCTCTACGGCAGTGGTTCCCAATCGGTTGGCCTCGGCACTTCAGGGTGCCGGGAAAACAGATAGAGGTGCTGTGAGATGGTGCCGCGAGATTATTTCGGGAAACAGAAAAATGTTTAGTATGACCAGCGTATGAATTGATTACTATCATACCCGATAGATGGTGACAGTAATCGAAGAACTTCTTCCAACCTGATTCCAGTAGTATACTATACCTACCTAAACTACACCATATTATATGTTGGTTCGTGGTTGAACTATTACTTTATTTAAATAAATTAAATGAAATTGAGGAAGTATTTCTTTGAATGTCAAGTTTAAATTTTCCTAAAACATATTACACTTTAATTGATAAATATTTCTCAATTTTATTTTTTATCTAATTGTAATAAGGGTGCCCCAACATAGTAACCTCAGTGTGAAGGGTGTCGCAGACGTAAAAGGGTTGGTGATCACTGCTCTACGGAGTCCTTCTATCATGCGTATACACAGTTATGGGCTTCAGGTAGGGAAATAAGAAGAAGGCTTTCCATATTAAGGAGTGCTAAGCTAAGAAACTAAGTCCGAAAACTACGTCTTCACCTATACATCGTGATTTCCGATTATTTTGCTTCTCCGCGCGAGCTGGGAAAGAAAGTGAGTCGATGTGTAATGTGTTGGCGCCCACCAGAGGCAGAGGAGTCCGGAGATGCCGGAGTATGTGCACGAAAGAAGAATAGCGTCTTGCGCCTCCGGGAGAGGCGGCGCCTCGAGTCCCCGCCTCCTCCGGAGGATGAATTCCGGGAATCCGGTCGTAAAAATGTCGGCGGTGGTGGTGGTGTTCGGAAGATAGGCGCCTCGCCGGAGGAGAGTCACTGCAGTGTGGGGCGCCTGTATTCTCTTTCTCCCTCCGTCTCTATTCGTATCAATCAATCCGTCACAATGCCAGAACATTTATGAGTTTGCAAAAGAAAACAGGTAGGACATTTTATTTGCTAGGGTACTAATAAAGGCACTGATAAACATAGTTTCGGAGAAAATTTAGGCTTTTTCGGAACTTACAGATAATGTATTTTCTAGCTCATTTCCACCTGCTTAAAAACAATTTAAAAATGTTCATATGAGGGATTCGTCGGTTTCCTTGGGGAACTAGGGAGTTTATAACTTAAATGGACAACAATGTCTGTTGTTCTTTGTTAAAAACATAACTTACACTAATAGCATAAAACAAAATTATATAAGAAAACAATCCAGCTTAGGTACGCGAATGGGAATTGTGTATAGTTAGACGGATTTGAAATGGCTTTGTGTTAAATGTTCACGCCGTTTCTGTGCAAGTAAGACCAAAGGCAATTTACTCATCGGACCAAGACATTTAAGATAACTTGTCTTTAATATTTATGTTAATATATATGGGCCACTTTTTTCCTGCACTTTGATAAATATGAATGATGGAATGCATGCCTTGCGTGGTGGTTATATGGTGGAATTAGTTCACTTACGGCCTTGGACTTCGCCGCTGGCTCTTCATATCTGATGATCCACAACGTTCCTTAAGAATTCCTGTCTGACTACGAGGTAGTTATTGATACCCTAGAATTCTTCCCTGTGGTCACGCAACGTAAAATCAATCAGCTTCGAATAGCAATCGTAGTTAAACATAATGAATTCACTTGTCTATTTCCATACTGTTTTAATTTCAACCGACCATTGTTTCGGCACGTAGTGCCATTTTCAAGGTGCCTTGAAAATGGTACTACGTGCCGAAACCATGGTCGGTTGAAATTAAAACAGTGTGGAAATAGACAAGTGAATTCATTATGCTTAATATCAAAGATTTCCACCGAATAACGCCGGAAACTGTATTTTTTAAGCAATCGTAGTATTATTATTTGGATAAAGGCAATGGAATAGCCATTTAAGTTCATTTTCACCCTAGGAAAGGCGGTTAGGATGGTCTACTCCCCATCCGACGGACGGAGTACTGCACCCTAAGTGTTCAACGCATTGCACCCAAGTTGGTATCGGTATTCCATTGTAATATCTACTCCTCACTCCACCCTCGGGATAGTGAGCTATATCTGGTGAATTGTTTCCGGCTCATTGGTCCATTGTTTCAGGCTCAACTTTCTGAAAAATCCCGCTCACTAAATGAGGTACACTTTCATAATAGTAATGTAACATACGACTGGTTTCTCAGCATCGGCAACATCATCAGTTGGCAAATTATGTCACCAATTTCGACAAAACCGGCCATATATTAAATTAACCTTCCGAAAATGTACATAGTTATTTTATAAGAACCTCTTCTCTCTAATCGACCACAATATATATAGCAGGATATAATGTTTTGTGTATTGGTCTTCTTTTTAATAAATGACCGCTCATATTAACATTACCAACGTTTCATCATTCTACTGACACTTTCAGGGCTAAAATGTTACAAAATATAAATCAAATAAACAAAACCAGGATAATTCATATAAACATGAAAATGCACAAGCTATGTAAACAATTCCTCGTTTTTTTCTTTTTGTTACCTATATATTTTGTAATATTTAATCCCTGAAGTTGTCAGTAACAAATGACGAAACTTCGGTGATGTTTATGTGAGCGGTGGTTTATTTAAAAGAAGGCCAATACTCAAAAATTACATTCTGCTATAGTTATTTTTAATTAGTGGCTAAGCACGTACTCCCAGTCGTCTTGCCAAGGATTAAGCCGGTTCGCCGCCACCGTTATTCCAAGGGACCACGGGCAGAATGCCGCCCCTTGCTGTGTCCATTCCCTCCCGCCCCTAAAATCCTGCTCTCCAAACAGTTTGCCCCCTCGCAGCGTAGCTGCCCCCTGGGCCCATTCCCGTTTGGTCGCCTTGATGGATCGCATGCCCCGGTGCAATTAGCATCCGTCGGCCGTGAACGACGGCTTGGCCACACGGAATGCTTCTCCCCGCATCGATTGTTATACTGCCGCGAGTCGGCATCGGCGCCATCGTAAACGATGAGGACGCGTGGGTGCCATCTTGGAACTGCCACCATTGGGTTAGGGTTTGTAACGCCGCGCCGTGCCAAACCCAAATAAAAAAGTGATCACGTTGATTCTGTTAAAAATCGAGGCTTCGTTATTCTGAGTTGTCCTTCACTATGTTGATGGTTCTTTCGTTTATTTTAGTAATTAGTAGTAATTTTACTGATATTTTAAAAGAAAGGCTGTTTTGTTAATTTTTGAATGTTTATTTTTTGGAAGAAAAAAGAAAGAATGGATTTTTGTGGGATAGGCTGCAGAGAGAGGATTGATGATGCATCGTGTTCTTAAATGAAGAAGAGTCTGGAACTTTGGAATATGAATAATTAATTTTTTTTAAAGTCACGATATCACAGGTTCCCACTCGTCCCCTGTTTTTTTAGTCTATATAAAAATAAATTAGTATTTAGAAAAATAAAGCTGAACATATTTAATCCCGTTTTGAGGATCAAAATCTATTGTACTTTGGCTGTAATAAATTCATTTGTTGAATATTTAGGAAATATATAGGTATTCGCGGAGGCAATTCTGAATTAGTTCTGAATTAAGGCGCCGGTTAATTAATATTGATGTGAGCGTCCACAGAAGCCAAAATATTGACTCTCGATAAAAAATAATCTCTTATTTAATTGCACGTTTTATGCATATGATAGTTTTATTTATCTGATAAGCTTCCCTTCCTCTCCTATCATTTATAACACCTAATAATAGAAAATAAATGGTTTCGGGCTTAACTTTGTGTAAGTCTTTCATAGTTGGATAGTTAGATGAATTTTCAACACAGATTGTTCCAGATGTAGTTTTATTTCTCACGACCATGATGTCGTTACAGAGTTACATCTTAAGTTGTTAGATCAGAAATAAAACTACATGTGGAAAAAGATGTGTTGAAATTTCATCTAGCTTTCCTAATATTTTGTTTTTCCTCGCCATTCAGCCTACTCCTCCAGCCTACTTCTCCTACGGGTCCTTTCTCAATCACTCACATCTCGAAATCCTTGTGTATGGATGTGATGTTGAACATTGTTTCTTGTTGAATCATTATAAGTCTCATGCCCACACTCATCTTCCTTTCCCAGCGATCAAGTTTCTGAATCGTTCTAACGCTCAGCTTCATATGGGGTTTCAGCTAATCTTATCTTAATATAAAACACTGTCTCCGGCGTTACTTTGTGCAAATCCTTCATTTTAATAATAAAAAAGCACTTGGTTGTTATTCCACACTTTATTTTAAGGAAACGACCCGGGTTTCAGCATCTCATGTCATCTTCAGGGTCTCTCATCTCATCCCATACCTGAATATGGCATGAAATACTAAAACCCGGGTCGTTTCCTTAAAATGAAGTGTGGAATAACAACCAAGTGCTTTTTTATTATTAAAATCTTATCTTAATTATTTGCTGAAGTTTCTCATCGCCCATTCTCCTGTTTTGTGAATGCATCCTTCGTCAACTCAATCGTTCTTCTTATGTATTTCCTACAAAACCCATTCACATATCAGAATCATACATTCAAGGAATGCAAATAGTTCCACGTACGCAATGGAATGAAATTGTGAGGAACCATGTTGTAGCTAACGCGTATTAATGGAAATTTTTAAATTTCGTAAAATAGGCAAGCATGCGATGCTTAATGTTAATAATTTTTTATAAGAATATATCTAATCAGTAACGCAAGTGATCTGGCAAACTGCTGTAGAATCTATCCTGTGAAATGGCACATATTCAGGTCTATAATTATGCTTTGTTGTATCACTAGGACTTTATTTCATCGTTTTTCGACAGCTGAAGTCATGTGGCATTTTTTGTCAACCAAAGACGGCGCAAGTGGTCGAGACAAACTTCTCATGAAAGTGTCGCGGAGAGAAAGCTGTAATCTCTTCGTTCTGTAGTCCCATTTCACAACTAAATAGCAATCTTCTGGGAAAACGTAATGCAGCACTCTTGCGTGGCCTCCAAGCAAGCTTTACTCAATGGCGTAGACACTATGCACAGACTCTGGAACGGTTGGGCTGAAAGAAGAGAATAGACGACAAATGCGATTAGTTCATCGGGCAGCGTACTGATTGCTCGCGAAGTGGTGTGCGTTTGCACTTATGTCTCGACCCAATTTACCTATCGATCGACCCGGCTGAGACGTCTTATTTTCGAGTCGGAATAGGATCCTTCCATTGAAAAGCGGCGATTACACACAGGAGTCTACTCCTATCTGATCGATTTTGTATCGAGTCGACTCCACTTGGAACCACAACTAGGATGGCGGCTACTCCGTCCTACGGATTGGAAATTTAAATCCAGAATCGATTTTCGATTAATCGACTTTCGATTTTGGTTTTTAAAATCGATTTTCTAATAATTCGATTTTTTGCCCAAAATAATTGAAAAATCGAAATCGATATTTATCATAGTAAAGTAATTGCCTGCTGAAATACGGATGTGCTGTTGTAACAAAATGCAAAATATGGGTTAATGAAAGCACTAGGGATAAGAACCGAATTCAGTTAAATTTATTAATACAATATATTATTTTAAAAATATTAATAAAGTATGCAGGAAAGTAATAATCCATAACAGATACTTATAAACACATAGGTAATATAACAAGCAAATTACATATAGTTTAGTAGCAATAAGAATTCTATATTGAAAAGTGGGTATAACACAAAATGAAAAACAGAATTTTATTTATTTCTTGTTTGCAAAGCCGTGGAACCAGTGTTCCTCAGGGATGGACCTTAAGAAAACTAACATATTTAAATGTTCTCCGAATAATCGATTTACACCCGAGTTGCAATTAACCCGGCGTGAGAAAATAGTCGCTCACACGGCACGGAAGAGGCAACTATAGATAAAATCCTGCTGGCTGTTTTTTTTGTATACGTGGGGATATTTTCCCTCAATCTCCTTCCAAGCTTGTAGTGGATTATAGTTGGACTTGCGGTAGACTGGAGGGCGGTTTACAAACTGGCGCAGCTCGATTGGCAAAATTCAAACGCTAGCTTTAGCTAGCAAGCTAAAAATCGATCGGCTAGAATCGATTTTGATCGGCTTTTCAAAACAAAAAGTCGACTTCGATTAAATCGAAAATCGGAGTGTGATATTCGATTTTCGATCAAAATCGAAATCGATTTTCCAATCCCTACTCCGTCCACGTATCGAATTCCGCCACTATCGATAGCGAACTCCTATAGGAGTAGGTATGATAGACCTTCAAGTTTCACCTTCCAAGTGGACTCGTATAAGAGTCAACTCCTGTGTGTAAGCACCGCTTAGCTTTAGAAAGAACATCTTCCCACAAACATATTCTGCTAAAATATCCGATTATAAATGCATCAAGTTCTCTGTTCTTGAAAATCTTTTACGTTACTTGGGTTTAGCGCATATAAAACGTGACCTTCCTATGATAAATGCAGTTCTATGTCCTTGAAACACTTGTAAAGTGCGTTAAAGGATAATCCCTTCGTGTGGCAATATTTTCTTGCTATTTGAAATAATTTATATCATTGTTTAAGACAAAAGAATTTGATGTGTAAATATTATAAATAGTCCAATCCCATTTATATTTGATTTCAATCTTTTTAGATAATTATTAAAATGCATTAATGAACTTTAATTTAAAAGTAAATATGATAAAATTAGCGTAGATTTATTGTTTAATATTATTTTTTTGTAATTTATAATTAAGGAACTCGACAAATATTATGTTATTATGTTTATCAAAAACATGTGCTTTCGTTTATTGGGAAGGTCTGGCCTGCTCATAGCCTTGCCTTTTTAAGCCAAGAAGTTATTTGGATTTGGTGGACACGGGCAACTCCGTCGAAAGACTGGGTTTAAACGCAATAATCTAATAAATAAAACTGATGATATCAGGCATGACAATGTGGAAATGATGGATATCCATGTTGAGAAAAACCAACTTTGTAATTTCCACAAACATTATTTCACTGGCACGACGCGTTTCTCCACACACTGTGACATATCACATGAATATGTCACAGCGTGTTGAAACGCGCGTCGTGCTATCAAAACAAAGTTTGTGGAAATTACAAAGTTGGTTTTTCTCAACATGACTATAATCTTATATTTTCCTCCATTACTATTTTCAACTACCCTTGATACGCATGATGATGGTTCGAGAGAGCAGACCGTCCGTCGGCTAGTCCGTCGAAATTATGCCCCGGAGGTGCTCTTCCATATCCGAATGGATGGATTTTCTGGAACAGTGTGTCTGTCTTCAGCCCTCAAGTCCTCTCTTCTTCCCCCTCATCACACCCACTTCCTTGAGATCTGAAAAATAACTTTTATGGAGTCGCGGGGCACTCTGGGTGGACCCATCCCTTAAATATTCAACAGGGCGACCCCGACTCACTAATTCTCTAATCCTCATCCTACCCATCCCACTCTAATTTCTACATCTGCCTCGTATGCTACACCATCCCATCCGAAAGGAAACCCCAAGAGCCATTATCTCTTCCCCCCTCCCTCCCTCACCTTTTCAATTAGAACGGTCCTCCCCCTCCCCTCCCACCCCCCTCTCGGTGGCACTCGTCCGTCTGTCACCCGTGACAACAGAACTTACTTAACCCCCCCCCTCCCCTTTCCCCCTCCCTTTTACCCCTCCCCCCCACCTCTCCTCTTCCTCTCACCCGCACGTGTTTTTTTTACTTTCTTAACGGTCGCCTCACGACGCTACCTTATAGCCACGGAAGTGGGGGAGGGGAAAGAGTTGGGGGGAGGAAGGGGGAGCCGAAGGAAAAAGACGGTGGGATGGGGGGGAAGAGGTGATTTGGAGTGGTTGTCAAAGGACTCTGGCTGTTTTTTTTGTTCTTTTTCGTTCTTTTTTATGGATTTTCTCAGCCCCTGGTGAATCGGTCGCATAGAGTTCGAGGGTGACTGCGACAGTTTTTCTCGGAGACTTGAGTAGTCCACGGCAAGTCACAATCAATGCCATCAGGACTGAACTAGTTTGTCGACTTGCGAAGCCCGGTCGGTCAGGTGCAGTGGCTCAAAGCGTTGAGAAACTCATCTGAATATGGCAACTCCCTTCTTAAAAGAGAGTTGACACTCTGGACGTTTTGACGCGTTACTTTATACAGAGAGAAATGAAAATACTTCGCATGATCCTCAGAAGAATATTACGTAACCGAACTCCTAGTGACCTTGACATTGCCTTTGTACCATTTCAAACCTGAATTGGTAATTAATTTGTTGCAGACTAAACGGAAGCATTGGGGTATTTTTACTCACATGCCACTACAAATTTGCTATAAGATGTAATTAAATATGTATGCATAGTCTGCAGCAACAATTGCGAAAATTTACGACCAGCACTGTGAACTTTGTCCGTTCAAGATGAACTGACCGACCGTCAATTATCTACCTATTGTCCGCGTGCATCACAGTAAATATGGGAGGCATAAGGAGTAGTAATTGTTGCATAAAATAAGTAGTGTAAAAGGAGAGGTTGTAACTCTTGCTCGAGAGTGTAAAATATCGAAATCGCATTCTTTGAATGTACTGCGCTGGATGACGAAAATATTCCCATCAACCTTCCCCCCTTACTCTCACAAAACCCTTTTCCCTCTCCCCCCTCTTCCCCTACTCATTCCTCTCCCGCATGAAGGACACCGCCCAATTTGATGTGAGCGTAATTTAACTATAAACTAAAATATAAATTGTCCTTCACTTCGGAACAACAGCACGAGGATGGCCCGACCCGTGGCTGATATCTGCCTGATATATATTTTTACTAAAATAAAACTGCAGTCGTTGTACTGTCCACTTATATTTAATGTAAAATATTACACTACACGTGTTTCGACGCTTAGGGGGTCAACATCAGGTCTACAGGATGACGCCCTTAGTGTCGAAACACGTGTAGTGTAATATTTTATATTAAATATAAGTGGACAGCACAACTACTGCAGTTTTATTTAAGTACTAAAATGCTGTTCCACCATATAACGCCAGGTACATACTGTCGAATTTATTCTGATATATTATGGTCACATAATCTGTCTAGGGTACCACGTGAGTTATCGGCATTGTGAAGTTCTGAGAGATTGTGGTCATTTATATTTACTTTGCCTTTTGCTCAAAACCCTTGCAACGCAATGTGCCTTTAAAAAAATGATCATGAAGAGTGTAGAGTCTCGTTGGAGGTATTGATCAGTCATTTGTTCGCCCTCCACTGGTCACGCGTTCCGTGTAAGAACACGCGCATTCATAAATACAATAAATATGCTACTAATTATATTGGGCATATCCGCATCCATTAGGGGCTCTGACCTTAATGCCCATCCTATTGTGAGAGCTACTTTGTATGCATGGGAACAATGAGAAACTTTATTTCATGCACTATTAAATTTTCCCTAATCTTATTTATTTTAATTATTGCACTTAGTGAAAGATAAAAGCATTAGTTATCGCAAAAGTATTCGTATGCGACGATGGAAACCCTTGGAGCGAATAAATAAAACTTTTTTATCTTAATATATCGAAGTGAGAATGTAAACGTCGTCTCATTCCACCGAAATTCATATATGTAGATAAATATCGGTGGAATGATTCAACGTTCTCTCTCTCACTTCGAAAATGAATTTCCTTGTATTTAATCCTGAAACCTTCGAACTTATTAATATATCAAATTTATGAGAGCATTGGAATATGCTATTCACCCTCATGGGGGCCATTTTGCACCAGCTTTTAGTCCATGCGCAAGTTTTGTACAGATAATGTAATGAAGTGGTATTTCTTTTGTTTTCACTCGAGATAAATGGGATGTTTAAATACCTATCTCATAGAAGCCGCATAACAATACCTTTTCTCCGGTAATTTGCAAACGGGTCACTGGGACCACCTTCTTTTCGCTCTGAAAGGTCGGTGCCAACGGAGGATGACTGTTCGATCATCAGACCACGTGCCAACCAACCACTGTGTGGTGTTGGGTACGGCAGCTCTTTGGCTTTCGCGTTTCCTCGGTTGAGAGGGGTGTTGCGACGCAAGCCGACCGTCAGGTGTCTTTGTCTCATCCTCCGCCAAGTGTTTCGGCGGAAACAACGTTGGAGAGACGCCATGTCGTAGCTTTTCGTTGGACTTCCGGTTTCCTTGTCACCGGCTTTCGACCTCTGCCTGAAACAATTAAGACGTTTAGTCCTCCTGTGTCCATCCGTCTCCACTCATACTCTTCCTTCAAGACGTCCTCCTCCTCTGCCACGTGCTACCGCTCGAGGGACAGAAACGACTGAGTGTAAAGTAATCGGCCTCTTAAATGTATGTGCGACTGTTGACCAAATGGCCGAAATGGGCCGTTGAGCAGATATCACGCTCCCCAAGGATAAGATTTCGAAGTCGAGCTCCGATCCCTGGTGTCCAGTTATCTTCCGCGCTACTTCTCGTGATAAGACGTCCCTCCCACTTTCCCTCGAGGTTTGCACTACTCTTTCTGCAATTGATTTCCCGTCTTAGGAGACCCGTTTGCACCCTTCTTTTACAAAGAGCAAGTGACTTACCGAGGTCAATGCTCTACGTAATGTGAATTTAAAGCGCCGGTAGCATTCCACGTGGTACCATGCGAGAAAAATGTTAAGCCCCCACTGCGTCAAATTCAGTGCTGCAGCATAATTTTTTTATCGTCTTCAAGGGCGATAGTTATCATTCCATATAAATAGATTTAAAATTTTAAAATGAACTATACGAACTAATTTTTGTCACAAATTATGCACACATATTAGGTGGGAGCATAATGGAGAGTGATTGGAGATAGTCATACAGGATTCATTCATTCATTGCAGTAGTCTACCGGTTAGAGGTAGGTTGCGATGAAAGTCAGAGAATATCCCACGAACTCTTACACGTGCCGTGCCCTTTCCACCTCTAGTATTTCTTTCTTCATCTCAGCATAAGTCCTACCTTTCTTCATCCAGTCCATAAAACCGATTCTCTTTCTTCCCCTTCCCCGCCGGAGTACTAACCATGAAATGATCTCCGGATAAAACTCAAGTTGAATTTGGGATTCTACGGACAAAGCATCTTCGCAGTCGAGAATCGAACCCGTGCCTTAAAGATGGGAAGACAGCGCACTAGCCAATAAGACCCAGTGAGCACCTCAACCACAGTAGGTAATCAGTCCGTATGATAGGACGTTGAACCGCGGTCAAGTCGGCGTCTTTCTTTGAGAGTAGGCCAATTCCCGGCCTCGGTGGCGGTGGAGTAGACACATCCCCTGCCAACTCGAAGTTCGCTGGTTCGAATCCCACCTGGGTGAAATTTTCACTACCAAGGGAATGGTTTTTTGTATCCGTCCACTTGGGAGGGGGTAAGATGCGGAGATTAATGTCTCATTCCACCCAGTTAAAATTGTTACGAATTTGGGATTCGTGGAATAACACACAACTTGGTGACAAAACCAAACACTCAACTCACTCCTCTTAATTTTCGTTCAACACTGCTCAACAACTCTCCATAACAACCGCATGTTTCATTTCATTTATCTTAATATGTATTAATTTATCCGGAGCTCTTCAAATCTTCGTAGGCGACTTGTTACAATGTAAAGAAATGTTAACACCCAAGGTGTAACACCGACCCCCAACTTCTCTCCACCCTTCCTCCGTTCCCCCAAATATCTCTTTCCTCTCCCCCCTTCCCTCCTCTCTTCAATAGCGCGAATGAGCTTGGATGTTAATCTCGTCCACAATTAACCAATGAGAACCAATTTCGTGACATATTCTGCAGGCGGGGAGGGTCAGAGGTGCATTACGAAGTAGTGTTTGCGGGGCTGAATGAGTGGAGGAATGTTTGCCATTGAATTTTTATATTTTTATTATTTTACATTACATTTTTTACGCCCATTGTGAAATTCAACTCATAAACAACAACAACGTAAGTGATTGTGGACGTCCTTTTCTTCTCAAGTGCACATCAACATGTTTCTGATCTATTTAGAAGTGCGTTGCCTAGTGACTGAAACGAATTTGAGGTGACTGCACAGATGTGTTTTTAGAGCTCTCTGTTATGTTGCGAACGTCACCCTATAAAGGAATGGAAAGCGTAAGTAAGTTGAATAGCGGCTACTACCGTTGCGATGCATGTTCTAGCTTCATAAAAATACTTGGGAATCCACATATGGTGACCGGATTGTTTTATCTTGGATATGGTTCTTAATGGTATCGTTTTATAGTACGCTTATTAACCTCTTACGTGCCATTTGATTGAAAATTTAAAAAAAGTGAGTTTCCCACCCGAAGTTGTGCATCAGTGTGAGAGTGAATGCTTTCCCGATTGTTTGTGAATTGTGTTTGCTCACTGTGATTTTCTCTGGCGAGGAATCTCAATCCCGTAAATAATCACACAAACAGTGATGGGTGATAATAACCCCGGCGTCCCAGAACGGGGCCCCCTACAGGCCAGTTAAGGATCCCATTGTTGCGTTGAGTGCATGTGTCCTGTGGTAAGTCATTGGCGAGTAATTATCCTTCCCTAGGCTAACCGGGTATATTTTTTGGTATTTGTCTTTTCTGACGTGTGGTGCTGAAACTTTTACAGCCATTGGAGTTTTTTCTAATACTTTATACATTAGAGGCTGTAGAGCTCAATCTTTCCATATTTAAATGAAATAAGGATTGAAACACTAGATAATGTATGAAAGACACGGTTTTCAGTTACCCGAAGCCGGTGAGCGCATTTTCCCCTTTGAACTCCCTGGAGCCCTAGTTTGTGTCAGGATTAAGAAGGACCCGAAGTCGACAACACCCCTACCTCGCCCAGCATACTCAGATGGACATCCCCGACCCCTGCTCTTACTCTTCATCCCCACATAACCTCCCTCTCCTCCCTCCTCACACATCCCTTATTCAATGGCAAACATTCCTCCACTCATTCAGCCCCGCAAACACTACTTCGTAATGCACCTCTGACCCTCCCCGCCTGCAGAATATGTCACGAAATTGGTTCTCATTGGTTAATTGTGGACGAGATTAACATCCAAGCTCATTCGCGCTATTGAAGAGAGGAGGGAAGGGGGGAGAGGAAAGAGATATTTGGGGGAACGGAGGAAGGGTGGAGAGAAGTTGGGGGTCGGTGTTACACCTTGGGTGTTAACATTTCTTTACATTGTAACAAGTCGCCTACGAAGATTTGAAGAGCTCCGGATAAATTAATACATATTAAGATAAATGAAATGAAACATGCGGTTGTTATGGAGAGTTGTTGAGCAGTGTTGAACGAAAATTAAGAGGAGTGAGTTGAGTGTTTGGTTTTGTCACCAAGTTGTGTGTTATTCCACGAATCCCAAATTCGTAACAATTTTAACTGGGTGGAATGAGACATTAATCTCCGCATCTTACCCCCTCCCAAGTGGACGGATACAAAAAACCATTCCCTTGGTAGTGAAAATTTCACCCAGGTGGGATTCGAACCAGCGAACTTCGAGTTGGCAGGGGATGTGTCTACTCCACCGCCACCGAGGCCGGGAATTGGCCTACTCTCAAAGAAAGACGCCGACTTGACCGCGGTTCAACGTCCTATCATACGGACTGATTACCTACTGTGGTTGAGGTGCTCACTGGGTCTTATTGGCTAGTGCGCTGTCTTCCCATCTTTAAGGCACGGGTTCGATTCTCGACTGCGAAGATGCTTTGTCCGTAGAATCCCAAATTCAACTTGAGTTTTATCCGGAGATCATTTCATGGTTAGTACTCCGGCGTATTAGCCCTTTAAGTGTAGTACGTCGTCCATCGGATGGGAAATTTAACAGCCGTTTAACGCCTTCAATCAATAGTAAGCTAATTATGACGCCATGTTTCTCTCCAGCCTCCCTCCGTTCCCAAATTATTCTTCCCTTACCAACCGAACCACGTATCCATAACGACGAACATAACCTCAGTTGTCGGTGCCCTCCTCTAGTACACAGCGGAAATGATCTCCTGAAAGCATTCAAGTAGAAATCGGGATCCCGTTGAAGACTTTGAAATACTAACCAAATTCGAATTCGGGCCCTCGGTATGGGAAGCCAGTGATTGAGTCACCCTCCCTCACACCAACCCTCTGCCCCCGAAGCCGGCAAACATAGTGTCCCCCCCGAGGCAGTTCCCTGTCCTCCGAGATTATCACTACGTATACCAATCCATCTCAGATCGATCTGACCGGCTCAGCTCGGTATGGTAAACGGAACGGGCTGGCCAGATCGATCTGAGAAGCGAGCCGAGTCAGCCCGCTTTCCCTAACCGGTCTGAGATCTCAGATCGTTCTGAAGAGGCCGGAACGTGGTTCGCTCGTCTGTTGGTTGCCGATGGGAAACAAAATATAATCGATATAATTTGCGGCGTGGCTTGTTTTAATAAGGAAAGGAAGAGAAGTGCGCGTTGAAATAATCAATAAATTTCAAAATAATTCAGACTACTGAAATCGATAGTTCAATATCAATATTTTCAGACAGTGTTGGTAAACCAGGCGACCTGAGTCAGCTCGCTTCTGAACTTTCAGATCGGTCAGAGTATTGGTAAACGTATTGTATGACAGAATTAAATTATATCCGAATCCGCCATCTATCACGCCCAGCATATTCAGACAGACAGCAGCTCTCCACACAGCCTTCTCTAAAGCACCCCCTGCGTATCACCCTTCACCCCGACAACCACCAACGCCATCTCCACATCTCGCTCGGCCATTTCTCAAAACCCATCCAGTGCGGACGCCTTCCGATATATATATGTATATCCGGCAAAAGGAAGAAGAAGGGGAAGAAAAAGGAAAGGAGATGAGGGAATAACGTTGCTAACGAACGGACTAAGAGGGGGAGGGGGGGGCGGTCGGGTATTCCCGGTGTGGAAGAGAGAGAATGGGTCTTCGAAAAGAACATCGAAATCCTCTTTCAACCGTGGCGCCATCCCGCGGATCGGAGTGGAAATATGTGGGAGTGGGGTGGTTGAGTGGTGCAATGCGTGGCGTCGGACGCTATTTCCCCCTCCGAGCCAAGGAGGGGGGAAAGGTTGAGGGGGTGGGTTTAACAGGGGGGTGGGTGTTATGTTGGGAGGGGGAAGGTGTGACGGGCGGAGAGGAGAGGATTCTCTTGAGGATCGGAGAATCCTCAGCGGGGGAGGGGAGGTCGCGGATATAAGGTAGTTCGAGTAAGATAACACTTCGCATGAAATTCGATGAATTTGGATTTATTATTGAGAAAAATATCTCATTTTTCCAATCGTAATAAAATATCAACCACTACCCATACTACATTTAGTGATAATTACCAAAAAATACCAGCCATTTACCAAGGGAAATGGTCATCATCATCAACTGGTATCCTGCCTACTGGCAGGTCCCAAACACCAAAGCTGTCCCGAATTCGTCCTTTCCCGGGCCTCTTCCCTGGTTTCCTTGTACCTTCTTCTTACCTTTACTTCGTCTGTTATTTTCAGCCTTATTCTTCTTCTCTTTTATCCCTCCACTGTTCCCTCGACTGCTGTATTTAAAATTCCCTTCCCTCTTAAAATATGTCCATTTCTCTTCTGTATTGTTTTCAGTAGTGTTCTTTCCTCCCTAAATCTTCCCAGCACGTCCTCATTTCTTACTCTATCCGCCCATTTCACTCTCTCTACCCTCCTCCATGCACACATTTTGAAAGCATTGATCCTATCCTTCTCTCTCATTCCCAATGTCCACGTTTCGCATCCATAAAACATAACACTCCACATATAACATTTCACCAGTCTCTTCCTCAGTTCTAGGTCCATACCACGGCATAACATATTTCTCTTCTTATTAAAAGTTTCTTCTCCCATAACTATTCTTGACATAATCTCTACCTCACTCTTCCAATCTTCCGTCAGCATGCTCCTCAGATATCTATACCTTCTCACCTGCTCTATCCTTCCTTCGTTTGTCATAACGTTCACATTTCCTCCATCACTCACTCTCATAACTTTCGTTTTCCCGACCTTTATTTTCGTTAAGGAAAATGGTACGGTAGGTAATATTATTCAGAGAGATTTTATTTTAAATATGAGGAATTTCTAACGCACAGATATTTTCAGATATTTTTTAGGAGTTTTTATCCAATACCATCCATCAATTTTTTTACCCAATAGATATTATTAAAATTTTTCATAAATTTTTCCGTCCGTATTGTTTATGCTTTCTCAACTGTATTGAATAATACATCCATTACTCACCGCAGTAGGTTTTACAGAATTGCAAAGTAAAATATTCGGTTGTGAAGGCGTTTTCAGCGTGCGGCTTGAAAAAAATGAGTCAGGTTAAAGCCTTTTATGTGTATATTTAGTTGATAACTGTGAATTTCATTAAAATAAAAGAAATGTTTTGGGTAATCAATCTTACAATATTAATTAATTTTTCTTGCAGTTGCTAAAATTTCAAAATAAATTTTGAACATGATCTTTATTATGACTTCGGAAAAATCTCGCTCAAACAACCATCAGGTGACAAGAGAGAAATGTGCTATACACCTTTCTAGAGATATATATCCATGAATATACATATGGATCCTAAACTTGTCCCCAAGGGGTGTTGTCAAACATTCCGCACGCACCGAAAAACCAGGACCAAGCAGATTGTAGCGCCGCCACTCTAAAGAAGGTGGTTCTAATAAGGAAAGGCCGTGATTCAAATGGAGATACTGGAAATGAAGGTACCGGAATTGGCCTCCCTATTAACACCGGCCATTTTTGACACACACAAGCGAACCATGCCGAAGGAAAGCTCGTGATTCAAATGAAGATACTGGAAATAAAGGTACCGGAATTGACCTCCCAATTAAACCGGCCATTTTTGACACACAGAAGCGGAACCATGCCGACTGCAGCGCGACCTATCTTTTGCGGAAAGCTAGGCAACACCTTTGCCCGTACCGTGGTGCCGAAGATTTAGATCCATATGTATATTCATGGATATATAAGTGCATACGGAATTAAATGAATTTGGTTCCCAGCACGAATAAAAATATCCTGTCTTCCTTAGGATACCAAAATATAGACCATTTCACCGCTCTACTTTTCCACAAATTTGCCAAAAAATACAGACGCCAGATTTGTTTTTTCCCCGCTATGCCCTGAAGATGATGGCAAACGTAGCTGTCGAAACTTTGGCAAACAAAACTGATCTCGACCGGTGGAAGACCCGGGAAGACTTCCCCAACACAGACACACATTTTCCATTAAGGGTATGGTCCGGCCTTGCGCTCCAGAGAGACATTGTTGAAGAAATGAGAAAATGCTGACACATAGGTCGCGTCATAAATGTAACGCTGTGCAGTTCGTATGCTTTCTTGATTATTGTTTTAATTAATTAATTATTCACCGTCTTACTTTCCGTACAATCGCAGAAAATAATTCAGTTGGGAAGGTGTTTCCAGCTGTCTGTAGAGAAACAAATGAGTCAAATTGAATCATCAAATATTTACCTTTATATTGTGTTTGGTGTACATTTGCTAAAGTGTAATAGTCTAAATTGCTCAGCTGCATACGTCTGTCAAAGTGGATGCGCTATCCGAGCCAGAGTTAAAGAACACCGAAATTGTTTACTTAAAGGAAATGTTAGCTCCCATTTTTCCAAACACCTAATTGAAGAAAACAACCGAAGTGACTTCATCCCGGAAGTCCTTCACTCACAATGTAAGGGGCACAAACTGGATTATCTAGAAAATCTGTAAATAATTTTACTTTCAAAAATCAAAAATTGTGTGTGTTAAATGAAATGTTCCCTTCCCACTCTCTTTTCCTGACCTTACTTTTCCTCCCCCCCCCCCTCTTCCATGACGCAAATCCTTAAACAATACTCAAACCTTATCCCCCCTTCCCTTAGCTCTGATCACTCTCCGTCCACTTGGTTGCTCCCTCATCCTCTTACTTCGCCTCCCCTCTACCCTGACAATGTATATAAGGGGCTCTTGATGTAATATTGTCACCTTAAGAATGACTTAACTTGAGTCGAAACCTAAGTCAGAATAATAATAATTATTGTGGAATATTAATAATTGAATTGATTTACAAACCATCGAAATGTATCTTTACTTGATTACTGAGAATTTCAGTCATATTAAACAAAGTCTTTGCTTAGTTAGTATTACTATATGTACTTTGGGGCAATAAATTTTGCCAGCAATATTGGATCGTCACCATTATCGCTCTGGAAAAAGTCTGCTTCCCTTCTTATGTAATATTATTCCTAGCCATTCGAACACAGTAAGGTGAAGATGGACTCATCGTCGAAGTCAGTGACGGCTGCTCGCCTGCCCCGAGCGTTATTGGCTTCCAAACGGAGACACCCATTAGATAACCTTGCATGAATTTTAAACGTTTCATTAAACTCTCTAGTTCTCGCTGTAGTTTCCTCTGCATTCTTTCTCTTTCCTCCCTCTTTCTTCAAGGCTTTGCTCCTCCTCTCACTCTCTGGCAAAGTCCTGGGATTCACCCAGCGTGTCGACGTACGGCGACCCTCCATTTGTTGGCAAACTTTATTCCCCCATAGTACTTCGTGGTTCTTACAAATGCTTAAATTTTTAAAATTTTGTAGTGAGCTCTGTGATGGCTAAGGTGAAATATTGCTCAAACTACCTTATTATCGTACGAGGTGGAAGTGAGTTTCGATCGGTATGAAACAAAACGATAACATGACGAAACATTATTATTGGGATACCACCGCGTTAACAGGCTATTTTAAGCCTGTAGCTATTTTGTGAGAAAGAGAAATGTACTTCCCATAGAATATTGTTGTACCTTAATTGTACCATTTCAGTACCGAGAAATTAATGCCCAATCTCTCTTTTTATCGACGGTGTTTCATGCTATCGGAATTTAAAAAAAATAGGAAAACATTTGCTGCCGTCGAAGTATTCGACCCGATTGTTTGCTGAAGTGCTTATGAAAACTAACGATAATGATGACATTCCTAATGATTATCCAATGAATACGTTTAACTTTAATCGACAGTTTTATCGTATTCCACAGGGGTCAGTTCTTTGTCTTTCCAGCGTGTTCCAATGGTTTACCTCCGCGTAAGGAGGGACGGAAGGTAAGAGGGACAGCTTCCAATTCCTCCTCCGACCTTTCAAGCAATCCACGCGACCACGCCCAAACCCGATCTTCCTCCTCTTCCCGAATCCACTCAGCGGTGAACTCCACTTCCCGACAATACACCGTTCTCAAACGACGGAATGCACTCTAGCCAGATGAGAACGCCTGTAGCCTCTCCGCGCTCCCGATATCCCATCACTCCGAGAGGCGTGCCTCGTTGGCCTCGCCTCAAATGCTCTGCGGGTATCAATCCTCCGTCGGCTAACCCAGTCGTTCAAGTGTCGAATGCCTGAACTCATATCTCATGCGTTAACGCATTCTATCATTCTTTCACCTTACACCGAACAGTCTCTCTGGGTCATGCACGCGTTAAAGTCTCCGGAGCGTGCTCTATCATATCTCCAATTAAAAAGAATTGTTATTTCTCTATTGCTTGAAGTTTTAACTGAATTTATTGACGTGAGGTGAATATAGTGACGCGGGAAGGACTCATTCGGTTTTATTTTTATCTAGGACTTTTTGGTACGTTGCATTTTACATCCTGGCATGTGTAGGGGAAAATAAATGAGATGATGTAACATATGGTATAAGAGGATGCTGAGAGTGAGAGGAGAAATTCGAAGGAGGTGGTAAAAGTGGATGGAGGAATAACTTAGAGGTGACAATATGTTGTAGTGGGTGATAGCAGGGGGAGTTTTGGATAAAAACGGTGGAATGAGGAGATATATTGGACATAACTGAATACAAATAGAAATATAGCAGTGCAAGGAAGAGAATTGATGAGGAAAAGATAGATTTCTGCATGAAAAGTAATATAAATGAACTCACTATCAGGTAAATTATAGATAAGACTCTTCATGGACTTATTATTTTTTTGGTAGATGGCTTATCAAGTTGAAATTTAATATTTTAATATTCTTATCGCTAAAAGTACTTCTTTGGATGATATATTTTTGGTCTACTTCAATTATCGTAGCTTGGCATCGTAGTAAATATCCTGTAAAAAGCTTGAGAATTGAACGAGCTCAATGGATTTTTTTTAATGTAAATTGCGTTTCCGCGGAAAGTATGTGGTTCATAATATCTTATTTTCATTCAATCTATTTTAAGGTGCTTAAACAATTTTCTGTCTCTAATATTAATATCTTTTTTCTCTGTGCTGTGGCCATTTGAAACGTGGTTTACAAATTGTGAACAGTGATGATAATACCATTAGTTTTGACGTGAACGGAAGTAGAACATTATTTTTCCATTTGAAAAAAATCATTATTTTAGGCACTTGAGTCAAGAATTTTATACACGCATTAAATGTAAATTGGTTTTTTAAATTCCAAATAAATTTCCTTGCCAATTATTTATCACGAATAAATGCACCTCCACTCATTTTATCGCCAAAAAAGGACCCCCAATATTTGCTAATTAAATCGAGGAGAAGTTCGGGGTTGCAAATCGGTTCAGTATTTCTCTTTTGTTTCAAGCAAAAATCTATGATGAGAGATTTTTTGGCGTTTAAGTATAGGGTTTAATAACTACTCTGTCGATTGTATAATGTGCAGAATGGATACCCTTCCCTTGAAACAATTACTAAATTAATCTCGTATGATGTCATCCACAGTTGTTACCTTCACCCCTAAGCATTCAGCGTAATGTTTTCATGTCCCTTATAAATAAATTATGTCAAATTTATTGTGATCTTTACGTTCGCGTGGAAGTGAGAAACTTCGCAGCAGCGTGTGTACTCTGGGACGCCGCCGAACATTTGAGAAAATGATTATTTATCAAAAATAGATAACCTTTCAATGAAAATATGTGTTAAGGGCCGGGAGCATGTGCCGTTCTCGCGGGAACGCGCAAATGATTGATGCGAAATGCTTTATGCGATATAAAATTAAAAAATATAGCGTCGATATTCAAATTATTCCCTCGCTCTTTGTTTGCATCTTTTTTTTCGAGATTCGCACGTCATCTGTCTCCCATGGATCGCAACCGAATAAGACACGGGACGTTCGATACGCCGAATACAATAAAACCGCTCCTTCGCAAGAGAGAAGAATCGCGTGAAGCACCCACGTTCATTCCAGGAGAGACAAGATCCGTCGAATATCATCTCGACGTGCTCTTCTTTTTCCATCTCGTTTGCGCCCGTCGACCCTTTTTTGTTTTTTTTTATTTCAATCCCACAGCACCGCCTACCTTCCCTCCCGTTTCTTCTCCCCATATAATCTCCTCCGCCCGGCTTCCCTTGCTCCGTCTGATCCGAGAGCTGTCAGAATGCGGATGGCAGTAGCCGGGTCGCCTGTCACCCACGTTCTACTCACCCGGTGAGGCTGATAGCGGCTAATTGCGTCGGGCAAAAACGTCAGCGGGAGAGAAGGTCCGGCCTACCGTGTTACACTCGAGGGCGTCGACGTGTATATATGACAGATATCTCGCTGGTCCGAGGAGTAGGAGGAGTATGACGGTGGAAGATCATCGAGAAAAAGGAAGACTAAGAGTTGGTTGGATCCGATGAATGGAAGTCAGATTGTTGGTTGAACGTGGAAGGTCTCAAGGGAGGAGACATCATCATTCGGTATTCCTGCATTAGATTCGTAGGTATTTGGACGGCTGTCACCTTTGCCCTTTGCAGATCACTGGCTGTATTAGCGACTACCTGCGTCCCCTGTCTCTAGGATAAAGCTAGAAGTCTAGTAGGGTACCACTATCGTTACCTTTGGCTGGAAATATGTCAATTTTTCTTTTGGTGGTGTCCTCTGGAAGTTTTATGACCTCCTAGTTTCATTAGTAAGTGATTGTTTTTCCAACCACCGAACGTCCTGGGATCACATTTATTATTTAAAATCCACTGATAAAATTTAATTAAGTAATGTCGTATGAAGGGTTGTTAATCTTCATTTAGGGGTCATAATAGACCTTTCTTTTCAAAATAATCATCTATTTTCTCGGGATACGAGGGTGGAGTGTAACTTCAAAGAGAGGGTTCTCCACAACTTAGATCGGCAGGATACATATTTGGAATTAGTTAGCTCACTACTTGGCTTGTTTAGCGCCCCTGAGTCCTCGAGAACTCTCACTCTCTTCGTAAATCTTAGCCTAACCCCTACTATAAATCTTTTTTGGCTTAGTGGTCTGGATATTGGCGTTACATAGTGGTAAAGCGTGGGATTTGGGGAAAGGGGGCGATAGAAGAAAATAGACATTTAAGCTTTGCGTTTGTAGCAGAATTGAATGAAAAAATTGGATAGACAGATAAGCGGGGGACTACTCGGTATAGTTCTGGCGGAAATTAAACTGGGGAGGAATTCCTTAGGAGGCAAAGAAAATGAATTGAGCGAATTAGCTAGATGCAGAGGAAACTCTTTCGCGCTTTATTATCAAACACGGAGAAAAAAATAATTTTGAAAACTCCTTTTTATGAGTGCATATGAAAAATAACTCGTTGAACTCATAAAGTGGAGTTCACTAAATTATTTTTCTTATCCTCCGGAATTAGATGCGTTGAGGCACTGTTGAAGGAAGAAGTTAGCCACTAAGTATTGTGTTTCTGGAATGGAAAAATTACGCTTATGCTGAGGATGGCGAGAGAGTAGTAAGCATGCTGATTTGAAGAGAGAAAGAGGGAGTAAAGTTGCAATTGAAAATAAAAAAGGCGTGTAGATGAACAATCGCCTGATATGGCGATCTAGAGGGTGGTGGCAGTACAAAGGAAACTAACGAATGAAATTCGTAATTTATTGCAACAAATAGAAATTAGAGCCACGGCCACGGCGCACGGGACAACGGGAATAGGAGCTTGGTTACTCAACAGGGTTAAGGGATAGAAAGGAACCCAAGCTTACGCGTTGCAGGAGATGAAGAGGCGGACCAGGATCGGCGTAGAGGTGACGGCGACAATACCTCCCAGCACGGGGGACACCCAGCAAGAAGCCACGCACCTTCTTGGGCCCTCGAATATATATACGGGCTAACCCATTCGATTCTCCCATGGGCTCCGGAGGAACCGTTGACTGCAACCGCAGGGCCAAGGCTTTGTCGGCCTCTCGCGCTGCACGGTACAAGCGGGTCTTTATTTGCCCTTGCCGAAGTGGTCGCCGCCTTCGTACGCGGTTTCGTACCGCCGCCGTCGTATGCCTCCTTCGTACACGGCTCATCGAAATGTCACGTCTCGATCTCTTTTGGGTGGACAGTAATAATAATAACAGTGGTCATCTTCCCTTTCAGATTATAATAATATTTTTAGTTTTATTGGCGTCTTCATCCTCCCGTGTCTCCAATCCACCCTCTTTTCATCTCCCGACAGCAAATCAGGGCAGGGTGAGGACAACTCACCCCTCCCTCCCACATTTCCCTCGTCCCAAGGGTGGGAAATGGAATTGATTTCTTTTCAGGGGGAGTGGATGATTGCGACGTCGGTTGACGTCTATTTATTTAAATTTGCCGAAGACGGATCATGTGCGTCGGCGACGCAGGCGTCACCTGTGTGAAAAAACCGAATAAATGGTTGGTGGAAGCGGATTCAGATATTTTATTCTCTCTCTCTCTCTCTCTCTCTCTCTCTCTCTCTCTCTCTCTCTCTCTCTCTCTCTCTCTCTCTCTCTCTCTCTCTCTCTCTCTCTCTCTGTCTTTTCGATCTCGCCAATGGGATGGAGGCGTTTCCATTTCCCAATCGCTTAATCATCGATTGAAATATGTGCTAATGGACGTACAAAAGTCGAAGTACTGGAGCTCATCATAACTAGTGTATTTTACTAGAGCTCATTCACGCCCAATATATGTTTTAATCGGTGGACTCGGTGTTGGCAGGGTGAAGCCCAAGCTATAGGTGGCGGGTTTAAATAATAAAATAATGTTTTATTCCTCGGCATATTCAGTATGTTTTAAAGAGCAATAAATTTAGATACAAATTGAGGAACTTCGGATATTTATATTACTGCTTTACAAATGTTGGTAAACATGATTATGTAGAAAATATTCCATGAAACTAACTTCAAATCGTGTGGGAACCATAAAATGAAATTGCTTTTAGTATGGCGTTAAGTTTTTTTTTATTAGATAATTTGTTCCCTCTTATTACTCTTTCGAGTGTTGCATTACTGCACACGATCTCCATTTTCAGGTCAACATACGTTCTTCTTCTCTTCATTCTCTTCATTGCATATAAAATCTTCTTCATTCTATTCCTTACATAGTCTCCTCCCACTTCCCAAGCATTTTACATTCTAAAACGGCATTGGCTAAGTAAATCATCCCCAAACATGGTGCAATTCACCATGAAAATATCATTTGACTTGACCGGGATGAGAACCCGGATCTCCCGATTGCCGTTCAGGTGTGTTGGCCAGTTACAGCACTAATTCATCTTAATTCAAGGTGAATTTCAGCCTTGGGTTTATTATTAAGTTGTTCTCAAATGATTTCCTTGGCGAATAACACCGTATTTGGTGTATATATTCGCAGCCGTGTGCGTGACTGCGTACCACATCATTTGTGCATGCAATGAATTGCTAAATATATCATCCCCCTTTATCATTCAGTTCAATTGCTCGTCCTCTCAATTTCCTTGAAGAACCCGCTTTCATTCTTCGCTTGCCATTCTTTCCTTCCACCACACTTCCTCCATCCTCCGCACCCACATGTTGAACAAATCCTGTCTCTTCTCATCATCGTTTCCCCCCTCGGTTCAATCCACCGCAACTATTAGCGCCTCGCTTCATATTTAAGCTCCACACCAATCTTTTCTTACTATAGTTATAAAATGAGGGCATTTCCTACTGTGTTTTATGGGTCAGAATGTTGGGCAACATAAAAAAGGAACTAAAACAAAGAGAATCATGAGAAATGAAATTGCTTCGAGCAATTAAAGAGTGTACAAGGATAGGTAAAGTAAGGAATACATGGGATGTTTTTCTCGAGGTTAGGTCCTCATCCCATGGACCATCCCATAAACCATCCCACATAAAAGGAGGTCGATAAGGTAAACAATGACATGTAAGGAATACATCTACAAGAGAGGAACTAGGTGTCAAGCCGATATCAGGAAAATTAGTAGAATACAAAAATAGGTGGAAAGAGCATGTATTACGAATGCCTAAGGAAAGATATCCTAAGCAGGCTTTGGAATATAAGCCACTAGGCAAAAGAAGCGTCGGAAGACCAAGGGCGAGATGGTAAAGTGAAACTGGAACAGGCTTAAAGCCTAATCCTGGAAGGATGAAGAAGACCAATCTTTTTCTCAACATTTCCAGCCAGTTCCAGGGCTCCTGTTGGCAGGTTTTTTCCTCTTAGGGAATGTTACTTGTAATAAGACAATTCCCATTCTAATATTTTACGTACTGCGTCCACATCCATCCAGGCAAAAAAATTGGACTACTCAGGCTAAGTTGAGTAGTCCTTCTTATTATAATTCTACTTTTGACTAGATTTCAAAGGAAATTTAAGGAAAATCTCGTAACTTTATCCAATTTAGTCTCTCTGTTTAAGAACAAAACATTGGTCATAACGTTTCGTTGAGAATTTCGTGATGAGATAGCAGTCGTTCTTTCCTCCAATCATCAAAAGTTTTGAATTATATATCGTCATCATATTTACATTTGGTGGATTCAGAAGGCGTTTAATTATCAAGATATAAATCAGGAATAAGTTATGTAATCCTTTACAACCCTTCTTTAAAAAACCTTATTCACCAGATAAAATTATCCTCCAATTAATAAAGCTGTCTAAGAGTCAGGAGAGCAGCTGCCGTCACGTCATTAGCTGAATCAGGTTATCACTTCGGGTTGCTTAATTTTGTCAAAGTGGGTAATTCACGCTCGGGTGCTAATGGCTTTATTAAGGTGGATCACCACGCAAGGCACTGGGTGGAAGGTAGCCGGGGAGAAAAATGCATGGCATGCGTCATATCTAAATTTGTACAATGGAAATTCCTGATAATGTGAATAAAATTAGATTAACTGTACCCCTCCTCTTTATTCTTTAGAGTGCACATATTTTCTTACAATAGCATTCGCATCAGCAAACAAAATTATAGGAAAAATCGAAGTGGTACTCTTCGGCCGGAAATTGAAATGTATCTACTGTACAGTAGAGACGGATTCACATAGCAAGAAAACATTGATAAAATGTCTGAAGAGAGCATCATGCGTAAAAAAGTATTGTTCTAATTTGCAAAGATTTCACTTTCTGGTGAAAGCACATAGTGACCATTAATTTTTTCTGCGCATATGTATCATAAAATATTTAATCGTTTTTACGATGGACTATGTTTCCATAGGATACACCGGTGTCCCTTCTGCCCTCATTGCTATTTTGAGTTCTTTCGGTCGGGATAAGTTATGATGGATCGTTGCTACTTTCCAAGAGCACTGCATACAGTCGTATATCCTTCTTTTTCACTCAACCTCTTCAGCTCAGAGTGTTTCTGTCCTCTCTTCATTCCAATCCAAAACACCTCCTCTCTTTCCCAACATTCTCCACACCATGACTTCTGCATCCCCTTGCCGCTTCATTAGTTTGTCCTACACGGCAAAACCTTGAAATTTTCAGTTCGTACAAAGTTCAGCGAGTTCTAAGGACTATAATTCACAGAATGATTCAGAATTTTAAAAACTTTCTTAAATTCAGCCAAATTTTCAGGAAAATTTTCTGAATCTAAGCAAGTTTTTCTTGCTTAAAATTTTGAGCTTACTAGATTTGCTCCAAATTTGGTACAACTTCAGTAAAGGAAACCTTGCTGAATTTCAGCAAATTTGGGTGAAAATATTTTACAGTGTATCTACCCACTTTGCCACCTCTGAATTCACTCCAGCAATGTTTAAACTCCAGATAAACAGCTTCAGCAATATTTTAAAATATTCTTTAGGTTTTTGGTCAATTCCATTTAAATTCAACTCTTTGCCAACGTTGCAGTTTATTTTAAAACCATCAGCCGGGCTTGAAAATTGATATAGATAACAGTAAACATAGAAGTCATAACAAGACATAACCTATGTTTGAATAAAGTATGCATACATAAAACCAAAACATACCATTCGTTGGTTAAAAATAAATTCACATTTTTTAATCCTGGTTATCATGAAAATAATACATAAACCTAAATAAAAAATGAACAGAATAGTTAGATAACTCGTATACAATTTCCATTTTACAATAATTTGATTGATATGCATATTGAATTCAAAACAAACAAACCACAATATAACACTCAATTAATTCACAAAACAGTTAAATCAGGAAATTTGAAAATGTAAACCAATAACATTATAAATTTATTAATTTTATGTGTTTTAATAATTTTAATTAATAATATTCACATGCACACTACATAATTTAAAATTATAAGATTAGCTTTGTTCGCGTCGCTGCTCCTTTTGCACTTTTCTGCACCTTTTTGCTCCTTTGGCGTTCGCGTCGCAAAAGGTGCAAGTGACGAACGCGTTCGCGTCGCAAGTTCAGGTGCAAAAGGAGCAACTTGAACCTGTACCTTTTGCTCCTGCTGCTGAGGTGGAGCAAAAGTGGCAGAAAGGAGCAGCGCAGAGAATCATGGGAAAATTAGCTGGGTTTCGTCTGCTATACGGTCCGGGGAGTAAATTAAAATAATATACAGGGAATTTTCTCGTGGTTATTATTGAATATTTGCTGCCTTAATCAAAAAGACTGATAATTAAGAGTTTAGGCTGACATTTTAAAAATCTCTCAGCATTTAGTTCACTGTCTGTTAACATTAGAAAAGCCATTGATAGGCACTCGCATGTCGAAATAGTTGCTGTGCATCACATGAAACCAGCGATTGACGAAAGGTTAGCTCAATTATAAGCATTTTTGAGCGTCTATTTCCTTGGCTGCACGATGATTTGTGAAGAAAAGCCCGTAAAATACTGAGAGTTATTCAGTTATTACCGAAACAATTTCATCACTGAGATGTACCACAAAGTCGAATGAGTTAACTTCTAAATAACGGCATAATTTTTAGATTGATTTGTTTTTATGAGTCATGCATTACAAATTAACTCTAGTCAAGAAGGTTTTGTACAAGGTCGTAGTTCCAGAATACTGTGCACGTAATGAAAATGTTGAAATTCACCAAAAATCATTTTGTTTAACACAAGAAAATGAGAAGTTATGGAGTAAACAAACTCGCATAAATCTTCGAAGAAGTCGTTGATCAGCGAAACCACACAATTTGAAATGGGTTTTCACCTTGATTCCTTGCATTGCTACTGCTAGGTGTTACTCTTTGAATTGAATAGTTCAATAAAGACATTTAATAGGTACCTCAATGTACAAATATAAATAAAAAACAAAATATTTTTCCATAAAGTTGTTGCACTGCTTTCTTGGACACCTTTGATGCTGTAGGAAAAAGCTACAATAAATGTTTTCAATTGCTTATTGAAGCGTGTAACATTATTAACAGCACTATGCGCCTATTTGCAAGTACTCAGCCTTCAATCTGTGACATGGTGTAATATTTCTGCTGAGTTTAATGAGTGCATAAATGCATTATCGTTAAATAAAGTTCAGGCTACTGTTTATGGCAAAACATTACAGAGATATATTTATATATACAAGGTAAGGTTAATATCTGAGGGATCCTATAAATAGTGGTTTTCCTTCTTCTACATATTGCCTTCTTTTGTATCAAGAGAATGTTTTTGCATACTCCCTTGTCCACAAAACATGACTCCGTACGAAATACAGGTGTGTACAAGTAGTTGCAAAGTATAGCAGTTTTAGGGTGTTTAATGTAGCCTGTGAAATAAACACACCGGTTGATAGTATTTGGCGATACTTTCAAAATGGATAGTCCAGCAGAGATCGTCACAATTATGAGTAGGCCAAGAAATTTAACGTTATGTACCTACACTTCTGCCGTGGATTACAACTAAAGGGAATGATTTCATGCTCCGAAGAAGATAAAACTCTCTTTGCTCGAGTATGGTGACATTTATTAAAATTCATTCGGTACAATTTTTTTCAACCAAAGTAGAAACACATCTAATACCTAATTAAAATGTGAGACTTCAATGCAATTTTGCTAAGTTCTCAATATTCGTCCCTTATCGTTGGATATAGCTCATTCACAAGAATTATTTAAACACCGATAAGAATATTGGTTAAGGTGAGCTTTCGTCTAGGCAGCTGAAACGCAATTTTCACCAACTTGTAACAGATCGGTATCACAATAAAATTCACTTCACTTATCATGCAAACCTTGCGCATTTATGGAATACTTTTAGGGTAAACACTTACTTTCATGAGCACAACAATAGCCACAAAAGCCATCACGTTTTCGAGATTTAATGGTACTTTATCCTTCGTACATCAGCGTTGAACAACTATAACTATGATATTATCACCACATAAAGCCACATTTCTTGTTTATCACTGCACTCACAATGAATCAAAGCATAATAATCACTGGACACAATTTAAGAAGAGCATTTTCTTGACCATAAATCCCCGACAACTTAATGTTTACATCGGTCTTTATCACGCTTTCGACATTTAATGGTACTTTATCCTTTGTACATTAGCGTTGATAACAACAACAATGGTATTACCACAACGTAAAGCTAAATTTCTCCTAAATCACTGCACTCACAATATACGAAAGCATAATAATCTCCAAACACAATTTAACTATAACATTTTCTTGGCTCTTAAACCACCGACAACTCATGTTTACATCGTCCATTTGTGGCAGTGGATTGGCGCTTATGAAGTTAGCACAGCTAGCCAAGCATGGCAGGGAACCCATAACGCGCAGGATACATAAAGAGCATCTCCCATCGCGTTTACGACTGAAACCAAAGCAATACAAAACTGATTATTCAGCAGGGGTAACTACACAGCTGAATTAAGTAAATACGTGACGTAAAATTTATGCAGAGATATTATCTTATAACCTCTATGTTGTGGATGAAGTATGCTAATACATTTTCTGCACTATCTTCGCCAGAGAAACTTTTCTCAAAAAGCCATTGTAATATACTGGAGCAAAATAAATCGACCGCCATGTTTTTAGGAGCAAAAAGCGTTCGCGTCGACTGCTTTGAACCTCTCTGACGTCAGCTGTTCTCTCCTGCTCCCTCGGGTAGAGAAGTCACAGAGGGAGCAAGCGACGCGAACAAAGCTTTAATTAAATGAATAAATTTTGAAAGTATTTTTGGTTTCCATAGCCATATTTATATATTTGTTTTTCCACGGGGAAAACAACAAACGATCTTTTAATAAACAATGTTAACAAATGTGGTGAGCTGGCGTGATATGGAATGTCGACTTTCTCCATTTTCAATCATTTAAAAAACCGTGACTCGTGTAACGCAGATTTCCACACACAATTTAAAAAGGTAACCGTTGTGAATAGATCGTCTTCTATTATAAACACTTATATTTAAACTGTTCAAACAACATTTCAACTGATACATCTTCAGTTAAAATTGGTGCGAATTTCAACGTTGATTTTCCGAAATTCAGTTAACCGACGCCGCAAAACCGGAAGCTCCTTGCCCAATGTCGTCAGGACAAATCTGCCGATGACCTTGACCTTGTAAAGCCGCGTATCCATTGAGTAGTATGCTTGCCTCCCGAAGTGGAAATCCATGGTAAAAATATCTCTAAGTCCGAGTGGAAACCTTAATAAGTACGTGTTAAACTGAGTGAGTAAACTCGGTGATCGGCTACCTCTCCGGTGAGCCAAGCCGAGTCGATTTTTGTGCGCCGCATATAATTTGTGCCTCGCCCTGATTAGCTCACTCTGTGCAGATGGATTGTTGCTCGCCTCGATCCTTTTCCCGCCTCGCGCTACACATTCACCCTTTACACGATAACGTCCGAAATTCGTTATTAGAGAGCCCACATAATGTCCGAATGAGGTTGCAGTATTTTTTAGTAAAGAAGCAACGAGGGAACACTGGGTCAAGGGTCTCCAAACTTATCGGAACGAGGGCCACACTGGGTACTTGAACACTTTTCAGCGGGTCGTAGTAGAAATAAATAAATGGGAAACCCTAGGTATAAGTTTTATCGAAATCGGAAAATTTCATTAACTAATTACAGAGTTTATGAAATTAAATTATCTCATATTGATGACGAAGAACACTACCAGCAAATTCTTATAATTTTCATCACAAAACCATTTATATGAATGATGATGTTACTGTCTCTGTGGGTTTTTTGATCTTATTAAACTGAGATATAAATTTTGAAACGCTAATTACTTACAAGTAGCGTCCATCCAAGCAAAAATTATTCTGAGCATTTCCACATAATTCTTCTCCGGGCAGGATAAAATCATATTGTGGGGGTCAGATGTCGCCCGCGGGCCGTAATGTGGAGGCCCCTGCACTGGGTGATGCAGCCTTGCTATGTGCGCACACGGCTTAAGAAGACGTGGAGTGACTTTGCATGAATTTCCTCAGGAAAAAGCCAGCAAAGAATGAGGAGAGTAAGAATATGGAAAGGCTTCGAGGATATGATAAAGAGAGGACGGGACGTATGCCGAGCTGAAGAATGGAATCGTCAAGTGCCTGCGCCAGTAAAAGATTAGTAGGTAAAGGTCTACCGGTGATCTACCGGTTTAGGTGGGTTTAGATATTAGGGATTGCAGGTATAGATAATGCCTACTAACCCTACTATCTAAGCCCACCTAAACCGGTAGATCACCTGTTCTAATAAACCGGAAAATACGGTAGATTGTCTTTCCATCGTTAGTACCTTCCTGCATCTTCAACCATTAATGTTTTTAAGTAGGCGTGTTAGTTTTGACAGTCCACTTAAGGGTGATCACCATGGGGTGACCGAAGCGCGCGAATTTCCGGGCGTCTCTGAACAAGGCATCGCCCGCCAGGCACCTGCCCCCACCCCTGGCTTTTCAAGGGGGGTGGGGAGGGGGGTTTTAGAACGCATCATCGGAGCGGCAGCGCCACTAAACGCGTAATATACTTCCCCCGCAGGATGAACGAGGAATTTCACTTAGCCCGAAATTTCGCCCTCGGTTATTAAAACTAAAGCCACATAAATTTTCTTCTCTTTCTCTCTCTCTCGCTCACTCTCTCTCTCTCTCTCTCTCCGCCCTTAAGTCGACTGACTGCCCATCAAGGTGGTCGGGGGGGGGAATAGTGGAGGGACAAGACCGATCCATTTCCATTTGGGATCTCCCCCTCCACCAGCACGCCTCAAATGTCCACTGTGTCTGTACCCCCCTCCCTCTTGCCCTCCCGCAGCAGCGCTGACCGAGAGAGAAGGAGGAGGAAGCTGGAGAGGAAGAACACCTTGAGAACTTCGTCCGCCTCCTCCTTTCCCCGCCACCATTCCCCCCCTACCCCGATACATCCCCACCCACCTTTATCTCCAGAGCGCCCGCGAGAAAAAAAGAGGAAAGCAAACCGACCATCAAACAATCGAGGATCACGACGCGGCTCTCGCTCTTCTTTTTTTTCTTCTCCTCCAGCTTGGCCCGGCGCCCGTAAGACTGAGTGGTGGCAGCACTGCTGGAGGGAAGGGAGACAGACAGCACGCGCCTCCCCAGGATCCGTGTCTCCACAACAATTAGGCGACACACACCCCTTCCCCCCACGTCGTCGGTCCTCCACGCACCCAAAGAATCTCTTCCCTTTTATCTCTTTCTTTTTTTTTTTCAACCCCCCCACCCCACCCCACTCTCGTGTTTTTTAACGTCTTTTTGACTCTCTTACCGCCCACCTTCCGTCATCACCTCAGTCAACGCGAGACGACTCGCCCGTTTGCCTATGTCTCTAGGGTGCTCCTATTATACGAAGCATATATTTTCACCAAACAGGTCCGCTGATAGTGAAGTGAGGCAAAGTAGTACTAGGTTTCACTCTACAGATAATACTGACGTAATATTTCCATACAGTACTCTTCCCCCTTACCTTATCATTTATCTTTAATTTACTTATTCGTGTAATATGTTTCATAAGAGCAGACTACGTTATTTCAACACTTTAAATTTCTAGCAACTGACCTTGAAAACCATCACCACTTACACTCTCGTCTCCGGTAACAATATCATCGATAAAATGAGTCGGATTAAAACTCATTTTGCAGAGCCCAAATTTAAGACATATCGGCTGAAATTATTTTATAAGCATGGCTTATTGATGTAGCCAAACTAAAATATCTGAAGTATGTCAAAACTACCAAAATGTTGCTTGGTAATATTTTACCTCAACTCTTTCTGTTGCACCCGGGATCCGACTTTGGAATGGCTGAATAATACTGGGATTACTATGATAACTTAAGAGAAAACCACTCTTCGCCTCTGAATGTGAGACGACGAAAGTTTCGCATAAATAGTGTTTGCTCCTAAAATGAAAATTAAGGTTTCAACAAAAATAAAGCGAGATACTTATCAATAAATTCACATCCAACGTCCTTTCCCTCTACCATTTCCATTTACCTCTCACCTCCCATCTTCATGGTCGGTATCTTACCACACCCTGCCACACGCCATCGCGGGGTAGCAAGTAGGTGGGGTAGATGGGTCGCTCGCGCGTTGCCCGTCTCCTTTGTTGCCAGTCCCGCCCTCTCCCTCTGGACTTGCGCCAGCCAGTCGTCATCCCCTTACCTCTCCCACCGCCCACATTCCCAGAATTCCCTTCCCCTCCTCCCTCAACAACACCTCCGTCCATCCCTCCGCGATCACTCGATAAGTTTGTAGATTTTTATCCGCAGACATTTTATTTTTTCGCCGAACAGACACTTATTTTCCATCGGTGTGGAACACCTCTATTTACTTTCGGGCCTCTCGATTCCCACCGCCTCCATTCATCAAACCTCTGCCCGAACTCGCTGACAGGGCGGGAGTGGAAGATGGACCCGAAAAGGTTGAACGGAGTATCCAAAAGGAATGGAGACATTATACCTGCGCATTCCGCCGAATTCGGGATTGAGCGTGGGGTTTTCGTGGACTTCGACCAGAAGTCTCATCATGCGGTAAGCTGGACTAAAGGTCGTTTTACACTATGCCTAGGTCAGCACTGAATTTAGTTCTGAAATCAGTTCCGAAAACTCAGAACCAAATTCTGGACTCAAATCGAATTCGATGCCTCGCAGCCTGTGTTTACACGATACTGATTTCAGTACGCTGTGGCGTTGTCAGGGCATTCGCTGAACTATGCAATTTAAATAAACTGCGCCATATTATTTTGGTATATTCAAGAGAAACCATGGACTCGCGAAATGTTTGTATAGTTTTCAACAATTCTGAGCAAGTCCTAGAGAGATTATTTCGGCTTTGTTATTTTGGTAGATTCCAGCGCCGCCAACGTTATTCTCTGGAAACGGTCGACTCGCCTGCTTGCCTGTGATTGGTCGTCGGATCCAAGACTCTGATGAAAAATAAGTATCGTACTTATTTCTCTTTTCAGTTCTGATAATTGAATTCGATTCCGTAATCGTATGCGATCACACACCCCTTACTCGGTATGATTTACAACATGCTTAGTTCAGTTCGATTTTCAGTACTGAAATAATTATCGTGTAAAACGCCCTTAAGTTAGTGAAATTACTGGAAATACTGTGTGTAGAGTGTAGATATTGACGGCTGATGTATTAGACGGCGAAGTTACGGCTAGCTGATGGAGAATCAACAATGGTCATCGACAGGAGAGAGATTGAGGCAAGGGTGTCCAGTTGTCCACTATCGCCTTTGCTTTTCAACTCGTACTCAGAGGAAATGCTTCGGAGGACCGTGGCAAGAATTGGAAGTGGGAGGAGAGCTTAATAAACCAGAAAGTTTTTATTCTTTCTCGGTGAATTATCACGGTGAACTCTTCCTGGGCCTCCCACCGGGTTAAATTCGTCATCTTGGCCGAAGTTTCGACAGCGGACTTTACTGTCGGCATCAGGGCTCTTGATCAGTAGCCGTGATGACGATAAGAAAGTCTCTTCATAAAAAGTCGTCCAGAATGAAGAACTTAACCCGGTGGAAAGCTATCAAAAAGAGTTCACCATTATTAAGTCGGGTTTTCGAGGGATAATGCAGTTGCTGTCCAGTCAGCCAAGAGACTACAGTCAATGATGATAGCGTTAGAAACAAAGTGAGATAAGCCTGATATGAAATAAAAGTATATAAATAAAAAGAAAATGGAATTCTACCGAAATAGGGATACAGTGGTGAACAAAGGGTGGAAACTAAGGCTCGTGGAACTATTCTCATACCTGGGGGCTATTCTGGATGAGGACGGTAGTAGTAAGGAATGTAAGACAAAGTATTGCGTTTGCAAAGGAATCATTTACGACAAAGCGGGAATTGACGAGTAGTATTTTAAGTATGGACATAAACCAAAGAGGGAGCGTGGCCGCATATTGTTTTTAGAAACTTAGTTGCTAAGGGTGGAGGATGGGTGTGTACTCGAAGCTTTCGAAATTTGGGTCTGGAGGAATTATGGTGAGTGTGAGCTGGGTATAGAGTAAGAAGAAGAGGAAGTACTGGATATTTTTAGGATACCGGGACTAGCCACGGTATTTACCATTACGGAGTCACCCGCAAGTGCACATAAGTTCGATATTCCACAAAGGAAAAACCGGGATCCCGGTCAATGCGAATGATTTTTCCTCTGTGTAATATCGCAAGTACTGGATATAGTGGTGAGAGAAAGAAAGAAACCAAATAAAATTAACTTTCTTTCCATCAAGCTATCCATTAGTCGTTTTTAAATAACTCTGACTTATGGATTTGCCAAATGGATTTATCATATTAGTCTTGCCTTCAAAAAATCCTTACCCCTGCTTGGAGATTGCAGCGTATGATGATCTGATTGTTTGCATTTAAAAAATATATTTGCCACTTAACCGTTGGAATGAGTCACAGTTTTTTTTCAAATTCCTCCCTAGGATGCTTTAACGGACCTCAATCTGGAATTCATGAACCCACCACTACTCTTTTTGCATTCCTCTCGAAGAAAAAAAATAACGCGCAAAGATACCTTCCCACACCCTCTTTTCTTGGTCCGGTCGTCAGGGTAACGTCCCTCCCCACGAAACCGGCCACCCCGCCGCCCCTTCCAACCCTCCCACATTCGAATGGAACCGTCTTCTCCTCTTTGCCAAATTTACATGTATACACACGAACACACACATTTGGGTGTACAGTGTTGGACAAAATGAAAGCACCGCTGTAGCGCTACTAACGGCCTCTGGGCGAACCTTCCGTCCGTGAGCAGGATACCTGACTCTGTTTTCCGAGTCATTCCACGGAGCCCGGTGCATAAAAATAATAGGCTCCCTCATCTCTTGCATCACCTCATATTTTCGATAAAATATCATAGGAAATGAATCTTTGATCCAAAGTTACCCGATGCAGGGGATACTCAAGAGGAACTGCATTAGTAAGAAAATAAATTAATAAAATTTAGGACAATATTTAACCAAAAATATGCAAACAACTATGATTTTATAATATTTAAGTATTGAAAGGCATAAGTACATTTTATTACAAAATGATGGCCCGTGCATTTATCACGACGTTTGCCTATATAAACACTCTGGAAAAGTGAAGCAAAGTATCCACATTCTGCGGTAAATAGTAATGCAAAGGAAACATTCTTTCACTTTTTCTTTGACTTACCTCCCCTCTTGAGGAAATTATTGGCATTATTGTCTCTTGAGGATCAACCATTCATTTGTTGGAGTACTAATGCTGGTAATTATGCTGCATAACCACACAAAAGATGCAACGAAATGGAGCTAGGCCTTGGTGGACCCTCCGTCATCTCTGTCCCCGCCTCAATCCAAACCACCTTAAGTCTGGCCGAAATGTTAATTCATCTAGAAATCGATGAATTTGACTTCATTTTAAAGAAAAAAACTCGCATATTCCCATTGATATCAAATATTAACCCCTTACCGATCGACTTTTCGAGCAATTTGCCTAAACCATTTACCTATTTTAGATGGGCTAGATTACGGCTATGCGCTCCAGAGGGAGAATATTGAAAAAAATAAGAATTGATAAAACCTAGATTTCGCCAAAAAAAACTAACGGCAAGTAGTTTTTGTTCTCTCGAGACTGCTTATAAAATTTTATCAATTACTCACCACTGAAATTAATCCATAATCGCAAAAAAAACCTGTCGTGAAGGCGTTTTCACCACACAGCGTGAATAAATGAATCAAGTTAAAGACTTTTGTTGATATATTTATTTAATCGCTGAAAATCTTTGGCATACAGAACTATATTTTACACACGCTGAAATCCAAAAATAAAATTCGAGTATGGCCTCCATTATGACTGGGGAAATATCTCGCTCAGACTACCTTAATCCATCCCCTTTCGTGCTTCCTCCTCCGCACGCTGCTTACTAACACATAATAATACCACAGGGTCCACTCACTAATGCGCCTCACAAGACTGGACGACCCGTCCTTCCCGCATCTTGCCGCTGCCACACAGACCGGCGCTCAGCCCAGAAGAAGAAGGCTCACTCCTCTCCACCACGGTGTTCGCTTCTTCCCCCAACCCCCTATTTCCACCACCACCACCCACACCGCCCACCCAGACACTAAAAGCGAGAACCAGCCACCCTTCCCCCATGTCCTTCCGAGTCATCACCTAACTCATCCCCACACTCGACTCCCCAAACGTCCACTTCATCCACTCACAGACCCTCTTGCTCGCCCGAGAACGGTTCTTTCGGGTCGTCGTGTGACCCGGTCCCTTGTTCCGCTCCTGATCAGTACGATATGAGCGTAACGGGGGGAAGGGGACGGGGAGAAGGGGACGGGGGGAAGGGGACGGGGGGAAGGGAAAAGAAATTGGGAAAGGACGAAAGCGATTGTTAGTGGTGAGACTTATTGTTTCGATCTGTTTTTTCTTCTAGTCATTAGTGGTGCGCGAGAAGTAATTTCCTGGGTCTATCTATTCGACATGGTATCTATTTATTTATTTTGCTGCTTCTTTATATTCTAAGAGATATTGATACGCTCGCCTGTTTCACCCCAATTGCGTACACATCCATCAAAGCTAATAACAATTCAATATAACACAAATATCATGCGCTGGGTGGAAAAAAGTTAATCCAGGCAGGACAAGAACCCGCGTCCTTATGGTTGGGAGATGATGTCTATCTCACCGCCTCCGAAGTAGAAACTCAGTGTATTTTTGTAGTCCAGTCCTTAATTTCCAACTCTTTTAAGAATGAACTTCATGGCGATGTTTCAATACATAGTAGACATTTGCTACCGTGGACCGATTGAAAGGATAATTTGAAGGGAACGGATTTATCAGGACCAAATTTACTATTTCCAAATCCACCAATTTTGGCATAAAATTGGTAGTTATGTATCCATTCAAACTTTATTCATTTGATACCAGTTTTTATTCCACTATTAAGATGTAGCTTTACTATTGCCGATGCACCATATGCGAGTTAGTGTCTAGAGATTTTTCTGTGAGAGGTACCGTGGATGCGATGTATTAAATCCATATCTGCACGCTACTCTGCAGTTTTCCACAGAGTAGTGTGTTAAAACACGAGCCGTTGAATAAGTTAGGGGGGAGGGAAAAGAAATTGTGAAAGGACGAAAGCGATTGTTAGCGGTGAGACTTATTCTTTCGATCTGTTTTTTCTTCTAGTCATTAGTGGTGCACGAGAAGTAATTTCCTGGGTCTATCTATTCGAGATGGTATCTATTTATTTTGCTGCTTCTTTATATTCTAAGAGATATTGTCTAAATTTCATATAATATAATGCACATCACCCCGGAATTCGCCTGATCTGAATTTTTCACGAGTAATCTTAGCCTGTCGTGTCTCTTACATCAAGAGTCTCAAGCAACTCCCAAGCCAGTCCTTCGTGTTACACATACACACTGCTTGCACGTGGCAGTTTTTTAAGCGAATTGTTGCGGATTTCCATGCAATATGTTTTGCATCGCATCGCCTTGAATTGAATATTGCCTTTCATCGCAACGCACTGCACTGCGATGTATCAAACAATCCGAACAAAACATACGGAATTGTGATACACACGATATATCGCATATCGCCTTATTCTGCATCGTCTGCGCGGTGTATTGAGAGAACGACGCCACTGGAATTTTTTTTATTTTACTCTCCGTCGAATGAATTAGTTGTCTTGACCGCTTTCCGGGTGCTTGAATACCAAGACCGACTAGACGGATATTAAGATGAAATGAAACTTTGCCCGCGATATAACCAGTATTGTCGATGTATGAATACATACCTATGTCTTTATTTTAATAGAACACAACCATTTATAGGAGAAATAGGAGGCCCATTCAAGGAGAAAAAAGTTAAGACTGCACTGGAAACTTTTTGTTTTGAATCAGCGATTTTTTCACCTTCACACCACCTTTTTGTTTGTCCATTTTATGAACTCTCGATCCCTTTCTTACATACATTTGCTTAAACTATATAGTTTAATAAATATATCGTATCGTAATAACTGTGTCAGGCTGGACCAGGGGGAGGTTGTCGATAATTATGATGAATGAAACACTTTTTTATCGTCCACAGATTTTTATATATGCAACACATTCCCCCTTCCCATCTCGCTTACCTCCCCTCCCTTCCCCTTCCCCCTTCTCTTCCCCTCTTCCCCTTCCCCCCCTCCCCCATAACGCTTCCGTCTATGGCTGTGCATTTACCAACTAAACCGAAGAACAATGCACATGATTACGGCACAGAATGGTGGAACGCATCGTGCCGTAGAAATAAATATGTGGAAGATTACAAAGTGCTATATTCATCTTTAATAAATATATAACTATATACGTGCACCAACCGTAATACCTATTATTTTTCCTGGTGGCCTTAAATACACAATCCATTGCAAATCCTAAATAATGTATGCTCCATTAAGTTTACTCAACGTTGAATTGTTTTTTATCGTTTTCATTTTTATTCTCTGTAAGCTTTAGGAGGAGAATAGCGCTAGCGAAGGAAGCGTTCAATAAGAGAAGAGAGCTGATGACGGGGACCTTAAGTAAGGATGTAAAAAAGAGGCTGGTGAAGAGCTTGATATGGAGTGTGGCGTTGTATGGAGCAGAAACGTGGACCTTGAGAAAGGAAGACGAAAATAGGCTGAAGGCTTTCGAGATGTGGGTGTGGATGATGAAGGTTCGTTGGACGGAAAGGAAGACAAATGAGGAAGTGCTTGACATGGTGGGCGAGGAGAGGAATCTTATAGATATGAGATTAGGGGAAGACAGGGTAGATGGCTGGAAGGGATAATGAGGAAGGATGGTTTGCTGAAGGCCGTGATAGAGGGTAGGATGTTGGGTAAGCGGGGAAGGGGAAGGAAGAGAATAGGTTTTAATGACGGGATGAAGAAAGGTAGGACTAATTCTGAGATGAAGAAAGAAATACTAGAGGTAGGAAGGGCATGGCACGTGTAAGAGTCCGTTGGATATTCTCTGGCTTTCATCATAACCTACCTCTAACCGGTAGATTTATATAATGAATGAATGAATGAACTTTGATCTATGATTTCACCCGTCGCTTCCCGAAGGCTCCCGTGCATTTGTCCTGGCATTTCGTGGGGGGGGGGGTACAGTATCTTCCTGTCGTGATGTGAGATATTGTGATATGTGGACTGGCGTCACCGAAATGCCGAAGATATTGCATTGCGATATTCATCACAAGTGCTACGCGAATTACCGCTTTACAATGCAATGAGAGACGTGATGCGATATCACGCGGTATGTGGTGCATCGCATCTTTTTCCCGGAAAAGTATACATCGCAAAGAGAATTCGCACTGCCTCTCACCCCATTCTAGAAGGTCCACTTCCTTATATACATCCAGACATCCAGAGGCAGCTCAGCCCCCAGCCGCTCCCCCTGTCTCCTTCAATGCCGCTCACTGGCTCCATTGGGAGGGTGGGGGTGTGGTTTGGGTGGGAGGGGGGAAGGAGGGATTGAGTGGGGGTGGAAGGGGAAGTGCGGATCACTGCAGGCCACTCCAGAAGGGACACGCAATTTTTTCATTCCTCCGCTCTCAGCCTCTCGTTTGTTTTTTTCTTTATTACTCTCTCCTCCACCGTCAGAGGATGATAAATCTCGCGGTCCAAGTGGTCCACTCGCAGTCTCCGCTTCCTCCTCCTTCCCCTCCTCCCTTCCCTCCCCCGTATCTGCTAAATGCATCTCAGAATTCTCGTCAAGGACCGTCTGGGGGGGTTAATGTCTGGTGTCGACCAATAAATTGATTTCTAATTCGGCAACTCATGGGTTATGTTAGACTGGCATTATTGCGATGGATAGAAGCATTATTTTTTAAGCAGTAGTATTATTTTGGTATTTAAGCAGTGATGGGTAATTTGCATCAACAATTTGTTCATTTACCTATTGTTTTCGCAGTTGTATCGTTGTGTTATTATTATCTAGATAATTCCTCTTCATGACCTCTCTGTAAAAATGCATTTATTTTTTTCTTCTTTCAGGAGATATAGGTATATTAATTTGTAAATTATTTATTCTCTTTGCCTACTTTTCGCATTTTTATACATGCTTCTTCAGGGCTAAGGGTTCCCTCTATATTTATTATTATCATTGATGCTTCATTTCATTGCATAATTTATTGCATGAAGATGCGTTTTTCTCACTCCGTGCATAATTCCATAATATTAATTGTTGTACGTATAGGCTTATCATTCATAAGCTGTATATTTAGTACCTAAGTATTCCACATTAGTTGGTGTGGATTTGTTTGTGTAGCTATGGTGCTTAAAGCGGTATGAAGATCTCAAAAAGTGATAGCAGATAAATTGACAAGAAGAGAAACTAAATTAATGACCGAAACAACGTTATAGGTGGTCAGAATAAAATAAAAACTCAAGTATCTCTTTCTTCCAGGAATATATCGTAACACCAATAAATATGCTAGTTCATCAAGCTGTTTTCCATTTCATCGATGAAAGTCTGAATGTGTTTACGTCTAACCGAGATACAGATTCTCTTTAATGTTGGCGTCTTGAATTTTTTCTGTTTCATCAAAAGAGTGCCGGCCATTTCACGTTATTGGTATCGTTTGAGGCAAAGTCTCCCTCCGTTATCTTTCTCCGAAAAGAAATACTTACAAGTAGGTACGTTTAGGAATCTACGTTGTTATCTTCCGTAAACGCGTTGGAAATCATTACGATCTCTGGGGCTGATACATGTGCCGTTTAAATAAAGGAAGTTTTAAACGAGGCATTTCATATATATATGCAGTACCTTGTAACTGAGCTAGTAAGCAAAATAGAGGCTCAAATTTTGCATTGCTTAAACATGCAGCATGACGCCGTGATTGTGAACTTGCATTTTTTTGGCTTAAAATGCGTGGAAAATTTGCCTATTAAGAAAGTAATTTGTGCAAATTGAGTGGGCTGGTAGATGTTTACCCTTTAAAACAGATGAATTAGTATTGAAGTAGACGGTTTCACATATTGGTGCTAACGATATTATTTAATCCAAACTTGAGAATAGGTTTCAAATCAGGTGGCAAGAACAGGTTATCACAGATAGGTACATAAATATCTCTAGATGAAAATAGCGGTCCAAACAATGAGTACTCTTGACCTCACAGCCTTCCAAGCATCATATTGCGCATTAATATGCCGCCCGTGGACTGGCCTTCTCCTGTCGAGGAAAGGAGAGAAGGGGGGAGGGGTGTCAAAAGATTCTCGCACGTGCATAAAATTGAATTGGAACGACGAACTCAGCGTGGAACGGACGAACGGAAAGGTGTAAATAGTGACGACTCGGTTTTGAGCGGCAAAGGGGAGAGGAGTTGTTTGATTCGTAGAATTGGCAACGCTGTCTCGAATCATCTTCCCGCCAGCCAGCCTCGCCCGCAACGCCGCTCTACCGGACGAATAATGAGATAGTTCCATTAAGGCGATACATCGTTTCGGTCTCTCCCACACTCATCCCACTACAGTCCCATCCTTTTTTTTATCTAAACCCGAATATAAATACTACGAAATTCTCTCGGATGACGGCAGGTCGCTGAATAGGGTCACAAGAGCGGAACGAGAGGAGACGAATAAAGGAAAGAGGGAGAAAAAAGATGTGAGAGAGGGAAGTGAGAGAGAGGTAAAATAAATTAAGAGTGGAAATGGTCTTAAAACTCTTTATTTTTATTTATTTTTTCACTCAACCTCTCTTCCCGTGAGCTTAGTCACCGCGATTCTCGAATGCGTCGGTGGCGCCAATCTCCATTATGGCGGGAAACTTTAAGTCCTAGGGGCTTGTGTTGTTGACAAATGACGAACGTGGGGAAGAGCCAGTTGCGGGTCACGTGGACATTTAACTCATAGTTCTACGGCCTCTTCATGTTTGAGAGGGTTCGAAACGCTGCAAAACCTTTTTTTTGCAGTAAAAGTAATGAGTTCGCTGATTTTTTATGGAAAACTTAAAATAAAACCTTGAAGAAAAACTTTTAAAAATACGTTAGTTGCAAAGGGTAACAATTTAACAAATCAGAATATTGGTATTTTATTTTGTTTATATGTAAGTAATGCGAATTGAATCTTTCAAAGACGGACAAATGTCAAAGTAGTGAGCTTGCATAGTTAGTTTGGTCATGTTGAGAAAGTGAATAATATTCGGAAAGCGTGGCAAATATCACCATCATCAGGGGTCACCAATCCAAATATGTATAGGCTGACAGCACCTCACCACCCCTTTCTGTTTTCATCTCATGGTTTTATTCCCTCGTAAATCCTTACTGTTAATTCATTCATAACTTTATGCATTCCTTTCCCAATCTTCCTCCTTTAAATTCTTCCTCGTGATTCTGGAGGATGAGGAAGCGACGAAGGAGAACGAGTTCTGTGAGTGGAATGGATTTTGCTCAGTGCGATGCTCAGCACCAACAGAGTGTCTATAATGCATTGAATGGATGCCTATAGATAAACTTCTATAGTAATTAAATAGATAAACGTCTTTAGACTGAAGGACAGATACAGGATAGGACAGTGTGGTGGAAAGTTGTAAAGCAGAACCAGTATTTTGGGTTCAACACCTGTCAATCGGTTAGTTGTTTATTTTGCTTTGGATTGTGATGTAATTAATGTATGATCGTATTTACAATTGGTACCTAACTGATAATATTCTTAATCTTCTTTTATTCATAATAGCATTTACATTTTCAAGATAAGTTTTTCTTGAATGGACCGTGGGCAAAAGAATAATTGACTGAGGATTGAGTGAGGGGATGATAGGAGGTTTGTTGAGGAAATCAAGAGGTGACAAAGAAGGCGAATTGAACATGCAATAGAGGGGGTATGGAATGCTGAAGGCCATATTGGAAAGGAGCCGGGACAGACTACGAGGAGAAGAGGGAGAAAAAGGATCGACATTTTGGATGTTATGAGTAGATATGGGAAAGTTACAGTAATTTTCATCTCAGGTAAATAACCACGGTAAATTACGGTAATTTTCGAAAATTAACGTAATTTTCCAGTATTTTTTAGTGTTAAGCATTTAACAGCAAATGTACGGTTAAATAATAAAGCCAATAGCAATAGGAAGGGAATAACGATATTTAAACCATACCTAATGCAACATTTACCAATTATAAATTTTAAAAATTGTAAAAAGTACTGCGGCAGCAACACGCAATCTGGATTTCTTTTGTCAAAATATGAGAAATTTTCAAGAAGAATATTCTAATGCATTTTTGTACAATGTTATAATTTAAGTAAAATATTCCAAAAGTGAGTTGTACATGCCTCAATTTACAATTAAACACGTAGAAAATGTGGACTTGGCTTAAAAGAACATGTTGGGAATTTATCTGTATGAAAAATTTTCTCAAACATAGGTGAATTATCTAGACAATTACGGTAATTTTCAAGGGGCGCGGTAAATTACGAAATTTACCTTGGTAATTTACGAAAATCACCGAGGTAATTTTCAGAGTGGATCATCTCTAGTTATGAGTAGCAATTCGAAGCATGCTGCATCATAGAGAGAGATAAATGATCTAAGATTTTTCCTGGTGAATCTGATGTATACGTTGTTCACGGGTATTCTACCAGGTAATAGGCTTCATATCTGCCTACGTTTCGACTTACGGCTTGTCCGTCATCATCAGGGCCTCTGAATGCCGCATGAACCAAAATTGGCCGTTATTTATACCCAACAATCCGGATCAGGTGACTTCTGATTGGTTCGTTTGTCTGATTGACGGTTGACTGATTCTCTCGCCTTCTGCTTCATTTTTAATGCAATTTATTATAGGAATCCCGGTTTTTATTAATTGAAAACCAGTGTCACGATTAAAATTTCTTTTTTATAGGCGGATGTCGATGGACTCTTTGATTATACGGTCTCAATAGTCATGCGTGGTAGTCACCTGAACCGGGTTGCTGGACATAAATAACCGCCAATTTTGACTCTTGCGGAATTCAGGAGCCTTCATGATAACGAACAAGTTATTCGTCGAAACATTGGCAGATATGATGTCTATTACCTGGTGGAATACCTGTGAAAAATGTACACGATGAGAGAGATTTTGAGAAACATCAGTCCTAGAAGAGGTAATAGGAGAGTTACAATTAGGTACCAATCAAAAACCCTCCTTAACCAGTAGATAATGATAAATCCAGTGTTACTGATGCAGTTATCGATTCTCTCATATTAGATTCATTTAATACATTCCCTGATCACATAGAGGTAAACGCTGAATTAATTAGATCGCATATTCATTACAGTAATATACCGGTTAGATGTAGGTTGTGATGAAAGTCAGAGAATATCCAACGGACTCTTACACGTGCCGTGCCCTTTCTACCTCTAGTATTTCTTTCTTCATCTCAACATAAGTCCTACCTTTCTTCATCCCGTCCATAAAACCGATTCTCTTCCTTCCCCTTCCCCGCTTACCCAATATCCTGCCCTCTATCACGGCCTTCAGCAAACCATCGCCTTCCTTCTTAAAAAATTGCCTACCCTGCCTACCCCTTATCTCATCCAAAAGTTTCCCTTCCTCACCAACTATGTCAAGCACTTCATTTGCCTTCCTTTCCGTCCCACGCACCTTCTCCATCCTCCTCCACACCCACCTCAAAAGCCTTCAGCCTATTTTCGTCTTCCTTTCTCAAGGTCCACGTTTCTGCTCCATACAACGCTTCACTACATATCAAGCTCTTCGCCTGCCTCTTTTTTGCATCCTTACTTAAGGTCCCCGTCATCAGCTCCCTTCTATTATTGAACGCTTCCTTCGCTAGCGCTGTTCTCCTCCTTATGTCTTTGCTACTATGTCCTGTTTCATCCAGCGTACTACCCAAATAATTAAATTGTTCTACTTGCTCCTGTTTGTGACTTCCTACTGTTATCACCAGCTTCGCTTCCTTTGTCCTAGATCGCATAGATATTTGGAAATTAACTTATACCTGGCTATTCCATATGCATAACTTTCGATCTATGGCAAATAACTGACAAAATATTCCAAACCGTTTAATGTTCTAGCTAGTGTCTTAAGAGGTCAGGGTGGAATACGCAATTCCTTCCATTGCATCACGGTTGGTGTTCATGTTTGAAATAACGTGTATTCTTACGTGTGATAAATAATAAAGACCCGTATCAGATGGAAGAACGTCTTTAAAAAAGTCGTGATCTGAAAGGAACGAAAGAACAGGCATGAAAAGACACCACACACGAAGCAGTAGAGGTGCAGACACAAGTAGATGTGCTTGAGGCTTCGGGGAAAGAGATTGCTGAGGGTAGAACAACGAATCAAAACTCTTTTGAGCGCCTTTCCTTCCCGATCGCCTCTCGACTACAGATGGAAAATATGTTATGGCCGGTTTTATAACCGTGTTTAATTCCCAACTTGGAATCGCAGAGGTGAAGCGGAAGAGACCGCCATTACGTAGCAGAGGCTAAAAAAATGGCAGTTCGAAGATTGATCCGAGTTGGGATATTCATAACTTGCCTTAGAAAGAATTTTTATGGCCACCGTTGATGTTTCGTTGTCAAAAAAATTAATGAGATAACCTCAGGGGAGTTACATCACACCAACTGGTTTATATCTCTTCGCACATGCATACATCTTTTCACATCGTTTATCTTTGTCACCTCATTATGATTTCATATCTCAAGTCTTTAGTTATCCATCTCCGTGATTTTTTTACGCTAAATCTACGCGAAGAATATTTTTGGGCCATAAATGCTTCCTCGCCGATTTCTTTCATGCGGAATCTCTTTTTATTGAGTGGACGAAACTTATATTCATCTCTCAATTTAATGATATCGAGCACTAATTGGAATTCATTTGAATTCGATAAGAAATGTGTTATGTCGCTAAAAAAAATTATCCTTTTAGTGAAGTCATCATTTCGCAAACCTTCAACATGTCGGGACAAATGATAATAGCTGTCTTATCAGGAGACAGGTGAGAAATGCTCAAAAGCCACTATTGTTTCAACTAAGTCGATGTGGATGGAAGGTAGTGAGTATAAGTGTGTATGAAGTAGGTACTATAAAATAATATACCTGAACGGCGAAGGCTTAGGTTATTGACTGACTTAATTGTCATCAAGTTATGTCAATTTAAAAACTTATCTGAAATGGGTTTTACCGTTCCCCATGAGAAACCGTCCGTCCCTTGGAAAGAATCTTGGAAATAATCTTGAAGTCAGAGAATTAACCGATTGACTTTTTTGGTTAAATAAACTTGTTAAGCTTTCTTCTGCAAGTACAAGGCAGTGAGCCACAATGCACGAAGGTATCGTTCCAGATTTGAGTTGTGCCATGTATAAACGTTTTTGAGACTTATACGTGTTTGCTGATGACACGGAGCGTATTATTTTACACCGGCGGTGGTTCCCCACTTCATTTACCTCTACAAGATACCCTGTAAGCCACCTCAAGGATGTGTGGCAGGGGGTGAGTAGTCACCTACATGCATTACACTATACCCTGTTAAAGTAAGTGCAACTACAACTATTGATTCATTAGGGTAAATCTCTAGTGCTTATCAGGAGGCGAAGCCTCACAAGCTTGCGCTACACTATATATATGCTTCCAAAGTTTGAATGAACATTAGTATTTTGCAACTACATAAATGGACAGAGATACAATAGTTTTACTGAAAATATGGACGGTGTTTCTTTTCGGCACTTCTTTTATTCGCTTATCCCTTGGTCACTCTTTTCTGAAAATTCTCCCTTCTCTTTTAAAAATGTTCTTTATGTGTACTCTTGTTGATTAAAACCTCGAACAGGTTTATTCGGCTCAAAGAAATATAAAAAACCGTTACACCAGAAAACAAGCACCATATTCTTCTTGTTCTTTTAAACAACAATGTCAATACACTAGTACAACAAATTGCAAACTATTTGATTGCTATGGGAATAAAAATTATTAATACTTGAAGGTATATTATAAGAATATTTCAAATAATTCTCATTGTTACTTAAAACTTACTTTCGCGAATACCCCGATACTTCAGCAGATCAAACGAAAGAAACGAAATGAAAGAGAGACAGAATGTCAGACAGGTGTATTCAAGGGTTCCTTGTTTCCGTGCACCCTAAAAGACCAGAAAACAAGCAGAGCGAAGCAAAAATGTATCGAAAATGCATGTCTCCCTTTTCACCACTTCCTTATCCTTATATTCCCCTCTACCTTTCCTTCCGCATAAGATTCACCTTACCCTAACAATTTTAATTGCAGACTACTCCTATCCTTTTCCTTTTTTCAGTACAATAATACTATTGGGATATTTCTATTAGCTCTATTGCATTTCTCACTGCTCAGTTCGAAATATAGCAAAGCATTTTCTTTCCATTCGTTTCGGACCCTGCGCACATACAAACAGACCGGATTGGGAATTGACGTGCGCTTAAAAACCAACGAAATTCGATGCTCGTATCTCAGCTTCCTTTGGTTGAGTTGGAAATTTTGAGCAACGGCTGGGATATAGTACGGATATTATTGGTTGAATTTGTCGTGGAAGGAGTTAAGCATAAATTTTATTTTTTAAACTACTGTATGGTACAAACCTGGTATTTTTTTAATTGCTTGTGTATCTTGAACATATTTTCACTCTATTTGAAAAAACATTTCGTCTGTGTCAATTTCAATTTCATTATTTTGCTTTAATTGCTATTGTATGACTTGGAAATGAACTTTTGAACGGGCTTTTCGGGGTAGTACTACGTGCACTTAAGGTAATTTGAGCGAAATATCACTTCACCTTGATTTGTTTTTTTAATTTGACCTCATTTTAAAAAAACTATTTTTTCCATTGACGCCAAAAATACTAACCCTTGGCCGAACTACTTGTCGATCAATTTTCCCAAAAAAATATAAGCTGGTTTGCATGGAATAGATTACGGCCGTGCACTACAGAGGGAGAATATTGAAAAATATTAGGAATTTCTGACAACTAGATTTCGTCAAAAAACTAACGGTGTTAGTATGGTAGTAGTATGGTAAATAACGGTGTAGTCTGTATGTTTTATAAACTATTTATAAAAAAATAATCGGTTACTCACCGCAGTGAATTTTACAAAATCGCAAAAAGAACATGCTGTTTTGAAGGCTTTTAGCCGTATGGCGTGAAAAAATGAGTCAAGTTAGATACCTAATACTTATGAGGATATATTTATTTAGTTACTGAGAATTTTTGTAATATACAACTATATTATTGCGCCATTAATATAACAATATTTAAATTACACTTCTTGCAGACGATGAAATTATAATAAAAAATTCGAATATGGTCTCCATTATGACTAGGGAAATATCTCACTCAGCCTGACTGAAGGCAATCATAATGGAGAAGAAGATCAAGGAGCGTATTTATAACAGCAATCGTATTCAATTGGTGCTTATAATAATGCTACTGCCTACAACACATTTTCAGGCTCCAAGTACACATACTGTCACTGGTGAGCGCTGATTTGTCCCGGTATTCTTCTTCAACTTCAGCACCTCGAATGAAAGCTCACATAGCCTATAATGGTGAACGCTACATACATATGTAACCACAGCTTAGTGACCATATGTCACGTAACAATTGTCAACCCATTCTTTGAAGTTCAGTGGGGCAGAATCAACATCTTGCTTGCGTTCGAGCTGCTTCAATGACAATCTGTTTCGATGAAGAGTTGAGTTAGCACTTTGTGCGACGCGAGGGAGGGCAACGCTGAGAGACTTAACGCGGCCAGGAGCAGGGTAGTCTTTCAAGCAGGGAAGGGGGAGAGTTGGGATTCTTTGAGGGTTAAGGCGCCGCAGAGGTCGTGCATTTGACCCCCACCCCTACGCGGGAGATGTCTTCATTTTTTACAAGGGTTCGCGGCTAATGGCCCACTTGTGGATTTTTAAAACACCAAGCAGGAAAAAGGGAGGTCTCCCTCTTGCAGTAGAAGCAATGCCAAGTGCCTTGTGCGTAGCGGGAGGCGTTTTAAGGAAGGCGTTTTGGCCGGCGATAATGAAGGAACACGTTGTTCCTCAAATCTTCGATTGCAAACATCTAAAACCAGCCTTTTCGCCTCAAGTCCAGGGGAAATGTGAAGAAAACATATCGGAAATGAGCGGTTGAAGCACAGTGAGTGAAACACCTTAGCCCCAAGTAATGTTTCAACAAATGCACCATCGGCAGTGCAGTACTAATTACCTTCATATACTTTGGAGACTGTTATGCGGTCAAAGTGTAAATTCTCCTTGAATGATGTAAAGTTTTGGCCCCTAGTTCTCCTTTTAGTAGCTCCGCAGGTACTGAAGACTCTAGGTAGTAAGGGGAGAGAATCATTTTTCGAACTTATTCGCAGGATCTACGAGGAAGAAGTATGGTCAGAGGATTTCGTGAAAACAGTATTAATACCTATCCCGAAGAAGAAGAAAGCGTCAGTATCACTCGAGTAAAAGCAATTATTAATTTGCAAAATGAAAATTGTACGCTGTACGCGAATCGCTTGAAAAAAAAAGTTTTTTAATTCTAGAAAGGCATATACAGTTTATAAAATGCTAAATGTTAATTGTATCCCGCATGTTCTGTCATGTAGTTAAAATCGATTGCATTCATTCTTGTGAAAAAGTAGTTTTATGCTCAGCTTCTCTGCCTTTCTTTCAAAGCCTTCCTAATGTTGTTTAAAAAAAATCTTGAAACATCCACTAAGATTTTCTTTCTTAGTTTTCACGGACTTTCAAAACGGCCATAGTTGGTAATCTGCCCAAAAGAATATTGCTTTGCTCGCGTCGCCAATGCCACCTTCGTGTCAATTAGGAAATGACACCCGTAACACCCATGCAGCAGCCTAATAGCTGATCTCGCAACGGATGCTGTTTTAATTAGACGCCAGTGGCCCGCAGACGTCGAATTAATGAGGTCCTTGACGATCACATTAACCCTCTCTTAAAGGTGAAAAAGAAAAGTGAAATTCTAGGCACAATGCTTCGCGGCCAAAAACCACAGCAGCAAGACGGCTTGCAAATTAGTCCAGTCGGTAGGGCCATAAAAAGACTTAATAAGGAATCTTTATCTGGAGAGCTGGAAACTGTTAACTTGAAAAAGTTAAAAGTACTACGAAGTCTGTTGTGCAAGGTAAACTGCATTGCGGAAGACAGCGTAATATGTCAAAACAAATAATACCCTTTTTGAGCGAACATTCCGATGTTTTGGCTGTGTCACTCTGCACGTAAAGAGTGAAATTATACATTACTCGATGAATGTAAACAACTTTGCACGATGCTGCTGAGCAATGAATGGTTTAATTTGTTTAAATATTTACGTCAATGGTTGCGTTCTCACAGTCCTCCAAGGAATTCTCAGCCGTTCGTTACTCAACTACGACTGCTAATTGAACCATCTATCAAGACTGCCCAAGAAAATACCTCGCGTAGGTAAACCTGACCTCTTTTTAAGTCGAGTCTGCGTTCGTGCAATCATACAAACAACTACGTGTTTTGGATGTAGTTATTTATGTCGAAAATGTGTCAATGCGTCAGACTGCGCACGAAAATTCCTTTCGTAAAAAACGTACCTGAAGACTGGCCGATTTATTTTCAAGGCTGCGTTAGCGCAGTCATTCAAGTAGTTATCTGTATGCATCGCAAACTTGGCCGTTCATTTATCGATGCATCAGAGTCCACTAGAAATGCCCCAGACCTAGTTTGCCATTTTTTTAATGTTTGTAATACCTGGCTGCTACTTTTACTACGCTTATTTTGATTCGCCTGTTTGCTTGTCGTTTGTCTGTATGGAATCTTGTTATCGAAATCTAACCCAGTTCCCAATGTTCAATCGTGCTGAAACTTGGCACCCGTACTTACTCTCTAGGACAATACAGTCATTGAATTCACTAATTACCAAGTTAATCTACTAAAATTAAATGGTTTGCATTTTATCTGAAAAATAGTCTTTTGCCAATAGATGGCTCTAGTATCTAGAAGTTACCATTTATAGTGAGAGGAAATGCTAATAATTTAAAATTCAAAGAACCGTTGCACAATTAATATAAAGACTAAAAAGTACAATATATGTATATATTGGACACAAACGTATTTTCAATGACAATGCATGATTTAATAATCAGAGATATCAATTAGTTAATCAGTACATTTGACCTGTATTTTAAGAGATTATGAAGTCGATTAAAAGGTTAATATAAATACTAAAAAGCAGAAAATAATAAAATGTAAATTAACACTTTTTTTAAACCATGCTTATATTCAAGTTTACTAAAAAGTAAAAAATAAATTTTCCTCGCTCGGAAACTTAAAGCGTGGGCGATTTTTAATCTTAATCAACATCCAACCTCTGTCAATTATATCAATACTAGTGAAGGTGCACGTTGAATATCAACGGGAAGGGAAAATAATCAACACTGCGTACTACGGGCTCTACGTCAAATTTTTCGATGACATTTGCTAAACATTTTACCATTTACTAATAGCAAAATATAATTTCGATTTATCATTTAAAATATTATCATTTACATTGATTGTAACAAACCATTTATATCTTTTTTAGTGCAAAGAATCATTGAGTTAATGGATATATACACGGAATCTCGACTTAAACAATGAGTGGGGTCGTTATGGGGTCGATGACTCAACAACGCTAAAATATTGCGATATATCGCTTGGCCATTTACGCTTAAGCAAATAAATTCGGAATTTCGGCCGGAATACTAAATTCGATTGAAGGAATAAGAATTTTTATTTTCTATCCATTGGTACCTTTCCTAAAAACAGGAAACCACAATTTATTATTTAATTTTGCAAATAAAAAAATGTCTGCAGCCAAATTAAGATTCAGCTTCACGTCTATTTCTTGAGTGAAAATTACTGGCACATATATATAATTATACACGTCGGTGATTATTATAGTAATTCTATTCCACAACTTCCCACCTTTTATTAGGAGAGTGATGTAAAAAAATTAGGGACATCAGGGGGGTTATTTTGTTATCTCACTTTAGTGAGAATACGTCATAAAATCTCACTTTTTCGTAGTTCAACTCCCTCACCCAGGCGGCGTGACCATCTTCGGATCTCAATCGGTGAACTGCCGGTCATGTACTGGTCTTTTAGACGATTCATCCGCTCTGATCCGTATCTTTCGACTCTTGATCCGTTTCATTATCTCCGCCTGTCATTAGTTCCATCTCACCTGTCATAAAGAACGTGACATGGAGCCACCATCGTTTCCACTCGAAGCTTGAGTTGGAAAATAAGCAAGGTTGCGAAAGATACAAACAATTTTAAATCGTATTGTTGTAATTTGCTAAACGTGAAGAACTTCAGAGCATTTTCAACTCCAATATATTGGGCACTTGAAGGTATGCTTTGTTTGAAATGCTTACGTTATTATTTGCTTGAATTATCTGTGTATATATTTCGTATCAATATTTCCCAAACAATGTTGCTGATACCTTTGTTTTCGTGTGAAAATCCTCCAGTGTATGGAGAATGGAATTCATTTATTTATACCATAATTTTTACAAATATTGCCTTAAAATCTACGTTCTTGGTAGATATTTCCCGTGCTTGTGAATCGAACACTAATTAGATGCACTTAATTGTTTTTAAATATTGAGTGATCGCTTACATGTCGCTTGTAGTTTTGACTGTATTTAGATTTTCGTGGTATGTACAGTGTAAGATATCTTCCGTAAGATGTTGAGAAATCTGGGTATTTGCTAGTCTCGGCATCTTTTATTTGATATAAGGTAATTGAAGCTTCGACAATTCACGAACCGTTCGTGAGCCGATCATTAAGAGAGGGAAACGGATCTCCCGCCTTTCCACTAAGAGTCACTAAAAAGGTGAGATTACTAAATAACCCCCCAGATGCAGAATTGCGCTAGCTGAAGAAGCATTTTCGAAGAGAAGGGAGTTGATGAGGGGGGGTCTGAGAAGAGACTTAAAGAAGAGGCTGGTGACAACTTTAACATGGAGCGTGGCGCTATAGGGGTCGGAAACTTGGTCATTGCGAAGGGAGGATGTGCGTAGACTTGAGGCGTTTGAGATGTGGGTATGGAGAAGGATAGAGAAGGTGAGCTGGATGGCGAGGAAGGCGAACGAGGAGGTATTGGATATGGTCGGAGAGGAGAGAAAGCTTGTGGCAAAGGTTCGGAGAATGCAGAAGAGATGGATGGAGGATGTTTTGAGAGGAGAGGGCATGTTGAGGAGAGTGATAGAAGGGAGAACACTGGGGAAGCGTGGAAGAGGAAGGAAGAGGATAGGAATTCTGGACGAAATAAGAGGAGGTAGAAGATGTGAAGAATTGAAGAGGGATCTAATAACGGGCCATCCTTAGGAGGGAAAGCGAGACAATTTCTATGAGGTTGGGATGCAGTTAGGGGACTGTCCAAGAACCTTCCAATCAGCTGGTAGAATACTTGAGTGATGAAATGATGATGTAAAAATTACTCCTCAGCACACTTGAATATAAGCTTGGTTTTTTAAAAAGAATTTTTTTACATAATATTATTTGTGCTAGGGATGTGAACCTTTCTTAGCTCACTTCCTCGGTCCCACCGTCGTCGTCGGGGTTTTGAGGCAGCGGCGATTTATTTCAAGATCGGACGAGCGTGAGAAGAGGTTGGGGTTGTCGTTGGGGGGGAGTGGGGGTAGGGAATTGCTTGGAGGAGAGGGGGGGGGTTGTAGATGTTTGGAGTGTAAATGGAGGATGCCCTGGGTCGGAACACGGCGAGTCGCCGTGTAATAGGCGCGCCCGGGAGAAGGGGAGGCCACGTGACAAATGGAGATGAGATGTGAATTAACGGCCTCTCGGGTTTGTGTCGTGTCTCGGCGTGGCGGGCGCCTTTTCCGGAGCAAGCGAGAGGCTGAGGCTGCAGAGAGGCTGAGGTTGGCGGCAGGAGAGAGAGAGAGATAGCGGTTATTTTGGCGAAGAGGGAGCTCTCCAGCATCCCTCTCACCTCCCCCCTCGTTACCAACCTTCGGCGTCTCAGTCTGGATATTCGGAAGGAGTCCGCGACCAATTAAGACGTCACATTTCCTCCGTCCAATTAAGACTTGACCATCGCCGTCATTCGACGGATGAGTGGACTCGGTCGTCATCCCGCAGGAGTGTTGTGCTGTCCATCCTTTCTTTTGGAAAAATGGTAAGAGGAGAGCGGAAGACTTTAGTTCAGATTAAGGTAGTTTGAGCTATATATCACTTCACCTAGAATTTGATGAACTTGACTTCATTTTAAATATAAAACTCCCATATTTCCAATTATATCAAAATATTAACCCCTTTCCGAACTACTTTTCGAGAAATTTGGCTGAAAATGGAAGCTATTTTACATGAGATAGATTACGGCTGTGTGCTCCAGAGGGAGAATATTGAAACAATTAGCGATTTCTAACACTTAGATATCGTCAATAAACTAGCGGTATGTAGTTAATATGTTTATCAACAGTTAATAAAAATTAACCAATTACTTACCGCAGTAATTTTGACAAAATCGAAAAAAAATCTTCTGTTGTGAAGACTTTTTCACCGTACGGCGTGAAAAAATGAGTCAAGTTAGAGACTTGTGCAGATAAATTTATTTAATTACTGAAAGTTTTTGTTATATATAAATGTATTTTAGCGCCATTGATATTACAATATTTACTTCATACTTCTTACAGATGCTGAAATCAAAAAATAAAATTCTAATATGGTCTCCATTATGACTAGGGAAATATCTATCTACCTCAAACTACCTTAATGTGAGCACCTTGCAGGCGGAAGTTGGAGCAGAAAGGGCATCAAAAGTGATTTAAAAACTTTCTCTCGTCAATGAACATCTACATACCGCCATAGCAAGTACGCATGGCAGGGGTAGTCAGGACTCCATCCGTGAATAAGAGAGAGTGAGAGAGTAGAAAAATGATTTGGTGCAGTGAAAGAACGGAAAACGTGTAGTGTTTTAATTGATTTATGTTTTTATATGCCATTAATGGTGCGATGATAAAAGGAATTCTTCACCTATCAGTTCAAAAGTGCATCACTCACATTTTAACTCTTTTGTCCGTTTTAGCGATATAATGTGAAGGTAAAATAAGGTCATCCGTGTGAACCAGAAGCTCGTGCGAACTGGATGTTTCAAGTAATCCTAGCCTGGCGTGTAACCTCTGAGTCTCAATTGGCTCCAAACAAGGTCCTTCCGATAGCTGCGTCATATTTTCTTACTATTTCTACCTTCCGCTACTACCCTGTGCTTCCCGTAGCTCTTGATCGCATCGTAGCACTCCTAAAAAACATGAGAAAGGATGGTCATCAAAATTAAGTTTTAGAAAATTTTTCTATCCACATTATTTTTGATACTAATGATACTTGATATTATTAGTAATTTTGTGGCATGATTAAGCTGTGGGGCGACTCGAAACATTCTTCCTTCTTTTAAGGCCTTACAAAAATGAACGTAAGGTAAACATGTGGTCCCTTCCCGTTCATGCTTCATTAGGTAGGTATTCATCTAATTCTATCTTGCAACTTCTTTCTTCTCTTATAATTCTCAGTAATTTGTCTCACTCCAGTCTGTCGCATTTTACCTATCATTAATTTTCTACGTCACCCTTGCAAAGGGGTCTGGTCTTCTTAAAAAAACATAAAAAGAATACCACATTCAATTTTTTCTGTAAGTTTCAATGACGAGTGGGAAAAGAGACAATTGGCAAAGAGAATACAATCGAAACGAGAAATCCGTGTAATAATCAACGCGTTAATGAGTTTTAGTTTTAGTTGAGTTCTTGTTGGTGAATATGGAGTCGAAAATTATACCAATATATAGGTATAACTTTTCCTTATTTCTATATAAATACAAAATTTAAAAAAAAATGGTAGCAAATCTTGAGAAATGTATGAAATGGAGTAGATTTCCATAGAATGCGAATATAATCAGTCACACTGCCCTAAGTAGATTTGAATGTGAAAAAATTTGAATTAAAAAGCATGTGATATGTTAAAAAAAAGTGATATTAATTAAAGGTTTTTCGGGTTTCCCGTCGGGTCACACCCTGCCAACGTTTCGATATACGTGTCGACCATCGTCACCAGGGCATGATGACGACACGTACTACATCGAAACGACGGCAGAGATTGAGATTTTAACCCGGTGGGAATCCTTAACAACCTTCAACATCACCATACGCCGGAAAAACCTTAGGTCTTTTCATAATATTTGATTAAAATTCTTAAAATTTTAATGTGTTTAATTACTGCTATAAGTGGTGTACGGCTCTGATCAATCCGTGTCACCAAATGACATCATAATCTACGAGAAATAAGGATGTTCTTTTTAATTTTCTTTCCAAAATAATCATAAAGTAAGTGTTCTACGTAATTTGCACACGAATTTTCGCCACCGTGAACGTATGGTGGTAGAGTCTAACATCATCACTCTCTGTATTTCAAAATGTAATTTATACTGCTGCTCATTTGGGTTTTGTACCTTTTATTTATCGAGCCATTCTATTTCATTGCAGGAGATTCCCTTGACCGCCCTGGACCAAGCAGTATTCTGAGGTATTTGGATTATCGTATTTCCATTTAAAGTCTTTTTATTATAAATATATTACGTAATATTAGGAAAATGCTATTACTATTCTTTTGTGTTTGAATGAGAATTATTTGAATTTGGCGCATTATTGTTTCTTAGTACGTAGTTAGCTGTGGTACTCTGAGTGATTCCATAGTGAGTAGCTGTCGTTGATCACTGATTGCGGAGAGGGCAGCACATCACCAGTGTGTGGAGGCAGCAATGCTCTAGAGAGCGAATTGGTCCTATGACACGACGCGTGCTACCTACGAATGGGAATTGACAAATGTATTTGACTAAGTAGGTGCCCGATTCTGATCTTCCACCAGTCATTGACTGGTGGATGGTTCCACCATTCGTTCATTGAAATACTCTTGATCCGTTCAATGAACGGCTCAATGACCCCCTCTGGAGAGCCGAACGTCACAAACTTATGCCGATTTCCAACTTACCTCGCAACCGCGAACAAAACAATGTCTACCTTCCGCACGCTTACTTCCGTCGGAAAGTTTCCACCACGACACGCGCTGTTCCACCAAGTGGATGACGGGTGGAAGGGAAGCTTGACTTTCCACCAGTCATTGAACGATGAACGAGGTAGTGAACGATTCTATGGTGGAAGGTGGAACATGATGACGTAGTGTCGGAAAGTCATGAAGTTTTGGTGGAAAACTTGAACATCGGGAAAGCATCAGAATCGAGCGAATTGGTTCTATGACACGACGCGTGCTACCTACGAATGGGAATTGACAAATGTATTTGACTAGATCAGGCACATGATAGGTCTTTGGAAGTGAAACGAAAGAATTAGAATCGTAAATATCAAATGGAGACTTCACTTTTGACGCATGGCGAATGACCGGGATGTCGTTTCAGTGAATCAATAAATATTTAGCTCTTTTTGCTTACTTAATTCTAAAATCTTTTGAAAAACGGATACTTGTCCTTATCTTTATGCGTTTTTGCTAATGCGAAGAGGCGCTAAATGTCAAAATCTCCTTCAAGCGTTTTTTGCATGTTGAATGTGAATATGTATTTCCTTCAGCGCCGAATCACCCCAACGGGACCAACTTGGCCGCGATAACCTTCTACTACGGTCACTGTCAAGGAGAGTAGAAATTCTATAAAATTGGTCTAGGGTAATAATTCTTGCTTTTGGCGCAGAGGTCCTCGGTACAACTCTAGCTCAGACCCAATATATCTTCATCCTCTGTCGCTGTGGGATTATCTTCACACTAATTATCTTTTCCATTATAATTGCGTTCTGGAGTACCGCTTTGGGGAGTGAAGGATTTTCACCATAAGTGAGTTAACAAATTAATTTTCATAATTAGTCATAGTTTTTCCGTGAGGGCCATCTCCAACCCATCAACTCTTAATTTTTGCCCGTGCTCTTCTGCCTTCTTTAGATTCCGCTTCTTCCTTTCACTTATCCATAGCTGGCACATCTTACAATGTCTTTCCTTCCACTCTGCTTTTTTATTCCCATGCATTTCCCACCAACATGTCAATCGACTGGTTATAAAAGGTTTTGAATCCATAGGTCAGGCTCTTTTCAGGCTTGCTTTCCCTAGCCTAATCCATTTGGATATGTCGTTTTCCATTCTTGCCCAAAATGCTACTCGTTTAAATAAAGTCTCCGCTTGCTTTACCTATCTTAAGCCCCTATTTGAAGTTCATTTAAACTCTCGCATTGCTTGAATCTGTCGTCGGCTGTGTATGTGGGCTGTATTTTTAACTTTTCATACAGGGCGTACCAATCATGGTGGATAGCTAATGATAAATTTGGCGACTGGTGAAAAAACGGTAGGGGATTGGAAGGGAGGAGTATGAGGAGAATAGCTATGATTTCTTTCTTCTCATTTCCTTTCCTACACCCGTTTCTCTTCTCGTGTGTGTCAAATTTTCAACGTGTATCGCTTGGCTGATAGCATAGCATGTCTGGAAGAAGGGATAGAAGGTGGGGCAACGTTCTGCCACAGTGGTTCCCGCTTTGTCACCCAAGTTATTCATCCTCGGATTCGACTCGAATTCGAAGGGGTGATCTTCCCATTAATTCGAGTGCTGTTGCCCATGCCTAAAAGTTGTAAGCAGTAAGTGCAGAGAAAAATGATATATAATGAGAATGCTGAGCATCACGATAAAACTATGGAAGAATAAAGCTCGAAGTAAAATTTAAATAAAACCATCATTATTACTTGTTTGAAGAAATAAATTACTCTAAATCACCGGCAGACTTGCACAGAAAAAACTCGAGTGAATAGTGATTTTGACTCCTGGGAACGAGGATCACCTGCATAGGAAAATGCAGGAAAGACATAATAAACAGAGCAGCTAAAGGAAATCAGGCGTTACATATACCTCCAGAAGAAGAGCTTACTAACATGTAGTCACGCGATGTTGGAACTATGGAAGAGCTTCATTAAAAATTGGGTGAAGGCCACAATTATTGGACACGTGCTGAGGGATAACCGCCTCTTGAAAACAATAATGTAAAGAGAAATATCGGGGAAGGCCAAGAATTGAATACACCTACAAATTTTCTGGTACGTAAAAATGAAGACATGAAGAAAAATACCAGTTGCGGAGAGATCTGCAGGCGTATTCTGGCGGTGAAGTCAACTCGGGATCTCCACCGGATCAAACTCCCCATTGCTACCGAGGTTTCGCTTGTGAATTTGAGTCTGTGGAAATACCAAGTAGACTTCACTACGAAGAGACTACTTATCTTAATGATAATGCATCGGAGAACTGCAGAAACCCCATCTAAGGATTGACGATATATTATCTGATGGCATGAAGATAACCCCGGATTTGATGATAAAAATAGAAAATAAAGTTAAAACAATATATTTGAAATAGTACGCCGATAAAGCTATCTAAAACTTGACAGTGGTAGGCTTCACTTCGTAAAAGTTAGTAATATTAGTACTCATGATTAATTAAAATACTTAGTACTTTTCTACAAGTTTTTGCAATTTTATTTTGCGACGCGTTTCACCGATTTACGGCATCGTCAGGTACAGAAAGTTTGTTTTATCATCGTCGTTAAATAAAAAAGTTGTAGAAAATTACTAAGTATTTTAAATAATCATGAGTACTAACAAAGTTATTTTCGAAACTGGAAATTTTCCATCGCATTATGCCGTAAGGGAATACGGTTTAATTAATGTCTGCACTACTTCGTATTTTTGGTGAAAATATTTTTTTTTCAACCTGCCACCTTATTTGGGAATTGGTATATCTCTCGAAACCATAATGATGAAAGGAATAATGGAAGGAGAAATAAAAAATGGGAATGGAGACCAAGGAATAAAGCACACCAAGAAATTAACAGGTAATGCTAAAATTAGAGATCAATGAAGGAACCAAACGGTTAAGTGAAATTGAGATTGAAAGGTAGAGATGCCGCAAACCAATATTCGGATTGATGGCTTCAGACGATGGCCCGAGTCTCATCTCGTCCCTACACTCATTTTCGTCTCCACATGTTTTTTTTTCGATCCTTCCTCCCCCGGCCTTTGAACTCTGAACCCCCCCTCCTCCTTTCCGTATTCCTCCCGCCCCCACTTCTTCCTCACTTTCCCTCTTTTCCTCCTCGTGTCGGAGACAAATAGGATTACCCGTCGGAGTGACTTGTCGGCTGCCACCATCGAAGTGTCCTCTTGTGTGCTGCTGACCCGTCGCCCGCCTCCCCTTGAAGACGGCCCCCCCTGGCGCCGGCGCCGCCTTTGAAGTGCTAATGACGTCCGAGGGAGGACTCTATCCCGCTGCCCCCGAAGTCTAATTCCCCAATTTATTCATCCCCCGCCCCCCTTCTTCATCCCCTCGTCCTATTCCACGTGGGGCAGACGTGGGACAGGCCTGGGGCCGGGTCCAATATCGAAGATATCCGAGAAAGAAAGTAAGAACTTGGTCATTCCAAAACACTATTATTTGTACCATTACCAGTTTTCAAGTTTTCACGTCATGATAAAGAGGACAGTAACAATAGAGTGTGGAATTTCACCATGATACTCTACTCATTCCAAAATATCGAAATTCCTCCAGCTTCACGCGACTACCAACATGTAAAATATTTGCGGATTCTGAAGATCTCGTTTCGTAAATTTTTACTGGTTAGTTCTCGATTCCGAGTAAGGAAGAATGCGCTTGACATTGTTGGTAGGGCATCGGGTTGTGTGTCGGTCAGAGCACTGGCTTCCGATCCCCAGGGCCCGGGTCCGTTTCCCGGCTCTGGTTGAGATTTTAAAGTGGAGTCCCGATCCCTACATGAATGCTGTGAGGAGAGCACTCACTACAAGTACGGTACTCCGTCCGTCGAATGGGACGTGAAAACGTGGACCCCTTCTCGTCTATCGTTAAGAATAGACTAGTGGTGACGCCGGGTTTCTCTCCACCTTTCCACCATCAATTCCTAAAGCAATTCTTCCCTCGTCAGCTTACCCAAATATCCTAAATATGACCACGGCTGTCGGTCGCCTGGCCAAATGACGAAACGACCGGCTAAGGAAAAATATAAATACTACGCACTTATTTATTCGTGAGTAATATGACTAAGGGCTCTCCATCCCATCAAATAAATTAAGTGCTGAGCTCATGTTTTGGTCGCAGCCCCCAATTAACGAATTAACTCTGCGTCATGGGGGAGAAAATATGTTGCGGTGGTAAACCGAGAGAGGGCAAAGTATTTGGATGGAGCAGGTGATGAAGGGGGCTTGGACACTGACAATAATAATAATAATAAATTTTATTGTTCTAGGACCTTGTCCTATGGAACATAAATCATTTTATACAATTACACTCTGGAGTGAAAACAGAAATAGATACTTGCCTAACTAAATGTATACAATCAAAAGAGAATAATGCAGAAAAAGAAATTACATTACACTTTTTTTAAACAGATTAATTTACCCTTTCAGAAATCAACTCCGGAAAGATGAAGTAACTAAATAAATAGATAAATAGATAAAGTAACTCAATAAAATAATCTGTTGATGTGATGATACAATTTTACAGAATTAAAGATTAATTTATATTAAATTTTACAATAAATTTGACAATAATAAAGAGAAGAGGAAAACCTGGATTTAAATGATAATCTTAAGTAATAGATAACATTTATATATTACAATGTTGTAATACTATTATATGGTATTACACAATGGTATATTACAATAAATGTTAATTACAATTGTATTTTTCAAGCAAATATGAGTGCATTTTAATTTTGAATTGATTTACAGTATAGCAGTTAATAATGTCGTCCTGTATATCATTCCATATTCTTATAGCAGAGTTTAGGGTTGATCATTGATACGCCGTAGTTCTGCAATTTGGAATTTTAAATCGTCTTCTAGCTCTTACTGTTCTACAAGCTTCACTCTGGCTACGTATAATCATATCATAGAAATAATCAGGTGTTTTACATGACAAAATTTTGTATACAAACACAGATAACTGGAGCTTTGTTTTCTGTTGAGGTTTCAACCACTGCAAATTAGTGTAATAAAGGGTGACATGCTCCTGGATATTTATATCATGTATGTATCTAATCGTAGAATTTAACAGTGTTTGCAACTTCTTATATAATTCACCGGATAGGTCAGAAAACACAAGAGAACAATAATCCATATGTGGAACCAACAAAGTATTAACCAACTTTTTTCGTACCTCTATTGGCATTAGGAGTTTGAATTGTTTGATCTGTGCTAATGTTTTATGTACCTTTGATCTCTGCATTTTCCGGGTTATTTTCTGCGTCAGTTGGCAATATTGACAACAGTTTCGCTGGCTATCCTGCCAGCGTCTTCAGGTCGAAGGATGCTGGCAGGATTGCCAGCGAAACTGTTGTCAATATTGCCAACTGACGCGGAAGATAACCCGGAAAATACAGAGATCAAACCACCATCACCGCGAAAACCTTCGCTCTAATTTTATGTACCTTGTTAGAAATAGTGGATACATGTTCATTCCACGTTAGCGTATTTGTATAGTATGGTATTTACAGGTGATAGAGGGATGACATAATTCTAATGAGGAGGGAAAGAGGGAGGAATATGTTAGGAATTTTTGGTGCAGTCCAGATGGATAGGAAAACTTAAGAGAACTGAAGGGTGAACTGGAGAGAGGGAAGTTTGGTGATGACGTGACGAGGAACCTTGAAGGTTAATGTGAGAGTTGCCAATATCCATCAAAATCTATATTGTTAGGGAGAACACCAACCAATTTTGATAATGTTATTGTGTTTTCCTTGCACTGCCGTCGTTCTGTTGTAGTCACGAATAATACGAAATAAAAATGAGTTTTTAGACCTTTCTACAATATGCACTAATGTCTTTCTCTTCCTTAATTTATTTGAGTATTCGAATACATCGATATTATGAGAGAGTTTTGTAACCTCGTCTGCATCAGAGTTGACGTCTCATAACTTATATCTCCTACACCTATCTAGAATGTCAATCTCGTTTGCTTTTTTTCTTGGGACTCTCGTCGTAGCTAATTCAATAACTAAAGGAACACTGCCTTATCTCAAAGGTTTTCGCGAATGTGACTTTGTGAATTCCAAACTAATTCTTTAATCAGCACTATCTCCGCTGGGTCCCGCATTTTTGCTCCATATCTTTGATGCTTCCTTGATGATATAAAATAAAATTTTTCCCTGAATTTTCTCTCGAATTTACTCATCTTCTTACAGGTTATGTGAGGCGTGAAAAGAATAATGTCAGACTCACGGACAGCCGAGCGTATACTGCAAATCTTCGCACTTATCATTACTTGAATTTCCCACGGTCTATATCCGTCGTGAGTTCAATCCCACGGTAGTTCTAAAAATACCATCGGAATGATTAATTGCCCCGCTTATTTATCGCATTCCCATCGCAAGAGAAAAGAATAGGTTTATCGCTTAAATGTTAGCTTGGCTGCCCGCATACTTTCGGATGCTCAGGGAGTAAAATTATTCTAAATAATCGCCAGTTATCTTGACTGAACTTGTTTCACGCACTCTTGCGTAGATTTAAATAAGTATTTTCAAGTGATTAAATTTTTACTGCATTGGAAAGTGTCCCACTGTAGTGAAATACATCGTTGCATATGATCCTCTTAGTAGTAGTAGTACTCCCTAATACTTGAATCCTTACCTGTTACCTAGTACTAGCAGCACGCCGTGCATGTTTTCTACGTAAGTCTTGAGTCCCTGTCTATTTGTGTAGTTGCAAAATGCATATATATTAACGGTCCCTCTCCATTGTGATAATATCTGTAGTGTAGTGCATGCTTGTGAGGCTTCGCCTCGTGACAAGCATTAGCGATTTATGCTAATTCATAATTAGTCGTAGTTACACTAACTTTAGGGTATAGTGTAATGGATGTTGGTGAATACTCACCCCCTGCCACACACCCCTGTGGTGGCTTGCAGGGTATTTTGTAGATGTAGATGATTTCGATGAATGATTTTATTAGTTCCTTATTTTGGGATGAGGGACCGACGACTAAGGTCATTGCGCGACTGGGAGTAGATGGTAAGGGAAGGAGAAGAAGGGAATGGGGGAAAGATAAGGAGAGAGACCCGGCGTCGGAATTGACTGACACCCTACTTACCGAAAGGCGTCAAAAGGGTCCTAAGTTTTTCTAACTTCCCTTCCGAGGGACGACTTGCTGTCCTCACTGCATTGTATCCTAGTGGAGATAGGAATTCTACTGAAAAATCATCGCCAATGCCGGGATTCTAACCCATGAATTATTGAAGTAGCTACTATAAGCTCTGCTTTAAGAAACATGGTACTTAATCATGTACGGTTTCTATTAAAAGCTGTGAAATTTGTAAAGTTGGTAACATGAGTAAATAACTGTTTACTCATTTTCCAACTTTTAACATTTTGGTTTTTATTATTTTTGTACAACTGCGTATTTTTGGTGTGTTCTTGTTGATACTCTCCTTAATTAAGATGGCTTGGTGGTGTAACTGGCTAACACACCTGACAGGTAATTGGGAGTTCCAGGCTCGAATCCCGGTCAAGCCAAATGATTTTATCATAGCGAATTTCTTCCCCTTGATCTTTGCACCTGTGCGCGTGACAGCGTACCATATCATTTGTTCAGTGCAATGATTGGAAAATATTTTTTTCTTGTTGTTTAAATAAAATGTTAGCCGCTATTTTGGCTGATAAATTCAAAGAAGATATGAAAAATAATTGTAAAAATCACGTCACTGGTTGTGCCTGTTTTCTTAATAGCTTAAAGTTCTTAGGATGTGATTTAATATGGAGATGATCGGATTTTGGTATCCAGGGACAAAGGTTGACTCCTCGTTAGTTTATTTTTGAAAATACGCTTATCCGGCTGCTTGTCTCAGTGTAGGATCTTAAACTAACATTACGGCATTAGACTATTACTTATAAATTTTTAAATGGTCATTGAGTTTCGACGATCACGATAGAGAAATCCCATGGCAAAAATAGCCGTTCAGAAACAAGATTGATGATAGAGAAACCCTGGAAAAATACATAAAGAAATTTCTTGAAAAAGATCGGTGTCCAAATAAGTAATAGTTTTCGATTGAAATACACTTAGATCCCGACCTAAATTAGTAATTATTAGGTTATCCATAGTGTTTCAATTCCACCTCATCGCACCTGACCCATCCATTTTTGTCGAGCTAAAATTTGAGGCGGAATATGTTATACGGACGCGAATTGAAAACGGGGGGGGGAAGAAGAATAAGAATACATTAAAGGCATTTGAGATGCCAAGGGTGCAGATGAGGGTGGAGAATGTGCGATGGTTTGAACGGAAGGCGAACGAGTAAGTGCTGGATTGGACAGTAGGAGAGGTTAAAAAAATAATTGAAAAGAGGGTTGAGTGATTGGAGCCGGGGGGATGATGAAGACTGTTATTACGTATTTAATAATCGATGAAGGGGGATGAAGAGGGTAGGCACGTTGGATTGGATGAAATGAGATAGTATACCCTGAGCAGGAGAGAAAAGTGGTGAGAGGGACGGTCGTATTAAGGTAGTCGGGGAGAGCGGAAAAAGTTTATTAAAAAAACCAACCCTATCCAGTGAAATAATGCTGATGACCATAATATTGTAGTGTATGGGTTTATTTTGTTGGGTGTGGAAAATTCTTGGTATGAAATAAGAGTATTAATTCCGGGTGTAACGAAAAACGGTCGGTCAATCAGAAGGTCAGCGATGCGTAGTGTCATTGACGCAATCACGGAACTAAAATTTTCCTAAGATAGCTTCCGAAATACGAAATCATTTGATCAATTGTCCCATCGCCGAAATCTTTCCGGGGCAAAGATTCCCGCCCGAGCAGTTTCCCTCCCCCATCTTCCAAAGACCGAGTGTGTAATCTTCTGCCCTTGAGTGGCGACGCAGATCTCTAAATGGCTAAGATGACCAAATTAGGTATAAAAATGCCGCTAATCGTAAATTGGGATTTGTTAAAAGAGTACTTGGCAAGTGCGACGATAAAGTTAGGGAAATCAGCTACTTCTCCCTCGTTAGACCCCACTTAGAATATGCCGCCAGTATTTGGGATCCTTATGAGATAGGCTCGGAAACTGAGTTGGAACGCGTGCAGCGAAAATCGGCAAGATATGTTAAAGGCCGTTATGATAATCTCGTTAGTGTTACTGACCTTTTGCAGCAACTGGGATGGGAAACGCTTTCAGACCGTCGATTAAAATTTAGACTCAATCTATTATGTAAGTTCCAAACCGGTCTATTCTCTGACGACGTTGATAATATTTTACGAAATCCAACATACTACGGTAGATCAGATCATGAGAGTAAAATTAGGGAACTAGACTGCAGAACGGACAGATTTAAGATGTCATTTTTCCCACGAACGATAAGGGACCATAACAGCTGCAAATGAGACTTTTATCTAGGTTTGTCGTTAGGCAGTGTAGCTCTTAGTAGTAGTAGTACTCCTAGTACTTGAATCCTTATCTGTTACCTAGTACATACTAACAGCACGCCTAGCATGTTTTCTACATGGGTCTTGAGTCCCTGTCTGTGTAGTTGTACAATGCATGTATATTGACAGTCACTCTCCATTTTGATGACATCTGTAGTATAGTGGTGCATGCTTGTGAGGCTTCGCCTCGTGACAAGCATTAGCGATTTATGCTAATGCATAATTAGTCGTAGTTACACTAACTCTAGGGTATAGTGTAATGCATGTTGGTGATTACTCACCCCCTGCCACACACCCCTGAGGTGGCTTGCAGGGTATGTTGTAGATGTAGATGTAGATACCACGAGGATCGGGGGAAATTCTCTAAGCAGACAGCTGAGCGACGCGGTCACTCTGCCCCTCTTCGCTCCGCTGTAAATATGCTCTAATATAAACTCTTTCGTGAACTACTCGCTAGGATTTCATTTCTTCGGTGCTTCCAACCCTTCCAAAGGTGGATGCAGCCGCTCGAGTCCGCCACAAGTACATGCCACGTTCTTGCGATCACGACTATATGATGAATATATGTGGATGTAGATGAAAGAATTTTCCATTCCAGTTACGGGGGACATCGATTTGAATCTCATTTCCTTCCGCGACTATTTTGGTTGAGTCCAGAAAGGGGAAGACACTCTTCTGAAGCGGAACCCATTCCCACCTCAGAGCCGTGCTACAGGCTTCCCACTGGAAATGATGACGCATAACCTCCCTTCCTTCCTTAACCAAACTGCACCACACCCACCCCATCGCAGGAGCGACTCCTTCTTCCCCCAAAGGTTGGCCACGCGTTCCTCCCTCAAGCGACCCAGAACCTCTTCCTCCCCCCCTTCCAAACACCCTCCCAGAAACTTGTTATCTCCCGCTGAACCCATTCCTCCATCCTCTCCCCCTCAATTACGTCTCTCTAGCTCGCTTTCTTTCCATCCCTTTCAGCGCCCAACTTCTGGGGACATCCGTCACCCGAGGGGGGCGCGAAGTCCCCCGCATTCTTCTCCTGAGGGACGCCAAGAGCCTTGCCTCGCGTTCACCCACCTCGCGATCTTACAGTCCGCAGCCGCATCTCTCAAAGGCCGTTTTACACGGGGCAAGAAATTGCACAACTTCAAACTGCATGTTTTTCTCAATCGGGCGTGCAATCATTTTCGAATTTTAGCAGGGGCTATTTTTGCCACCTCGCGTTCATGCATTCGCGCATGCGTTCTTGCAATTCACGGCTTTACACGATGCAATTTGAAATGCACGTTCGTGCGTACATCATATTGTGCAATTACGTGTCCCGTGTAAAACGGGCTTAAGAGCACAAAGCGGAGATTACACACGCAGGAGTTGATTCCTATCTGATCGATTTATATCGAGTTGGCTTTGATATCCGACTCTACTTGGAAGGCATATCGTGTGTACACGTACTTATTGCGAATCATGAAATTTTCGGACGTTGCGAGCGCCGCGGTGTCAATACGCGGAACCCGTAACCACAATAAATAACTCAAAAATTAGAGGAATAGGTATTCTTGAAAATAGGAATGCATAAAAAAGAACCGTAATATTATGATATGGCATTATTATTTGAAAGAATATAATAAGTACATTTCAGGCACAACATTCCCTTCAGTAAATGAGCAATACGTAAGAATATAATGACAAAAGGACACTACAGAAAATCGCACGACTATTATAATTTTTCTGCATTAAAGAGAATTCTTGAAATATAGATGTTGTTTCAGAACTCGAAATAAATAGGCAAACCTTTTTTTTATCTCAAAGCATGTTTTTCCACTTGCAATAAGCCTATTAGGTATAACTTGCGTACCACTTGTAACTCGCCACCTCAAAATCCTTCTAATTGGCAAACTTTTTACACTAATCTCCGAGCAAGGTTCTTAACTTGCACTAAAATCAACTTAACAATTCAAACATTGCATATACACCGCAATTTAAGGATATCAAATTGTAGAAATATGAACTGGAAAAGGTGAACTTGACTGGTATCAACTTGGGCAGGCAAACCTTTTCCCCATTCGTCGTATTTGAGGCGGCATCCATTTTAAAGGTGCAATTTCCACTAGGCCGACCGAACAGTAGGTCGATAGTCGCCTCCACAACGACGACCGTGGCTACTCCGTCCAAGTATCGAACTCCGCCACTATCGATGGCGAACTCCTATTGGAGTAGGCATGATACGCGTCCAAGTCCACCCTCCAAGTGGACTCGTATAGGAGTCAACTCCTGCTTGTAATCACCTCATAAGCGTTAAGGCATATGCGATGGTATCGAAGCAGGCTTGTTAATGGGTATTCATTGAGGCTAGAGGCGAGGGTTGCAGGCTTCGATATTCGGTTATGCTTTGCCTGCATTCGGTAATCCAGAGTGTATTCTCTGAAACCTGCTTTGTCTCCTCGGGGCGCATATTTTGAATGCGGTTTGATCGAATGCAAGGGATACTTGTGGAAGGAGTTACTATTTCGTTATCCACCGGTCAGGGGAGATTTTGATAGCTCACAGCTAAATTTTTACAGGATTGCATTATATACTTCCTCCTAAGGTATCTCCAAAGTGACCATCCTCCTCCCCCTACCCCACCATTCTACTTTCAGAAACGGCATTCTGTGTCTAATCTCCCGTCATTGCTAGCCACATCTACCGACTTTGCCGCCTCTTTATTTCCTCTAACAACTTCCTCGCATCCCCTACAGTCCAAAGGACTTTTACAATCGTCTTCTTGTAGGACCATCGTGAAATAAATTAAGTGAGCGTTGGTGTAAAATTATCTACACCTACGAAATACCCAGCAAGCCAACTCAAGGGTGTGTGGCAGGGGGTAAATTTTGCTTTTTCTTCAGAGATTAAATAAGTGGTATTCACTCGGGGAGGCCAACGACATCGTAGTTACTTTAGGGTATAGTGTAATGCATGTTGGTGAATACTCACCCCCTGCCACACACCCCTGAGGTGGCTTGCAGGGTATTTTGTGGATGTAGATGTATCACTTGCCTAATTGTGAATGGGATGAAAGATTGGTATCGATGGGATTTTTTGGGGTAGGTAAGGAGGCAAATGCGGAGAATGCAAGACGTCAATATTTGCCTTATCTTCACGATGGGCACCAGTATTGCGTTCCATTGGACGTACAAATGTTATTTTAAACGTTATCTCCCCATAGCACCGAGTAGAGATTGAAATTCCTCGGAGAAATCTCTGCCTCTGCTGGGATTCGAACCCGTCAAGGGAAGCCAGTACTCTAGCCACCTTCCCCACCCAACCCCTTGCCAGCCCTCCGCAATCATATTTCGTCTCCTAATATCCACAGTTCTTAAAAACTGTCATTTCTAAAACTTATGCACTCCTCAACTCGGCACACTTCCCTTTTCGTCCTTTCCTTCTCCTTGTTCCTTTTCTCAATTCCCTCTCCTTTTCATGGTTAGTGCCCAAACACCCCCTGAGACACGCCATCTTGGTGGCTCGCACGGTCATATGCTGATGAAGAAATTTCTTCGTCTCATTAGGCATTTTAGCCCTTTGTGTCTTACTTCCCCGATTCTCAAGTATTCAATCCTCAATTAAATTCTCACATCTCCTCCGCCAGTAATATTTATGTTCCAACCATCTGCTTCTCCCATTTCATCCCCTCCTGCGACCTCCTTTATTCCATACCCCACTCAGTACTTCGTCGTTTGTCTACTTAATCGTCCATTGAACCTTCTCTATCGTTCTCAACAACCGTACCTCAAACACCTGTAATTTACTCATAATAATTCTATATACTATTTCGTGATCTGCAGTTTATGGTAGGTTCCTAGTGGATTATTGCTACTCTACATTGCTATTATCTATTATTATTGCTATTATTGCTATTATCCATGCTAGGTTGACGCTGCTTCCTCACGCTATGTCTCTTTTCAGTCCAGCATACTCTCTTACTCTCCTCATTCCATCCAGGATGCCCTCCCTCTTAATCTCTTTCCAAGCACTCTACCCACCGAAACGGCCCTCAGCATCCAATCCACCAACTCTGTTTCCTGTTCCTTTCCTCAAGCATATTTCTCTCCCTCCCCGCCATTCTAAGGTCTACTTTGCACATATTCCTTTCCATCCATCGTATTACATCGTACATCGCTATTAAATGCATATTGGTACCTTTGTCTATTCCCTTGAGCCTTTATTTGGTTAATAATTTATTGTATCCATATATTTCGTATCCATATATTGGTATCAATATATTTGAATTCATATATCTGAAACCATATATCTGTATCCTTATATTTGTATCTATATATTTGTATTCTTAACAATCATATTGTAGCCCACCATTTTTTAGCCAAATTTAATTTAATTTTGCTGGAGCATATGCTCCAAAGGTGATCCCCAGAGTGATAAATAAATAAATAAATATATATATATATATATATATATATATATTCCATTCTACTTTCTCCATCCCACCCACCTACATCTCAAACGCCCCCGTCTCTTCCCATCCTCTCTCCATTATTTATGTCATGGATTAATTGGTTTAAGTATTGCTATTTTATGCGAACGTGACGTATCAGCATTTGTTCGATGACGCACATCCCTCGCTCAGATTAAAAATTAAATTAAAAAAATTAAATTCTCGAAAAAAAAATTTTAACTTGTCGAAGACTGGCTTTCTTCTCAAGAAAATATTGAGTATTTATTTTGATGATATTCTAGTAATATGACAGTTAGTGCTTTTATTTTAATGGCATACATATTTTTGTAATTTTCCGGCGGCTCAATTCAGGTCTAATGACCTTGAAGACCACCTAAAGCCCCCGTTATTTTGTTAGTTTCCATAATTGATACAATTATGTGGAAGTAAATACAATATTATTATATTTTGGAGTGATATTCACCGTCTGCTTTGCAGTGCCTTCTTTCTCTCCTGGTCTCCTCCACGCCCCCGCCTTCACAGCCCTCCCCCTCCCACTCAACAAACTCTTTTCCCTCCCCCCCTCACCAGCACCCCCCCTCAGTCCCTCTATCCGAGTTGAAGAACGACCTCCGACCGGATAGTTGCTGCTTCATTAGTCGACCCGAAACAAGAACCACATGTGCCGGCGTGAACCCACGACCCCAATGCCACACGCCTCTCTTCCCCTCCCTCTTTACCCCCTCCCTCCCCCCCGTGGAGACCCACCAACCACCCCTTCCCTCCCTCGAGGCCATTCATCCACGTCTTTCAACCCCGTTCCAGACGGAGCCGCCCCCTTGCGGTGCTCTAGCACACAGCTCCCGGAGAGGCCGCGACATCGAACACCGCGTCTAATATTGGATCCCTCTTCTTCTCCTCCTCCTCTTCCCATACCTGCACCCCCTCTCCCCTCCTCCCCCACTTAAATACCCTTCCCCATCCTCTTTCTTTCTTCTTCCCCTATCCCTCAACTCGGAAATCGCGAATCCCGATCATCTATCCCGCGTTCATGTCACCACCGTATTGCTAATCACGTTCGAACTCAATAGCATTCAAGAAGTACGTAATACGTTTTGGGGGGGGGGGAGAGGGGACCTGAGTTTTCCTTGCGTTGTCTTACGTAGGGGAGTGAGGAGGTCCGAGACAATCTTACGTAAGATTTTAGTCACTTCTGAGATCGATCATGTTTTTCATTATTGTCGACAAAAATATTTTCTTTGTTGGATTACCGGTCGCTTGAAATGACTCTAAATTACAGGAAAAAGTGTGATAATTTCTTTTCGATGGCATTTTCTGTGAATCGTGAAATCTCGAAAACCGATATCGATATCCAGCTAAAAAATCATATTTCTAAATTTATATATTATTATGTAAGAAATAAAAGCACCGGAGAGGGTGAGTTGAGTTTCTGCACTATTGGACAGGGAATCACCCATAAGTGTATCGTTATCTAAGAGCATGTTTCTAATAATATATGATAACTTACGTAAGATTGGGAGGGGTTGAGTTCGTGGAATCTTACGTCGTCTTACATGGGGGAGGGGAGGGGTTAAAATGCGGCCAAAATCGCCTTACGTAATACTTGAATGGCCCCTAATCACGTCCAAACTCTCTGGTTCAAAAACATGGCAATTTGAGTAGTAATAAAAAACAATACATGCATTAATTTCTAAAAAATACTAGTATTTATACCCAAAAAAATATGTATCACAAAAAAATTAAAAGATAAGTTAAAAAACTAAAGAGAAAAATACAAAAGAAAAAAAAAGAAAAAATTAATGTATTTCTATATATGCTATAAAATAAAAATAGCGTAAAGACAAATTATTGCTCTTCTTTTGGTTGCATGCCTCAGCCTCTTGTTTTGTTTTGTTGTGAGGCTGCCCTATATATTGTTCATTGTCATATCATGTAATCTATTAGCCTGTATTTCGAATTTCCTGCTGTGTATTTACAATATTACTTAGTTATTAAGTTTCCTCTTTCACACAAACACGACATACACGACATTACACTCTTCCCATGTCAAGTGCGCCACTTGTCAATTGACCGGTAAGGGTGAGTCTCGCACTCACCGGAACGGTATAATCTACGCGCCTTCGGCGTGATCAGAACTGTAGTTGTAGACAGGAGGAAGGTATTTACTAAGGTGTATTTCAATATGCTTTGCTGAAGAGACCAATTAAAATAATGACCATAGTTTATATATACCATAATAATGAATAGTTTATTTTGAGAGTTTGCGTATGCATCTATTTATTTATTTATATTGTTATGGTGGCCTGACGACGGTTTTAGAGGGTTTTCCGTCGTCCTTTGGGGCAAATGCCGGGCCGAGATCTTCCCTGCAGGAGATTTACCTAACAACTCACACCAATCCAGTGACTACTAAAGCATATAGCTGGCCCCACATTTTATGTTGTTTTCTTCTTTTTGTTGAAATCGTTTGTTTTTTTTGTTAAGTTTTTTCTTCCTTTTCCCTTATCGTAAATGTCGAAATAAACATCTTATTGAAAATAACTTTCTAAACCTAGTTAGCAAATATAAAAATTAGTAGAAACTTACCGAATGTATCCAATGCGATAATAGACGAAAATATTCTATTCGTGCCTCGAAAAATTGGAGTTTAATTCATAGATTGGAAATGCGCGTTTTGAGTTTCCCATCACGCATTCTGGCAGTTTTGCACGTCTTTCTGTTAGTCTGTTTCATTCGATATCATGCCTTTAAAATTCCCTATCGACATTTTTGGTATCAGAGAATGAGTTGTTTATATCAATTCGAGTTTAGAATTGTTGCATTTAGTTTAGCTGATAAGGAAATTATGCATAGTAGTACATTTTAATTTGGTCCTACGACTAAGAGTTCGCTCTGCTGTGACTGTCAATCGTGGACAGGGGCAACTGCACTCGGACGAATAGGAGGATGACCCTTCCGAATTCGAGCCCAGCCCAACGATGCGTAACTTTGGTAATCGAGCAGGGAGTGGTACCCCTTATCGTGTGGCAGGCCATTGCCCAAGATATAAGGTTACCAAGAAAGAATTTCCATTAGAAGCCTGTAGTTTATGCGTGATTTTTAAAACGTTTTGCGGAAAATTTCTCAATGCGCAATACACATCACGTGACTTTAATAGTTGCTGAAACTCTCCCCAGCCGTAATAAATAGCTTCCGATGCAATTTTTTGCATCACTAGAAAATCGTGGAAGAATACAAGTGTTTATGAAATGATGATGAGGAGGAGATAAACATCGCTAGTTTCAGGACAAAAGTAAATTATTTTAATAAGTTGTGAATTGTGAGAGGATTACGTAGGTATTGAAATGTTGTTATGAGTTATATGATAAGTTTATAAAGCTACACATAGGAGCATAAGTATTAGCAATGCGAAGAGCAATTAGATTACACATTGGAAAAGAATTTTAATGCAAGGTACGTGTGTCAGTATTTGTGAAGTTGTCAGAGTCCTTGTCGTAAGCATCGTCGTTTTGGTATGGAGAGATCGCGCGTGGGACTAACGGCCAATTCATTTTTGCTCACCCCGAGGGCCAATAAATAAAATAAATAAATTGGTAACAGTAATTAAATAGCTTCACGAACCTTGGGAATCACCTTTGCCGCGTATATCATGAGAATATCAACGTCATGCGTATATAATGTCTTCTTTGGACACTCTTATCACCCTTGAAGGATCCAGTTTTTATTTCACAATCCAAAATGTCCTCTGATGAGCCTTGTGCCACTACATTAATCAGGAAAAGTAGGCAGGAACACAGTTTCCTCGCCGTTGTTGTGTAGGGATTTAGTAATTGTAGCAATCGCTGTTTGTATCGTGCACGGACGGACGCCAGCAAAACATATAGATTGTTGATACGCACTCCCTTAATTGCAAGTTGTACCCCTTAATACAGTTATCGTGGGCAGTTATAAAGTAGGCGAAAGACTAAAATTTTTCAGCCTAAAAAGTACGAATTCTTGCATAATTCTGGCCATTGTATACATTACCTACCCTTCGGCTTGTTGCTTAATTTGGAATGCATCGAAAAAACGTATTTAGAGTAAATAAAACACATTTCTGAGAACGCGCCACTGCTGTTCGGTAAAAAGCAATTTCTCACAAAAGGAAAGTCTCATTTGCACTTCCACTTGCTCCATTTTTTTCTTTACAGCTTTAACTTCGTTTGCAAGCGTGTCATACATTTGCGGAGGGATGGTTTTGCTCTCCGGAGCAGGTTTGTGGAAATAATTTAATGAAATCTCTATTAGTGCGTGACTCAAGTCGTCCGGCCATGCGGAAGCTTGAGTAATGTGGAGTCACCTCTTCCGCCGCCATACCCATAATTCATTCGCTACTAAACAGTTGAGAACCATCGCTCATTCATTGATCAGAGCTGAGAGGCAAAAGTAATGTCCCGAGTGAATGCCCTCACTTAGCAGTAGCACTTTAGTTCAACGTGCTTCGTCGGCTGAGGTAATTTCGCACTTCACTGTCTGCAACTTAAAGATATAGGCAAAAGCGCGTAGGAACAGAAGGATCGCCCCTCCGAATTCAAGCAGAGCACAACTATTCCTAACTTCGATGACTTATTTCCTCACATTGATGTTATATCTGGTATCTTTGCGCCAAACGAAATTCAGTTTTCTCTGCACCATTTCGCATTGATATATAGAATATCATAGGTTGTTTGCTTAGAAACGAAAATGCGAAGAAAAAAGCGACCGTGGTCTCATTAATTACTACGTCTCCTGTGTTACATTGAGGAGTGAAGACGAGGTGACACTTAAGTTCCTATAAAACCCCCTAGGGAAAATTTGATTGAGCTAATTGTAAAGTGACAAGGTTAATTACCACCCAGAACAGACTAAAAACCTTTAGAATTTGATTCAGAAAGGAGAATATCGAGTTATGTACTTGTACTCCCCAAGTTTAGATAGTATATTTATGCTAACACCGGGATATTTTGAGGCTTTTAATCCCAAATAAATTCATGTACAAGTTTGAAAACTGCGGAACTGGCCGCGCAGTAACTTAAATGAGGTCACCCGCTGATGGCCACGCAACTGTGTGAAATTGAATCAGTGAATTAATCATTCGCCTTGACTGGGATTCAATTCCATGAAATTCACAGTTCGAGAGGACCCCTGGGTGGCTTAACCGGTTCGAGCACTCGGCGCGAATCTTTAGTAGGAGTCTGGGTTCGAATCCCAGTCAGGTGGCTAGTGTTTGAACCGCTCGAGAATAATCCGATCGCGTAACCAAGGAGTGCAATCACGAAGGGATCGAGATTTTGGTGTTTTTTTAATCACTCGTAAAAAATCTCACACAGCCATCCCGGATCGGGTTTTTTCGCTAGAATGTTTTTGATGGAGTTGAATACCCTAATTATAGAACCAACAAACAACACATCACACGCTTAATACATCCATTCGAGTGGTTTAATTACAACAAAATCTCGAATAATTTGTTGTCATACAACGTGACTCCTTAGTTACGCGATCGGAATTATCTCTAGTGGTTCAAATACAAACCTCCAGACGAATAAGTTTGTTCACTGTTAATTCTGCACAATGGGGGATTATCATTCGAATGCTTTTTCGGTATTCCCGTTGAAATCAAATTATGCGAAGGTTTTCATGCAGATTTAAGGAGTTTCTTAGATACATTAAGGCCTAATAACCAAATAACTAATCGTAGAAAGTTACATTTTTTCTGTTCCCTCAAAACAACCTCTGACGTCATTTCGTCCATCGATCAAAGGCCCGTGGTTCGATTCCCGGTGAAGACGGGTATTTTCTCAAAGTATTTTCTAAATCTTTATACTGTTGTATTTCCGGCAGAATTGTGGACATCTTCACGAAAGCCTTTTCAAAGCATTTATCTCTTAGAATGTATCGGGAAGAAAAGGGACGCAGCGATGGAAGAAATGACGCCACGGCCGATATGGGAAGGTTGTCCGTCCATTAAACTTTAGAAGATCTTTAAGAGATGATTTGCAAGTGATAATTCGTCATGGTCACCTGCACGATAAAGTAAAAAGTAAAAATCGTGATAAACCCTCCTTCCTAACTAAGGTCTTTGACTGATTATTGGTAGATCCGGGCTTGAATCCCGGTCAAGCTAAATGATTTTTTTTAATGGTGAACTTTCTCACTTGAGCAAAAACTCAAGTCTTGCGTGACTAAACTTGTCCAGATATGTTTTGGGGATAAGGCTTGTGAAGTCTTCCTTCTGCAGTGAGAACCGTAACTCATCGCCACTTATCCAGAGCCGTAGTCCGTTTATTCATTGATGGAGGCTTGAATGGCACGCGTCCCTCTTGAGAGCGCAAAGCTACTCACGGGTGTTATTTTTGCGCATGTGATCACTTGAACTGGAACGTCTGCTTGCTTCTTAATCTCTGAGACAATCCCATTTCCCCGCTCGGAATGGAAAATCCTGCCCGTTCGCTTGTGCTTAGCGTCGCCAGGAAGTTCTCCGTGTCCGGACGTCCATTCTGAAGTTGTTATGGCCTAACCCTCGCGTGCCGTCTTCGAGAGATCAAATGTGCCTCCGGGCGATGTCTCTTCCTTCTTCTTCCTTCGGAATTCCTTCAAGTGGCTTGAAATGTAAATCTCAAGGCAGCTGCCTTTCCTTCCAATCAACATCACCACTCGATACGGAGCATTGGGCAGCTGTCTCTCGTTTTAACCAATCGTATATTCAGCTGTCACCCAATAATAAATGCGGGAATCTCCCGGATTCGATCCAAAATGGTGTAAGAGTGACTCGGAACATCTTCAGTTTTTTTCGTCTAATGTTCCAAAATAAATTGTCATTGTTCACTCTCACTGGAAATTAATTCAATGTATTTCCGAGCAGCTTTCTATTAATAATTTTTGAGTCAGCAGGTGTTAGTCTTAACTAGTTCTTGATAAGTGCAACCTGATCAGAAAGTCGATAACGGTTTTCGAAATGTTAGTTATTCAAATTTTGTTTTACTTATGTTTACTAAGTAAGCTCCTTTCCACTGCTTTGGAATAACGTATGTGGATTTATGTGGCAACTATTTTATAAACAATTTTGCAACCACCACGATATGTTCACCACATCTGCTGCATACGGACGCTTTCAAGTGCTATGTTCGAGTTCAGCTGTCGAAACGAGAACCGAAGTCAAAAAAACTATTAAGATAAGTGGATCTTACACATTTGTGTGAACCCTTTCGGCACTTCTCATTAATGCTCGGTTCTAAGTCCACCTACATTACTCCTAGCTCTGATAGTTGTGGAATCTCCTCATTCGCATATGTTCTGCCCTAATATGCGTGTAAAGTATAATTATTAATATAGATTATTTTTGAATTTACAGAATTAAAATCCTCTTGCTCCAGCTATGGCCGACTTTGGTGTAAGGGATTCACTTTTCATGAGGATGTGTTAAACTAATTTGATAGTGAAGTCTTTTTAGATTCCCTCCGGTTCAAACTCAGCGTTGCTGTCTAAACGTGGGCAGAAATGCGTAGTTTGACCCGGTCAAAGGTTAAACCCGAAAAGACTTCACTAAGGCCGCATACGCCGTGAAAGTATCAAATCTTTCTTCAACTCATTTCATCGAAAACTCTTATTCCATGACTAATCATTTTAAATAAATCATTAATAGTTTTCACTGTCATAATCAATTTCCATTTTTTTGCTTTTTAATGGCATCTAGGATAAACCTCAGAGAAACGATAGGTTTCTGTTTTCACAATTTCACTCATAGATCATTTCCAACCACTGCTTCGAGCTACACTTTACGTTTAGTACCGCGGATGCATTGAAGATATACTGTTTCCTCTATCCATCATATATTCTTTGGCTGTCAAAAGAGTAGGACTTTGATCAGTGAGGTTCAAATGCATTTCACCTAGGGTTTGCCTGTTGAAAATTCATCACTAAAATCAATCTGTGTAATAATTACCCTATTTTTTTAGAAAAATTGACGTTTTCTTATGAAGCATTTCCTGTCAATAAAATTGAATATTTCATCGTGTGCATCTTTCTCACTTAAATGTGTCCCTCCTGCTGCCGAAGGTCGAATAACCTTCAGAGATACGTTCAGGAATTTTTATTATCTTATCCTCATTATCAGAAGAATTGGTTAGAAGTAATCCTTAGAGAAATATTCCAATTTTCTCATTTTTATTTTTCCATTGAACACTGCAAAGCAATCTTTACATGCTTCACATACCGATGCTCTCGCTGTGACAGTTTTCATACAGTAAGTGAGTATCCCGCGCTATTTAATATTTAGACCGTTGAACACAAATTTAAAATAATAGACTTAGGTTTTAGTGGCTCCAACTGGTGAGGTTTTATTACACCGTCTAACTTAAGGCTCGAATCCTCAGAATAGCACAAATTTGTGCTCAGGGAGTATTCTTTTACCTTCTATTCTGTTCCAGTTGCACCCCTGGCGAAAATATAGCGTGAAGCGAGCGTCAATGAAGCTCCTATCGGAGAGTGAGGGAAGAGCTGACCAAGCCACAAGGGAGGGTGAACGGAGAGTCTGGGGAGCGTAATGTGGAACACCGGAGAGTAAACAAAGCGTCGTCTTGGAGTGTTAACGGAGCGTAGATGGGGTACAAGTCTACTACCGCCTCTATTTACATTCTAAAAATTGCCTAAAAATAGTTTTCATTGAAGTAGCGATGTAAAGAACACGATATATAAAAATTAAAACAATAAAAACTTAGGAAAACAGAGCAAAAAAAATATACCGTGTCTTGGAATCGATCTCATTACCTTACCTCTCATAGTCGCTCACCTTAACCACTGGGCTATCACCGCTGCATTAGTTTATAGCGTTTCACAGGGTCCAACTGTTATTACATACCGTGACTGTTTTTTTAAAGATTTTTAGATGCTTGGATTTCACGAGTTTTTGCTTTTCAATGGCCAGTTAATCTAATTTTCTAGGAATAACTGGGGATAATGTTGAGGAATAGTTCCTCTATGTTTCTTATAGTACCATTTTCCTTGTTAATGTCGATGTTGTTCTACATTTTACTTTTCATTATTACTATTCCTCATGACCTTGCTCATCCTCCAAGCATTTTATTCCACAACTGGAGTGATGTGAAGAGTATCAATGAGTGGAAGATGAACAATATATGTCATTATATCATCACCACTGTAATTATGCATAGGTATGCCATTTATTCGAATTGATTACCTAAGTAACTATGCCTTGTGTACGACTGCCTTGATTATGTTAGATGATTAACAAGTTAGGTATAAAATAGATAGCTATGGTATCTTATTTTTTATTTTCTATGCATAATTGCAAGTAAGCAAACGTCCATGTCAAACATGCCATCAACCTTAATGAATCTTCATTTTAATACATGAAATATACGCAGTTGGCACATCATGTACATGTTTTTCAATACGATGTAGACATAATAACGCATTTCCGAGGGGAAATGTACGAACTGGCTAGCTACCAATTAATTAGTTACACCGAATGTTAATATTCAATTCCTATCTAATATTACGAAGCGATCATTACCGTAGGTATGTTATTTAAGTTTAAGTTGTCCGTCAACGAAGGTACATGATGATATTAACTAAAAGTATTGCCAATTATTAGGACGTTTGAACAACCAGCTGTTATTTACACAAGCCTATTCTTAGAGCAAAAATTACAACTTTTTCGTAGTAGTAGCAGTGAAATCGAAGAGTAAAGAAACTCATCAGACAACTCTTCGTTTCCTTCCCCGGAAGCGTTTTAGAAGTGTTGACGGGGAGACAAAAAACAAAGCGTCAATGAAACTATGAGGCACTCTCCGTTCGCTCTTGCGGAAGAGTTCGGGGAACGTGTTTGGAGTTAAAAATCTTGGAGAGTTATTGGGGAGTAAAGGAAGTTCCTCCAAGAGTATAGAACTCCCCGTTGACGCTGCCTCTACGCTAGGGCAAGCGTTCGATTTTTACCAGGGACTGCACGTGTGGCTGCGTTGCAGTTATAAGGCTGCAATTAGTTGAATTTGAATCTGTTACAAGCGGTTGCTGGTTTATTCAGCCAACACATGTCCACCCGTCGTTGCAGATACAACTAGAACTGTGAAGTATCCATTCTCCATAAATCCAAATGAAATTGTTGATTTAATTAAGTGATAGATTCCTTATTACATAGAATAAAAAACTGCCAGCTATGTTCTAAGAGCGCCGATCGATCACCTGTTGTTTGGTGTGCCTCTAGCTTTTTTCCGCAATAGGGTGTTCCACGTAACCGTTGCGTAATATGAAACTGTTCCGGATGCAAAACAGTTGCAATGAAACTGTTGTGTTCTTTTGGTGCTACCACCACTGCATCCCCATCGCAAGCACTTTGATAGATGGATACATTTATTGCTCCACTTGAAAACAAGTGCAGTAACAAGTTTACCAATACAATAATGGAATGATACGGTTGAAGAGTTTGAAGCAATTTTCCACAGTTGATTGTGGAAAACTGCTTTAAACTCTTCAACCGTATCATGTTGAAATTCCACGCCTTATCGCCTGAATCTTCGGAATTCATTAACAATAATGGATCTTTAGGTAGCTTCGGTGGTATACACCAGTATGGAAACTACCAGCAATAATTTATGCGTTCGAAAAAATAACAAAAATGGTCAAAATATAGCAATAGCTTTTTTAGACATAGCAAAATGAGCAAAAATATGTAAAAATAAAAAGAATAAAGAATATGCCAACAATAAGATCTTATAAGAATTAAGAATAAGTTGTTTGTAATTTTAAAGAATTTATGAAACTAAAATGACGACAACAAATTATGTTCCCCTTTTTTAATACAATACGCAACCATGAAATGGTTGCATATTGTATAAAAAATTGAACATCCAATTTCCGTTCACTCCTCTTTCCTCCTTTTTCTTCATTTCCTCTCTCTCTCTCTCCACCCTCTCTCTCTATCTCTCTCCCCAAATGCGTTCGTTCATCTCTTTACATCTCTCTCTCTGTCTCTGGGGAGAGACATCATTTACTCGTCTCGATGCCATCATCCCGCCCTCTTCCACTTAACAAGATGTCACCACAAGAGATGACTCCCTTCTCCTTCTCATCTTCTCCCTTTAACCACCCTCTCCTCCTCCTCCTCCTCCGGCCTTAACCCCCCACCCCCCTAACCAACTCTCTCCTTATTTCCATGACGACGAGTCAGCCCAAGGCACGGGAATCCGTAGTTCTTAGGGGCTCACTCAAGAAGCTGATGTGAATTGAAACGTATTTACAATTGTAAAACTCACATACCCTTACCAAGACCACACCTTATGTTATTAAAACGATGTTTTTCTGTAAGTAGAACCAAAGGTGTACAAATTATTACCCGATTTTTGTGTTAAATCTCATTCAGTGAATACGATATAAAAAATGTAAAGTGTTGGCTTCTAATTAAAGATAATCCTGAGGTTTATTATAACTGTGTTAAATTTTTACTTAATAATTTTATTGTTTTATGTACTAACTGATAACTTGAAGTAATTTTGAAATTCCCTTTAACATGCTCTATATGCATACGAGTTGTAGAACATAACCAAAAACATTTCCTATTAGCCTTAAAACAGGTCCTCCTTCAACGCTACCTTAAGTTACTCTGAAATTGTACAATATTAATGTTTGGATTTATTATGCTGGAGTAATAAAATACATTATTATTACTATCATATCATAAAATTTCAATCGAAATACATACCCGATGAAAACAGAGACATATCATTAAAATAATTACAGGTTATTAAAAGAGAATTAAGAGGGAATATTAAAAATAGTTGACCAGAATTAGCATTAAAATCGAGTAATATTAAGTAGCATACTCTTACAATTTCATTTCACAACACATTTTCACCATTTCCAAAGCCGTAATCCCAAGATTGGTTCCCTGCGGCTTCTGCTCTCTTGTTTCTCCTTTCTCTTTCCAAGTACTCCTTCGCAATTCCTTAAATTGACATCCACTATAATTTGTTTCATGCATTCTATTTTTGGTCACCCTCTTTAACTCCTCTCGTTCTTTGTCCCTTTCATTGTTTTCAGGGGTCTGTTATGTCTCAGGATGTACCTGATGTATTTGTTTCTTTCACTTCGCCAAATTTTCGTTGAAGAAATCGACCTTGGAAATATCTTAGAAAAAATTCACAAAAATACCTATTATCGTACCGACTGACAATCAGAAATGAATATTTTGACCTGACGGAATTTTTCTTAATTGAAACACTATGTATAAAGTAAATACCCGAAGAATCTCGTTAGATAAATTGTCAGCTAGGCATAGTCCCTGATAGAAAAGAATTTATTGTACAGTGGACCCCCGCTTTACAATGGATTCAATTTACGATCTGCATGCTAGCAATTTCAAAGTGCGCTGATTATGCGCGCGCCATTTAAAATCTCCCATTTCGACGATTCAATTAAAGTTTCAATATTGCTTAAATAACATTTTAAATCATTGAATTCCAGCATATTTCCTACCTATACTCTATTGCGTATCACTGAACGCATTGGCGATGATGTAGTTAAACCGATCCGTCGTCCGGTAACATACTGATTCACTTTACGATGAAATTCACATTACGATCGGTCCTATGGAACGGATTACCATTTTAAAGCGGGGGTTCGCTGTACTACACAAATTGGAAAATATTTCACTTTGTAGGGATTATCTGCAGCTCCAGCTTGAATAGATATTTGCATCTACTTTAGTTGTGTAAGAGATAGTAAATTCTCACAAAGTCATGTTTATTACACTCCTGTTCTCCATCCCGATATCATTTTCAAGTTCTTTTTAGTGAAACACTGTAGTCTCTATCATTATTAACATGGAACAATTCGAGACGCTTTCAATTACACACATTGACCATGGGAATGGATATTGAGTTGGTTTGGTCAACGGAGTTCTGGCTTCAATGCCCGAGGATGTGGATCCAGACAATGGAGAAGATTAATTCAACAGTGTTGTACTGAATACCTACTACACAGGTGCATTGTGGAGAACACTTTGAGTGCAGCAAAGTTAAGCATCGTTAGGCTCGGCTCGAATTTGGAGGGGTGATCCTCTTGTGAGTTGTCGTTAGGTGTGTTCTGTTGCCCCTGGCTGCAGGTGGCAAACAGTTGCAATCACGCAATCCAGGCGTCCTCAGTCTCTCATGGCAACTTCTGGAGGATTGGGTTGAACTTGATCCTTCCGGCCAATTGATTCATTCATTACAGTAATCTACCGGTTAGAGGTAGGTTGTGATTAAGGTCAGAGAATATCCAACGCACTCTTACACGTGCCGTGCCTTTTCTACCTCTAGTATTTTTTTCTTCATCTCAGCATAAGACCTCAATTTATTCATCCCGTCCATAAAACCTATTCTCTTCCTTCCCCTTCCCCGCTTACCCAACATCCTACCCTCTATCACGGCCTTCAGCAAACCATCGCCCCTCATTACCCCTTCGAGCCACCTACCCAACCTTCCCCTAATCTCATCCATAAGTTTCCCCTCCTCGCTCACCATGTCAAGCACTTCCTTATTTGTCTTCCTTTCCGTCCAACACACCTTCTCCATCCTCCTCCACACCCACATCTCAAAAGCCTTCAGCTTATTTTCGTCTTCCTTTCTCAAGGTCCACGTTTCTGCCCCACACCCCATATCAAGCTCTTCACTAGCCTCTTTTTTACATCCTTACTTAAGATCCCCGACATCATCTCCCTTCTATTATTGAACGCTTCCTTCGCTAGCGCTATTCTCCTCGTAATGTCTTTGCTACTATGTCCTCTTTCTTCTAGCGTACTACCCAAGTAATTAAATTGATCTACTTGATCCAGTTTGTGACTTCCTACACTTATCACCAGCTTCGCTTTCTTTGTCCTAGAGAATCTCATTACTTTTGTTTTCCTATTATTTATCTTCATTCCGTATTTCTCACACTGCTTTTCCAGTGCATCTACTAAAGTTTGTAATCCTTTCGATGACTGACTGACCAACGCTTGGTCGTCTGCGAATCTAACCGACTTTAATCACTGGCCTCCTACTTTCATTCCCACATCTAGCTCCTCCCATGCCTCTCTTACCATTTCCTCAGCATAGATGTTAAAAATTAAAGGCGACAACGGGCACCCTTGCCGCACCCCGCGACCTATAACTGCCCACCCTGATTCACCCTCAGCTACCCTTACCTGAGCCCTCTGCCCCATTGCTAATTGATAGCCAATGGTAAATGAATGAATGAGTGTTTTTTTATTTTTTGCTCCCCGACGATTCTGGTGGTCCGTATGCCCCTGAAATCCCGATAAGCCATTGGCTTGTCTTCAGGTTTATTATGCTCTTGGTTTCCCCATTAGAGCAATGCAAAAATTACATAAATAGTTCTGCTTTCTAAAAATAATTCATAGCTGGCAAACAAGTCATCAATTTACAAAAGGATAGCATCAACAAATATATGACGCACCTAAGGCAAAAGGAAATAGTAATTTACAGTGAGAGAAAGAAAACAAAATCCAATATAAAGGTTCATGGTTTGATACCGGTCTGGATGGATAATATTCCTTCACTTTGATTCTTTTCTCATGCCAATTTCGACGTATTTCGTGGCCGTATGTTCGGTTGAGGTGAATACCTTCAGCTCAGTCTCCATTTACTCATCTTACCCTCTTCCACAAACCAACCACCCCACAAACGACCCTCGTATTTCCATTTCCCAGGGTGTCTCCGAACCCCTCTATATTCTCCCCCTCCCCTCCTGCGGTAGTATTTCTCCCCCCCGCCCTCCCCGTTTCACTCGACCGGAGATGGGAATGTTCTCCCCTCACGTCCACAGCTCGCTCCTCAACTTCCGACCCGTGCCTCACCCGCCTCTTCCCCCCCTCCCCCTTCAGCCTCACAGTGTGTGTCATGCGAGCAAGATGGATGGACGGGGCAAAGCGTTCCTCCTCCCTTGAAACCACCGCGGGGCCAGAGCTCGGCTCGCGCGCCAACTATGCATCGGAAAGCTATACGACCTCCACGCTCAGATTTATTCGTCTCTGACAAGCACTACATTATGATGCCACTGGCGCGTTTGTAGTTTGAGCGGAAACGAGTTTTTTTGTCGTTCCAAGATGTTTACGCGTAACTATGTGGGAGCAGTAGGAGACGGGTTTTTGAATGGTCCAGCTGCTAAGGTTATTTCACGTCGCCAAACCCAAGACCCTAATCCTAAGACAAACTTATTATGATTGTGCCTTTCAATGCCTTTTCTTTTATTACTATTGTAACTTTTGAAATTTACTTTAATTTTTGTTTTAATTTGGTGTAATATTTGTCCAAATATTTTACTTTATTTTAATATGGAAATGTTTGATTTATTGTTGAAATATTGGTTGTTAGGGGGTTGTTGGCGAAACGAGGGTGGTTGGATTTGTAGAATGAAAGAGACTAAAAGCTGGAAGAGCTGTTCTGTAAAAATAGAAGCATTACTTATTAAAAAATGGAAAATAAGTTTTGTTTTGACGAGTAGGCACAGTCCGATGCTACACTATATAACATAATATATATACTCTATGTGTGTCTCACGAATATCATCTCCATCCACAATTTCTTCTCCTTCAATAAATAATTCTTTCTACAACCCAAGGGTTGTGCCACGGGTAGTAGGTTTAGTCCCTCCTATGCTAACCTCTACCATGGGCGCCTACAACAATCCTCTCTGTCCAAATACCCATTAAACCCCTTTTGTGGCTTCGCGATATAGATTCCCCTCTGGCCTCATGGTACTGATCCCCTAAATACTTTCATTTTCGCCAACTTTACCTTTTCCTCCGCCTCCTACGCCTCCACGATTTCTAACTCCCAAATCACCTTCCTAGACATCAACATCTCCTTATTAGGCTTGAAACTCCACACCTCTGTTCACATCAAACCTTGTAATAAGCAGCAGTACCTTCACTAGAGCAGCTGCCATCCCTACCATACCAGACGCTTCCTTACCTACTCCCTATCTACCCGTGGCCACAGCATTTGCAACAACCCAGATTCCCTCGATTATTTCCTCACCAACCTTCACCACTCCCCCCTCAAGTGCGGTTATCCAGAATCCCTCCTTCATCAAAAAATTCAGAAAAATTCCTACTCCACCAAACTTCCTCCCACCACAGACGTAATCCTTTTTCCTTTCTTTTTCCTAATTCCTTTAAAACCACGCCTCCACCGCCAACATTTTCTCTAAGCCTCCCTCAATCACCATTAGGCGTCCTGCCAACTTTTCCGAAATTTTAAAATCCACCCAGCCCCTCTCCAAAACCCCTGCTGTTTCCAAACCCACATCCTACCCCTGTAATCGTGCTAGATGCGAACTATGTCTTATCTTTACCTCACCCCCTCCTCCCAACGCCTCCATCACCTCTCTCCCTCACCCTCCTCCCTCCTCTTGCATCACCAGCAATGCGGTTTATCACCTACAATGTAAACTCTGCCTGGCTTTTTATATTGGCAAATCCTCGACTCCCCTCAACATACGCATCAATAATTTCACCGCTCTAATTGTAAGAACCCTTCCCAATCAACTTCTCTTCCCGTTGCAATACACGCCTCCCTCCACAAAAAATCCTTCAACCACTGCTACAATGTTTCAGTTCTTTTTTTCCTCCCCCAAACTGTTTCCCCACTCGAATTGGTAAAATTATCTCACATTTGGTTATACAAAGCCTTCCATCCTTCGGGCATCAACGTATTTCATTAACCCCCCTCTCCTCTTTCCCCTCCAATCCCCTCCCTGCCTGCCCCTCCCTTCCTCTCTTCACCCCTAATCCGTCCCTTCCGTTCCGTAACCGTCCCTTCATTCATTATTCTCTCTTACTCGGAAGAAGGCGGTTGTTCTGCCGAAAATTTAAAAAAATTGACGCGTGAGTTTCATTTCCTTTGAGTATGTGTATGTCTCTCTCCAGCTTAACATACTTCCTACACCTCTTCATCCCGTCTTGCATATCTATTATTTTCCTACCTCCTTCCCGATTTCTTAGCATCCTGTCCTCTTAACTGCCTTCCACATCCTTCCGGCTAAATTCACTAGTTCCATTCTCCTGCTCTCCTCTTTTTCATCTCCTAAAGTGACTCCTGAGTTACCCCGACCAATGCAAGCAATTGGCCATTCAACTCCATATCGTCTTCCTTCATATCCATCGCACTTTCTCCATTCTTCTTCATGCCCACAACTCAAACGCCTCTAATATATTCTCATCCACTCCCTCAGCGTTCACATTTTGCTCCCATTCAACGCTACCCTCCATATATGGCTTTGCTAACTTTTTCTTTAAGACTTTTACTGGTTTATGTCGAAGTCCTGATAACCGTAGGACTGAGTTCATTTTCGTCCCAAAATGTTGCCCAAGTAGATCAATTTCTCCACCTGTTCTGGCATTTTCCCGATTATTTCAGTGATAGCTCAGTCTTCTTTTTCCTCTAGTTGTCTTTTGAACCTGCTTAGAGTTAGGTCACATTTCATATTTTTAAAGTTGCTAGCATAAATTCCCGTTGATTATCAACGGGAGGGATAAAAGTAAGAAAATATTTGGTAGTTATATTCATACAGAATAGAATCTGACTTCTCAATTCTCATCTTAGTTTTTTTTACTGAGTGAAAATTGGCCGGTTTGCCACTTAACGATGCATATTACTAAGCTTTTTTTACTGAAATTGTTTATTTTTTAAACAGTAAAACTAACTATTCCAGTTTCGCGAGGGGGCGTGGGGAAGATCGCCATAAATTTCGAGCATATTTTCCTTAAAGTGAGTTTGAGGGAGATTTTTTTACATTACCAACAGAGACCATTTTCGAATTTTTATTTTAAATAAATACCATTTATGTACCTTGGCGCAAATTTCAGGATAAACGGATCATTACTTCATTCATTCCGAGGCTAAATAGAAAGCAGTGATTTTGGGACTTAGAGCCAATTGGAACCCCAACCATCCCTCTTAAGCTCTAGGACTTCATTTAGGTTTAGTAGGTGTGATACGTAGGTCTCCAAGAGTGTGCAAAATTCTGCGTAGTAAGCGTCATACTACGCATACCTATGGTTCCTAATTGTAAGAATCAATGTGACGAGCAAAATGCATATACTACGTAAAAGCCGTTAAGCGCACATGGAGAGGTTGGGGAGCAAAATACCCCAACTGAAATCTCACTGAAATTTGCTAATATTGATCATTTAATTTTAAGGTAAGCCATAAAAGGTCCGGGCGCAACTTCCCGTGCCTTCCCATTGCTCAGGTTGACAAGGAAATGTGTCATTGTTGAAATGGGAGAAATATTGACAATTTTTTAATTGAAAACCTAATTTTTAAGCACAAACAAAACGCAAAACAAATCCAAATGCAGAAATTAAACACTTCGTTCTTTCAGCCATCTTATTGTGAAAATTTCAGTCCTATATCAAGAGTGCAAGTAGTTTAAAAAAACGTGGTCTGCGTCGGACCAGACGGTGGAAGTTATACTTCTTTGGCCGGTCGCACACACCCGCTCACACACACAGGCAGACAGGATATATAAATGAAATAAAAGACATTTTTTTCTCTTCGAAATGTTGGGGCCTGTTTCTCTATTATAATTTCAAAATCCAAGAGATAATGCATCATAGAACATTATCATTTTACATGGTTTTGACTTGTAGAATGGAGTTTCGAGGTACATTTCAGAAAGTAGGTGCAAGGATTAATGTTTCCTGGAAAAACAGAGAGAGGGAAACCCGGAATAAGGTGTAAAGAGTGTTTCAGAAGCAAAATGGAGGAATCTGGAGCGATCCCAACGGATTTCGTAGGAATGAGCAAATGGAGGAGTGTCAAAGCTACGAAACAGTTTATGTATATAATTATAAAACATTGTAAAAAGTATATTTCTAAGGCATAATATCGTTAAAAGCGATTGAAATACGCACGGAGAATGTTATATTCCTTTAAGTTTAATCTTTATAGCACGCGTATAAGGTACTGGAAGTCTCGGGAACAATGAAAAAATTGCTTAGCAACGAAAATGAAAAAAGATCGAAATTTGCATTAATTTTGCGTTTAAACTTCAAATATTTCAATTTATCGATCGATAGAGAAACATCGGTTGCAAGAAGTAAATGCATTGATCTTTTGGCCTCATTTCAGTCAAAGAATGAAACTTGTATCTAAATTATTTCATATTTTAATGAATGAATGAAAATTACTCTACACGTAAATTATTCGTTTTTCCCATTTAAACCCATTAAAAAACAAAATCCTATCTGGACTCGAAACCAATGAAAAATATTGCGATTTTCGATTTTTTCCTGACTCGACACCAAATTTGAACCCTTCCCTGAAAATTTCATCCTTTTAGCTTGATTAGAAATACCCAGGAATTCGTATCAATGAGTACAATTGTGAATTTTTCTCACCCAAAAAAGAGCGTGACGCGGAAAAGAGCGTGACGCGGTTTCTCGACCAACATCCCATCCCAAAAGTCTCCAACGGGCGCAAAGAAGTATAACTTCAACAAGCAAAAAACCACTGCACTGATTCCAATGCTTTTCTTATGGGAGTAAAATCTAGGGGCCTGTATAGGGGCCCTTGGGGCCCTGAGGAAATTTAAATTTAGCTCATGTTTGTTCCAGTACACTCAATTACTCACATGCATAATTTCAAAGTAATCGGTTCAGTGGTTTGTTAGTTGTGTTGGAATATACATATATATTTGAGATATGCTAAAAGATACATATATTTGTTATTTAAAAATGAAGCGAACTATAGTTTTTGCCAAGCAATCGGTCACCATCCATCTTTCAGTATTTTCACCGTAGGGTTTTTTTTACCTCATTGGATATTAATCTTGCCTTCAACATTCCTTCAAGCCCCACCCAACGTCGCACTTTTGGGCCACAGTATATTTCCTAAGTGCCTCTTGCCATTAAATCGCTTGCTTCCCAGTCGTTTTGCATACACATTGGCCAAGCCCAGGGTCCGCTCAAGATCGCCCGAATAACGAGACGACACGAAAGGCATTCCACCTCTTGAAATCCATTAGTCCTTTCGAGTGGAAAAGAGGGAAAATAATTAAATAGTCAAAAGTTACCGCGGAAGATATCCTTTAGCCCACGTATAAAGCATTTCCATCGCGAGAGCACGGCCGGAAAAGTGGTTCATTTCGTCTCGCGTGGATTGCAGTAAGTGGAAGCGTTGAGGAGGGGGTTAAGAGTATAGGTGCTGGGTGGAGGGTGAGGGGGGGTATAAGATAGCGGGAGGGGGAGGAGGAGATGGGAGGCAAAAACTCTTTCACTCTCCTCGAAATGACGGGCCATTACTTCATGAAGACTGGCACTGCCGAGAGCACCAAAATCCGATAGTGTTCAATACCCTTTTCATTTTCTCCCCTGAGCATTGAGACGAGAAATAATATCATAGAAAACTCTGCCAAAATAGTTGTGTTATTCTGCCAAATAACAAGAATCCACCACATTTAGTTTTAGCCGATGGAGCACCCATTTTTCCGATAGCGAAAAACTGACTCCTTCCGTCCAATTCATTTGTTTTCTTCGCAACACGTATTTTAACGTCATTTTCAGGTTCAAGGTTTACCTGTTTTCCATCATCAGGTGAATGATTTTATTTTTAAGTGGTAGCCAAGTGGGTAGAGTGTGAGGCTATTGCCCAGAGGTCCAGAGTATTAATGCGAGGAGATTTCTGTGGATAAGTTCTGGTAAACCCAAGCTTTGTAACTATCTGGGTAAAACAAAATTCTGTGAAACCACGGGCGGCACCGGTGAAACACCGTGCTCAGATAATTAGTATATGTTCACGCATACATACGGGGTGTGATAAAAAAATAACGGGAATTTTTAAATTTCGCGGGTTTTATAATTTCGATTTTCAGTAATTGTCATATGACTGCCATATGGTCGTACAGTCAATAAGGAATCCAGCCTGAAACAGTTATATTTACTACCTGTATGTTATGCACCGTTTGCGTGAAGCAATCCGCAGAAAAAACGTCCAGAATTATGGCAAAACAACTCGTGGAAATTGCACCACGATAATGCTCCCACTCACACCTCACTGCGTATTCGTGATTTTTTGGTAAAAAAAAAACAAACAGTAATTTTGCCTCAGCCACCGTATTCGCCGGACATGGCCCCCTGTGACTTCTTACTATTCCCGAGGCTGAAGAGAACTATGAAAGGACGACGTTTTGCCACCATTGATGAGATAAAAACAGAATCGCTGAAGGAGCTGAACTCTATTCCGAAAAGTGAGTTCCAGAAATGCTTCCAAGATTGGAAAACCCGCTGACACAAGTGTATTATATCTAAGGAGGATGACTTTTAAGGAGACACAATTTATATTGATCTATAAATAAATATTCTTTAAGAATAACGAAAATTCCCGTTATTTTTATCACACCTCGTATATTCTATTTTTTACCTGTTTTATCGGGGAAAAAATTTCATTTAAAGCCTTTGCCTTGTGTCCAAAACATTCTTGGGCATTCATGATATTGAATAAAATATTTTAATCTTGGAACTGAACTGACGATGATATATTTTGTTGTGCGAGGGAAAGCAACCATATTGCTGCTCCCCATTCCGTATCTATGCTCCCGTCCTGTCTCTTCCGCATCCAAATGACGACTTCCGGGTTTTGAAGTGGGGTTTCCGAGGAATATACATCTTCTCTTTAGTATATTTTTAACAGTCTTCTTTCAAATCCACCTTTAGATATGATTTCCTAAACTGTCATTCATTTCATACTTATACGATCTTTGTTCTCATGTGGAAACAATTTCGCTGTAGATATCTGTATTATGTCGTAATAACTTACAGCTCCCTTAATGTAACGTTAATTACAGGTTACTTCACGATTAGTCTTTTTCCCCGACCGTTATATCAACTGTTATTTAAGTGTACTCGAGGTTTGAAGGTTCTGCAAATTAACTGTCTAAACCCAGCAAATAAAAATTTAGCATGGAACTTTGTAAGTGCCTAGTAGTCCAATCAATAGGTATTTTTACTTACTCTAATTCTATAGTGGATGAAATGTGCTCATGGGTGTGGAGGTGGGCATTAAATGACCCCCCCATGTGCGTTCGACTCGAGATTATGGGCGGTTGCTAAATAGTGATTGTTTATAGAGCGCCGAAATGACTTTTTTGTTATTATTTCAATAAATGATGAATTTACAAAACAATGTTTTGGACAAAGGTTGTGAGTAATTGAAAATTCTTTAATTTGATTCCACGTATATCGAAATCGATTATTTAGTTATTGCAAAAAAGCCAAATAACCGGTGAAAATTGGCGTTTTTTCTAAATTAAATATTTATTGCAAAAATGATATTTTTACTATTTTTATTGCTTTGAAGGAAAGCGTTTGTGATTTTAAATACAACGGTATTTTTTATAAGGTGAATTTTTAGTTATTTACTGAGATATGGTGTATTTTTTATCCAGAGATAGTTTATTAAAGTTAATGATAGCTATCTTGTCGCGGAATTATTTAGTCAAATCCAACGGGATTCTACTCTTAAAGTTTTATATTACATGTAGTATTAAAACCAATTCGAAAAATCATTAAAAAGTCAACGAAATAAACGTTTAAAATGCATACTTTTTCAGACAAGCGTTTTTTCATAAACAAATATAGCTACGGCATCGGCTGTTGGCCGCATGAGTTTCTAACTTAAATATTCTGAGAGCTGGTTTAATTGCACAGATTTATGAAAAACATAAAGTCCTGACGACCAATAGGAGCCGAGATGGGATTTTTTTTCTTTAAATCGCAGAGGCGTTTATTATATAAATTTACCAAGGGACCCCAAATTAAAAAATAAACATCGAGATTGGTCGATAAATAGCGGAGATAGAGCGAATTTGTAAGCGCTCCTCCGTTTGAAGTTTCCAATTCAGTTTTCCAGGCTCGCGGTAGCTCCGTGATTCACCGCCGCTCTCTACCCCCTCCACACGTCCTCATGTTGGTTGCCGCGTCCGCCGTGAATACGCTCCACGTTGTGCACGCAATTTTATACTAAAATACAAGTTTTATGAAAAAAGTAATTGCAATAAGCAATAATAAGCCTTTGTCTGTGTAACACCGGTAAAATGGTTTATTAAATTTTGTAAATAATGCCTCTGTGACATAAAAAAAGAAAAGAAATCCTATCGCGGCTCCTATTGGTCGTAAGGACTTTTTGTTTTTCATAAATATGCGCCATTAAATCAGCTTTCGGAATATCCAAGTTAGAAACTCGTGCGACCAACAGCCGACGCCGTATCTCTATTTGTTTATCTAATTCATCGATTTCGATGTACGAGGAATCAAAATAAAGGATTTTTAATTACCCACAACCTTTGTCCAAAACATTTTTTTGTAAATTCATTATTTATTGAAATAATAACAAAAAAGTCATTTCGGCGCCCTATAAACAATCACTATTTAGCAACCGCCCATAATCTCGAGTCGAACGCACATGGGGGGGTGTGTTATTTCATCCCCTTCTCCTCACCCCTGAGCACATTTCATTCACTCTAGAACTGGAGTAAAATTTACATTGGGTTGATACCTATTGATTGGACTATAGTGTTTCATTTAGGATTTACGATGGAATGGATATGCAACATTGAGACTGAATCAAGCAATTGCTTGTAGCTTATCTGAATTAGTGTTGCCTCTTTCACCTGTGCCGGTTTCATGTGTCTTCCCTATCTTGAAGGGTCGGGTTCAAATCTCATCAGGACTGATGGGGTGAAGGAGATCTTTCAGTGGAAGACCGATTCCGGATTGGGTGCTGTGTAGTGCAGAGAACTCAAAGGTGCGGTATTCCAGCTTACTTCGCTTCCCAAGTAATTTTAGCCTCGCCAATTTACCAATCCATCCGTAATAGCACAAATGACTTTAGTTGTTTAGTCAACTCCCACAAATAACCACCACTGCTGCTACTCAAAGAAATCGTGTTTCAGTTGTGACACTAAACTCGCTTCTGTTTCATGTTCATCACGTTTTCAGAACGTAAATATCAACCCAACTCATCGTAAACTAATGCTTAGGATCAGTGGCGTAGCCAGGAGGGGGCACAGGGGGCACGTGCCCCCCCCCCCAAACCAATTAATTTTATAAACTCGATGGTTTCAGGCTTCACTTTGTGAAAATCCATTCTATTGAATTCAAAAAAGATATGGTACTTTTTTCACAGATTTTTATTTCAAGTCGACCGGTTTCGTCGCATAGGCACCTGATGATGTCGCCTATGCGACGAAACCGGTCGACTTGAAATAAAAATCTGTGAAAAAAGTACCATATCTTTTTTGAATTCATTTAATTTTAGCAGAAAAAAAAATAACCTATAAAACAAATTTATTCTACTCCACCAATGCTTGGAAGCAAAACTAATATTGACTATTATTTTTGTGAAGCGACACTACGAACCACGGCTTTGCGCCCGGCCTGACAGCAAAGCTAGCATCTGTGTTCAAATGTTCACATTTTCCCCAGAGGGGGGTTCCGCCCCCCTGACCCCCCAGGTCGTGCCCCCCCCCCCCAACACATCGTCCTGGCTACGCCCCTGCTTAGGATTAATTTTCCAATCATTGCGATTGAACAGATGACGTGATGCGTACGGATGCAAAGATATGCGCCCGTGATTCACAGATGTGTTTATCATCTTTGTACCCGTGCGCGTGACTGCGTATCACGTCATTTGTTCAATCGCAATGATTGGAAAACCGTCAAAAAGCTAGTCGTTCTAAAGCGACAATGTTGGGTTTATTCTCCGCTACTGTGGCATATCATGCACAACAACACCTCCTGTGATACTGGGGACGAGAACAACTTGTTCGTATAAACCTCCTGCTGACATTCGCCTTGAATTAAGATCGATTGGTTGTGTAACTGGCCAACACACCTGACCGGCAATTGGGAGATCCGAGTTCAGATCCCGCTCAAGTTAAATGATTTTTTTCATGGCGAGTTCCACCCTCTTTGGTGTACATGTTTGCACCCGTGCGCGTGACTGTGTACCATGTGTTTTGTGCAATCTCAATGATTGGGAAATTGCGAAAAAGTTCGTCGTTATAATGTGACAATGTTGAGTTTATTCTCCGCGACCGTTGCATATCATGCACAACAACGCCTCCTGTGCTACAATGTAGACTTGTGTTCGCATAAACCCCCGCTGCACTTAGTCGTGAATTAAGATGGCTTGGTGGTGTAACTGGCTAACACACACCAGACTGGCAATTGGGAGATACGGGTTCGAATCCCGGTCAAGTCAAATGATTTTTTCATCACGAATTTCACCCTCTTCTAGGTGTACATCTTAGGATTTCGTCAACGAATACGGTGAATGGATCTGTCGCGAGTAATCGTGGTCTCTGCCTCAAATTACAACGAGAGAGCCATCGGAATGTTCATCGCCGAACATTCCACGTCGCTCCGGCCCTCCTGGAGGCGAAATTAACATCTCGCCCTCGTCTTGTCAGGCGCCATAACACAGACATGAGAAGGAGGGGCGGAGGAGTTTGGGGGCAATAAGGGGGCTGTTTGACGAGGGAGATTATCGTTAAACAACCCTCGTGAAGCACACCCCGGGACAAATTTTATTTTTATTTCCCCTCCTTCCTGTTCAAGAGGCGGGGAAAAAAAACTTTTCACGCGCTCATGCCCTTGTACAATACTAGCGGATCACTAAAAGGGCATAAAACACACATCCGTTCCTACACAAAGAGCTCCTCCGAGAAGGGAAACGCCGGGTGAACAAAGCATTAGCGGACGATTCGCGTGGTAAATGCAAAGAGCAGTGAAACGACGCACTGGAATTGAAGTGAATTTTTAAAAACTATTCTTCTGCCCTCATCTCACTAACACCACCGCCGTTCTTTCTTATTTGATAATCTCTCCTCCTTTACCCTTTTCTCTCTTCCCTACTCGAATTGGAGAGTATACCTGAGAAATTTATATCGCTATTTCTTCCAGACGAATCCTCGGTCACTCACTCCTGCCTACAGGATAAAGTGTAGAATTAAGTTATTTGATGTTGCTGATTATGAAGTATACGATAGAGGAAGCCATATGATTGGATAGCACAGGGAACGTTGAAGCTGGATCATGTGGTTTGTTTCTATTGTAGTTATTATATTTTCTGTTTTCACGTATTTATTTGGTTTTAGCATGGAATTTTATTGTATATATTCCAATTTTATTTATTAATTACTTGTATACATTTCAAGAACTAATTAGCTGGTTGTTATGTGATTGCGATGGTTTGTTTAGGGCGAGGATATTGTTGGTGGGTGGCAGGGGACTCTGGTGTGAAGGACTATGTGATTGTCATTGTGCTCTCCGGATAAACTGATTCCAAGAAATAAATCATCTACTGCTTGTTGAGATCGTCGAGGTGAACATGTAAGAAATTGCGAGCGAGTGTCGAACGTCATATATACTTCCATCCTTAATTTTCTCGTGGATGTGGCTGGATTATAACCCAAGCCTTAGTTGAGGTCACCACCGAAACGTTATGAGGTAATAAAAACAGGAATTCTCTATTTATGTCCAACGAGAATTCATGTCCAAGATAATTGCCTAGAATCTATTTCTGATTCACTAAGGATCATAATACTTCGGTTCCATTTCGACTCGGTTACGTCGACAGTTATTCTGTCTCAAAACCTCCGATGATCGCTCCTTTTAAGTCACGTTTCATTCCGGTGCACATCTCCGTCTCATTACAGTTTTGTTTGTTTAGTTTCATTTTGGTTCACATTCATTTCGTGTGGGTTGCATCGAAAGTTTTCCGGTCACAAAATTCTCTCAGGGTCGCTTCCTTTTTCGTTTTGTTTAATTTCTTTTACGGCTCGTATCCTTGTTTCATATATGGCGTTGATGGACCAACGGTCGGGTGGAACTCTTTTCACAACGAAATCCGGGCGTGCTTCCGCGTGCCAAGAGGCTACGTGCTTCAGTGTTCATGTGCTCCAGTCCAATATCCTATTCGTACTCAAGCGTACTTATCCCTTCTCCTACCGCCACGATTCAAGATGCCCTCTACGTCTCTGCCAAGGTGGCTGGGGCATTGTTTGTTTATGTACAAATTTGCGTGAGATTTTGAATGCGTGTTCTCATTGGTGACATCTATAGATAAACGTGAAGAAAAGTGCATCAAACCGATTTAATTTTTTTTTTGCAATTCAATGCTATTTTAACACAGCATTTTGGCATATGACATATATTTCGTAATAGTTCTATTACATATGTACAGATTTTCATCTAAACTCAAAATAATGCACTCATTAATAAATAATATCTATTATTATGATTGTTGCTAACAAATATCAAGGTGAATATTTAATAGTAACTTGTGCAGCACCACATTATAGAAGTAACCATTTAAAATTCAAAATATGGAATGCCACAAAGTTGCCAAAGAAATAGTTTTAAACATCAAGATGTCACGCCCAGTCGTATATTCAAAAACCATAATTCAATGTACCTAATTAAGTCAAAAATTCGAATACTGCGCCGAAAACTCCGGTCATAACATGCTATAAATAAGGAAAAATTTAAAATGTAATAGGTACTTGTAAGGTTTCCATTACTGCCCTTATGATGAGTTTCAACGAAAAAACTGGTGAACTTAAATTAAATGTGATCTTATAATTTTTTTCGGTTTATCTACTTTTAAAAATATTTAAATGTGCTCTAGATGACCCACGATTACCGCTCCAGCCAACTTAACTTTTTGTTAGCCCCAAACACCAACCGCGTACAGTGGCGTATCTAGAATTTTGCTCGGGGTCCAGAACATTTATGATAGCTCTAGTAGACTGGGCTATAGCTGGGCGGTATTTAAATCCCAATATCAATATCCATTCTCTTAAAATATTTAAAATGGACCAATGTCAATAATTTATGTTGGACTATTGAATTTTGGAAAATATTGGCATATTGGAATATTGGAAATATTTTAATACATATTGGAATTAATGAAAAAATGAAATATTGGAAAATTGGTAAATATTGAACATAGCAATATTAACAAGTAAAATTTATCTGGCTTACAATCGTTAGCGAATTCTGCTGAAACAAAATTGCTTCTCAAATAAACAATCAGGCTGACACCGGCAAATACTTCACATAACTAGCATAAAAAATTAGCTTTTCAGCATGTTCTCCTGTTAATAAACTTCTGGTATCGGTGATGACCTCACCGCCAATGTTAATTCAGTACTTGAATTTTTGAAATTGGTAATTCAATATTCCAATTGGAAATATTGGTTCTTCAATTTAAAAAAATTTCAATTACAAATATTGGTTTTCCGACCACCAATATCCAACACAGGATATTGGTATTGGTCGTTCAAAAATTGTGATTTTTGAACCCCAATATTTAAAAATATTGATATTGTAACCAATGTATTGGAAAACCGCCCAGCCCTAGTATGGGCCCAGCCTAATGACATGGCCCTACCCCATAGAAGTTTTAAAATTTATATCCATATTTCTGCATTTCCTAGACCTTTTTGAAGTACTTAAGATATTTAGTTTGTTAATTTTTTTAAAGATTAAAGTAGTTAGAGCGAAAAATCACTTCACCTATAATTTGATGAATTTGGGCTCATTTTAAAGAAAAACTTTCATCTTTCCAATGATATCAAAATATCAACCCCTTGCCGAACAATTACTTTTCGAGCAATTTGCCTGAAAATGTAAGCTGTTTTACATGGGATAGATTACGGCTGTGCGCTCCAGAGGGAGAATATCTATAAAAAAATTAGGAATTTATAATACCTAGATTTCGTCAATAAACTATCGGTGTGTAGATTGCATATTTTCTCAACTATTTATAAAAAATAATTTATGACTCACCACAGTAATTTTTACAGAATCGCAAAAAGAACCTGCTGTTTTGAAGGGTTTTCAGCCGTACGGCGGGAAAAAATGAGTCAAGTTAGAGACTTTATTTATTTAACTATACTGAGAATTTTGGTCATATATAACTAAATATTTACGCCATTAATATTACAATATTTATTTCATACTTCTTACAGACGCTGAAATAAAAAAATAAAATTTTAATATGGTCTCCATTATGACTAGGGATCTATCTCGCTCAAACCACCTGAATGTGGGTACCCTTAACAAAGTTGCGTCCGGGATGGGGGGGGGGGTCCGGTCCCGTTCGTCCCATCCCCCGTAAATACGCCCATGACCGCGTACCCTTCGCCTCAACCCTTGCCTATTCTCATTTCTCTCTCATTTTGTATCCCTTCCCAATCCAAGACGCGCACACTGGAGACGCGCCGTATACTTTACGACTCAATATTCCTCCTCCCAACCTCCATCTCCTCCCCCCCCCCTTCGACTCCTTGGCGAGAAAGAGATAAGGCGTCTTCCCGATTCGGAGACATGGTTTCCCTCTCTTTCTCATTCTCCCCCTCGGCCAAAGTGCCGTGCCGTGTTTTAACATACCACGAATGAGCATTCCTTCCACCTCCCTTCAAAAACATGGCGCCCATTCTATTCCACCAATCTCCGTCGGCTGGCTCTCCACGCGCCCCATTAGACCACCGTCGTGCGTCACGGCTTGTCGCCCTTTCAAAAGGTATATCATCTGCACATTACATATTCTGGAAGTGGCCGAAGGGTGACTGGTTGTCCGACAGTGACGATGCTATGACATCACACGAGAGGGTACGATCGCGAGTTTTGAAATACCCACGGCGGGCCATGTCGGGAATATGACGTCTCAACCACTGTATTCTGTAGGTAGTTAGTTAAACAACGGAAATTAGTAGTCACAGATTCGAAAAAATTGATATTGTAACTTTTAAAAAGGATTTATTGAATCTGCGATGTCGCAAGGTCATTAGGTCTTGTCACTTAACAAAAATGCTGAATTCCATCCCAATATGTTCCATATTGGTCGGATTCCGCCCGATACTAAATGGTGACAACATTATGGCAGCAATACGTTCCAAGAACATATCAGAATTTAGGTTTAAACATGCAATGTTATCCAAAATGTCACACCCCCTGTGCCACACCCATTGCCTGGCTCGACAATAGCAAAATTTTGACGGCATAGCTTCGGAAAATCCCAGTTGATGAGCATAAAAAAGTATTATACATGGAGATTCTTTCATTGTGACCTCGAAATTGTCACTGTTCGATAAATTTGAGTCCTTGCTGATTGAAATCTGTTTCGTAGTAAAATTTCGACGGATCTTGAACTGTGAAGAAATTTTGACTGCTCAGCCTTCTTGACCTTGCCTTGTTGATACAAGTACTCGCTGAGGGGGAATTTGTCGAGTAGGTACAGGGTCGAGTAGGTATTAGTCGGTTTGTACCTATGTGAGATCACTACCACTGAGTGTATTATCTCAGTCCACTGTTATGATATTCTGAGGTCGCTCGCAGTCTCAAAATGCTCCAATTGCTTCGTGTCATTTGCAAACGAATAATGGCAATGTGTTGGAATAAATATTTTGGTTCTGTACTTTTTCTCAATACTGGGAAAGAAATCGGGATATCAATTAAAACTTTCAAAAGTAGATTAGGAATTCTCGTGACCGCCTCGATCTCTTGCGTAAAGTTTTTACTTCCAGAATGAACCCGAAGTAATGGTCTCGAAAGTAAACCTACAAAATGTCGTGCCGCAACAGAGCTAGAAGAAAACCTTTTGTGATTGGCAGATCTTATTGGAGAAGTTGTCAAATATATTTTCGAGTTACGTGATATGTGGGACTTATCTATATTTATAAAAACAAACGACACTCATTCTAAGACTATTCACGGTATCTTTAAAACAACTGAACGTATAGCAGTGAAATTTTCCACACAGCCCTATATTTGGTCATATGTGTTTTCTAAGAAATGCTTTTAAAATATAAAAGCCCTAACAGAGTTTTTATAAATTAACTTAAACATGTATCTAGTGTGAGTATCGGCTGGGAAAAATTGTAGGTATCAACTAGAAGCTGAAACATGTTACAATTATTTTACTCCTTACAGGACTCATGGAATGTTATTATTCCTAAAATTTCAGTTCAATAAGGATGAAGCTCAGTAGAAATTTTCACTTGCAAAAACTAAACGAAAATAAAAGCCAACCTCCTTATTCCTCACCCATATTTTCGGAAATCTGAATGACTCAGTTGATTGCACTGTTTTCTATTGGCCAATGTCTCTGGGATTGTTTTCAACGTTTTAGGTTGAATAAAAAGGAGGAGGTTGAACGGTGGCAAAGAGATGCATTGAGTGAGTATTCAGATGCAATTGGGTCTTGAGGACCGTCATTGAAAGTAGAATGTCAGAAACACAATAAGCTAAAGCTAGGTAAAGGATGGACACGTTGGACGGAATGAAAGTAGGTAGAAGAGGAGCACCTATATTAGGAGCTTGAGAGAGAAAGAATTCTCCTAATATAAAAGTGTTAAGGTGAAATGTCAAGAGTAGATGTGATCCATCAAATCCTACCGTAAACAGTAAAATACTGTCGGTAAATGGGGACTGGATACCCGATGTGATGAAGGAGAAAATAAGACTGCTGAAGGTTGTAACTTTACTATATCTTCATAAAAGTTACCTTTTATTTTATTTTCTTTTGACAATTTTTTTAACAATTCTTGTTACATCACAAATGTAACATTAATATAGCTTCTTTAAATTCTTATTAATCTCCTTTTACTACTTAATATTTCCCTTAAATATTCCTATTAAATATTCGTTTAACTCCTTTATTTCCTGGTGTAAATGACCCTTGGCGTCGACGCACCAAAAAAAAACAATTCTACTATTATCCTTAATTTCCTTAAGATTCCCCTTTCCTCTTCTATTAAAATTCCCCTTTTATTGTTGTCCGTTTGTTTATCTCATCCCCCTGGCAATGGTTTATATTTCAGATGTAACTTAACAATATATTTAAACATTTTTAAACAAATTATATTTTAAAATTTGGCATAGCAATAAGTTTAAACATGTAAAAATAAATAAAACTGATAAAACAGGCCTGAAATCGTGGAAATGATGGATATGTGCATGTTGAGAAAAACTAACTTTGTAATTTCCGAAAACTTAATTTCTGCCACTGGCAAGACGCGCGTTTCACCACACTGTGGCATGTATTTCTCCACATGGATGTAAAAACAAATTAAAATGTACTAAATTTGCTGAAATTGTGCTATTACAAGGTAATTAGTAGGAAGCAGTAAGTGTGGATGAATCATGTTGTCAGAAGCGCGGGGATGTTGAAGACAGAAAGGTAGGAAAGCTGAGAAGAGAGAGGAAAAGGCAGGACTTTGTAGATGGGATGAAAAGAAGAAAGTATTCGGAGCCAATAGGAATATTAAGAGGAAAATGACGTAATAAAATGGTAAAGCAGGGTGAAATGTTCTATTAAAGGATACCCAAACCCGTGGAATGACGTTAATAGTTATTATTACGCATAATTTTATTCGAACAACGAAAGAATGCGAACTTGGGTCAATTCTAAATTGAGCTCTTACGTAAAATATTTTTACTTTCAGAGAGAACCGGGTTTAATGATCTGAGTCCATCATGAATTTAAGAGGCATCCCGAGGCTTTTTACGCTTGCCTTTCTTCTCTCCCGCCCGCAAGCTCCCAATTCCACCTCCCACTCCAATCTCCTACCCCTTCAGGGAACGGTCGTAATGCCGTCGCCTGGCAACGAAGCAATAATTTACGCTCCCGCACTCCTCTCTATCCCCTTCCACGGCCATTAAGTGGATTGGCATCTTCCAAATTTCTCTCTTCCCCGTCTCCGCTTGACGTCTTCATTACGGCTTCTACGTTCCAAGACGCTGACGATATTTTTCCCCACCATATGTATCCGGACGCCATTAAAGGATTGACCATTTGGTGCTATAGAGCGTAAAAGAAGCTCTGATTCGGAAACTCTTAGGGGGTCTCGGAAACTCTTATTTAATCCATTTGAAAGGGGGGTCGAGTCGAATCTCACCCAATCTCACGTGGGGGGGGGGTCTTGGCAAATATCACGTAATTATTTTTCCACAAGAAACAGTGTAAAATTGCGAGAAAACAGGGTTAGATTAAGTGAAACATGTGAAAACAAATCACATGGACATGTTGGTTCCAGTTGTCACACTTGAGACTCCACACGTAAGTCCCCGTGGACTTAATTAGAATGAGTATGTATTCTTTTACGAATTTTAGTAGTTTTTATTTAAGTATTTTATTGCTAAATTTTCTCACTGTTATCTGAGATTACGTTCTTAGTAGTCTTAAATACTAGTCTTTAACTAGTCTTAAATGAAAATAATTAATCAAATAATGTTTTTTTATAAATCCAACGCAATCGAGCACAGTTTAACGTATTTACACTAGAAATACGCATTTTTAAAAAGTTCACGTGAGATTAAGGGGGGGGGTCGAGTAAGGGGGTCGAGCCAAATCTCACGACATCTCACCAAGGAAGGAGGGGAGGGGGTCGAAAAATCCCCTAAATTGCCTCACGTAATTAATGGACTTCCCCTTATGACTTCTCTGACTAGAAATCTAAAGTCTTTATCAGGCACGCGGTATTTAATTCAGCATATTCTGTCAAGAGCGGAAGTAAAATGTGTTTAGCCACGTCACGAAATGGGCCCTCATTAACTGCTATAACAATCTATTAGCTAATTCATCGGTTAAATCATCCAAAATATGAGAATTCTCAAGTGTTAAGGAGAGCCATAGAATACATTTGACGGTCCATAAGAATACCTACCTACCTACCTGAATTAATGTCGTCCGTAACCGAAATTATCTCCCACAAACATTTAGTTAGTTTCAAAATGAAATTAATCTAATGCTGAAACCATTGTATTTGAGGAAATGTTTTTAAAATCCGTCATTGAAAATACTTACCCTCAAAATGGGTCAGCAGAGTAAGGGTACATATTGTGATGTTCAGACTGCGTAAGCTACCGTTAATTTAAGGCTTAAAGGCAAAAAACAGGTTAATTTAATGTATTCAAAAATTATAGTTTCTAGATCAAGCCTAGAAAAAATAATTTTCTTTCGCCACATTTTTTTATCAATTTCCACTTCAATAGAAATTTTTACCTGAAAGAAAACATTTCATTATAGACTTTGTTAGCCTAAGTCTTTTTATTCGGTTTCGCTACTGTGGTTTTAAAATAGTAGGTACGTTATAATCCAGGGTACTGTTTATGTGCTTTCATTCAGAGACTCCTCCAGTGTCTTATGAAGAAGAATATCGAAAAATAAGAAAAACCAATAATGTAGTCCATATTTTTGACGCCATCTTTTGCGTTTGTGATAAATCTTGGCACCATAGTCAAAATTTTGCGTTCGGAAGGAAGTATAATATCCGCAATCTTTATTACGTAGGTAGATATACACCCTTGGTATTTTCTCTTATTGTCTAGGTTCCTTGAAACCTTCCTTCAGCACTGGAATATTCTTCAGGAAAATGTGGTACCCTTGAAGAACTTGAGAAAAACGGTATGTTGGAGGACCAACGTTGGAGTTTAAGTAAGAATGCGCGGAGCAAACTCATTTGCGTATTTACTTTCTATAATAAACTTTTCAACTTGACCGATTTGCATGGAGTATGAGGTAATCCTAATTCTTCTCCCAGATTTCTTCAATTCTTCTCTAATCGTACCTCCTGACCCTTTACAGGATAAAGATGGCCCTTGCCAGTAACTCACTCAGCCGCAAGAACTCAGGTGACTAATTTGTGAACCGGAACGCACGATATAAAAGTGTGTTGGGCTATCCCCTGCGGACAAAGGACGAGTTCCGGATTTATTACGAGTCGGGGCAATAACGCATTAAGTCCTGTCATTCAGACCTGATAAAAGGAGCAATTGGGTGAGGAAAGAGCATTTGAGGGCACTTCACAGTTTCGCCTCCTCTGTTCGCCTTCTCGCGCGACGATAACAATGCCTCCTTAAGCCTCGCCAGGCACGCCCCACCCACATCGGCCCGCCCTTCCCCGTCCCCATGGCAACGGGTCAACACCTCTCCCGGCGGCGGCGACGCGCCTTAGCCCCGCCCATCTCTCTCGTGGCCCCGCCCCCACCGGCGCGCCATCTTCAAGGGAGCCGACGAATGAGGCGGTGGAGGGGAAGGGTTAATGGAGGGGTGGGAGGGGAGGGTTCGGAAGAAAGGGAAAGAGTGCTTTCAAATGAAATAATTCCTTCGTTCTCTGAGTGGGTTGGATGAAAGGCGGCCGTGATGGTCAAATCTTGCATGGCCCATGTCCTCTCGCTGTTTGGCGCATAAATTCTTCGGCGCGTCTTGAAAAGCCTTTCTTCCCTTCGCCTTTGAGGCGGTCTGGCGGAAGGGAAAAGGGAGTGGTTAGACAGAGCATCAATCTTGAACGTGGTCGCTCCAAGTTTTTTTTATGGACACGAGAACGCTCCAAAGGTAGTAATTCCCTTGCTGTCGCGACTTGTTCCATAGTTTATAATGAGGCCCAAAGTCCTCCGTAGCGGCGTATTTACATTGTCGTTAACAATGTTCCGGAATCCTCTCCAAATGTTCGTGAGTTGTTTTTTACTGATGTAATTAATTTATCTGAACATATGAGGAACAGGATTCTCCCCCCGATATTAATATGTAACTACAGAAGTAAATTATTGGATTGAATTTCGAAATGAGAAGTTGGAAAGCATTCTAATTGCTGCATTATCACCTGTCTATGGCTTAAAATAGATCATTAATTTTATAATAATTTATGAAAAAGAAAGCTTACACTTTTTTATAAATCTTTCTCGGGTTTCACGCCAGGTTATAGGCTTCATTTCCGCCAACGTTTCAACGAACGATTCAGTTGCCGTGATGATGGCGAACGAGTCGTCCGTTGAAACGTTGGCGTAAATGAAGCCTATAAAATTGGTGTGAAACCCGAGAAAGTTTTATTACTCAGGTTCACCGGGAAAAACTTAAATCATTTAAAGTTTACACTTTCTTACGGTAAATTATTATCTAACTTATGGATATTAATGACCGAGAAGAATGATGCAAGAATGTTTAGTTTTACCATTAAAAACTGCAGAAATTATTATGTATATGAATTTTGTGTCACTTACGTATGTATTATTTAGCAGTAGACGGGGGAGGCATTAATGTGGAAAATCGGTATGTACAAGGTATCTATTTTAAAATGGAATTGATTCGTTTAGAACAAGTAGGTAATGCTTTTTCAGTGTTGATATATCTACCTACTCCGACAATAGTTCGGGTCATAACGTATTGATGGTCTCCTTGCGATCAGGCTATTCTCAAATAAATCCTGGAACTCACCCCGCACTGTCCATAGGGGCTCGGAAATGGCAACTAAAGTGGATGAAGGGCGTATTGAGATATGGTTAAAAGTTTACATCTACATCTACGATGTACCGTGCAAGCCACCACTAGGGTGTGTGGCACGGGGTGATTCCACACCATGCATGCAGCACTCGTCCCAGAACAAATCAGAACCTCGCACGCTCCCACTGGCGCTAGGCGCAGGCCAAAAGCAGTCAGGAGAACAGTGCGCAGTCCAACCGGAAACTGGGAGAGTGATACGTAAAAGAACATACAAACATGCAGAGAAATGTTATAGACACATCTAGTGGTTAATGTAACTGATACTTTTAATTTATGAATACTAAGAGATGCTACTTCATGCAAAGAACAAAATAAAATAATGCCGGACTAATCGACCGGTGGAAAGAGTTAGTACTGATGTGGTGTTATTAAGCACAAGTGAAAATTCTACTCTACCTATTGAGGGTGGGAGTTTCATAGAATTGATCTATCGCAACTATTATGATCCCTTATTGTGCGTGGGAAAAATGACATTTTGAATCTATCGGTTCGGCAGTCAATTTCCTTTATTTTATTCCTGTGATCACTCCTACCGTAGTACGCTGGTATCTAGCAGTATATCTTGAACGTCCGGCAAGAAACTGTCTGCTCCGAGTTTGCACAAAAGATTTAACCTGTATTTCTCCCTTCGATCAGTTAAAGATTCCCACCCTAATTCCTTCAAGGGTGTGATCGAGGAGAGATTGTTAGATGAGCGCGAAAGAGTAAGAAAAGGAATAGGAATTTGGACAAAATAAGGGCAATGAGATGGTATGATAAGTTTTCTGAGGAAATCAACATTTATATCAGTGAAATCACCGAAGACTCCCAAATTCGACTGGGGAATTCGAAGGATGACTAATCATTCACTTACTACCGGACACTTGTGAGCTTCTATGTTCATTTGCGGGTGACTACGTACAGGTTATACCGAGGCTATTGTAATTGAAATAGTAAAATTAGTAAAAAAATCTTTAGTCTAATAAGTCCCCCGGATATGATGGTATATATACTAAAATCTTGAAATTAGTCATTGTCGATGTTGCTCCGGTGTTTGCTCACGTTTGTAACTTAAGTTTTATCAATGGCGTATTTCTGAGCACTTTGAAGAAAGCTGTTGTTATGCCATTGCACGAAAAAGGGGACAGACTGCAAATCATAAATTACCGAACGATATCTCTTTCGTCAGTGTTTGCAAAAAATTTAGAGAAACTTGGTAAAAGCCGCTTAATGAAATTCCCAGATAAAACCAATTTTTTTTGGCGAAAACCAGTTTGGATTTAGACATGGAGTAGGAACAGAAGATGCTCCAGAGAAGCATATGACCGAAGTATACAATGCAGTCAATTCAAGCATGCAGACTATTGGATTATATACCTATCTAGATATAACTAAGGCATTTGACACACTTTCGCACAAAGTATTATTAATGAAACTTGAGCAAGCCAGAATACGTGGAATATCACTAAAGTGGTTCGAAAGTTATCTATTTGTCAACGAGAGCACAATGTGTGAAAGTAAGTATTTGTTTTAGTGATTATGTAACTATTGAGACAGGAGTTCCACAGGTCTCTTTTTTAGGATCTATTCTTTTTTTTATTTACGTTAACGATTTGTGTGATTTATTATTCCCGGTATCTCCAAAATTTGCCAGGTAAATTTAGGAGACAATTTTCGAATAATTGCGATTTTAAAAATTATGTGGTGCGCAGTCACGCACACGGGTGCGAAGATATACACCAAAGACAGTGAAATTCGCCATGAAAAAATCATTTGAATTGACCGGGATTCGAACCAGGTGTGTAACTGGCAAACTTACCTGACCGGAAATTTGGAGATCCGGGTTCGAATACCGGTCAAGTCAGATGATTTTTTTCCATTGCGAATTTCACCGTCTTTGTTGTATTAATTAAGGTGGTTCCCGACCAAGAACTGACCTGTCATTCGGTAAAACACCAATTAAGTGAATTTGTGAATCTTATAGGGATTGTGTCTGGGAGTAAAACATCCCAACGTTCTGAATGCCCTAAATAGGTATCCATCGATAAATGAAGCTTGGTGTAGAACGTGCTAAGTTAGCCAGTGGACCTCGCATGTGTGCGACGATGATATTGTACCCAAGGACTGACGCAGCCTATCTTATCTTCTTGAAGGTGTATCATTCTCATGATTTGCGATGAATTTTATTTATTTATTTATTTAAAAATAGACCACATACATCATGATGCCATTTTATAGTGATACAAGTAACAACATACGCAAAAACATTAACAAGAAGAAGATAAACAAATAATATAACAACATGGCAAGCAAGAAAAGATTATTTTTTTGGGAATGAGACATGGCTTGGTCAGCGAAGGCGTTGGAAGATAAGGAGAAAGGGTCAATGTTGACAGGTAGGGTATTCAGGAGAGAAGAAAGGCGAAAAATACTTAATGGGAGCGCTTGGTGAGTGATAATCTGGGATAGGGATATGGAGCAATGAGTGGGTCCTTGTTGGTCGGGTAGGAACTCTGAAATTAATGAAGGAAATAAGGTCAGGGCAGTCAATGGTCAAGTTCAGAGTGCTGTGTATGAGTTTAAAATCAGTTTTAAGGAAGTTATTAATAAGATTGGAAACAGAAAGTGAACGCAAGACAGCATCGGAGGATAAGTTGTGGAGATGAGGGTTATATGGAATTACCACATAACTGTTCTTGCTGAATCATTGAGTTTGACTGAAAAATAATAGTTTCAATGGTAAATGTATCCATTAACAAAGAAATAATTTTGATGCGTGAGGTTGTAGCGGAGGATTTGAAGGAATTTACAAGGCGTTCAATCAAATTGACCAAAAATTGTGGAACACCCATGAGATGGCATTTTCAATAAATCAGGCAGTTTTTCACAAAATAATCCCCTATTGTAACTTAGTGATGAACATGTATCGGAGGAAAGCTATCATCTTAAGGTGGTTCCACCGTAAAATTACTTAAATGTCATTTTATTCATATTCCGTCTACTTGTAGAAAACGTTGTCCTCAATCTAATATGAACAATAAAATAATACCTTTCCACGCTATTTTATTCTATTATTGAACTTGAAATTACATGGTATTCAATGGAGAATGAAAGAAACACGGGGAAAAATAGTATTTTTCCATCAAATACAAATACCATTTTCGTGGAAAACTGTTTCTAAGAAGGAAAAAATCCAGAGAAATTTAATAAAAATAAAATACAGGCATCTTACCACCTTATTTTTTTAGTTATTGAAGAATTAATACCGTAATTAAAGTCAAAATGCGGTAATTTGTAGGAAATGGCGCTGCAGTCGGCTCCTATGGCTGGAAAAAAGTGCTCATTTAAAATACATTCGTGGAATAATCTGCATATTTTGTACCGTACTATTAGGTTTCTATAGGTAACGCATTGCATCAGTGAAAGCAGGATTTTTTTGACGAAATATCACAAATGTGGAATTTAGTATTTTTTTTGACTCACACAGTCGTGGCGGAACCTCCTTAATAGCTGATAATACATAATTAGGAATTTCGATTCATCTCCGAATTTATTTTTTCCAAATAGTTATCAGTGTTACTTTTATGAGGGTTTTGGTGAGCATAAAAGTACTTCTACAAGATGTTTTTCAGTCACAGACCCTATTCTTTTTACACGATTTCATTCTTTATCTCGGCATACTACGTCTTACGTCTCTTAATACCATCCATTAAAATCTATTCTCTTTCTTCCCCTCCCCCGCTTACCCAACATCCTCCCTTCTTACGTGGCTTCCAGCATCCCCTCGCCCCTGATTACCCGTTCCAACCACATGCTCTGCCTCCTCCCAATATCCTTTAGCAGTTATATTCCCGTTACCTTTGCTCACCCACAATGCCGAGCACTTTCTCGTTCGTCATTTCTCATGGTGTCCGCACCATACAATTCTACCCTCCATATCAGATTCATCATAGGCCTTTACTTAATATGCTTACCTAATTATTCCTCCAACTCTACCGGTGAACACTTTATCTTGCAGCTGGAGGACTGAAGGTAGTTTGAGCGAGATATTTCCCTAGTTTAGAGGCCATAGAGGCCATATTAGATTTTCATTTTTTTATTTCAGCGTCTGTAAGAAGTATGAATTAAATATTGTAATATTAATGGTGCAAAAATATAGTTATACAGGGTGTTTACAAAAGAATGCGTCGGTTTCAAAGATTTGTATTTTTCAAATGGTACGAGCTACAGAGCTGCGCGACTTCTTAAAATGACCGATATATTCTTTAGTTTTGCTGAAAAAATAACATTACAAATGTTCAATATGTCCTCGTTGAGTAACCCGAACAATATCAAGTCGATATTCAAATTCCTCCCACAGACTGTGAAGCATGTCAGCTGTTACTGTCTTCACAGCCAAAGTAATGCGTGCTTTCAAATCCTCGCTGTTAGTAGGCAATGATGACACAAAGACGACCCTTGACATATCCCCACAAAAAAATCACATTGTGTGAGATCAGGTGACCTCGGAGGCCACAGATGAAAGGTGAAGCCTTGCCTTGCAGATCGACTAATTCATTTTTGTGGGTACGTCTCATGAAGATGAGCACGAACTGAGAGGTGTCAATGGGGGGGGGGGGAGAGCCCTGTCTTGCTGAAACATTGGAATCTGCTTCCAGTAGAGGAAAAAGCCAATCTTAATGAATGCCTACTAAGAGCTCGAGGAATTGAAAGCACGCATAACTTTGGCTGTGAAGACAGTAACTGCTGACATGCTCCACAGAGTGTGGGAGGAATTTGAATATCGACTTGATATTGGTCGGGTTACTCAACGAGGACATATTGAACATTTGTAATGCTATTTTTTTCAACAAAACTAGCGATTGTATCGGTCATTTTAAGAGATCGCGCAGCTCTGTAACTTGTTCCATTTGAAAAATACAGACCTTTGAAACCGACGCATTCTTTTGTAATCACCCTGTACATTACAACCTTTCTCAGTAATTAAATAAATATGTCTACTTAAGTCTCTAACTTGACCCATTTTATCACGCTGTACGGTGAAAACGCTTTCAAAACAGGTTTTTTTTGCAATTCTGTTAAAATTACCGCTGTAAGTAATTAATTATATTTTATAAATAGCCGAGAAAACATAAAAACTACACTTTGTTAGTTTTTTGACGAAATCCAGTTGTTATTTGTTCCTTTTTTTTTAAATATTCTCCCTCTGGAGCGCACAGCCGTAATCTATCCCATGTAAATCAGCTTACATTTTTATGCAAATTGCTCGAAATTTTGTTCGGCAATGGGTAAATAGTTTGATATTATTGAAAATATGGAAGTGTTATATTTAAAATGAGACAAATTAATCCAGTTGTGGGTGAAGGGATATTTCGCTCAAACTACCATAAGTGTCGACAAATTTTTCTTTTACTTACTGCCCAATATTTTCCTCCACCATTTTACGTCCGAACTCGGCTTTACCTGGATAAGGTTGGAATTCATTTAGGAGTTCTCATTCGTAGCTATGCTGCGTGCGAAGCTCGAGTCAACTTTTCCATCCTCCGGCGAAGCCCTTTCGATAATCAGGAAGGATTTTAAAGTGACATATTTATATTTCCGTATACTTTAATGAAGACGCCATTGACCGTGGCACTCTACTCACCTCATCGACACGACACACGCTTTATTGAAGAATCAATTTCCAAGTTATCAATTATCACATACTTATAGTGCTGATCGTCTCTAAACCAGGTACCCTATTAAAATATTTTCCTTTCCTAATGGACGCTGGTGCAAGAAAATAATTATCCATAGAAATAGTCATGTAGGAAATGGACAACAAATGCCTCATGAATATGTAGAAACCAGGTAAAGTAGAAGTGTCAAGCTATTCTTTGGGTCATTAGATAAATCTATTCCTCCCAATACGATCAGAATAAATTATTCTGAACTCTAAAGCAAATGCGGTATTACGATGCCTTCTGTTAAATACGCCATTTCAAATGGTCTGCGGCACTAATTTAATTCGCACGTAGTAAGTAGGCTTAGTAATCAGAATGATCTGGTTGGAGAAGGATTTCAGCCAGACGGAAGCCTGCGATGCATAGCTTAAGAATATAACCTTTTAGGAACTGCGACGAAATTGAGTCGTGGACATACTCCTTAGGTATTGCCAAAAGATACAATTGGCCTTCTGAAGTCCAGAATAATAGGAAGATTTATTGATAAAAATAACTAAAACTATGTCAAAGTTAAGAAGGAAAATAGTCATGCTCGTTTTCATCAACGTTGTACTCTTGAAACAACCTAAAGATTCCGTGGCTGGGACTGAATTTTTGCGAAACATATGGTGGCTACTACCTGCCAACGGATTAGCTAGTACCTACCGATATAAAAGTTGACTTTTAATGGGTTAAGCATATTCTTGCATGCGCGATATATTGGGTTTATGAGAAGTAAATCAGGCATGTCAGGCCTCCTGTCAGTAGTGATTTGTGTGTTCTAAGCACTTTGTGACTTATAGCATCAGTCACCTCACCGGAGTCACCCTCGCTGAAGAATTTAGCATATTTGAGTGTTTTTCTCAATTAAAAGGCTCATTACAGACATTCAACCTAGGCTTCTGCAGAAGAACTTACTATCCTGTCCAAGCGACAGAAATTTTGACCCCATATATTTTGCTGAAAGAGATAAAAGTACTTAAAACCTGTCCTTTAGACAGTTCGATTCCTTTATCTAATGTTTATGAACTACGATACCACGATTTGTCTGGCTTTGCTATTTTTCCTTTAAATGTTTGCTTTTAACTGTTCCCTGCCTTTGATGATCGAAATTACGGAAGGGTGAAGAAACTATCTAGTGGAGAATAGTGGCCAAACCAGAATAAACTTTTTATTTTATTTTTAAAGTACTGATTTTACTCTTATCAAGAATCACTTAGTTCACGAAGCGTTTCTCAATCCCCTCTCGTTATGAGCCAAATATTTGAAGATAAATAAAGAGTCCCAATGGAATGTCTTCCGAATTATGTACAGTATAAAATCCAGAAGCACAACCGGTTCACATTATAAAATCAACCTTGAGCATTAATGTAGGTACCAGTAGGTAATTACCAAAACCAGTTAAGCTCTGTTGAAAAAATGCATTACTACGCCTATAACTCTAATGAGTGTATATAAATTATTCATATAAATTTTATATTCAGAAGCCCTTCAACAACGAGGTAACAATCGATTAATTTTTCTGAGCATCGCTGATGCAAAACCGTCATGAGTTATCAATTACATAAAACTCAACATACCACTTAAAATTTATGTGGCAGGAAGTGTTGTATCCTCTAGGATTCCTGTCTCATAATCGGTCTTCCCGTTAAACGCGTTCACTTTTTAGGCAATTTTTATCAGTTACTTATTTTCTTCTTCTTCCGTTTCAACCCTTGAGTTGGTTGGCAGCAGACCTCCATCCATCTCTCTTCTCAGCTTTCCGTTTCAGATCGTAATATGTTATGCATTCCATATCTTTCATAATTTGGCTCATGTAGTCTAGTTGGGGTCTTCCTCTGCAGTTTGTACCCTCAATTTTTACTTCAATTATTCTTTTGCTCATTGTATTCCTTCATAAAATTTTCAACACAATAGTCCCAAGTATAACAAACAAATATTTCCTCAAGTTAAAGTTTGAGGGGATTAAAAGAGGAAGAGAAGGAAAAATATTAGAGAGAGAACGCGCTATCGTACAATTCAAATAGAGCTAATCTATAAAGGAACGCTGGGAATTGTAACATTCGATTTATTGTGTTTCGAGGCAGCTATTTCGACAAACAAGTTCGTTTTTACGAATGTATTAAGTACTTCATTACTAATGTATTAAGTACTTCACTAGCTTGCTGCTTAACTTGTGTGAATGGTGCACAGAGAATTGACAGTTGAATATCTAAAGTGAATTTGATTTTCATCGTAGAATCTCTGGTCCAATACAGAAGCCAAATTCCTGAGGCTGTGTCGATGCACTGAAGAATCCACTCTCAACGCTTGGTAAGAATAAGACGCACTGTCTAGGATAATATTTCTAGGAGGGCGTTAAGGATTTTTTTAAATTTAGATAATCTTTCACTTTCGATAATCACGAGCCTTTTTTTTCTAAATGCATAACTAAGGTCCAGCACCCCCCACGAAAAATCCCTGGGAAAAAGGCTTAATTTTAACAACGGTTAGGAAGTGTAACAAATTTTGTCAGGCTTTTTTGTATGGAAACTTTTCATGCTTGAAATGAAACATTTTTTTCAGTGTTCTCAACACATTCGCCGCTAATGAGTGTGGAAAATGCCGAAAACAAGTTTATCTTGAAGATAGCATGGTTATTTATGGGAGATTATAATTTACATGAAGAGTCATTCAAATGAACTAAGATAGGAAAACGTGTTGATAACCTTCTTTCGGCCCTCAGCATCAACGGTTAAATCCTGTCCAAAAGCCCTCTCTGCGTATTAAGACCTCTTGAGCCTGAGCACATCGGAGAAATAGATGTGGCAACATTGATGCGGAGGCGGTTGGTGTTGGCAATAGACCTGGGGGCAGAGGAGGAATGAAGACATTGATGAAGCTGCCAGACAGGCTGTGTGTGGTTGTTGGGGCGGGGTGGAATTGTTCTTTTTCCTCGGAAAGCAAGGCGGAGACTTCAACGGCCGAGGCGACGAATCGATGTGGAGGGGCGTGAAAAAGAGATGGTTGTGGGGCGTGGTTTAAGAGTGGAAAGGGGAAAGAAAGGGGCGGAGTTACAGGTGCTGCTCGTTCACCTGGCGAAGGACTGCGGCATTGTGTTGTTTATATTGGGAAGCAGGTGGGCGTGCGACCAGGACGCCCTCCGACGTCAATCGCTGAGTTGAAGGTATTCACCGGTTCCCGAAAAATACTTCACCACTGAGCCACGGTTAACATTTATGCTCAGATGTAATTTATCAACTCTTCTATTCCGCCATAACATCATCAGTGTCTGTTTTCACGTTCAACTAAAGTGCTAACTATAATACTGACAAACTTTTTTTTGTAGATTTTCGCAGCTAATTGTTTATGGTATTCAGGCTTTTGGTTCTGCTATTTATTATTAAGTATTAAGCAACAGTTTCGCCGTGCTATGCTGCCGGCTTCGTCGGGCTTTTAAGAACAACAATGGTCTTCTCCAGAAGATCACTTTTAATTGACAATACTTAATAATTAATAGCAGAATCAAAAGCCTGAATACTACAATGATACTGACACTCAAAATTCAGTTTTAACTGAGAGAAGAACCTCATTCCCATCACTATAAAGGGTTGCAGCAATAAAATTAGTAGTTCTACCTCATCCTCATTGGCCGATATTTTACCATTTGTTTGGTAGGTTTAATGGACAGTCTATTCATCAACTGAGTAAAACTGTTTCTGATCATTTTTTTAACTTATTTTCATCAAATATTCTCCCACAATAGGTATCATATCGTCATCCATTAATAACACTTATCAGTTTACTGTTTTCCTGTTCATATTATTATGGGCCCGAAACCGAAATCTCTAGCATCCGATCTTTAAAATATTATCTCTAAATTCAGGTTTTGAAAAAATCCAGCTACCTATCTATTTCAGCAAAGTCTTTACTTTAGATGTTTATGAGTATTTCTTCCAGAGTTATAGGTTACCTAAATCAGTCACACTTGCATTTCCCTGATAACAGTTTATTTTCCCCTTTCTCTGAAATACCGTACAATTATTTGTGCCATCTTACTACCTAAATGAAAGTACCTACCTACACTTAAGTATGGTACTTTTCCAGGTAATTTACCTCGTTGCCCATAATAGTCAATCATGAATAAGTATGTAGGTGAAATCGTTGTTTAGTCGACCAACATTGTTGGATCATTACTTACCTAAATATGAATTGTGCGCCACCGTTTATCTCGCTTTGATCACCATACTCACTTGTTCCAATAATCAACATGTTTGCTTTTGAAAAAAATAGGGAAGTTTTGGTCTTCTTACTATGATGATGTTTTTTTCTATAAGCCTCACTCTATACATTTACTTAGTACTGTATTTACCCACAGTAATAAAATTACTTAAAGTTTTCACTTAAGCACTAAGTTTAGGGTAAATATATCTACCTTTCTCAGCTCCAAACCTTCTTTCCTGGGTTTCTTCTGTCACCACTATGTCTAAATCGGTAGGTCCTGAGTTCATCCGGCCTAATCGACCATTAATCGATTTTAACCGCTCTTTTAAACAATAAATGTGTTTAAACTTTCAAATGGCTTCTCCGGGTTGAAGAAGTATTTCATGTAACTGTTTTCATCTTCATTTTCAATACTTAAACCATAAATTTAGTGATGCCGCATTATGCTTCTCTTTTATTTCCGAATAGACGAATAATAAGTATGAAAAAGAGAGTAGGCGCATGCTCCCTTAAATTGAAATCGATGACATGCCTGAAAAAAACAATCCATTTTCCAGGAAAATCTTGGATAAATAATTCAAAAAAGAATCTTTTATCTTGTATTTACTCGTTCCAATCGATAAAAACCAACCAATCGTTAACACTACCCTCAGCCAGGAAACTGAATCGTACAGCGAGAACTAGAAGTAAGCTTAGTGAAAGGCAAATATCACAAAAATGCATGGGTCAGGAAAAATTTGTACAGTTCAATGAACCGCAAATTTGTCATCTATTACTACGACCGAAGTTTTTTAGGATGTATCTTCAGAATATAGAAATTCTTCGCCATCCTTAGAACAGACATATATTTAGAATCACGTTTTCTTTCTTTATTGAAAATCGTTGGAAGGTTAATTAGGAATTTGTCTATCCATGAGCTTCATCGGTGAAAGTGGTGAACATGGCTGCGACACCCTAAGGTAATGCATTCTTAGTGAGCCCGTCGCAATGCTTAACTGTGTGCCGCAGTAAAATGCACCGTAGCTGAAATGGGAATGAGATGCGATTCAACGAATCTTATCAAGTCATAATCGACCGGGAGCAATTAGTCACGGTTAACCAAGAATCACGGAATCATTGTTGCGTTGTCAGTCGCTTTCCGATGAAATCTGCGGAGTATCTCAACCAAGAAAGCAAAATCCTATGTTGTTGAATTTTACCTTTTTTTTGGTCGGGGATCTACTCTCGCGAGGCGATGCTTCAATTTAACGTACATCGACGGCCTATGGTCATTTCTCACTGGTACTGTCTGCAACTTGGAAGACAGGGGCAAGAACACTGAATAGGAGGAACCTTCCCAGTCAAGATCCTAGCCCAACAATGCTTAAAGCTCTCGCGAAAGCTGGTGGCAGATGAATGCGCAGAACGCTACGCCACTAAGGATATCCAACGACTCTTAACTTCGATGTTCCACCCCGAACCGGTGTTTCCACCGTGGGAGACTGTTGCCCTATGAATATTGTCTCCAATTATAGAGTGTCAGAAAGTGAAGTATCTCTCCTTCATATGTCCTTCCTCGTATTCCTTTTCTATGCTTAGCTATGCCCTTGAATCGCAGATTGGTGGACGAGGCAAATATCCTGGAATCTGTAAATATTTTGCAGCCGAACTGCTTCAACCTACCTATCGACCTCTGATTCCATAAGGCCACTGCACGAAAATAATACAGATACGTTTTCAACGTTGAGGATAGTTCACTTTCTGCCACCGATGATTCTGCAGTTTGTAAAATGAAAAAACATACCGTTATAAATCAAATATGTATTTTTTATGTCTTCAACAGAGAAAATTTACCTACTAAAAATAGTACTATATTATATGATAGGTTCTATCCATCGATTATTAAGACGTCTGGGGAGGTTGGTGGTCTGAACATTCGACGCTACTTCGGAAGGTCCGTTGTTCGATTTCCGGTCCAGTCGAATTTTTATTTTCATTTGGAGTTGAACATCGTTCCATTTTCACCTCATTCAGTCAAATAATGGTGATAGAGCAAACATATTATGATGCGCATACTCTACCACCATTATTTGACGCTTGATGTTTTTCGAAGGAAAGCGAGGGACTGTTTAACAAAGTTTCATACGTGTGAGCCTTACGTCCACATTAAAAATTAAGCAAAAAAAATATCTTGGAGAAGCATTAATTTTTGGAGAAAGATAATTAACATGGCTATAACAAGGTGTGTTGGTTCCGAACAAGTGATATCATAATTTTCAAGAAAATATGGCCGGAGAGGTTTTTTTACTCATTAATTTTTCTTGCTTATCTCAGTAGCCACTACTTCTCTTAATTAAGACGTTTCCTTCACGTGTTCAGTCTTGAGAGGCATTTTTTAATTCTTTACTATTTTGTGCCTGGAAAAATCATTTGAAAGAGTGCATAGCAGTATTTCTTAATCGAATGTGTTTAAGTTTTTTAGCAATTTAGCCGTATAAGTACATTTTGTTTCTGCTGCTTTAAAAGGGACGACATATTACGACTGCGACGACATAAAAATTATTTTTTACCTAATTTTTCGCCTTTCAAAGTCATGTCGCTAAGTTGATACGATGTTTCTGAATCTTCGATGCTCTTTCCCTCTCGGCAGGGAGACACATTAAGATATAATCTTTAGGTTTGGAGTTATTGAGTGGTGTTCATCCTATCTTGGTGCATGTGTTTCAATGCTCAACATCCCATCAAGTAAGTATACCTACCAAACGTTACGCTGAAGATATATGAATATATTTTTTATACTAAACTGAATCTCATGTCGAAAAGGTTATTACACTCCATTGCCCATAACTACTTAGACTCAATAAGGGAAAGATTGCAATTTTCATGAAATATACCTAAGCATTTATTAATTTGGAAGGTAAATTTTCTGGCGATGTGAATCTTCTGAAAGAGCTTCCGATTTCCGCTGCGTCTTTATTTGCTTGTATCGACCTTTCGCTGTCATTGAAAGCAAATCATCGAGAGCAATACTTATTGCCTTTTAAGAGTAGGTGTTACCTATACGTTGAGGGTGATTATGCTGAGGATTCCGTGGCGTGAAAAGCAACAGACCTGTAGCTTCGTATAATATTCATCGTGTTTTGACAGATGGTAAAATTCAAGGTGCTTTACCAACGCTGCCTTATGGCTTGTTTTATTTATATCTTTCTATATCTGCTCTCAAGTTCGAGGGCAGGAGGAGGTAATCTTGCGTCAAAATGTCATCTTTCAAAACCTCTCAATAGGAATTCAGTAATGATATTAGCAATGTTAATTTTGGAGAATGTAAAAATAAATATTTTTAAGGAACAGAGCTGTAATCTGAAAATAAAATACAGTGGAGAGAAGCAGCAACCTGATCCTAGATCCTACTCGACTGCAGTTAATGATTACGATTACATGACGCTTAAATAAAAGGGTAAACAAGCTGACGAGTTTTCCTCACGCTCCTTCGCAGGCCCGCCATGTTCCAGGGAAACTCGACCTCTTACCAGGAGAGCTTCATCGGCGGCCCTGTCTACGTGCCGACCACGAGGGCGGTGCTCGGCATAGGGGGCGGGGCTTCAGGCGGGGGTGTGGCCGACTCGGGCTCCGCCTCCTCCCACGCCAACCCCTCCGCCCACCACGTGCACCACCCGCAGCCGTACTCTTGGGGGCAAAACCCGGCGCCCTCGTCGGCGGCGGGGCAGACCTCGGTGTCTGACTACGGCCCCTCCGCGGCCCCCGGCGGCCTGCACCAGGCTTTCGCCGCCCACCGCTTCCCCACCACCTCAGCCGCCTCCTCTTCATCCTCCGCCTCCACGGGGGCCTCGAGGGACGACCACTACTCCACGGCCGCCTCCGGGCACCTCTCACTCGGCGCCCAGCACCACCATCACCACCACCAGGTGAGCAGTGGGTGCGACTACGCAGCAGCATCATACGCTGCTGAAATTATAATCATAGCGTAGTGAAATCCATTTTTTCTATGCATATCTGAAATGAGGCATTGAATTATTAGATACAATTGTACTACATATATCCAAACTGCAAAGAACGGCAAATTATTAGCATTCTCATTCGATAATTAGATTACTCTGCAGAAACCTTCGAAGTTAAGAAGTAAAATTAAAAATTTACAAATACCTACCAATTTTTCCTACAACTGAAAAATTGGTTTTGCTCTTGAAGCGTTCAGCTGTTGCTTTTGTCTTGCTCAGACGTATTTATTAAAAGTACTAATGATGGTGACAGATATTGGTGGTATACAGCACGCTGTATTGTCATCAACATCGTTCAACAGTACATAGTTATCGCCTAATTCGGCCTCGCCATCACCCCACCATCCCAAATACATCTAAACATCGTTGATTATGAAAACTGTGCATAGTTAAATGTAATTCAATGACAGACTATCGATTTTAACGAAATAAGGCGGTAGAATGGCGAGAGTGAGTCCGAACAACTAAGACGCTCATAAATTATGTGCCTTCGATATTAAACGAGATAAGTCTTGATGATTGTACAAAATTCACTAGTTCATAATAAACTTTGTGGTATTCCATTTTAATGTTTGTCGATGAATGAAAAGGTTTCAGTGGATAATCACCATCATCAGGCATTAATTGAGATCTCAATTGGTAATGATAATGGTGATTATGCACTGAAACCCGGGTCGCTTAATTTAAATAAAAGTGGTATTAGTAAAAGATATTCATCGACAAACTTGATGATTGTGTCAAATCAACGGAACTTTTCAGGATTAAATAGTTAAAGTAGTTTGAGCTATATATCAATTCGCCAAGAATTTTCTGAATTTGGTGTAATTTTATAGAAAAAACCCTCATCTTTCCAACGATATCAAAATATCCTTTGCCGAACTCCTTTCCGAGAAAAATATAATCTGTTTTACATGGAATAGATTACGGCTGTGCGCTCCAGAGGGAGGATATTGAAAAAAATAGAAATTTATAACAACTAGATTTCTTCAAAAAACTAACGGTGTGTAGTTTGTATGTTTTCTCAACTATAAAAATAATCAATAACTCACCACAGCAATTTTTACGGGATTGCAAATAACCTTCTGTTGTGAAGGAGTTTCCACCGCACGGCGTGAAAAAATGAGTCAAGTTAGAGACTTATGTAATCATCTTTATTAAATTACTGAGAATGCTTGTCATATACTACTTTAGTTTTGTAGCATTAGTAATACAATATTTACTTCACTTTTCTTAACGACGCTGAAATATAAAAATAAATAATGTATTTATTGACCACGTATAAATAATCTCTTCTTTTAAATTATTGAGGTTTGGTCAATTAAAATTCCTTCATTTCATTGCCAACGTTTCGGCAAATTTATTGCCATCCTCAGGGTTAATTGAAAACCGTAAAACAAAAATAACAACATACACAAGTAGAAACAGAAAAATAACAGTTGTTATAACAACTTTGGTGATAACTACACTGCACATTTTTTATCGGGTACACTAATTTAACAAATATCAACAAACCTGTGAAATTTTAATTACACTAAAATGATATCAACCATTCCAATTTACAAGGTAAATATAAACAGTTTCTTGGCAACGAGAGAACACACCAGATTCACCAAACATTAATTTAGAAAAAATCATGGAAATTGCTTTATATAAATACAAAGATAGAATAACATCAATTTAAAAAAAAAAAAACAAATATTTATCACATTTTGTATATGTAAAACATTATTAAAAAGCATGTATTAAATTATAAATAATACCTAAAGATTTATTGTATAAGACTTATGTAAATATAAATTCTGCTTCATTTATCTATATCCGTTCTCAAATTGCATGTATTTGGGTGTTTCATGGTATGGACCATTTCTTTAAAAAATCTTTTATGTAAATTTGATTCATAATCTATAATTTTGGTTTTATTAAAATAAAAAAAATATGGCTACTCGTTATGGCATGATCAGCTAGGGCACACGTTTGTTTTGATAATTTTATTGAGGATTTTTGTTGGTTCAGCCTATCTTTTAAATATTGTGACGTCTGTCCAATATAAATCTTGTCACAATCTTGAAATAAAGGAATTTTAATTGACCAAACCTCAATAAATTAAAAGAATAGATTCTAAAAATAAAATTCGAATACGGTCTCAATTATGACTGAAATGAGTCCATTCCTCGAAGGTAGGACACCTTACCTTTGATTCTATCCACCCGATTTTTCTTCTCCTCGCGATTTGACGAAAAGCCTCGCCGTTTAAACTTAATGAGCTCTATGTCTTCTCCGCACTCGCAGAGCTTCGTGGCGGCGGCGTCTCAGCAGGGCCTGCAGCACCCGGGGGCGTCCGTCAACGCCTCCGCCTCCGGTGTCCACGGCTACCACCACCACCACCACCCAGGGCACCACGCGCACCATCACCACCACCACTCCGCTTCGGCCGGCAACCTGCTACCCTCGTACCCTGCAGCCGCCGCGGCTGCCGCTTACGCGCAGAACGTGATGACGTCGTGGAGGGCTTACGAAGGGTTCCAGTCCCTTCACCAGAGGACACCAGGGGGCGCCACCTACGGTAAACACTACACCACTCTTCTTTTTTTTAAACATTACCTACGTCTGCAATCCGTGCGTTAGCGCATCCACCGTCTTCAGAGTCATGTATTATCTGTGATCTGGAATGTGGCGGAGGTTTACGATTGGCCATCAGTCGGAATGTGCTTCGGCATTCGTCGACCATCTTCGTTAATATACGGCTGCAAATGAATGTTCATGAGATAACGCTGTTTGCCAACGATTTTGATTACTAACCAGATGAGTTGGAAAAAAGATATTTTCATAGTTTCTTATTCTCTTTGGCCCTCTTATTCCATGTTCCTATTTTTACCGCTTCTTACCTCTTCTTCCTTATCTTCTCCTTTGTCGTAGTCCTTGTATTAGCTGCTTCTTATGCTGCATAAGGATTTCCTTTGATGACGACCGCGGGGAACGGCCGAGCACGACACCCGCCGTAATGGGCCTAACCCTGTAGTTGCCAGGATCCAATATTAAATGATTGCCATCCATGTTCGGGGAACTTCAAAGGGAACCAGGGCTTCCCTTTGAATTTCCCAACGATATTTTAACGAGACACCATCATGTGAAATATCTTCCGCTTAGTTCCTATACTTACATCTATCTTGCATGGGTGGTCTTACCAGCAGTAATAGCAATTGTTCTTATCATTCCAAGTTAACATTCCAACAATAGGGGCAAACCGAACGCCCTAACTCTGACACCACATTAAGGTCGCATACGAGAAATTTCTCACACACATTTTCTTCAAGAATATTTATTTATTAATCAATATCAATTTTGTACCATTCAACGTAATCCTCCTAAGATATAATACACTTATGCCAGCTTTCCATACCCCAAGATGGGAAAAACATATGTTTTTCCAATCTTGGGATCACTTCTGGAACTCACTTTTCGGTATAGAATTTAGCTCCTTCAGCGATTCTGTTTTTATCTCATCAATGCAATGGTGGCAAAACGTCGTCCTTTGATGTTTCTCTTCAGCCTCGGGGATAGAAAGAAGTCACAGGGGGCCATGTCCGATGAATACCGTGGCAGAGGCAAAATAACGATTTGTTTTTTTACCAAAATATCAATTTCCACGAATTGTTTTGCCATAATTCTGGGCGTTTTCGTCGGATTGCTTCACGCAAACAGCGCATAACTTACAGGTAGTACTCCTTATTGACCATACGACCATTTGGCAAAAATATACACATATTGAAAATCTGAATCATAAAGCCCACGAAAATTAAACATTCTCGTTATTTTTTTACCACACCTCGTATAGTCTAATGGAAGGGATTAAAGGTATTATATAAAGCAGAACTTTTAGCATTTTTAAGCATAGTTCTCAGATTTCTCTTGCGGCCAAGTGGTACCTGAGATATCTGGGGGAAGACGGAGAACTCATGGAAATTTTGAGAATGTGCCCAAAGTAAGTCAGTACTGTGAAAAGAATCTGACCTACATTTACCACCAAAAGTCACATCGGAGAACTGGTCTAGTCATCATTATACTTAATATTTACTTTCTTCTCGTATCATGTATGGTGTTGTGCAAGTCGATCGAATTTCGCGATATCTCGGAAAACGGTATCTCGATATCTGGCTGCAAATTTGCATTTCTTAGTTGCCCTGCATGACCTTTGATTATACGTACAAACAAAATTAAAAAATTCGGAGGGGCTGAGGTCGATTCCAGTGAGATTTGACATGGAATATGTGATAAATATCCAAAAATGAAAGTTCCTGGCACGTGCGGAAATAGTTTTCATCGCTTAAACCCGGTTTTATGATCTCTAGTTAAATATTTTCTTTGAATGATAACCGACATTAATGTGTTTTGCATTCAGTTATAGTCTAATGAATTAGCAGAAGATTTAGTGTAGTTTAAAACCCTAAAGCTCTCAATTAGCGTCACAGTTAATGTAGAGGTTATGTCACCCAGCGTTTAACGTTCAAAAGACAGTTAAAGTTGATTCGAAGATTTCTTTGGCGTTTGTTTGAATATTAAGAGGTTTTTTCGGGCGTTCCTCCGCGTGAAGTACATTGGTGACAACAGTTTAACCAGCCATCCTGCTGGCGTCTTCAGTTGTGAAGTGCCAATGCATTTACCTGGTGAAATAGCGCTATATGAGACGGTTCATAGTAATGCATTGGCACTTCATACCCGAAGACGCCAGCAGGGTGGCTGGAGAAATTGTTGTCAACAATGTAATCAAACCTGTTGTGGTCCTCCAGGAAAGAATAATAAGAACAATATTATGTTCTTTTAAAAATCGATTTCATCACACTCTTCCAAGTTTTCGTGATCTGAAAAATCTTCCTATGCGCTATTTATTTGTGTATCAAGTATGGAAAAATGTTTACATGCTGAGTGATAATCTGCTTGGCATAGTGGCAAGACAATACAAATGGAATTTTCGTATTCAATCCAATGTTTTGCCCCCGAGGATATATATTACCACATTCCAGAGAAGTTGTGTTTATTTAGCACCAAAGATCTTTAACCTACTTCTACACCATGTAAAATAAGAAAAAAGGTTGTTTTTTTAAGACAAGTCAAAATATTGCTCTTCAAATTCGATGATATTGGAATAATTTTCAACAGTTCTCATGAAATTGTTTCTTGGACCAGAAACAGCTATGTAAATAGTGATTTTGTGTGGTGTAGCACTGATGTCAACTTGGTACATATATTCTTGTTTGTTAATTTTCTATTTTTGAACGATAACTTTTGTTTACCCCCACACAGGTATATTTATCTTTGGGGTAACCTAAAGCTTCCTTCTATTGTTTAAAATTTGTTGTAAAATAGTTTAACAAAAATGGAAGCAATAGATTAGTATTGTTATTATTAATTCACGCCGAGGAACGCCCGAAAACAGCTTCACATTCGTTAACCAGACATTATAAAGCCTGACCTTAGTGAAATCTTGCTTTTCCAACGCAACCAGTAAACCGATTCCCGTTGAAAAAATACTCTCAGTCATCTTTGAATAACTCCATTGGTTACGCCCTCGTGGTTAACCCGAGAGGAGGAATGTGAGGGGTGTGCAGGCGCGTGCCCCTCGGGGGGCGTGAATAACTTCTCCGCCCCACACTTCAGAGCGTGGGTGGGCAGCACTCACCCTTCCGTCACGTGGCCCTCCTCGAACGCGCCCAGACGTCGTCGGTCGGCCTGTGCTGAGGGGGGGAGAAGAGGAGGCGCCCGTATCTGCCCCCACCCCCCAGTGAAGTCTCCCGAGGCGACCGAAAGCCCCCCCAACTGCCATTAGAGAGAAAACCTCCACCCCCCTTGAATCCCTTTGGGGGAGAGAAAACCGTCGGACACCTTTTATAACTCCTTTATCGCCGTATCGCCACTCACTCGAGCCGAGACTCCGGGCGGGGTAATACGTCTGCTTTGCCGACCCCTCCCCCACCCCCCAACCCCTCTCCCTCACCCGCCCTGTAAATAGCCCCTCTTCTGGCGCGCGCCCCTAGCTTCAAGTGGATCCCTTCCTCTCTCTCTCTCTCTCACGTGACCCCCGTCGTGACCTCCTCCTCCCGCGACGCCGCCCACTACATGCGGGGGATGTTTCATGTATTTGTATGAAAGTCAATCTATTTATTTCCACATTAGTATCACCCATTGGAACTAGTTCTCTTGCCTTTTATATAAACCGAATCCTCAGGATGAATCTCAGATATGATTTACTCTTTGTCCTATTATTAAGAATGATAAAATGCACTTTATCGCATTTTCACAAACTAATAGGCATTAGGCATGTGCACAAACAGCCCGTTACGACGCAAATGAAGTTTAATCTCTTCCCCTTTACTTTTAACCCGTGTCGCAAACTTATGAGGGTATCGAGGGTGGTATTGAGAGGAGAAGGGGTTGCAATGGGATGGGACGGTGATTGGCTGTTCATTATTTTTACTGTCGGGGGTTTCGCTTGGTCGTCGTGGGGTTGTGCCTATCAAAAGGGTTGCGGAGTTATTTCAAAGACGGGGATGATGGGGGGAGTGGCGCTAAATGGCAAGAGTGCCAGCTCACCCTCACCACCCCCCCTCCTCATAGTTTGACCCCCTCCCCGGTCCGCACTCCTCGAGTGGCGTCTTAAATCCCTGTGGCTCGCTATCAAGATCCACGGACCACCTCCTCCGTGCATTCCATCCGCTTCAAAGGACGACCGAAGCAACGCTCCCGCATGGCTTTATCCGTTGACCCTTTGCGGAGTTAAAATTAAGAATCAATCGCGATGAAGCCATTCCGCAGCGAATAAGATACACTCACAGCAAGAACGGGGTCGCTTGATCCGCGTAAAATATTTCTATTTTAACGTCTAACGCAAGGGATTGACCTCAGGGTATCTCACTATCTCATATCCCAGCCTTTGCTTATTCCTGAATCCCGGGGTAAAAGTTAATCTCTTCCCGGGATCCTGTACAATCCTGGCATGGGCTTAATTATTTTTTGAGTATACTATAAACCAAATTAACCCGGAAAAGAATGGAAAAGTTAAATAATAGAGTAATTTTTACTTATTTTTATAGCCTTTTAATTAGTCCTTCACTCTCCATGATACGCAAACTACATAATATTTCCGTGAAAATAACTATTAAACATACTTTTTTATTCCACAGATAATTTCAAAAATTTCCGTTTCATTGACAAATGTAATGAATTCACTAAAAAGAAATCTTAGAAATGCTAAAAAATGTTCAATAAAAATTTAAAAATACCTTGAAATAAATAAAATCAACAAATTTAATCAAAACGTTTTTACTGTGAATATTTATGGTGCGATTCAATAACACCAAGAATCTAAATACCTCCTGTCACCTAGTCTTATTCCAGTTGGAAAAAGTCCTGCTGCTGAGAATAATGCCCTTTTATGATTCTATTGACGATGGTGGAGTTATCTTTAATGCATTTTAGAGAATGGAGGCTTGAATCAATTAAATGTTTTAAAAAATTCTAGTAAAACATAAAATGACCTAAGTTAAATAATAAGAAAAGGATTCCGGGATTTCCCTTGAGATTTTAATAGGCTAAAATTCTACCCGGATCCCAGGAGAGAAACACTAATCAGCCCAGAAACAACAGGTTTTATTAGATTATCTTGTTCGAACCTTGATGTCCGTCCAAGATAATGGCGCAGTTGGCAGTTAGAAATTAAGCCAGCAAACACGTACAATGCCGTTTGGCGGAAGAGAACCACGTGACCGAAGAATCATATCTTACGATCGTGAAAACATTGTTTACTTTTCATTTCTTCCTAAGCCAAATCAGTGTATTTCAACCTCACCATTATCTTGAACGGACGTAGAACGTACAAATTATTTCAATAGCCGCTTGAATTAGAAGAATGATAGCAAGGAATTAGTAACCAGAGTAATAACTACATCAATATTTCACGTTGACCCCTTGACAAACGTTGTGACAGTTTATAGGGTATATTTTTGAACTGATTATTGTGTAATTCACCCGATTTAATGCGTTTTATCAACTCAACGTAACTACCGAAGTGCTTATGATGATTTTCTGTTGCGACTGTATTTTAGCTTGCCTCAGCACCTGACATATTGAAGGCCAAGTATACTTATGTATACTTGAAGGTCTATACTACACAACATATGCATACTTCAGGGTCAAAATGACCTCGATGTCGACGGACCCTTAAAACCCCATTGTTCTTCTGCTAGCATTTTCTTGATCGGTGGATTTCATGAAGCATGATCCATCGCGAATGCCATATTGAATGGACTGTAATGGCACACAACTCCTAGTTCCCCTAAATCCTATAATGGCATTTCCTGGGAAATGCCATCATAGGATTTAGGCAGTGGTCTGTTCATTTTTCCGGAGAAGCTTAGGTACGTGGTTCGATTCTTGGGTCAGGGAGAAATTTTTCTTCTTGCGGTATCCAACGCAATAGATTATACTAATAAATATTCCTTTTTGCAATGCCTCAGTTTCTCTGTCATTATTCCATCAATTTCCAGTTGCAGAGACAGTGCTTATATATTTACTAGAGGTAAGAGATCTATAAGTCGAGGCATTTGCTCAATTTGCGTTGTAGAAACGTTCGATAAATTTATTGGTCTCATATGATATCGTAACTTAAATATTTGATTTGATGAAATGGAGTTTAATACTTACGAGTTCCATAAGTAATCAAGATGACGGATGGGCGATGTGCCACTTGAACACTTGATCACTGGAAAAAGTGTTATTGTGCAACGAATGACGAGTATATTTACTGAGTCTGGTGATTAATTATGTGCATAATTAATGTATATACAAAAGATAAACATGCATAAATTTCATTGATCGAAATGAGAGTTGACCAAACAGCCAATGCAATGTCAGCTGGGAGTTAAGTTATGAAAGTGATAGTTCCTGCAATCCTAATTTAGTTACAGATTTCATAACTATCTATCCCATGGCAAAATGTTCGTGCAACCGGCCATATGAACAGAAGGCTAGGTTGCTATGAGAATATTGGGACTGGAGGAAGGGTGGAGAGAAACCCGGAGTCGGCATTAGACTACTCATAGCAAGGGGTTCATAGCTTGACATCGTTCATAGATTGACGGAGTACTTCCCTTGAAGTGCTATCCACATAAACCTCAAGTAGGGAATGGTATTCCCCTGAAAAATTTCAACCACTGATTTGATGGGAAACCGCTACTCTAGCTCCCCAAAGCAACCCGATACCCCTGCTCACATTTATCGTACCGTATTAATCAATATATTATATTATCGTATGTAGATATTAATACGATATTAATTAATTATTATCATATTAATAGCGTATCGTACTCTAAACATACATATACGCCTTGGTCTACGGTCTTTCATCAATTATACGCCTGTTTTCTTCTTCTTCCCGATAGAGACGCAGATGGCCGATTACCCATTCTCCGAGGGCCGGGAGTGCGTCAACTGTGGCGCCATTTCGACGCCCCTGTGGCGCCGCGACGGTACGGGACACTACCTGTGCAACGCCTGCGGACTCTACCACAAGATGAACGGCATGAATCGGCCGCTGATTAAACCGTCAAAGAGACTTGTACGATATCCTGACGCTATAGACACGCTTTCATTCCTACCAAGTGGGCCCACTGTTATCACTAAGGTTATTTACTTTACTACCTACTATGAATCCACGGTCAAGGCTCATATTTTCTGAGCGAAATATTTGCTGAATTCAAGTTAATATTTTCATTAAAATAAGCTAGTTTTATCGTTTTTCTCTCATGTTTTCTGCCCTTAAAATGATTCCTACGCTTTAGCCTTCCCTGTAAGGTTACCCTGTAATTTTACATAAAGTTAAGCATGTTCAAGCTGTAGAATTTAAAGTTGGATTGCCCCTAATAGGGAATGATTGTCTTTTTACGGCATTCTGACCCATTTTCTTTATTCAGAGGCCTAATTTTAACGCTTGGACGTTTTAATGGTAATTCCTTCTTTTTTAATTTCTTTTATGTAAAATAAATGGTTTAATATAATATGGACAAGTCTTGCTACTCGTGTTTTATAATCAAATGATTAGAATTCGTAATTCAGGTGTATGAAGATGGTCACTAATCAGTATGCAAAGAGCAGAGAATGCTTGGTTCTGCAGCCAATTCGAGACCTACGACGTCTTGTATATAGTGTGCACACATTATCTTTGGTTACGTATGTAAACGATATGGATTCTAGGAATGCCTTCCATAAAAATCCGCATTAGTTATCGTTGGTCTTTCATTGGCTGAAATGTCAAGAATGTGATCTCCGGATTGCTAATTAGCGATGCGTCGATATGAGAAAACTTTTGAAGGATTGTACATACATAATTACTATCACGCGTGATTATTGAGGCGTGTCATAGTAAATTAAATTAGCAGTACTTAAACGAGAAAGTCATTCGTACATATAAACGATAGGAAGTCCATACGAACTCGATTATATTGTTGGCAACCGATTCCAAGCCTTCGATGTGTAGTGAGCATTCATGTAGGGCGATTATGTGAAATCCCGTGTTTCATAACGCTCTGGAACGCCCGAAAACTTCGCCCCGTGCGATTATGTTATATCTTTAGGCGAAGTTCTCAACGTCGTCGTTATCGGGGCACTACCGTAAGTATGAGAAACATGCATTGCGAATATATTCCACTCGGCCCGTCCTTTATAATAAAACTATCTCCGGGGCGCAATATTTGCCATCTGAAGAGATACAAACTGGTAAATTAATGTCAGCCTGACTGCTTTGTTTCCATCCTCAAATTTTTGACGAACATTAAAAATCACTTTAGCAAAATTTCGCACTGCGCACTGGCAAATCCGGCCATTATTAATGTGCAGGAATAATGAGATGAAAGTGCAAAATTACATTTCCATAGGATTTTGAATGTTCGACGTGACGTCAAAGAAAATAATTTTAAAATTTATCAAAAGTAAAATTCTCCACTGAAATTCCTTAGATGGCCGCCTCCCAGAGTAGGTACTTATTGCATCCGACTACTGTCTTTAAAAGACCAAATATTAGGCAACTGGCTCTTACATGCACATACTTCCACTAGGCGGAATGAAAGACCGACTGCCTAGCCAGTCTTATGAAGCGCCTCGTTTTTGGCGTTCTGTAGCGCTCTTTCCAGTTCCGTGTTCGCTCCAAGCGTAAACTTCACGGGTGAACGTTGTGAAGGGTTGACGAAGTGCAAACAACCGATGCGTGATAAACGACGTTGCAAACAACCGAAAAGCGAGGGGCGTTCTGCTCCTTTCTGGCGTTCTATAACGCCAAAATTGGTGCGTTGTGTTTTAGGTAATCGCCCTAATGGTATATATATATTACGGCTCTCTCACCCTGCAGACTGCGACCAGGCGGCTGGGGCTGTGCTGCACCAACTGCGGCACCCGCACCACCACGCTGTGGCGTCGGAACTCGGAGGGCGAGCCGGTGTGCAACGCTTGCGGCCTCTACTTCAAGCTGCACGGCGTCAACCGTCCGCTGGCCATGCGAAAGGACGGCATCCAGACGAGGAAGAGGAAGCCCAAGGGGACCGGGGGTACGGGGGCGGCCGCTGGGGGCGCGGCCACCGACCTGGCGGCAGGGGGGGCAGCAGCAGCAGCCCTGGAGGGCCCCAAGGGAGGCAAGGGGGCGGAGGCGGCGGAGGACGAGAGGAAGGCGTCCCCAGGTGAGGAGGACGCCGACGCCGGCCAAGAGCGCAAGACTTCGGGTAAGGATTATATATCTGCTGTGATGAGATGGCGACGATATTCGCTTATCCCGCTCATTCAAATCGCATCCATGGCATTTTACGAAAGGCATGGCATTTTACGTGTAACAGGGGAGATATTTAGCGTTCGTCTGTGTTCGGCAAACGTTACAGACTCGCCCCTCCCTGAAAGCATTGAAAGTATTCATCTCTAGATCACAGCTCCGCTAATACACATAAAATATGCAATTAAGGAATGGAAATTTCCAATCATTGCATTAAACAAATGATGTGGAACGCAGTCACGCGCACGGGTGCGAAGTTATGCACCGAAGACGATGAAATTCGCCATGAAAAAAATCATTTGACTTGACCGGGATTCGAACCCGGATCTCCCAATTGCCGGTCAGGTGTGTTAGCCAGTTACACTTAAGATTTTATTCGCCTTGAATAAAGATGGCTTGTTCGTGTAACTGGCTAACACACCTGACCGGCAATTGGAAGATCCGGGTTCGAATCCTGGTTAAGTCAAATGATTTTTTCATGGTGAATTTCACCGTCTTCGGTGTATAAGGAATGGAAAGTTAAAACTATTCCTACAAATGTAGTAAGTGAGCTGCAACAGAAAATTTAGAAATAATAAATTCCCCTAAAATGCATTGCTAAATATTCTAGGATGTTTTTTCTGGAGACTTGGTCATGAATAAATTATGTCATATTAGAACTCTTGCTAAAGTTTCGAAAGGTTATCTTTTCATCATCAGGGCTTGAGGTGGAATACTTAGATTAATAATTCAGACAGTTTTTATGCATATTGACATTTATTCATGACCAAGTCTCCAATAAAAACATCCTAGTACCTACTTATAATTAAGTGGTCAATAACCAACTCTCACTAATAATGTAAGATGATGTTACTAATGGTTGTACAAGGATAAATAGTTAACAACTGAGTTCTGAAAATCAAAATGATTGCATTACTTTTAAATTTGCTTTTTTAAAGTTTGCCCTACTATTAAGATTCTTGTTTTTACCCATATTTTGGAAAATTAATAATAAAAAATCTTACGTGTGTTCCTATATATTTTTATCGGCCACCCTCTTAGCATATCGGCACCTTCTTGGCACGATGGCGGCATAACCACCGAAACGCAGTGGCGTACGGACGGGGGTTTAAACCCCCCCCCCCAAAAATATGTTTACCTGAATTCGTTTTCGTTCGTTTACCTGTACTAGCGTTTAGAATTTTGCTTTTTGGACTGAAAAATATAGTTGAATTGTCTTCACGAAAAGAGAATGTTAATATAATTATTGTTTTAGTGAATAATAATCTACATATCATTTTATGATGATGCACATCATTATTAATGAACCCCCCCCCCAGATGTCAATCCTGCGTACGCCACTGCCGAAACGTCCATATATTTTTTTGTGATTGTCCTTTAATATATTTTCGTGAGCAAGTGTTTTTAAAACTATATTTATTTTTGTGTTTACATTCACCGAGTGCGTTTTCTCAGAAGATAGTGTATGTATATTTAATTATTATGTGTGCATTCATTTATTTATTTATTTTTATTTGTTTAATGTTCTCGTGCGTTCCCTTCCGAAGGCGTGCAAGATTCGTCAGCTCATCGATCTGAGGTGCACCAGCAGCACCTTCCCCACGGACTGCACAGCTCGCAGCACCAGATGAGGGGCATGGGGTCATCGAACGGCATCAACAAGTCACCCACGGCCATCCAAGCGAGCCACTCCCACCACCATCACCACGCACCATACTACCACGCCAGCGCGCACCAGCAGCACCACTCTCACCGGGTGCACCAGGCGATGGGAGGCTTGAAGGCGGAAGGGGAGGCGCCCCTGCCCCACTCCCCGTTCGTCCTGCCCCCACCTCACGCCCCCTCCTCCTCCTCTCCCTCCTCCGCCCCCGCCTCCTTCTCCTCCCCCTCATCCTCATCCTCCTCTTCATCCTCCTCTTCCTCCTCCTCCTCCACGTCTTCGTCCACTCCACCCTCCCTGGCGTTCGTCGTACCTCCCGAGTACCTCCTCATGAACCACACGCACCGAATGGCGACGAAACTCATGGCCACGACATAGAGAGGGGAAGCCGTGGTGAAGGAATCCAGAGCGTACGCGAGTTAAGAAAGAAAAAAAACTATTTGACGAGACCAGTCTCGAGGTGGCCCGCCTTCGGAGGAAACCTTTTTGTGTCTTTTCTCTTTCCAGGCATAATGCTCCGTTTATGCTCTGCACCTTCACCCGTTCAGTTTTCACTTCTCCAGCATTCGGAGGCAGTCATCGCTCCTCTTCACGCCACCGCCGTTCCAAGTGTGAATCAAGACTTGAATTCCATCCGTTTAGGCCTTGTCATTGACATTTTCGACGTGTTTTCTTTATAAAAACATATGGAGCACCTGAGATAAAATGACTGAAAGTGTGTTCTGCCTTGTTTCAGGAGATCAGTGCATTTTGTAGGATGTTTAGCAGGAGAGTGTGTATATATGTATTTTTTTTTCTTTTGAGCCTCAAAGAGGAAAGTCTGCCCATTAAAGCAAAAATTTAGTTAGATTCATTGAGTATTAAATATTTTGTTAACTATTATTTATTCACTTTGTCATTATATATATACATTTCTCTATTTTCAACCACTGCCGTGCATCAATAACTTTCTCCCTAATGCATGCGTCAATGAGGAAAGTAAAATGTGAGAAGTAATGGAATTATTGTATGCTAGACATGTTTTGTAAATGATGGCCATAAGTTTTTTAAGAAAAATTAAATTCACTTAATTTTTGCAGTTCCTGTAGTAAATTCATACGGTACTCATAATTTTTGTGTGGGTTGCATATTAGTTGAGGGCAGTTACTTACCTAACATTAAATTGTAAATGAAAATTTTAGGTTTTGTTTTCACTCTTAAGTCAGATAATTGTTTTATCATTGGAAGCTCTTAGAATACAGCTCTTTTTACAATTATATTTCGGTAGAAAACATGCCACTTCTTTAATGACTCACCAAATGTTGTTATACAATAACCGAATAATTTTAATTCAATTTCATGCATATATCAACAAAATCCAACGTGTTGTTGCGATAGTGTGGTTCAATTGCTTTAAAATGCTCACAGTCCATGTACGATAAATGTTTTACCTAAAAGTATTGCCTAAGCACACCCTTTAAAACGCTTTCTAGTTAGTGTTTGGTGTAAACAATTTTTCATCACAAATTGGCATATTTTAATGTAGTCGGTTGCTCCTCACTTTTTGTCTGTGGCACAGTTTTCATTAAAAGATGACACTTAGTCCACCAGAAAGAATTGTGAGAGTAAAAATCACTATCCCATTAATTCATTACTTCCAACGCTCACCTCTCCATCAATTAATAATGCGATTCCCTAGCAATTGTGTAAATTACATTTTCCTAAAATCAGAAGAGTTAAAATATGTGGCGTCTGTGAATTACATATGCTGAGAGATAGTTAATAGTCCTAGAACTTTCCTCAGAACATGAAATGTTATGTGGCACTTTGAAAATTTTACACACTTTATAGATGTTGTGAGATGAAATCCTTTGTTGCGGTTATATCTTATGTAATATCCTATGTGTGATACACAAATGTGTTGATACCAATTTGTGTTGAAAATTGGTTAGGCATGTAATAAATGAAATCTCATCACAAGCCAATGTCAATGCGAATTGCAATTCTGTAAATTGCCTAAAATATAAAACGTTATATCCTTGCAAAGATGTTATTATTTGAATGATAAATCTGAATGATTTATTTTTTATCACATGATCTAATGATCAGCATCGGCAGTCATCAATCCGAAATTCGGGATAATTTTGCTCTCCGCTCCACTTGTCTATTTGGTAACCATTTTATTCCAGCATACTATTTTTATCATTTTGACATGCTATTCCATCCTTGGTCTTCATCAATTTCTCCTTACATTATTATTTTCTAAAGGCTTTGATGTCACAGAATGTAGGCGATTAATTTGCCCCATCTACTTTTAAGCGCGTTCATTAAACTTCATTCCTCTCCAACTACTCATTAGATTACTTTTTTGATTCTGCCCTTCCATATGATGACCATCATTCTTCGATAACACCATATTTTCCTTTGCGTCATTACTTCCAATCTAATTTGTTATGCCGCTTCCCAAGCTTCACTAGCAATTAAGGTAGCAAACATACGTTGTTAATGAATTTCTGCTTAGCCTGCAAGCTTGTTTTGTTGTAAGGCTTTTAATAGAAACTTCTAGGAAAATTCTAGCACACATTCCAGTTTTTCTCGGTTTCGTTATGATTTTGACCTCTATATTTCTTATACCACAAATCATTCATCGTATTAAGGTTTCCTTTATAATAATTTTCCAGTTGTATTTCCTCTTTTTAGCCAAAATTGAAACATCACCAGGAAATCACAACTCTCTTATTGTTCTATCCTTGGTTCTATCTTAAAATTTAAAATTGTTGTATCCATGGTTTCTCCATGCATGTGTTTATCTGTTTTGAATATTTGTTTTTTTTTTCAAAAATTGCATCCCACACAGCAGAGGATATTCCAGGAATATTCTATTTTGGTCCTCAATATCCCTCTTACATCCCTGGGGATGTGCGAACCATTTTAGAATATTCCTGGAATATTCCATAGTGATTCGCAACATTCTATTTATACATATTCTGTAATGATTCCCTTAGCGAATCATTATAGGATATTCTCAAATAATTCGCAACAGAATATATCTTGGCGAATCATAAAAGAATATTCTTGGAATATTCTGCAACGATTCACTAAGGCATATTCTTATTCGAACCAGTTAATCGTAATGATTCGCAACAGAATACGAATACCTTAGCGAATCAAAATGGAATATTTGTTTAATATTCTTTAATAATTCGCTTAGAAATATTCTTTTGCGAACCATTTAAGAATATTCCCCGATTGTTCTTTAATGATTTGTCCTTGTTCACCTGTTTTGAATATTTATTGTTACAATAATTGCATTTTTGATGCAGGAATTGAAAATGATCGGTGACTAACAATAAGCATATCCTTGCCACATTCTTCGCTCTTGCTTCATCCACAGTGCAGCTGCATTTAATTACTTCCAACTGTTTTCCAAACAGCCTGAATCCAACTATTCTGCCATTAAATGACACTCAAATGCTCTTTGGTAAGGTCAAAATTATGATCTTATCAATATTTTCCTATTCCTTGTGTAGGCTTCCGCGGGTTGATGAGTATGAAGATACACTTATTCCGGGTTTTACACCGCGTAGATCCATTGTTCTGGGACGACAGTTTCGCCGGCGTTGCAGTCGGCTTCTTCAGGTCAATGAAGACCTGACCTGAAGAAGCCAACTGCAACGCCGGTGAAACTGTCGTCCCGAAACAATGGACCTACGCGGTGTAAAACCCGGAAGAAGTGTATCTTCATAATATTTTCCTATGCTTCTCCAGGTCGATGAAGGTAACATACATGGCCTGGTCGGTTTGAATCCTCTTCTCTTAGGCAAGTTTCAGGGCTAAAACAGTTTCTCTCATTCCCGTGCTTTTCTTGAATCTTAATTCGTCTTCGTCTGGAAATGTTTTCCAACTGTTTTTTCATCTTTCTATAGATAGGTAAACCCAGGTCAGTATCTTAGACATGTGCAGTGTGGCTCATGAGGCTTTTGCTTCTCTTTTCTTCTTTGGGAGATGGTTGATTACATCCTTTTTTAAATGCATTGGTGTTTGCCGAGTTAAAAAAAATGTCACATATTAATTTTGGTATGTGCTATTTAAGGTCCTGACCCCGGTGCACCTAAGTAAATCTGAGGGTATTTTATAAATTCCTGAGGCTTCTCCGTTCTTTTAATCTTTTTACATCATTGAATTTCGTTCTTAATATCAGATAGGGATACTTACATTGTGTTTTAAGATCGTTGGAATTTGTCAAGTAGCGTTATAGTCGCAAATGAAATTCTATAGCTTATTCAGGGTCACTTTTTCTGTTTTATGCGGGAGAAAAAATGACTGACACCTTTCGCGAATATTACCTTTCGTGAGCCTCCAATGAGTTCCAGCTGATGTTTGTGCTTATTAGCATTATCTCCTAATGGATAGTGGAAGTCAAGCACGGTGACCGAAGTTGGTGAGTTCAACGCACAAAGCAACTTTCTAAGATCTTGAGCGGAATTGGACCGTCAGTCTTGAGAAGCAAATGCCACAGCAATCGCTACGTAGTTAGTCATTCGTCAGGTATCCGTGAAATTTCGTCACTACTCCCGGTGGCTGGAGAAAAACTGATGAATCTAAATAGTCGTAGGAATGCATCTTCATCAGTGGCTCTAACGAAAGGGATGCATGATGTGGCTCTTAAATTGTAACATGATCATCCGTTTTTTTTTAGAAAAAAACCTCTTCATGCGCCTACTTTGAGTAGCATCTGATAAGAGCACTAACCAGCAATGCTGCGATGGCTTCCCCACGTACGAAACGAAAGACGGAACGAAGGAAGACGGTTCAGTGCGGATAATTACAGTTGCAAACAAGAAGCTTGGTGCACCTGCATTTTTCTTGCATTTTCAACTTCCGCAGTCATAAACGATCGCACGGTTTGTAAGTGGTATTTTATTAGGAGTTTCACACGATACTCCATCCATTACACATCCGAAGATGCTCACTACTTTGATATAGTGTCAGTATTGTGTGATGCTGGTGAGATTATGTCTGAATTTTAGCCAATGGTCTGAAAACCATTCCCATCCAAGTTGCTGCAAAAAGCCTTCAACAATAATGAAATTATCGTAACGACCTTTAACATGCCTTGCCGATCTTCGCTGCATGCGTCCTAACCTGGGTTTTAAGCCTACCTCATAAGGATCCCAATTACTGGCAGCATATTTAAAGTGGGGTCTAAAAAGGGAGAAGTAGCTGATTTCCTTAACTTTATCGTCGCACTTGCCAAGTACTCTTTTAACAAATCCCAATTCACAATTAGCTTGACCGGTAATTTCTCGAATATGTTTACGAAAAACTGACGAATGATCCACTTGCGATCATTAGTCAGTTTTACTCCGAGGTATTTAACCGATTCTACAGTCTCTAATTTTCTGGTGTTAATGCAATAGCTGTTATAAGGAGAGTTTTTCCGTTTCCAAAAATTCATGACAACCCATTTTTTTTAGTTTAATTCTAGCTGCCACGCATCGCACCACTCCTATATTGCCTCGAAGTCCTTAGTTAGCGCTTGCTTATCATTAAGGCTACAGATTTCCCTATACACTACTGCGTCGTCATCAAATAATCGAAGCTTACTGTCAACTACTCCACCGATATCGTTAGGTATATAAGAGCAAACCAAAGAGGGCCTAAGACACTTCTCTGTGAGACCACAAACATAATTTTAACTTCATTAGATGTAATACCGTTTGAAACAATCATTTGTACGCGATCGCTTAACAATTCTCTAATCCAAGAAATTACGTCGGCATCTAGCGCGTAAGTTTAAATTTTATAAGTAACTTTCTCTGGGATACTTTAACGAATGCATTATTAAAGTTAAGAAAAATTGCGTCAACTGGAACGTTATCTTTACCCGAGACTAAAATATCGAGGGCAAAAAGTGGTAATTGAGTTTCGCAAGAACATCCCTTTTTGAATCCATGTTGAGTTTTCATTTGTAAGTCCTGCATAGTGAGGTGTCTTATAACTAGAGATGCAAAATTTCGGGAAATTCTGAAGGCCAGAAAAAAAATATTTCAGTTTTTTTTCTGAAAAAAGTGAAAATTTTGGGGAAAATACTTCTAGCATTTCCAAAAGAAATAATAATCGTACTACTTGAATAATAAGCGTAAAAATGCTTTCAGAATTTGGTAGGAATACCATAGCAGATGACAGTACTGCAAAAACACAATAGTTGTAACTAAATTGAATCAATTAGGCAACCCTGAATAACCGTATGAAATGGAAGCAAAAAAATGAATTGAAGAAAAACTTACCTGGCAGTAATAGACTAAATTTAGGTTGAATCGATGCGTTTTTGCTTGCTTTTTGGATTTGAAAAAGGCGTTTGACGGAGTTCATCGGGAGACACGAGCGAAAATATATAAATGAAAAAAGGAGTTGATTGGCGAGATCTCATCCACAACTTATATATAGAGATAGGAAGATTATGCATTTTGAAACCCACTATTATGCGACCAAATAATTATTATTTATGCAGCCATTATTCGGCAAAATTCTGATATCTATGCTGACATTATGCAGCTCAAGAATAGCAATTATGCGTTTTCATGAAAATTATGCAACATTTTGGAGATTGCCTCCGTCACGCATACAATCCCGTCAGGTATCCCGCCCTATGTCATTCTCCATATTTTATGGAAACCCATCCGGTGTACTGCATTATCATTAGGTACCCTCAATTATTTAATCAATTCGGAGTTTCATTAGGCAAAATGGGAATTATACCTGTTAGAAATAAATATCTTATGAGGCACACTCAATTTTAGGCCAACCTTTTACTGAAGAAATCAGGAACTGGATGGTGAAAAATAAACCGTGAAGCTAAGGATTGACATTTTTTTTGATAAAATGTATCAAAAAAATAATTATATTACAATGAACATTGAACAGGGATCATTAAAACAATCACAGTAAATGCTGATTATAACCCCTGAGATTTTCGCATGTTTTCAAATGTGATTTTGATGCTCCCTCCACTTGTTATTCCCCGTCAACGCTCACAGCCGTACTGACTTCCTTGAAAAGGCCGGTTAAAAAAGCCCCCCCACCCTCCCAACGACCAACATCGGACTTAGCCTCCGAGATACGTTGTATTGTACACAGAGATTGTATTTCGGTGGCTACGTTCGATGTCGGTCGTTGGGAGCCACCGAAATACAATGTCAATGAAAACAACACGCATCAAACAGGCGCGGGATTTGGAGGTGAAGGGCATGCGTCCGGTATCGAGAGAGGCCATAAAACTGCTTTTTAGAACAAAAATTAAGCCGGCTGCGCGAGAATTACGCAGATTATGCGCACATAATGCAAATTATGCGATATGCTGCATTAGAGGTCAGATTATGCGATATTATGCGCAGTAAATTTGTACTAGGGATGAAGTAAGGTTACTCAAAGATTCCAACTATTTGCATTCTGATTAAATTAAAAAAAGTATGCGATTATGCGGTCCGCATAATCTTCCTATCTCTACTTATATATGGTCCAGAGAGCACAGTTGAGGGTGGCTAATGGATAATCAAGATGGACAGTTATATTTCGCGGGGTAAGTCAAGGTGCCGCCTTAACATAACCGGGCAACCGCAACATAACACCCATTGCCTTGTGCATTTACCGACTTCAAGGAGATGGATGTTTTTTTGGCTTGTCGCTGCTTGCTTTGTTTGTCATAAAATGGTCATTCCATGTCAGATCAACACACCTACTTAACCATACCATCTCAGATTTTAATTTAATTTGGTACGTAGGTAGTCTCTACATAGATTAAGAAAAATACGAAATTTCATTTCATTTTATCAGCCCGATTTGAAAATATGGCTCTGCAAATTTTACAAAAATCGTCCCAAATTGCATGACCGTCAACATTTAAAATATTAATTGCTCATCTCCTAATTAAGGTGGATGGATGAAAAAGTCGTCAATTTGTAGCTATTTTTATGCCACTTCTTATTAAATGTAACACACTATGGGTTGCAAGGTATTTGTTTTTAAATTCCAAAATTACATTTTAATTCAAATTTTTGAAAAAAAACGCCACTCCAATTTTTTTTATCAATCTAGCAATTAGGTTATATGATCATTAAATGATGTACAAAGTTTGGAAATGGTAGGGCAATGGGTTCATGGTTAAAATAATTTGAAAATTTTGAAAGAAAAAAAAAGTGGTTTTCACGACATTCCAACAATGATAGCATCATTTAAACCGTTATTTTCTAGCTTTTAAGCCTGTATATTGAACTTGAGCCAATTAAATAAACTAAAATTAAAGACTTTACAAAAAGAAATACTTATTCTAGTCAATACTTGCCATATAGGTATAAATACCTATAAGGCAAGTCAATGATGCCATTTTGGCATCTTGTACCCATTTCTTGTTCAAGATTAGGTGGCTTCCATGGATGAAATTATTTTATAATTCCCGTATTTTAAACAATGATATGAGTTTCTAGATACGGCAACCCCGAGTTGATCATGTATGAGCAAATGAGTTTAGCGTACGTGAGTCTAAGTAGTCAAAATATCGGTTATGGTGATGGAGACGCGGTCAAGTCATCGCCTAGCAGTTCGGAGATCACGATCACGAGAGATCCGAGGGGGTACTTTTTCTTACTTTTCAGTTTGTATAACTATCCATAGTTTTTAACGCGCCAATGTCCTGTGTGCTGTGCTCTTTTTGTTTTGTTGTTTTTTACAGGATTGATGAAATTGAATGATTGTATAAGTGCTTCGCAGGCATAACAAACAAAATAATAGCACAGTCTAATAGGCTTAAATCGCTTACATTATCGTTCAATTCATTAAACTCTGGTCCTTCTTTATCGTATTAATTATGCCATGGGTATAATTTGGTACTTGCATGGTGTACTTCGGCACCCTATAGCCTATTGTGCAAAATATTCACCGTTCAAGGCGGAAAAGAACCAGAACGAATGTAAACAAACCCGGTAGCGACTGCCGAGTCAGGGGGATGACGTCACAGCAGTCGCAATATGGCCGCGGTCTGTTTGTGCGCAAGGCTAAAATTGTGATTTTAAATCTCTTATTATTTAAAAAGTAGGCAATGTGCAACAGCTAAATTTTGGATTTAGGGTTTTTATGTTCAAAGTTAACATTTGCCGTTGTTTCCTAAATTTGTGCAAATACTCCATTGGACAAGAGGCACTTCGTGGGCACATGCCGGAGGTTTTAATGAATTCTACGAAAAAGTCAATCGTGAAGCCCTATGCTCCATAAGTGATTGCTCCAGTTGGCAGGGGAAAAAATGTTCTCATTTTTCTGGTAGCATGGAGCAACATGCAAGTTGCAGCACTAAGGTATGGTAGTGGCTATAAAAACGACTTCATCTCAAACAAACACATTAGTCTTCAACGTTAACTATATCCACCTACATCTAAGGAAAACGTTTTGATCCTTGTAAATAATATACACTAAATAGGTTTTATCGCCATAAATTTCGGCCTTATAGGTAAGTTATCAATTTCAAATAATAAGAACACGTAGTATGCAATATTTCCGGTTCCAGTGAAGATTTCCGGATATTTTTTTTTCTTCATAAACTTTCAACCACAATGCTTTTAATTTCGTTTTGATCGGAGTGTTAATTTTCATGTTTAAAAATAACATTTTTTTAAACTTAATAAACAGATAAGGTATCTTGGATGCGTTTTAAAATTAAGAAATTTTTCAAAATGTGTTTTACATTTCTAATCTCTAACTTCATTTTAAATCCTCCTAGGACAACATAGCTGTCCTTTGGCCAACGATACAGGCGTTTAAACAAAAGACCTTTTTTCCTTCAACCATCTATATTGTCTAAACTATTAACATATGGAATTTGGAATTCCGGAAGCTTTTTATTATATTATAGGCCTATAATTTCTAATCATTTGTAGTAACAGGGGTTTTTAACTTTCAGAGTAATTTTACATTGAAAAAATGGAAATTTATTTGTTTAAATTTATATACAAGAAAAACTATTGAGTAGATTTTTCACCATGGGGATGCTTTTTGTATATTTTTTATTTACTTCAATTTTTATATATATTTTTTCTCTACACCGCGTATTTTTCGTTATATAAGCGAGTAACCACACTTTCCCAACTTTACACGGCCACCATTAATAATTCTCCAGTCAGCTGCCTGTTCCAAACTTCTAAATTCCCTTATAATTACTTTAACAATAAAATCACCAAAACTCTCACCGGTAGTAATTTTTCCTATTTAGATTTCTTATACGACTGGACCATCATTCAATATTCGTTTTATGCTATTCTTTCTCATCCATCACCATAATTCAGAGCACCATTATCATCATCTGATAAGTAATTATCAAGTTATCATCAAAATATTGTAATTAGTGAAAATTGAATCAGGAAAATACGGAACTTAAGACAACACGTGAGAGGATTTAAACAGATAATTTATTTGTCAAAAAAATTTATGAATTTCTTTAAAAATGTTATTTCGTACATAGTAAAAAGCTTGGTATACCGCAGCCATTTATGCCCGATTGCAAACTTTTGAAGGAATGCAAATTATATATCCAGAACAGATTTGTGTCTGTAAAAGATCCCAATAAAAATTAGTGCATTAGAAATATTATTTATTACATGGAATAGGGAAAGTAAATATAAACCTAATAATAAAAAAACAAGAAAAATAAAATAATACAGCTTGTCCAAACCGTAAGCCGCACTAATTCCGCTCTGCGATATAGGCTGCTGGCACACTTTGTACTCAAGGTGAAGCATATTGTCTGCAACGCTCCAACACCCCTTTGCAAAAACCTCTTCTCAGTATTCACAAGGTAAATGATGCCATCATTAGGTGTTCTATTTCATAAGATAATTAATGCAATATTAGACACAAATACGTTCCATGGTTTCAGGCATGTGGAAGTTACATTTCACATTAGACACAAATTTAACGTTTTCACGATTTCCAATGAAAGGCTATTGCTGGACAGAAAGTAGATGCTTACATTTTTACGCTGGCCTTTATAGGAAAAATGTATTATTTTAATTATATTTCAACAACCTTATCCATCTTAATACGAAGCTTAATTTGTTAGTGGAAGAACTGATTTATATTTCTTTTTCAGGCTCTTTTTAATGCAACTCTGTACTAGTGAAAACGAAATCCATCACTTCCTGAAGTCAGACATACCTTAACAATGAATCATTAACATTGAGAATGAAGCTATAAGCAAACCTGAATTTCGTTTAAAATAAAGGAAACATATTACTTCAATTTGGAACAGAAAATTCGACAGGAAGGGTTCACCAGGAAAATCTTGCCGTTACGTGACCAAGCGCAATTAAATTGCGGTAATACCCTCTCTCCATTGGCTATGCAAAAGGTGACTTCTTACGGAGTTACCCACATTGATGGTGGTTCGATGGATTTTGGGTGTCTTGAGCTTGGTGCACGATGATTCTAGCTTTTGTAATTCTTGACCGGGATTCGAACTTGGATCTCCCAACTGCCGATCCAGGTGTGTTAGCCAGTCCTTGGTGGTAACTCTCTGCAAGTTTTCCAGTCTAAAAACATTCAATTGATGCCCTTCTAAAAGTAGTATTCGAAATAAAAACATGATTTTATCTTTTTTACCAAGCACTTTTTTATATTAGTTTTCCAATTAAACCATTAATTTGAAATAACTTTATATTAAAAAACGAAAAAGCTGATATTTTTAATAATAACATATATATTTATTTATCCGTGTAATCAACATTACGATCATATTTTACATTTCAAATAAATAAGGATAAATTAGGGAACCCTTTTAGGCATTTCCTGTATTGGGATACCCCAAGGCAAATTACAATACGAATAATTGAATAAATAAGTAAACTGAGACCAGTTACGAAACATAAATAAATGCATGAAAATATAACAATTTGTTGTTTAATCTCAACCTGTCGTGCATACAAAATATAGTGAGTAATAACCGTACTATTAACAAAAAAATACATCTGGATTTTCTACAATAAGTAACCATTTTTTACTATTTTCAAAAAAGATATTTAACTATTTGAGCCTCTTATATTATCTGACAATCTAGGAAATAATTTTGGCCTTACATAGATAAATGTGCGTTTGAACATTTCCTAATTTGGCTTGGGCAAAATATACATTTTTGTAGATCTTAGGTTGTATACATTGGTTTTTGGTTCTTCTTTGGGTTTATTACCACTTCTGAGGTAGAACAATTTCAATACTTTGTAAACGTAAAGATGTCGTAAATATGATATAGTGTTTGTCCTAAATTTTAACAAAATAAATTTTTCGTTCAAATTAGGCTTGAATTAGAATACCAGCCGCAAGATTTTTCTCTCTCGGCAGCAATGGAGGCACGATGTTCTACGTTCTAACTAACTTTATTATTGTATCAATTAACTGTTCTAAGTTCTCGCTCCTCTCCGCTGGCAACTAGATGGACTGATTCATAAAAATCGTATTCCGCCGCCTTTGCCGCTTCCTTGATTACCTACACATGCCCACACCACCTCGACTTTTCTCAAAGAATCTCTTTCTATCTTTCTATGCTCTTCGCTCGAAAAAAAAGCGAGATAAGCCCTCTTTCATGCCGGGCAATCGTATGCCACGACGCGAAGAAGGTTAACTTTCGTCAATAACCTAATGACTAATTAACTTCGTTAATAACTTCGTCGTTAATCTTAGACAATTGTCTAGCCGCCATGGAAGTTGGTGTGTCGAGCGGGTTGCATAAGAAAGTGGAACTATTGTTTTAGGGTAGCTGTACCATTTTGTGTCCTTGTCAGTGGCGTTTAATAGGTGCAAACGACTCATAAATTAGATAATTTTTTCATTAAAAAATTCTCTTCCACTCTCATATTAGAAAGGTTAAAAAAATGTATCCTTAACTCTGAAATTTCCTTAACGGGCCTAAAATAACTTGCAGACAGACGAAACCCATTTATCCCTGGACGCGTATAGAGAAGGATCAAGTGTAATTCAAGTTTGCTCTGCGCAATCGGCACTCGAGACAGGAGGAGGAAAGGGAGTCATCCGATTCTACTCCAGGATAGTAATGAACTGAGTCTAGGTGTCAAGTACTTTCATCACTTATTTTGCCAGGATTAAAATGTCGAAGTGTTATATGGCCTACAAATACTCATGTCATAAAGAGAGTACAGAAATGGTTCAGAAGAATGTTGTGTGCCTGGGACAAACCATTGAACATTATGAGATTTTCAAAGTAATAATTTAATATAAAGAACTTGGATTGACAGCTTGAGTGACTGGAGGTGCAATTCAGATATTCTATTATTGTTTATAGTGTTGAATATTTTATATCATGCCGAAATTTACTGAGGACAATTCAATTTTGAATCCCACAGTTTCATGCTCACATGGTGACGATAAATTCTATAAAGATTTTAGAACTTTTAGTATGTGCTTGCCCTACTACCAGAATTATTTGTGGAGCAAATGAACTGCCAATGGAGATTGAATTATTTAATGTAATAATGTGACATCTATTTAATTAAGTTTAACAAACCATGAGATTAAAATTCGTTAATTATTATTTTCTTAGCATTAGCTTCTTAGTCACTTCATTTCTATCACTATTTAAAATATTTTGTAACTTTCTTTACTTCTTCTACACAACTTCTTATGCACAATGGAGCAACTGTCCCTACTTGCTAGTATGTTACTTCATGTGCAATAAATAAATGCAAGTTCATATGAAAATATATGTCTAAGCGGTAATTAGAGGAAGCCGTAGAATAAATTCATGAAAACCAAATTTCAGCGAAGTAGGTTTGATCTTTGGATTTTATTCGCAGTAGTTTCAATAGGTTTCAATCAGTGGTCCACTTCAACCTGTAGTTTGAATTCCCCCGCAGGGAAAAAAACAATTGAATAACGATTACCGCAGTCACTCGCCATGTGGTAGTCCGCTACAGTCGGCTTAAAATGTCAACATAAGAAGGAAAAGTCAATCATCTTAAGGGAAGTTGGCTTTCTTGTCTACTCTTATTTTGTTAATTTAACGTCAAAACAATGGGTGAAACTTACAAATATTTCGGCAACTCTATGGATGATCCCAGAAAATTGAAGGAGCCTATCAAGTCAATTGAGGTATGTGACGTCTTATTGTCTGAAGAGCGTTTTTGTATATATGTACGTGTTTTTTCATTGATATCATTTTATTCCAGGAAAAATGGAAGCTGGTTCCAGCATTCCTCCAGGTTAAAGGACTTGTGAAGCCCCATATCGATTCCTTTAATTACTTTGTCAATGTGGAAATACAAAATATCGTGAAGGCAAATGACAAAGTTACCAGCGAGGCAGATCCTTTGTTTTACTTGAAGTAGGTGGAGTAATTGGCACTAAGCATGCATTAGGTACTATAGTATTAGTGTTCATGTACATTTACTTCTGGAATTCCAACGTGTGGGTGCTTCATTCGTTTTGTTGGAATTGCTGAATTTCTCCAATAGCCAACCATGTTGGGCTAATAAAGGTCCAATGTGTATGCATTGGCCCCTTGGTGGCCCAACATAATAATAATTTATTTACTCCCCAAAAAAATGTTTTTGTACAAACTGGTAACGACAAAAGAGCGTGAGCTTTAGGTGGTCTCCAAGGTCATAAGACCAGAATTGAACCACCAGCAAATTACAAAAATGTATGCCAAAAAAATAAACGCAGTCACTGTTACATAAGTATTGTTACAATGAAAATACCATCAAAATAAATGTTCAATATTTTCTTGAGAAAAAAGCCAGTCTTTGGCAAGTTTTAACATTTTTTTCTGAGAATTTAATTTTTTAATTTCAGCGGGCAGTATATTAAATATCTTTGTCCTCATATAGAGAAAGCAACGTTTATATAATGTTAATCTTGGTCTGTTTGTTACAATGTTTGACTCATTCCTTAAATTATATTTAAATTTATCAGATACACTCGGCATATTGTCACTTCTGGCATAAAAAATTTTTAAGACCTTAAATAAATAAATACAAATGCCTTAGTGGCAAAAATTTGAGTGCCACGAACAATGGAAAGGAGTGTTCATAAGAATTTTTGGACGATATTACACGAATTATTCTTTTTTTTGCAAGACAAGTGCAAACTTAAATGTGTTCATGTACGGACTGCCCCAGCAGATTATACCATAAGAGATTTTTGGAATGAAATAGTGCATGATAAATAATTTATTTTACCAGAAGTGGACATTTGTTTCGTAAGAAGTATAATTTGGACAAGGCACTTCTAAGGCATTTGTTTACAGTAAGTACTTAAATGTTTATCCCAGCGTAGATTACTGTCCAAAATTACTCCCAAATATTTCATTCTGTTCACTCGCTCAATATCTGGACAGTTACAAGTACAATTAAAACAATTAATAGTATGTAATACCAATTTACAATTAAAAATACGTGTATTACAGATGTCATAACACATAAACTTAGTCTTATCACTTAACTCTAACCCATTGAAATCAAACCATTTTTCTAAGAAACGTAGATCCTCTTTAACAAATGTTTCAACACAATTCCGATCAGGTGCTGAGTAGCACCGCGCTATGTCATCAGCTAAAGCTGTGAGTTTACCATTGAATTTATTTTCACACATCGTTTACGTAAATTAAAAACAGAATTGGTCCTAGAACAGTGCCCTGTGGAACTCCTGTCTCAATAGTTACATAATCACTAAAACAAATACTTACTTTCACACATTGTGCTCTCGTTGACAAATAACTTTCGAACCACTTTAGTGATATTCCATGTATTCCGGCTTGCTCAAGTTTCATTAATAATACTTTGTGCGAGGGTGTGTCAAATGCCTTAGTTATATCTAGATATAACCCAATAGTCCGCATGCTTGAATTTACTGCTTTGTATACTTCGGTCATATGCTTCTCTAGAGCATTTTCAGTTCCTACTCCATGTCTAAATTCAAACTGGTTTTCGCAAAAAAATTTGGTTTTATCTAGGAATTTCAGTAGGTGGTTTTTAACAAGTTTCTCTAAAATTTTTGCAAACACTGACAAAAGAAATATCGTTCGGTAATTCGTGATTTGCAGTCTGTCCCCTTTTTTGTGCAATGGTATAACAACAGTTTTCTTCAAAGTGCTCAGAAATACGCCATTGAAAAAACTTAAGTTACAAATGTGAGCAAACATCGGAGCAACTTCGTCAATGACTAATTTCAACATTTTAGTACCTATACCTTCATGTCTGGGGCACTTATTAGATGACAGATTTTTACTAATTTTACCATTTCTATTGGCACCACTGGTTCTAAGAAAAAGGAAGTAAACTTACTTTTTTTAGCACGTGAGTTTTGAGTACATGCCCTGTTCTCATCATTACATCTTACTTTTGTACATTCAATAATTTTGTTGAAGTAATTATTAAATTCAGAGGCTAAATGTTTTGAATAATTTATAACAATTCCATTCAATTCTAATGCATCATCGAACGATCTATTTGTTTTTCACCAATTAATTCTTTAAGCAAATTCCATTGCACGTATCTAGTACCATGGTGCGTATCATAAAAACAGCAATTTCGCAAATTTCCATCCTCGATCAATTGACATAAGTATTCACATTTTTAATGGAATAGGTCCTATTATATATTTTACGCTGACGTTTTTCTTTCAAAATGATTCAATTTTCTATTGCCAAAAGTTTTTATGCTGTAATATTTTTTATTAGAGAACATTTCAGGAATGCTCCTTTGAGGTAGATACTTCAAGAGCATCTTTAAAATTATTTGTGCATCATTGCAATTTATTAATCAATGTAATGTTCAGATTTTTATTTATAGTTCATCAGTTTGAATATTATGACATTCTTAGCATTAGTTTTTTGGTTTTCAATCAACGTTTCATAAGTAAATTAATCCACTGTGACGTTCAGGATGCATATCTTCCTGCTGAGCGATAGCTTTTCCGAAGCTTATTATCACGGCACACCACTGTTTTTACCACTTTTTAACCGCACCCCCATGTAAGACAACGTTAGATTTCACGAACCCACCCCTCCCAATCTTGCATGAGTTACTAGACATTTTTGAGAGCATGGACATGGATGGGGAATTAATTTCAAAATGTGGAAAATTGACCTCATCACAGATAGCGATAGCGGTTTTTGATATTTCACAATTCGCTGTACGAAAAACTTACAAAACATGTGATCTTTGAAAATGCTGCGTTTTTCTATAGTTTACCATACATTCAGGCGTACTGGATGTATACTAAACTATAGATTGCTGTGGCCCAAAAAAGTTAGATTTTTCCTCTGAAATAATTTTAAAAAGTGATAAAAATACAAATTCAGAAGTGACTTATATCTTATGTAAGACAACATAAGAAAAAGCCAACCCCCCCTCCCTCCCCAAAACATCTTACGTAATACTTGAATGGCCCCTGAGCTTCCCAAGCACCTGATGATGATGATAATTAATTGAAACCCCGGTCATGTGAGAAAAAACTTTGTTTGAGTAAAAGTTTAAATAAAAATTGAAATGTTGACATACCTTTTGACCTATCAGACCACCAGCTCATCAACTTAACTTACCATTTGCAGAAATATACAAAATGTATTAGATATATAAAGAAATCTCTAGACTTGCTTAACAAAAATGGGAAGGTAACAAGATTAGCATACTTTTTGGAATTCACATTATTGAAATGTTTGCTATTTTAAAAATTGCAGTGGTCTCTCAAACCACTCATAACTAGTTCAGGGTTGATTGAAGAACCCAGGGAACCTGGACTGATAATATTTTATGGGATTCCTAGTGTCTATGAGGAAAGAGTTTGGCCCCAGAGCTTTGTAAAACCTGGATTATTAACATGCGAAAAGAGATGAAAGTGTTGGAATGCAATTACTCCTGGAGATTGAGCTGTTTTGTTTGTCAAAGGTTGTTATAATAAATATTAATTGAAGGTTGGTAGAGAGGACAAATGAGTTTAAATAAGTAAACTCCCATTCTTATTATTTTTAAATATTCATGTACTGTGATTACCTGACATTTTTGTGTTTCTTGTAGGTACTTAAAAGTTCACGTTGGGACTCCTGATGTTGAGGAAGGATTTAACATCAGCAAGGCTAGCACACCTCATGAATGTCGCCTGAGAGACATAACATACTCTGCTCCAATTACTGTGGACATTGAATACACAAGAGGGAACCAGAGAGTTGTGCGCAATGGCCTTCCCATTGGTCGTATGCCAATTATGCTCCGATCCTCGAATTGCATCCTTTCAGGGAAATCGCCACATCAGCTGGCATTGGCAAATGAATGTCCTCATGACCCTGGTGGATATTTTGTTGTTCGAGGGCAAGAAAAGGTTTGTGGTTATGAATGAAAAACACTTGAGCCTTCATTGATAAGTATAAACTCATCAAATATAAAAAAATGAAGTAACACATTAACCACTTTGATTGTAAAGAGTTGGCTACCCAAAAACAGGACTATTGTTCCTAAGGGGTGCCTATTTTCCTAACATTTTTTGTGCTTGGTATATTTTTTCATTAATGTAAGGTATAAAATTATAATAATAAAATTAAAATGGGAAAAAATGAACCCAGTGAAATTTGGCTGATCATTATCTGCTGATAATGCCTTAACACTAGAAGTGCCATATTTTCCCCATACCTAAAAGTGCCGGCTGTGATCATTTTGACCGGTAGGTGTTTTCTCTCGTTTTAGTGGTATGAATAATTTCACGCATATATTCTATTTTTAAGGTACATTATTATCGTATTTTTAACTCAAATTTGCATTATTTTATAGTAATGAATAAGATTTATATACAATTTCGTTTTTCAACTTTAACTCAAACATAGGGATACACTGATTTATCACCAATTGTGCAATATGCAATAATAGATGGTGGTAGTTTATAGTATAAACATTTTGCAGAGTAAATATAACTATGTATGTTATTTACTAACAGGGAGTAGTGATAAAATGTAATTAACAGCATTCAACCATGTATATTGCTATCAATTCTACCGTCCCAGACTTTATTTTTCACAACACATAGAAGAAGTTTTTCACTTCTTGTTTTGCATTTTCGGCAAGTATGTTTTTGGCATCTTGAACATTTACCATAGTTTTATTCCCTTTACATGCTTGTGTCTGACACTGATGTCTTTTTGTAATTTGTATACCTGAAATGGAAGGTGCTGGCCCTGGCTGTGACTTGATATACTCAGTACTCACTACGTAGTTCTTCAGCTAGCGGCAAAATGAATTTATTGTGGCTGATATTTTGTGGAGTGGCCTCTTTTTATATGCCCATGCGTTAATGGCAGCTAAATCTAGGATATTATATAAAACTTGCACTGACCATCAGCGAGGTCCAGCGCGCGAGGTGTCTACTCCTTGTCCTTGCCATTTGGTCCAGTCTACTCCATAGTTTGTGGAGTCGTAGAAACTTACTGACTCTGGTAATCTTTTTTTCTGTACTATCTAATTCAATGCTGGGATGCATGGTACTCAGAACCAATACATTTTTGTTTTTTTTACCTTGGTATACTGTAATTGTAATATATTCATGTTTTAGGACTGTGATATCATACAACTTAGTCTTTGACATCCGAAGTACTTCAAAGACCTCACGTCTGATTCTATTAATTGTGCTGACAATATTAATGCCATTCTCCTTCAATATTTAGGCAAAGTCTGTGACGTGAAAAAATTATCTGTCGTGAAATTTCGTCCTGAATTCAGGTACGGATGCAATAAACGTAAAACAACATTTTTGGGGAGACTTTCGTTCGGCGGGCACGGACCCATTGCAGAAATATCTAAAATTAACATCTGCTAATAACCAAAACTTAATTCCAAATTTGTCTGGTTAATTTGCCCACCGTCCACTCGCTGCTCGTCCACCGTGAGGTATTCCCTTGGAATATAGCAAGCTATGCAAGTGTCCCCAAAGCTATTCCATATTTCGGACATCAATGCAAATTTATCCGTAGTGGGACGCTGAGATATTGCATTCCGAACATCAAAATGTAAGTACTTCATAAGTGAGCGAAATCTGCTTCGTGACACTGTCTTAAGAAAAAACACTGGCTCCCATTCACGAGATCATAGCATATAATAATCTAGCAAACCACAACTATATGCTCCTCGTGCGTACATTACGGCAAAAATACCTTCAATTTCCTCTACAGTTGTGGTCCAATCTCCCTTACCCAAGCAAACTGCTTCTGTTTCAGTGCATACTTTGATATGCCGGAGCATACGTTCATCAATAAACAAACGCCATGCGCTAGATAAGCTCTCTTTAGACACTCTTCGTTTGATTTGTTGTGATGGTCCGGATTTTATTTTATAATATTTTGACTCGCAAGCCTACCGATCGTGTTTTCGCCACTTGGAGTCACAACCCACTCATTGAGTCCATCCCTACCAAAAAGCCGAGTTCTGACTGCTGGAGCAAACGAACCTTTTTTTCACCCCCTCGACCCTTCCATCCCCCTTCCCATTCTGTGCTTCTTGGAGGGAGGCAACCCTCACCGGAAGCATTTTTGAGGGCAGCATCACTGTTTAGTTGGAGATTCCCTTCAATTGCGTCAGCAGCGGTCGGTACTCTGCAGTCCCTTGCATGTTCTCTTCATCCCCGACCTCTCCGTTGTCCTATTCCCCCTCGTCTTCTTCCCCCTCTACCAAACCTCACTCCCTGAGAACCACCGTGACTGATGCTCAAGAACAAGTGAGGAAATGTATGCAAAAAGTAACCAAAATTATCAAGAGAAGGACGGCGAATGTATTGGTAATAATTTTCATGTGCTTACATCCTCCTTCTAATATACAGCATCGTAGTTATATCGAAAGATAACAGACCAGAGTCAGGAAAGGGTGCTTCCATCAGATGATCTTGCAGAGACGCTCATGTTGAGGCATCACCGTATGAATTGCCTCTCCCACTTTCAGCAATGTCAGAGAAGAAAGTAATTCCATCAACCGAATCAGAATGTACTGGGTTGAGTTCATTAATATCAGAATCATTTACTGATAAGTTTTGCAAAATTTGCAAAAGTTCTTCTGAAGTAGGACTGCATCACCTGTCTCAGTTCATCAGGGTTTAGCTCCTACCCAATGCACGGTCAAAGCTCGACTGACTGTGTAGGGATAAAAAAGGGACGAAGAGTGTGGTGGAAAACTGCACATCTCGCTGTAAAATAAAGTCTGGGAGGGTAGAACTGATAGCAATATACATTTTATCACCACTCCCTGATTGTAAATAGAATACTTATATTTACTCTGCAAAATGTTTATACTATAAACTACCACCATCTATTATTGTGTATTGCACAATTGGTGATAAATCAGTGTATCCCAAAGTTTGTATTAAAGTTGAAAAACGAAATTGTTTATAAAATTCTTTCATTATTATAAAATAATTTAAATTTGTGTTATAATAACCTACCTTCAAAGTAGAATGCGTGAAATTATTCATACATACCACCAAAACGAACGACCACTGCCAGCACTTTTAGGTATATCAACAATTATTTCATAAATTATGCAGCCGAGAATCAAAATTTTTGGCATGTGGGCGTAAGATAGAAATTCATTAAAAGTCATGAAATATCAACAGTTTTTGATCATCGTGAAGGAAAAGGGGACCATTTGAAATTCAAAAACTGTCAATTTGACCGCTCCAGCGCTTCTAGTGTTAATCATGTACATATATATACATACATATTGCCTACCCTTGAAACTTTGGGTTGTCTCTTTTCAGAAAATGTAAGATAAGGATCAAATACTAAAGTTTTTCTAATTTAATGGCAGATCAATTTATTTCCATTCATTTTTGTTGCAGTAGAAATTTTTTTACTAAGCAAGCTAAAATGTATCTCATTTCCTTGTAATGACATGTGTAAACCATGCAGAAAACTATAATTATGAAAACACTGAGCTAGGTACTTGTCAAAAGTAATGTTATATTTGGAATGACTCCACAAGTTTTTTACATCCAAAAAAAGTTAATTTTAAATGGTTATTTTATTTTTATACGAGTTAATAAGTACATTTATAAATTAAAATGTTATCATGATGAATTGGTGACAGTATTAAACACAATGCAGATGCCTCAGTTGATGGCTCTATGGCTTCATGTTTGGGAAGTGATAGATCAGACATGAATTAGGGTCAAACCTCTAAGGATATCTTAAACAGTATCTTAGTGATAGCTCATGCGGGTGTGTCTTATTAGTGACTTTTTCATATTTATCATCTAATCATGGTTCATTTTTTGCATAAATATGCAAGCAGTGGATTTCCTTTGTACTAATGCCTCTTCCTCAAGTGGGTAACATAGGCAGTGAAGTGTACCCTCTGTGCACTCTTCTAACTCAGGATAGAAAACATAGGATTGTGGTGTAAGGAGTGATCATTTAGGGAGCATGTCATCGTAGGAGTTGTACCATTATTGTTAAGTTCCATTTTATCCTTTATCATTCCCGTCTTGAGCTCTTCACCACTCTCCAGCCCATCGCTTCTCCCTCCCCTCCTTCAATCTCTTCAGCTGCCCTTCATTAATCATTTCCTCTGCCTCCTTTGAACTGCTTCCATTCCTCTCTCATCATATTCAAATCCTTCTTTGTTTATCTTCCTCTCTGCCCAGCTTGTTCCCCCATATCCTCCTCCAGACCCACGTCCAATATATGACCATCCAATTTCCTCACAGACCAAGTTTTGGAACCATGCAGTGTGTGATGTCGTGACCCTTTTTGAGTTATTAATTCACTTTCCAAAGTTCCAGACCCTTCCTTGTTTAAGGCCTGGTACACACGAGCGTTTTGCATTAGCATTGACACAGCGTCAGTCTACCGCACATTAGTCTGCAGTTAGCGGTAGGCCTATTGGTATGGGTTCATACACACGACACGCGATTAAGCCTCGTTGCCGCTGCGTCTACTCGGCGGTTGAATTTTGACCGCCAGCCACTGCTGCATCGCAGTGTCAGGGCCGAGTTTTGTGGCGAAGCAGTGTGTGAGAGAGCATCAGGCAGTGCACACGTGCTTTTGAACCAGCGATGGATGCCACTGTAAACGCATTCAATGTCTAATTGTTCATCGAGGAGGTGAAGAGTTTGGTTTCATCTTCTCTTAAACCTACAAAAATTGTCGCAAATGCTCCCTTTAGAAGTCGAGAGCTATCAAGGGATGAGCCCAATACTTCCTTTTTCGTCCTTTGAATATATTTTCGTAAAATAAGTAAACAAAAACTACACGTTTTCTTGCGTGCATGTTCATCCTTGGTCATCCCTGGCACGGAACTGTATTACTTCCAGTCGGTGTCAACGAGCTGCGGACACTGCCGTGTGCACTGCCATGACTTACTGACGCAGCATTGATGTGGTGTGTGCACCCGGCCTGTGACCAATACATTTTCAATTCTCTCTCTGCAGTCTCTGCACAACAATCCCTTCTTTCTTTCTTTAAACAATATCTTAACAACCCTTTCCAAAAAATAATCATTCAACAATTAACGAAACAGCATTTATTTTAAAATATCTATAAAATTATAATTAATAACTAAAATGAACTAAACAACCACCAACATAATGAAGAACAACTAAGAATAAATATAGCCTTGATTTTAAACAAAATTAACACAATCACTTTTTATTTGGGCAAGGCACGACGTTACAAATGCTAATTATGATCTGTAAAATGTAAATAATTTTATGATATTTAGTCCTTGGAGTGAATTAGAATTCCTTGTCGTGCCATTTAATGGGAATTAAAAGAAGGGTGAAATCACATGATGTGCTTGTTGCATGCTTATTGACAATTTGTCCATCCCTCTCTCAGGTAATCTTGATCCAGGAGCAGCTGTCTCGCAATCGGATGATAGTGGAGGTGGACCACAAGGGCTTGGTTGTGTGCCAGGTGACGAGCAGCACACACGAGAAGAAATCTCGTACCAACGTCATTGCTCGCAAGGGGAAATACTTACTCAAGCACAATGCTTTTCAAGATGTAAGTATTGTTGTGCCTTATTTTGAATCCAATAGTGGTTGGACGTAAGCACAGATAATTGCATTTTAGACCAAGGCCTATTTATTGCATCATTGAAAATGGATCGGAGCAAGGCACAGTCTCTGGCTCTACTTTATGTAGGTAATTTTTTCATTATGTTAAACTATGAGAAAAATAACGCTTTGCAATTCCACTTTGATTGTATCAAACACATCTGGTTTTGTGACTGCTCCTGCATATTTTGGTGAAAACATCCTGTCACGTTTAATGGGACCATTGTGGAATTGTCAAGTGTTGTGTTTTCATTGTTATAAATCAGAGCGATGATGGAACTCAGGAGAGGATACACATTTGGGCGAATGAAAGGTGGAGGGGGGGGATCAGGTTGGTGGGGTGGGTAGAGTATTGGAGTTCCATCCAAACTGCCTGGGGGGTGTTTCTGACTCTCATCGGATTGACGGCATCGGAAACGGATTCAATCCGAGTCGATCGGATACCTATCCTACGGTCGTCTTCCGTGCGCTTCACACTTACTATCGGAAAGCGTTCCGCTGTTGGTATGACGTCACTTGTCATCCCCATCGAGCAGCGATGAAACGTCAGAGTTTTGAAGAGAAAAGTGAGCAGCGAAAAGCAACCTCCCGCCAGGTTTAACACTTCATAATGGAGGGAAAAGGTATGTACGGGCATGTATTTGTGCTAATTGATACATTGTCTTATAATTGACGTTATTATGGGTTAAAATTATTTTAGAATTGTCCTTATGTAATTTTTTCAATGTAATCTCCTGTCTATTTGTGTAAATTACGGGAATTAAGGCAAATTTTAAACTATTTTGTTCGTTCATTCTCGTGAGTACACAGTTGATTATTAAGGTCACATGCACATGACTTGTAATAGATACAGTCACGAAACGTACTCTTTCTTGCAACAGCAGATACTCAGCATCATTTACTCAATGTTTTATCCAAAATCCGACGTGTTATTTTCATTGTTTATCTCATTTGAATGTGGTCCTTCTTCATGAATGTATTGACCTTCATGATATGCCATTTATATCTAACATTTTGCCCGTAAAAATGAAGGTTCATTGGAAAGAAATACAGTGACTACATTGAAAGGTTTTATGGTGTCGATGATTGTCAATGGCTTGACACGTTGGTTAAAATAACGGAAAACAATGGGGTTTGATTGTTATCTGTGGTACACGTAACCGGTTATTTTTGTAACTCCATTTTATTGCTAAAATGGCACACTTGCTATTATTGCACCTTTTTTATATTTTTATGCACCCTGGGTGTCAAACGTGGGAATATTACTATCTTTTATTTACTTCATCAAATACAGTACTCTCCTGTTACTATCTCTCATTATTTTCTCTACCGTTTCAGGACGTTTTCAGTGGGTATGTGTGCGCTTTCCTTGCGCCATACGTTGCTTTCAAATCATACTGGGGTTGATGTTGGCAGCACTGCCGTTTTTGTCCTTGGGGTGCCGAGCGCCTGGGCTAAAATCACGTCCCCAACATAACTACAGAAATCGCAGCAGATATATCACTTCAAACGAATATTTCACGTAGAAATATAATATTTAGGTTGTACAAAATGGAATCAACCTATGTTCATAACCATGTCTAATTTTGATGTACCTACGTTGCTAGGTCACGTACACGTATCGTTTAAAAACTAAACAAATGGATATATTTCCAAACTGAAGGACCAGTTTCCACTACATTAAGCTACCTGAGATATTTATACGTTATTATGCTATGCATTCCAACTCGTCTCATCTTCCTTTTGCTAAATTACTTGCCCAAATAATATGTAAACAAACTTGCGCCAACAGTGATACAACATGTGCATATATTGTCCCATTTACACGCTAATTAAATTCTCCTACACCTATATTATTCTGGCAGAACATACCCATAAATGCGCACTCATGAAATAAAGCAGTATAATCTTATTATAGCCAAATAATTAACGTCAACAACATCATAAGGGTATTCACCTGAGACCAACCAACGCAATCGGAATGACTTTCCGACACCTTAATCCCGATCGACCCGGTTCCGATCAGAAAGCCTTCCTTGAGTCAATAGGAAGCAGTCTGAAACGCACGGATTGTCCTGTCGATAGTAAGTGACGTAGAATCCGATCCAAGCCTTCCGATCCGATCGGAACGGATGACTCTGAAACACCCCCCTGGGCTTGAATACTTGCAGTGGCATGGCCTTTTCAGTGGAATTCTTACCCCTGCTTTGTGGTCATGTGGGGAGCATTACAAGTTAAATGTGCTTCCCGTCGGATGTTACGCTAAACTGTGGGCCCCTTGGCACCCTTGGCATTCATTAAGAGTATGCCAATGTCACCAAGTTTCTCTTCACCTTTCCTCCCACTCCCTAGACAATCCTAGCATTAAAGTCCCAGGTGCCTCCCCTAAAGTGACCAACCAACCAACCAACCAGATCCCAGCCTTAGTGCTGTGTGGAGACTACTTATTATTTTGTTTTTTTTTTATTATTTTTATTTGTCCAGAAGATCATATGTTACAGTGTGACACAAAAACATAGATATAGGGCACGTCATTGAAGTTAGACAAGCAAAATATATGATTCCAAACAATGTACATAACATAATGAACAATGAACATAACACCAAATAATGAACACAACAATAGATAATGAACAATTAACAGATACCTTTTAAGGTCGGCTTTACATTTTTTTACTGAGGTGATACATCTTAGTTTGTGGGGGAGTAAGTTATATACTTTTGAGCCCATAGCTATGGGGCTTGTGGAGGACAGTTTTTGTTTGTGGAGGGTTTTGTGCACGTATGAATGTGACCTAGTTAGGTGATCATGGATATCCTGATTTTTTTTTAGTTTATGGAGGTTGAGCTTAATTAATACACACAATTTAAATATGTAGAGGCATGGTACTGTGAGAAGTTCCAGCTCAACTTAAAGTGTAGTACTTGGCCCGTCGGATGGGATGTTAAACCCCTTGGTGCATACCATTTAGAGCACGCCAATGCAGGTTTTTTTCCACCACCCTTCCTCCATTCCAAACCCAGTCTCCCCACCTATCCTTTATGGCACGAATGGTCTGTTGCATCCCCAAGCAATGAACCAAGCGTGGGAAAGGGTAATGCTTGGGGATGATGAATCCAGATGGGGTATCACCTCCAGGCATTTGTCAGGTCTTCAATAGCGGGTGTTTGTTAAAAGGCAACAGAATGCTTGGATTGCAACAGTACCCTTGACCATCAAAGTCATTTAGTTTTGGTGACTCGCAAATTTCCAATTGCATCTTCAGACTCTGTGGGCAAGCTTTATTCAGTCATGGATGGCAATTTGCCACTCATCCTTCACCACAAGGATTCAACTGGGTGTCTCTTGTTTAGGATTCGTGCTCCCTTCCCCGACGTACATCTCTTGGTCTGTCTGAGGTGGACAATTCAATTTCAAGGGGAAGTAAAGAGCTTGTAAACATGAGTTCAAAATGGTGACTCAGGTGGCAGAAGTAGTACATATATAAATAATGGCTCATTGATCTCTCAATAGAAATCAGTTCATCATCGTCAGTCCTCAATCCGAAAATTGATATGCTGAAGCTTTCCACTCTGCTCTCATAGAAGCAACTACTTCCTTCCTGCAAAATTATTCAAGAAATGGATTAAACAAATACTTTTTAGATAGAAAGATTCCGCAGAGTGGTCTTGAGACATGGAATTTTTTGGGAGTTCTTCTGCGTTGAGTCATACTGATGACGACAGTTTCACGAGTGTTCCAGCTCACTTGTTCAGGTCAGAAGTGCGGACTGATGCAGTTTATAGCTGGACGTTCAGTCAGGTGTGAATTGTTTCCCTTGCTTTTTGAGGACCCACCCACTTCCAATTGGTTGCAAGCGTGTAGCCGTCTTTTCTGTTGATGTTATTTGGGGTCTTGGCTATTTCTATTGCCTCTCTGATTAACCTGGGGAAATATCGTGGCTCTCTTGCAATAATTTTTTTCTCTTCTAGGCCAAATTGCATCAGTCCACACTTCTGACCTAAAGAAGTGAGCTGGAATGCTCACGAAACTGTCGTCATCAGTATGACTCCAGGTGGAAAAATTCCCGAAAACATTCATGTCTCAGAAATCCTTTTTTTTTTCTTACACAGTTAATAGTAAACTCATCGTGGGTTCCCGACTGGGTTAAATTCTTCATTCTGGCCAGCATTTTAGAAGGGGACTTGCCCAAAATCATCGCGTCTCGTTTCAGAACATTAGCCGACACGACCCAGCGGGAAACCCTTTTGGAAGAGTCCACTATGGAAATTCTCCAAATTATGATCGTTATGCCACTTGGCAGTATTATTCCTGCTACAGTGTCTGCACAGTGTACTAGTACTTTCATATGCCAACAAGGTTCATAAATTGGTGTTATTTAAAATCACTTCATTGATCATACTCAGAGCTAAATGTAGAAGAATTAAATTGCTAAGAGTCTGCGTGGCAGTGGGAAGGTTGGAATGCAGGAGAGGGAGGGAAGAGCAATTAAGGGATGGAAAGTTATCCTTTCCTAAACATTCTGTCATTTAATGCCAGAAGTTTTTATAGAGAGCAATGTGACTTTCAGTTCATTTTGACTTACAATTAATATTCTCAAGGTGTTTAAAAAATGTCTGAGTTATAGATACTAAGGTTCTATAAGCTAAACCTTCTACATATAACTCTGGTAGCTCAGAAGTATTTTGTGTGAACTCTCATGAACTTTCTTGCTATCTTTTAGTTAGTGAATTGCTTATTCATGATGGTCTAAAAAAGAAATTTGTGTGTTAATATTTATGTGAAGGTATTTGGGTGACTCTAATTAAAGTGTTAATCCAAGGTGTTGTGGATTTACACTAATTATTGTCGGTTACCTGTATATAAAGTGTGTCTGAATTCACCAATTTGGCATCTAAATGATCTCTTCATTGGGAGGATACCATCTTGAACAATGTCTGAATTCATTAGGCATGAATTTAGTTGTTGATTTTATTCATCCTCTTTGCCATCAGCAAAGGGAACAGTAAGTGTGTACTTCTGTAATAATCTTCTGTAATAATATCTTTTTTTTATTTCAATGTTCATTTTTTTGGGAAAAATCACTACATGTAGACACTAAAGCCATGTCCAAACTCGCCAGTTAGGTACCTAAATCCGTAAATTTAGGGAGGACGCCATCTTGAAGTGTGTTCGAACTCGTTAGGCATCATAAGGGAGCGGATTTGGGCAGCCAAATTGCTCGCCAGATTTAGGGTACAAGAAGTCCTCCCTAAATCTGCAACCATTTTGAATTCCTATAATTCCGAGTGGTAAAAGCGTGAAAAGTAGTGGAATAAGTGGAAATGCAGTAAATATGGTGGGGAGGTAATTTGTTTTGAATGGAAAGGTGTGAGTTCTTATGAATATATTTAATGAGTGATAACTGTTAGATTTATTTATGTTATAAATTTCGTCTTCGGAAGCAACGAACAGACATATCAAGGAGTGAGACTGAATATAAAAGTGTCATAGCGGGGAAGTATTTTGAGTGTTTACAAATCAGATTTTTGACATTGTCTTGCACATGTTAGATATTTTTTAAATTAAAATTTCGTTTTTGGGAGTAACAAATCAATCAACCGAACAGTTAATTATAACTGGAAAGGAGAAGGCGGATCGAAACTAAAAATATAAACTAACAAAAAACTACCCCTACGCGTGTAAATAAAGTCTACTATGTTGCAAGTTTTTAACGATACTATAAAGTAATTACAATACAAAAGAAACACTCAAAAAATGGCAAGCTATAATAGTTCTTCCCCACAATAGTTAGTCTTCAAACCCCATTTACTTACAACCAAAACCTAACACTACAATTATAGTAAGCAAAAGGTAGTTTGATGACTGTAGACGAAGCTCCTGTACCATTGGGAAACTGAGCATAGATGTAATTAATATTATTATTTAAGATTTATTTTACATCATGTCCATTGGACATCATTTCGTGGCCTCCATATAGATGTGACTGCACGAACCAAATAGGATCTCATCCTATGAACATCCAAAGGATGTCCAATACTAAATGGGCATCACGCGGTGGGTATCACTGTAAACAGACTTAGCTATTAATAATGCGTGAAAAGGAAAGAACAGTACAGTGATAATATAAAATTTGAATTGAAGCTATTACCTACACGATCACAAATCCAACTAACTGCTCAGTCTAACACGAATCCTTATCTGCCATACCGGCGAAAGTTAATACAAGCACAATGAACAAAAACTAAAAATAAGTACTTTATACTGCTAAAAGACAGGGATAAGTACACAATCACAAATTTAATACACTGCTCAGTCCAACACGAATCGCTATCTACCAAAACGAAACATTGATACAAACACTTTGAACAAAAGCTATAAGTATGTGCTATATTGTACTCTGTAAGTCACGGAATCTAACTATATGCATCTCAATGTTACGAATAACTACATAATATTGCAAAACTACGAAAATAATGAGGAAATGTATTATAATCGCAATCAAATTTCAAACAGCATTAGTCATGAGGGTCATTTGTTCAAAACATTATCATATTCCGTATTTCCCTTGTCCTTCTTTTGCTTCCAGCTCAGCAGATGGCGACACTTGCAAAGGGCGTCCAAACTCAAGCTCCCTTTCTGCCCAAAATTTAAGTAGCCAAATCCATGCTCCCTAATGCCTAATGAGTTTGGACACGGCTTAAAATGAATACAGGTTTCCCTTCTGTTCTAATGGCAGGTTCAAATGAAGATATGTAATGCCCTCAACTTATCCCCTTAGCAAAACTTAATCACAACACTTATCAGAATCAGACAATTTGCTGGTAAGGGGAAGGAATTGGTTTCCTTACGCCAATTATTTGAATCTTGAACATGTAATTTACCATAGTACCTGGTTAGGTCTTGTAGTCATTCATTAAGCAAAAATAATGTTTAGCACTGAGTTGGTTTCTATCTCTAAGGGGTGTATGGATTTCTTTTCAGGACATTCCAATCATTATAGTGTTCAAAGCGATGGGAATCCTAAGTGACCAAGCAATAGTGCAAATGATTGGAACTGACAGCAAGTACACAGAGGCCATCATAGGCTCATTGAATGATGCACACATGGCTAACGTGCTGACTCAAGACTCGGCTCTAAAGTAAGTGGAAGTGTTTTAAAGTTGAGTGCTAATGCTTGTTGATGTAAGGTTTTTATTTCATTTGCCAGGATATACATATTGGTTGACTGCAGAGTAGATTTCCATTAAGCTCCTTATATTGTCAGATTTTTCTTTTGCCTCAGTCATTCACTTAACACTAGAACCACAGCTGTCTCAATTTTGACCCACCCCCTATTACTTTCTCTCCTCTTTTCTTTGATTTTAATCCTAGAGTTCTAAAACTGCATGACTTTTCGTCATTTTTTTTTCCTATAGCTAGTAATTTGAATTTTTTGGGGAATACTATTCCAGAAAAAATCCTACCAAAACCTATCAAATTGTCCTGTAATGGCAGTAAGGTAAATTTTGACCCACTGTTGTTAACATGGTTTCAACAAGAAGTTGTTGAATTTCAATGTTTTATTATCCCTGCTTTGTCATTCTCTTCATGGCTTTCATAAAGCTTTTAGTTATGATGTTTAAGGAATGGGTATAAATATCACAGACGTAGATTGTATCATAGAAGTAGTGGGAATTGCTGGCCTGCAAGGGTGAAATAGATGCGTATCAGCAGGCAGTAGTGTCTGACTTTTCAGTTTTCCATGGTCCCTTTGTCCCACCAACTACAAATGCTTTCTCTTCCTTGGCATCAATACTGGTAGGTACCGCAAAGTTGTGTAGTATAGATAATATGAAAAAAATTTAATTTTTGTTACAAAAATGCATTTAAACAGTGCTACTCAAACAAAGAGCTACATAGCTACATTTTATAACACCTTAAAAAAAACATGTAAACAAAATTATTGTGCTGCTATTTAGCTCAAATTTAATAAAATTTGTTGTATTTCCTTGAAACAGTGTCTGTAAAATAAACAGCCTTATTTCATTCATAAACCGAAAATGGCATGTTATTTGGTGTGACAATTGTATTCTGTCTGCAGGTCTACTAGGATAAAAATGTCTGTGGTACTAGTGTTAACAAAGTTCTTGCAATCACTTAAGGTGAGGCTATAATCATTACATATTTCAGGTACATTGGCAGCCGTATACGTGTGAAGAGATTTTTTGTTGGACCAAAAATACCACCAATGGAAGAAGCACGAGAACTCCTGGCCACTACTATACTTGCTCATGTTCCGGTATGGAAAAAATAAAATGGCATGCTAATCAGTGTACCGTATGTCCTCAATTATAAGTGGAGAAATTTCTTCCTTTTTTCGGTCAATGAGTACCAACCTTTGACTTATACGCAAGTCAATAATGATTTTTTCGGGGTCAACATACTTTTGCATATCGGCTGCATAAAGCCATGTGTATCTCTATTACTGATAAGCTGTGGATAATATTCACTGAGAAATGAATTATATTTACATTCTAAATTTTGTATCAGGGCTGATATAATTACTGTATAAACGCGTGTAAGAGGCGCACCCCTCTTTTTATGCGTCGAAGTTGAAGAAAATATTTTGGGGCTTTTTTCCCTCCTATTGCAAGGTTTTGCGGGCCTAACTTCGAACTTTCGGCCATTATCAAAGCCTTGCGCTATTCTTGGACTCACAAGCGCAATATAGCAGAGAATATCGCTAGCACAAAGCTTGCGCTTGCGATTCTCTTATAATTTACGCAGCATTTTTCATAGGCATATATGGACCTCGGAGGTAAGTATTCACTTGTAGCCTTAGCCCTACAATGCTTACATTTTTTATTGCCCTTTGGAATGAGTGGAGTAATTGATATTCATTAAAACAAAACAAATCCAACCTCGCTACAATTCGTGTTTAGTTGGTAAGTGCGGACAGTCGCACCGAGCTCTGATTTTTAAATCCGAATTCTCCCACCGTTTTCCTAATGCACAAGTCATAGTCGCTGTGAGTAGCCTTTTAAATGTGGTTAACTTTTACAAATTATATTTTGCTGTAAATGATGACGTGTGGGAATGCAAACACGTTAAATGCAAAATACCCAAGCGTCAGCCGCGTAAAAAACGAACAATAAGGCGTAAATACGACATCAAAACCTGAAAAAAATCAAACTTTGAAAGAAATCATAACTGTCTATGGAATGGAAGCATTTATTTTTTCAATATGGCCCAAAATAACCTTCAATGAATGACAAAATAAAAAAATTGCATGATTTACATCAAAACTGCTGACTTATTAGTGAGACGGGCGTCGCATTAAGGGGCAGCGGCATGTGTGCGTATGTCCTGTCACAGCTCGCAAATTTTCCCTGAAAAGAACTTCTGTCCCTAATGGTAAGGAATAGAACCTTATCCTTCCTCCATCTTCTAATGCATGATTCTGGCACATCATGCTTTCGTCCGGCAGCGCGGTTTCCTACTTTCTTTCCTACTTCCACGTCCAAAAAAGAGGGGGAAACATCATGTTCTGGTACTATCACTCTAGGAAGCGTTGAACAGGAAGATAAACAATCAATTGAAACAAAGAATGAGAAAAAGGACATTTTGGCAATTTCAGAAAGACCTCGAATGAAACCTTCACAAGAAGTTTCTGAAAAAAGAATTGGGACGCTAGAGAAAAATCTCAATGCATTGTACACTACAAGGAGCTCAATGCCAAGCAGTGAAATTGAGAAACAAATGGTAAAACTTTAAAAAGAAGTAAAACATGAAATGACTTTGTTGAAAAGGAAGAAACAAAACACGGAATAACAAAAAAAGCATGAGGACCAAAAAATATTGAAGCTGGATGAAGTTTCCTGTGAAAACCGTGAAATACAAACGAAATTATCCTTGCGAGAAAAAGTTGGACATCCGAGCATTGAAAAAGACCAACCCTTTTTACTAAAAACAATTGCTGATATCGCTATTTTTGAGAGTGCTTCAGACTATAGACGGTTAAATGAAACAATCCGAAGTGTCAGAAGCCTTGATTAACTCACCAAGGAATTTAAAAAAAGTCTGAATCCGCATTAGCCGTAGTGCTACCTACCTCCGATTATTACCCAAAAGCTCGACCACTGTGGAAGGTCGAAGACACGTGTCAACTGTTACAGTCAAACTTTCACGGGCTCAGGAGGATCACCACAACAGTCATATAGACAGCCAGTTCACAACTGCATCAATCCATTACTTGGAGAGTCTAGCCTCAATTCTTGGGCCAGCGCAAGTAGTCCTTCTATCTCAATACGACAAGGCACGTGTTCCTATTGCTCTTGTAGCAGCAAATAAACAAGCGCCCATGCTTATGCACATGTAATATCGTGTTTCATTGCCTGACCACGACTGGGTGATAGCGCAGCTTCACAAGCTCATACCATCTGTGTTCGTCAGTATCATGGTTGAATCTAAGAAACCTGGAAATCCTCATGCTGTAGGCTACTCTGGGCCAACGTTCATTTCTATCAGAAGTGGGAAACACTGTTCATCTACCATCAATACGCACGCTAAGGACTTTGAAATGTTGCTAGAACTTAGTGAGTTTCAGCCATTGGTTAGAACAGCAGAAGGTTTGATCAAGCCTATTGTAATAGTCACAGTTGATGGAGGACCAGATGAAAATTCACAATACCAGAAGGTTATATCTTTTGCAGAACATCACTTTAAGAAGTACAGCTTATATGCACTATTCATTGCAAAAAATGCTCCAGGTCGCAGTGCTTTCAACCGAGTTGAGCGTAGAAAGGCTCCACTAACAAGGAGACATTGCTTGACTTATGTCCGGGATCCAAACGAGACAATTATATTCTGAAACTATAGAGAGAATGCGGGAAAAGTGTCACGGCTTTCTTCCACATAGGCCGGTATTCGAGAGAAAAACGCTATCAAAGAATCTTCCCACATATAAATCCTTTAAAGTTCACAGCTCACCCAACAGAGGTCGTAGCCCAGTGGGTTGAGGTGCTGAGCCGGTTGTCCATATATGGTGGTTGGGGTTTGATCCCACGTTGCGGCATTTTTTTCTTTCGAATATTTTACTGAATTACTGTAAATTGCACACTCCCATACATTTACGGCAGTAGCAACAATTTTTTTTTAATTTGCAGCCTATTTGCTGGATTTTCAATCTATCCCCTTAGGAGACTTTCGAAGCTAATTTCGGGATTCTTGTTTGGCTGAAAAGAGGCTACACATGCTGACAGACCTAATATGTTTATATTTTGAAAATACGTTTCTTCCGTGAATAGGATGGGCTTTGATTGGTCATGGGTCTTTCTCAAGGCTGTAAACAATGAACGGATTATTACTTTTTAATTAGCAACGATGTACTCAAAATTTCCCAGAAGCTGAGCTCGAGTTATGACATTTGTCATCCGAAAGTAATCAATTCCACGGCATGAATGAAAAGTTAAATTCCTTCAATTGAAATAAAGATGAGGTGGGAAAAGAAATAGTGTTATCATTATGTGATATTTTTTTGTACTGGAATATCTTCCTCTCCCCCACGATACAGGCTGCGCTTCAATATTTTATGTTGCTCCGCAAAAGGTCAGAGCAAACTTTTTTTACATAACCTCGGAAACAGTTACCATCTCTTTTTTACCTAGATCATGTTCACTATTGAACAAGAAATAGAAATACATTTTTATATTAATTTGCATGTTTCATCAATTGAAATATGTAGAATATTAATAACTGCATTTAATGATGATTATGAGAGTAAAGTGATTTTTTTTATTACCTAAGGTACTACTATAATAATTTGCCCACTGTTTAACTCTTAGTTCAATGTCTGCTGTATGACTTGATGCTATTAATCATGCATTAACTGCATTGTCTTGACTACATAATCCTTAGGGAAAAAAGTTCTCATATCAGATCACATTGCTTTTCTAAAACATATTAAATTTTTGATTCACAGGTGCCAAATTTCAACTTCAAAATGAAGGCCATGTATCTGGCGCTGATGGTTCGCCGAGTGATTCAGGCTCAGGGAGAGCCAAAAACAATTGATGATCGAGACTACTACGGTAACAAGAGAATGGAGTTGGCTGGATCACTTCTGTCTCTTCTATTTGAGGATTTGTTCAAGAAATTTAACAGAGAGGTGTGTTTACTTAGTAAGAACATGACCATAGTATGTATGTATATGTATGTATTGGCGTTCATTTGGGTTGGACCTGGTATGTAACTTTAAAATGCAATGGAATTCATTTCAGTATGTATATTTTATAATAATTGAGGAATTTCATGAAATATCTACGAAGTCTGTAACTTAATGCAAAACAGTTTGCATTTGTCAAAAACCATTAATGTAACATCAACATGATGATTTTGAAAATAATAGGAAGCCTCGCATTTATTTTTCATCTGAAAAGCATTTCCTAGTAATGTACATAGTTGGAAGTGTGAAAAAGCTATCTTGAAGCTGGTGATGTGAGATTTGTAATCAAATAGCATTCTCATTGAACAGGCATTGCTAACAGTTCCCAGTTTCTACTTTGACATCCATTTAACCTCTGTGATAATTTTCTTGAAGATGCTGATTGTTTTTGTGTAATTTTAACCTTAATAACTTTTATTCGCCAAAGACTGAAATTAGCCATGAAATATTCATTTGACTTGACTGGGATTCAAACCCAGATCTCCCAATTGTTGGTCAGGTATGTTAGCCAGTTACACCACCAATCCATCATAATTCAAGACGAACTTCAGTGGGGGTTTATGCGAACAAGATGTTCTCGGCCCCAGTCTTCATTGTAGCACAGGAGACGTTGTCCTGCATGATATGCTGTAGTCACAGAGAATAAACCCAACATTGTTGCTTGATGACTAACGCCCAAACGACTAACTTGACAATTTTCTAATCATTGCAATTTCTTTTATTTTGGCTTATTCAAGTTTTGACATATCTCTGCTGTTCTTAAAATTGCTTTGGAGTTTTTCTCATAGAGACCAGAGCTCAGTGTATGTATTTTTGACCTTAGACCATGTATTGTTGACAATTCAACATTATTATGCATACACATAACGTATACACATACACATAACGTATACACATACACATAATATAGCTGAATGACAATTCAATATCATTATAAATATTTACGGCTTTAATTCTTCTGAAGCCAAGATTTTCACACTTCTTATTTTCTCTTGCGTAAATATCTCCAGTCCGTGTTCAGAAGACTTGGAATAAAACCCCTGTACATTTTAGGGAACTGCAGCAGAAAAACAAATTTTTTTATGCACAACTTCCAGGAATAATGTGATTTTCCTCGTGAAAAACCTGCAATGCTTGTTTTTTAGAATATAGATCTCCTATTTGGATTATAGGAATTGAATGGAATAAAAGTCATTTCCTTGGAAAAGATCATTGCTTATTACAGTTTACTTCCACTACTTTTTCTAGTGGACAAATCTTTTAGAAGCTTTCATCCAATGGCTGAGTATTCTTTGACATGAACTTTTCATCATTGGTTTTGTTAGCATTTCTCTTCTCATCTCGCTATGTGCTGATATTTGTCAGCAGTGCTGATTTTTGCGATCAGCACCAACTTGAGCTCCACTGTATTATGTGGCCTTTTTCCTTTGCTGTTATATCTCAAATGGAATCAGAAACTGCATGCATAACATGTGTATTTTTATAAATACAAACCATTTATTTTACTTACAGTTGAAAATTATTGCTGACAAAAATATTCCCAAAATCAAAGCAGCACAGTTTGACATCGTAAAACACATGAGACAGGACCAAATTACTTTTGGTTTGGAAGCTGCAATTTCTACGGTAAGTTAATGTGCATGATATGATGCATTTAATTTTATCTTTTATAAAAAATTCAGGTAGCACACAGCTAACCTTAACTTAGGATTTAATTCAAACTCATGACCTATGGGGGTAGACATTGAGGAGTTACTGCAACCTCTGAGGCCAGTGATTTGAAGGGTGGCCGGCATTTTTGAGTTTATCCTTTAAATGTTGGCTATCTTGCCAGTGAAGAAACTGAATTTTTCATTTGCTTCAATTATTTGGGTGTAAGGCATCGAAGCAGGATTTATTTCTCTCAACGTCATTTTAGGGGGAGGTCAGGATGCTGTTCACAGTAAGTACTTCCTGGTGTGACCAACTTATGAGACTTAAGATCATGACAGAATCCACTGGTTTTTCCATGAATGGCACATCAATGAACTCACTGCTTAGCAAATTTGGAGTCTCTTAATTGATGCCAGTCACTTGGGAAGTTCAGAATTTAATATTGTGATTCATAACTGGTTTCCATAATCAAAATGATTTCTAAATTATGTTTCAGGAAGGTGGATTCTACCTTAGTAGTGGTTGTGATTCTGTCGGGTCCAGTCCAATCCCTAATATTTTGATGAAATATTTTATTTTTTCATGTATCTCATGTATAGTGCAACCCAAGGTTTTTCTTTACTCAGGAACTAGAGGTATCTAGGCTGCTAGTAGGATAAGTATTTTCATTTCATTCATTCAAGTATTCTACCAGCTGATTGGTAGGTTCTTGGACAGTCCCCATTCTGCATCCCAACCTCATAGACATTGTCTCGCTTTCCCTCCTAAGGATGTCCCACCATTAGATCCCTCTTCAATTCTTCATATATTCTACCTCCCCTTATATAGTCCTGAATTCCTATCCTCTTCCTTCCTCTTCCACGCTTCCCCAGTGTTCTCCCCTCTATCACTCTCTTCAACATGCCCTCTCTTCTCAAAACCTCCTCCATCCATCTCTTCTGCCTTCTCCGAACCTCTGCCACAAGCTTCCTCTCCTCTCCGACCATATCCAATACCTCCTCGTTTGTCTTCCTCACCACCCAGCTCACCTTCTCCATCCTTACAACACCATAAATCATTCAAACCCCCCTCCTGTCCTACTCTTACCCCCCTGTCACCCCCTCCCCTTACCCCCCTGTCCACCCACGTACCCCCCTCTGGTCCCCGACACTCCCCCACCCTTGCATCCTTCCCCCAATCATCCCCTTTGTTCCCACCCACGCGCAATCCCCCGACGACTTCCCTAACCTTGAGGGTGCAATGACTCTCCCAATGCCCACCTTACATCCCCTGTCACTCCTCGTATCCATTCCGTAACCCCTCCTACTCCCTCCATCACCTTTGCTTTGCTTTCAACAAAGGTATGCACAACTGTTTATTTTTGTGAGGTCAACGAAGATCCCTTTTCTGGGGCACTTGAGGATTGCGCTTGTGGAGCGCGCGTGGTTGAAATCCTTTTCCGTACTTAAAGCAAAAGACGACCTTCATAAAACCCTTTTCTCACCCCAAAGGGTGACTAAGGGTAAACCAAATAACAGGCAAGGGCCTAGCCATGTTGAAACACCGGTTCCCGTCAGAACACCGAAGTTAAGCAACGTTGGGCCCGGACAGTGGTTGGATGGGTGATCCTCCTCCATACCTGGACCAGGCGTGGATGAAGAGGTGATACTCCCTCCAGACCATTGGGATGCCGGTGGGAGATATACCCAGACCGGGAAGGTTAGAGGGAGGACACCCTCTATACCTGGAACTGGGGAGGTTGGGGGAGGCCAACCCTCCATACCTCTACCGTGGTGCTCTTGTCCCCTGTCTGCAAGTGGCAGACAGGTATGGGGTTGGCACAATGGACCAAGAAAGGTCTAAGTTCCCGGGCTCCTGACGAAGGCCCCCCCGACTAACAATCTTACCCAAATAACCCTTCAAACAGATTGTTAGTCGGGGGGGGCCTTCGTCAGAAGCCCGGGCACTTAGACCTTTCTTGGTCCATTGTGCCAACCCCATACCTGTCTGCCACTTGCAGACAGGGGACAAGAGCACCACGGTAGAGGTATGGAGGGTTGGCCTCCCCCAACCTCCCCAGTTCCAGGTATAGAGAGTGTCCTCCCTCTAACTCTCCTGGTCTGGGTATATCTCCCACCGGCCTCCCGGTGGTCTGGAGGGAGTTTCGCCTCTCCATCCACGCCTAGTGGAGGCACGGAGGGCCACCCATCCAACCACTGTCTGGGCCCAACGCTGCGTAACTTCGGTGTTCTGACAGGAACCGGTGTTTCAACATGGCTAGGCCCTTGCCCCCCCTTCAAACAGTAGATTAATAGGATGTTTGGCTTTTCGAAGTAGGCATGTTGTGTGTGTTTCGTTCAAATGGATAAACTGGAGTATCATGCTGTCAAAACTATTCGTTTTGGACGGTTTATTGCCAACGGAAATTCATACAAAGTTGGTGAAGGTTTATAAGGAGTCTGCTCCTTCATTTTCGACAGTTAAGAAATGGGTGGCAGAATTTAAACGCGGCCGAACTTCTCTTGAAGATGAACCATGTGAAGGACGGCCGAAAACTGTAGCCACAAATGAAAACATCGAGAAAGTGATATTGGAAGATCGGCGATTAAAGGTATATGAAATAGCTGATGCCATAGGCAAATCAGAAGAAAGAGTCCGGCACATTTTTCATGAAGAATTGAATATGAAAAAGCTTCGTACATGTTGAGTGCCGCATTTGTTTAATGCTGACCGAAAGCAAGTGAGTAAACAAATTTCTCTGCAATGTTTGGACCGTTTTCAAAAGAATCGAACTGATTTTGTGCACTGATTTTTTACTGTCAATGAGATATAGGTCCACCACTACACGCCAGAAACTAAATAGCCATCGAAGCAGTGGGTGGAAGCCGGCGGACCTGCCCCAAAAAAGGCGAAGTCGATTTTGCCTGCCGGAAAGGTGATGGCCAGTGCTTTCTGGAATATAAAAGGGATTCCTCTTATTGATTGCCTTGAAAATGGCAAAACAATAAATGGTGAATACTACTCAAGTCTTTTGGACCAATTAGATGAGAAAATAGGTGAGAAGAAGCCTGGGTTGCAAAAGAAGAAAATCATCTTTCACCAGGACAATGCATCTGCCCACAAAGTTGCTTTGGCAATGGGAAAACTGAGGGATTTGAAATATAAATTATTGGAAAATTCATCCTATTCTCCAGATTTGGCACCCTCTGATTTCCACCTATTCCCACATTAAAAAAAATTGTAATTGGAAAATGTTTTGAGTCCAATGGAGATGTTATGGCAGCCACATATGGTTATTTTGCATACCTACTAGAATCGCACTTCCGTCACAGAATCTACTCATTTAAAAAATGTTGGACAAAGTGAATTGACATGAAGGGGGACCACATAGACAAATAATTGCATTTTTGACTTTAAAAAAAATTACAGTCTTTAATTGCCAGACCGAGAACTTTTCACCTCGCCCTCGTACATTGTCAAACATTGCTTTTTTTTATGCAGCTAAAATGTCAACATTTCCATTATACTGGTTTTGTTGCTGCATCATGCTGAACAGAAATGATGCAAGACTATTCTTAGAATGCGTGGGCCCTATATGTAGGGTTGCCATAAATGTTGAAAACTAAAATCGGGACAAAAAGCGCAGAATGCCAGTCATTAGGAGAGGGTGCGGAGGGACTTCAAAAGTTAGGAAAAATTAACAGTTGCGTTACTGCTGAGCATAATACTTTACAAATATATTTGAAAAGGACAAAGTATGGCATATAGAATTTTTAGTTTCTTTTTGGACCAGTAATACTTCTCAGATGATCTGGCAGCTTTTAGAAGATCAAGTTGTTTACTTGCATAGTTACAAAACTCTCCTCCTTCTATCTAAGGTTCTTAATTTTGATGAAGCATGTTGTCAATCCTCTCTTATGTGATTGCAAACATTATTATGCCTTATATCATCAGACAAATGTACCTTGGTCTTTGGGCAAATAAAAACCATTATTATTATTATTTTTTTTTGCAAAATCTTATCGTGAATACATTTCAATCAGTCAATTAATTTCTAGATTGTTCACATTATGTTCATATGTAATCTGTGATGGATTAAATTTCTTATTCTTTTTTATTTGTAACTCTTATTTACACATCCAAGGTTTATTGTGCAAACACTGTGTGTATACAATGCAGAGTGGATATGATCTCAATTGTTTCTTCATTTATCTCACAGGGTAACTGGACAATTAAAAGATTCAAGATGGAACGTTTGGGAGTGACTCAGATATTGTCCAGGTTGTCATATGTGTCAATGCTTGGCATGATGACACGAGTGAACTCCCAGTTTGAGAAGACAAGGAAAGTGTCTGGTCCACGTTCGTTGCAGCCATCTCAGTGGGGGATGTTGTGTCCATCAGATACTCCTGAAGGAGAGGTAAAGATGTGGTGCATACGCTCATGAATTTTTGCTGATACATGAATCATTTTTGCTTAATATTTGCTGATTTCTTACCATTGGCATTGGAAAAACCACATTACTGTATGCATTTCTCTGTACCAACAAATTCAATAGTTAAAATAACCTTGTGTAAATATTTCCTTGGTCAGATTTAAGGCTTTCCCGGTGAATGCTTGTAATGTAGAGTTCTCGGGTTTCCATCCAGGTGATGTTAGTGAGTTGCACTGACGTTTTGACAGCGAAGGGTGCCATCATCCTCAGGGTGAATGGTTTGGCCAGTGGGTGTCATATATTTATGCTAAGTCACTTGGATCATTTTCCCGCTCTGTTTTCTTTACAATTGGTTAAGGGCTGGTTTCCACGGACTACTAATAAGCTGAAAGCCTTTGTCTCTGTTCATGTTGTTCGCCAAGTGGATTTCCACAGTCTCTTTTACAATGTGGTCCCAGTAGTTTCCAGCATGGCGAACAAGTTTGGTTTCCATAGATTCATGTCATCTTTAATGTAGAGTTTTATTTTTCATATGCTGTAGAGTTTTATTTTTCATATGCTATCTTTTCTCTGTAGTCTTGTGGTTTAGTGAAAAACTTGGCTTTGATGACTCACATAACAACTGAAGCTGAAGAGGAGCCCATTGTGAGGCTGGCCTTTAATGCTGGTGTGGAGAGCCTTGCACTGCTCAGTGGAGAAGAGCTGGGATGCACGAGTGTCTTTCTTGTCTTCCTTAATGGTTGGTAAAATTTAGGTTGGCTTATTACTCTTTTTGGGAGCAACTTGTGCAATCATGAGTGTGTTAGCTAAACTTTTTTTGACAATCTGTAATATATATCCTCATTTCTTAATCCATAGAGCAATCTTAAACATTTAATGATTTGCGCTTAAGTAAACATGTGAATCTGTGATAATTCCAACTATGTACTATCTTAAATTTCACTTTTATAATGAATCAACTTCGATAGTTGATTAAAGTAAAAAAAAGACATTAATAGTGTGGGAGCAAATTAATGGTAATATATTTGACTTGCGTGGGATTTATGTGGTACAATATTGGGAGTTGGTTTTTCTGAAAGGTATTAGCACAAGGAAAACGAATATGGATGTTACCAGTCCCTAACATTGTGTAAACATTCACCAAAACAGCGATATCTTCATCATCTATAGGACTACAGCAACTTTTTAAAGCTTAAATACTTCTTGATGTAGTTTTTACAATTATTATTACTAGGAATTGCCTAGTGAATTGTTTAAAGTAGCATTAACGTTACATATTCATTTTAAAAAAGCTTTAACCACTTCCCTGACAAGCCCGCATATATTCGGGCACCGAGGTGGTGCAAAATCTGACAAGCCCGCATATATTCGGGCAAGTCCGCGATGTCCGTATATTTTTCTTTACGCCCGCATATAGTCGGCCGATGCTAGTAGTTTGCGTTCCTGCCGCCTCCCATGCTGTTGAAGGTCCAGAGCCACCGATGTGGCAAGCGGCGCTCTTTTCAAATAGTGATTTCTAATGTTAAAACAATGGTCATTTTTGGTAATATTTCTAGTAATTCGAGGGTTATAATTTTTTACGCCCTGAAAAGTTATCCCCATACGAATTTTCAATCACCTACATTGTCATTCGTAACTATCCGTCTATTTACTTCATGCATGGAGTTTCTTTTGCGAACTTTTTACGAAATTTACAACTTCAATTTTTGTTATTTATAGATAATTATTGCAAATTTATGAGTAAATAATTTTTAAATTAGTTATTTTCATTTATTTCGTCATTCACTTCATGAGCATTCAATTACATTTTTCTTCAACATTTTAGCAGTCATTATAAAAATTGCAATTTCAATTTTGCTCTAATTTTCACTGCTGCGATGAGTTCTACAGTAACTGGAATAAAATATTTCTCTAGCAACAGAACATCAATTTCCTTGCCTTATTTTTTACCATAGATATATATTTGTTACCATATATGTTTGTTACTATATATATTTGTTACTATATATATTTGTTACAATATATATTTGTTACTATATATATTATCTAATTCTATATTATTCGTCCGCACATTTTTCTTCCGGTAATTTTTATTTATGTTGGAAATGTCTATTGAACCGTTCTCTTTAGATAAAATGGCATGAACGTAAATGTTTAGATATGTTGCGAATGTTATTTCATCAGCCCCTTTCATTTTTCTACTTTGAATACTGGCGCAAGTGGTGAAACATATTTACGGAAACAGCTTTACGATGAAGTCGTCTGAAGGTCGTACGTTCTCAATAGAAACCAACACAAGTGCCCTGTGTATGTGCTACCCTAACCCACATGAGTACGAGAAAATAGGAGAGATAGAGATAAATCCCAAACATGTGTAATGCCTTCTATTGTCATGCTTGACACTTTCCTGAGGTCAGAAAACACCCGCTCGAGAGCCGATGGCCCGCTAAGCAACCTGGCGCCCAGTATCATGTCATGCTAATATGCCACCCTTTGCTTCCCGGGCTACTTTCCCACCAGCCAACCCTTTAGTAATGAGCTTTTCTCGATATCAATTTACCGTTAGTTGGAAAATTCATGCTGTTGCGGTACGCACACGTGTGTTTATTTTCCAAGAAATGGTAGGAACGGAAAAGAAAAATTTTATGATGAGCATGGGATGGGCTTTTCACCCTTAGGGGCGAGGTCCTTTGCATATCGTGATTGTTTCCACGAGTACTTTGTCGGAAGGACGATAGTGACAGTCTTTCGTTGAGTTTCAGAGAATACGCATCCTTGATTTTCAGAGCGCATGCACTTTTTCGCTGAAATTCCACCGATGCAAACATTCAATTTTTAGTTAGAACATTTTCGCTCGGTAACATTTGGCAATCAGCAATGGATTCCGGAGAAGAATCAGTGTTGACCAGCAGTGATTCTGAGGTTATGGACATTGAAGTTCCTGGCTCCTAGTCGACTCTCCGGAGAAACAAGCTCCGAATCAGAAGGTGCAGCGGAACATTCGCGGGAAGCGGAGTGGGAGGAAATGCTTTCAACGAATCCTCCTCCGACACCACCTAGGTTTCTTTTTGAAGGATATTCTTCGATGAACTTCGACCTGGTTCCCGTCTGTGGTTCCCTAAAATATTTTTTTCAACGATGAAATTGTTGACTTTATAACTTGGGAAACTAATCACTGCGCCAGTAACACTTTGCGCGAAAAAGCAGGGCCAAGCAGTACTATCGTAAATCAGTGGCGAGCTGTGACAAGCTCAGAAATTCGTATTTTTTGAGCAGAGTGCGGAAGCCAGATACTGAGTTTTATTGGTAGACGAGACCTATACTCCTCCCCTTTTTTGGACACACAATGTCTTCCCGATGATTCGTAAAAATATGGCAATATTTACATTTTGCCTATAATAACGATTTTGATCCCCAAACACACCCCAAAGCCAAACTAAATAAAATAAGGCCGATTTACCAGAAGCTGGAGGAAAAGTTCAAGGCACTCCATACGCCAGAGATGGACGTTACCATCGACGAGAGCCAGGAAGGAAGGATTGATTGATTGGTTGATACAAGGGAAGATTGGGGTGGCGGCAGTTCTTGCCTATGAAAAGAGCTTCTTTTGGCAAATATTTGTTCTTTGTGAATCGAGAACTGGATGCGTGTGGTCAACGACAATTTACACGGGAAAGGGGACTGTGTTGGATAAAGACTTTGCCCATTTACCCAATGGCCTCAAAAGTGATGATGACTCTTATGAAGCCATTATTTGGCCTATGATATTGCCTGACGACGGATAGCTTTTATACGTCTCCAGATCTAGCCGACTTGCTCGCTTCACACTCCACTGTCTCTCGTATGGAACACTGAGGAAAGGGATTCCAGCTCTCTTCAAAAAGAATCATGTAAAAGAATTAAAGTTTCTTGATTTTTGCCATAAAATGAATTTTGCTATAACATTTTCAGGGCGAAAGTCGTCGTCATGTGGGTTGCCTAACTTCCATGAATGTTTGTACGTTGTTTCTTGAAGTACTATGGACTAAAATTAATAGTTAACATGAACGTTGTCGGCAAATTATATACTCTTGTAATATAAACTAAATGTATTCCTCAAAAGATGTCTAACTTAGGTTTACGGGAAGGAAAGTTATACTGATATGCAGGTGGCCTAATTATCTTAAGTTAAGGGGCAACATTCAGAAATTATTGAATAAATCATTAGTTATTTGGAATAAAAAATTAAGGAAAACATTTTTGGAGTTGCCTCCCTTTAATGCTTCTGAATCTGAAATAAAAAAATATGACTTTTTTTGACCATTTTTGTAAAAAAAACCCGTCAGGGAAGTGGTTAAATAGGCTCATGTTATGCACAATTAAATAAAAACAACCTTCTCTTTTGGATGGATGGATGATGCAGTTTATACAATGACTAAAATACTGAAAATAATGTCAGCATCTTATGGATTGCTTAATATTGCTCTTCTGGTTTACGTTGAAGGGTTAGTTTCAGTTTCAGAGGATAAAAAATACTGTGGAATGAAACAATATATTCATTGTAGCTTTCATTATTTTATTTTGTCATCATCATAAATTTTAGACTTTAGACAGAAAAACGATATGGCATCATATTGATGCATTCATTGTTACTTACTAATCAGTTTCACTGTTTTCATCTTAACTATTATCCCCATTCCGGTTAAAACAGTAATTTACATCATCGTCGGGGTCCACACATTCACTCATGTCAGTGCATGGAAAGCCATGAAGAAATGATTGCGGTGAAAAGGCAGTTGAGTTTTAAAGAAGAAATAAATTAGTAGTGACAAACACTTGGTTTAAACATCACCCCAGGCGTAAGTACACATGGAAAATGCCAGGTGATACTGGAAGATACCAAATTGATTATATAATGGTAATGCAGAAGTTTAGGAACAGAATAAAAAACTCGCATAGCTATCTATGGGCGGATGCGGACTCAGATCATAACTTAGTGATGATCAAGTGTGAAGTTAGATTAAAAAGGCTTTGTAAAGGTAGGAAGATAAAGAGGTGGAACCTTGAAGCATTGAAAGGGTTGAAAAGGAGGGAATACCAAGAGCTGGTAGAAAAGAACATAGGTGAAGCAGAGCGGATGGGAACAGTAGAGAGAAGCTAGGAGATTATAAAAACTGGCATCGTAGGAGCAGCAGAGAAAACAATAGGAGTGGTGGAAAAGAAGAGGGTTAAGAAGCAGTGGGTAACGGAAGAAATGATTAGGAAAATGGAGGAGAGAAGAATATGGAAAAACGTCAACACCGACGTAGGCAAGAGGGATTAGAAGGAATTGAATAATAAACTCCGGCGAGTGACCAATTGGGCAAAAGAAAAGTGGTGGAAGGGGCAATGTGAGGAAATGGAAAAGCTACAATAGGATGGGGAAGTGGGTGCTTTGTATGCCAAGGTGAAAATATTATCGGGTGGTAAGAGGGGAAACGATACCAAAGGTTAAGGACAAAACAGGGAAGATATTAATCGAACAGGAAGATATCCAGTAAAGGTGGAGAGAATACATAGAGGAGCTATATGACAGCAAGAAAATACCCTAGATCTAGAGGATGGAGGAACAATAGATAAGGATAACCTCAGACCAGAGTTACTTGACAGCAAAATATAGAGGGCGTTAAGAGAGAGGAATGGTAGAAAAGCCATGGGAACCGATAACCTACCTGCAGAGCTACTGAAGAATCTAGGTAGTGAGGGGAGAGAATCATTTTTCAAACTTATTCGCAGGATCTACGAGGAAGGAGTATGGCCAGAGGATTTTGTGAAAACAGTATTAATACCTATCCCGAAGAAGAAGAAAGCGTCAGAATGCGAGGAGTATAGAACAATCAATTTAATTTCACTTGCGGCAAAAGTTTTACTTAGAATAATAAGTAGAAGGTTGGAGAGCAGAGCAAAGAGCTATTTAGGTGATGACCAATTTGGGTTTAGGAAGGGTAGGGGAACCAGAGATGTGATTGCGGTAATGACGACACTTATAGAAATAAATAGAGCATAATCAGGATGTTATCGCTTGCTTTGTGGATTTCGAAAAGGGGTTTGACAGAGTAAACTGGGAGAAACTAATGCAGATACTGGGGAAAATAGGAATAGATTGGCGTGACAGGAGACTCATCCGAAACTTATATATGGGGCAGAGGGCTCAGGTGAGGGTAGCTGACAGTGAATCAGGGAGGGCAGTTGTAGATCGTGGGGTGCGGCAAGGGTGCCCGTTGTTGCCTTTGCTTTTTAACATCTATTCTAAGGAAATAGTAAGAGAGGCATGGGAAGAGGTAGATGTGGGAATGAAAGTAGGAGGCCAGTGGATAAAGTCTGAAAGATTCGCGGACGACCAGGCGTTGGTCAGTCAGTCATCGAAAGGATTGAAAACTTTAGTAGATGAATTGGAAAAGCAGTGCGAGAAGTACGGGATGAAGATTAATAATAAGAAAACAAAATTATTAGGTTCTCTAGGGCAAAGAAAGCGAGGCTGGTGATAAGAGTAGGAAGTCACAAACTGGAGCTAGTCAAACAATTTAATTATTTGGGTAGTACGCTAGAAGAAACAGGATAGAGTAGAAAAGACATTAGGAGGAGTTTAGCGCTAGCGAAGGGAGCGTTCAATAATAGAAGGGAGCTGATGACGAGGACCTTAAGTATGGATGTAAAAAAGAGGCTGGTGAAGAGCTTGATATGGAGTGTGGTGTTGTATGGGGCAGAAACGTGGACCTTGAGAAAGGAAGACGAAAATAGGCCGAAGGCTTTCAAGATGTGGGTGTGGAGGAGGATGGAGAAGGTGCGTTGGACGGAAAGGAAGACAAATGAGGAAGTGCTTGACATGGTGGGCGAGGAGAGGAAACTTATAGAGGAGATTAGGGGAAGACAGGGTAGGTGGCTCGAAGGGGTAATGAGGGGCAATGGTTTGCTGAAGGCCATGAGTGGGATTTTGTTAGCCACTGAAAGATTAATGTTCAACCTCTCAACCAATTTGGAGACCCAGGAACCCTTCACTCACGTAGCACCAAGGAGGAGAGAATTTGTGTGAGCATTCTCCCAATAATTGTAGTAAAATAGTAAAAGATTTGTGGAAGGATCGTAAGGAATACATGTCTGCTGTAAACTGCAATTGCAATTAGTCAAAATTAGCCGCTTTTTGGTTCTTGTGTAAAAATGTCATGCATGCCTATTAATTTGGTTTTCATTCTGTTATCTTGGATATTTGTGATTTATGGTTGAAGCTAACTGGATATATTTCCTGTTTAATAGGTAACATATTGGGAGTGACGCGTGATCATAGGAGGCTGGTTCGAATCTTCCGACTCATGCGGCGAAGGGGCTTCATCAATGGCTTCATATCCATCTATTCTCACCTCCACCACAGATGTGTTTATATCAGTTCTGATGGTGGCAGGTTGTGCAGGTGAGATGAGTTAGTCATGATTTGAAATTCGTGCTTATTGCTCCTTGTTATGCTCCTTAGTCACGTTGAAATTATTAGCTCATGTGACAGTAAAAATGCTCCATTCTAGAGTAGAACTCTTGTTCCCGTGAATGTCGTTCTTTTGTGGAGGAGATGGAATTGATGATGTGACTAGGCTTCCCATCCTGAGGGTCTGAGTTCGAATCTTGGGGTGTTGGAAATTTTTCATGGGAATCCTTATCCTGACACGAGTGCTAGGTGGAGATTACTTCAAGTTCAGTATTCCATCCATCAGATTAATTGTGGTCCCCTTGGTGCCATTCATATGGAGAAAGCTAAAGCAGATGCCAGGTTTCTCTCCTCCCTGCCGTCATAGCACAAATTACCTCAGTTGGCAGTCTCCTCCCCAAAATAACCAACTACAGTAAAACCTCTCTTTTACACTTTTGACGGGGATGAAAGAAAAAAGTCTAAATCGCAGGAAAATGTAAATTGAGGGAAATCTTAATTTGTAGGAAGTAGAAGCAAAATCATAGCCTAATGTTAAATAATTTTAGTTTATTTAACTGGTGATGTTTAATATTTGATGGGTCACCAAATAGAGACATAAATAAACAAAAGTTGGCAAAAAATAAAGTATTCTCATATTGTAACTCAATCAACTTGATTTGAGGTGGTGTCTACCTTCATATATTTATCGTTGCATCAATGGTATGCATTTGTTCTTCAAAAATAGTCTATGTCATCCGTACCTTTGTGTTGGCTGCATAGGTTGTAGGCAAAGTCTTACTGTTTTTAAAACAATGTGGATTTTTGGACTTTCCAAAAACAAAGGACTTCAGTCTTTCTCTGCCATCTGGATTAGGTCCTAATAAAACAGTAATACGACCTTCGCTGTGCTTAGCAAGGGCATAGGCGTGCGCAGGATTTTGCTATTGGGGGTGCCAACGATAAAATGCAGCCTTTTGCCATTGTCCATGACGGTGACCATAAGCCTTAACCCCTAGAGCTCAGAGGAAAGCCAGTTCCATAAAGCAACTCCCACAACAAAATTAGAAGGCCCCAATATTTGTGTAAAACGAAAAATGTATATATTACATTTCTGCTTTAATTTTGATGCTAGGATAAGATATTTTGTAAAAAATACTTTTTTAAAACTGCAATTAAATTGAGCTTTCATAATACTTGCGTAAAATATCTTATCTAGTCAGTTATTTACTTATTATCAAATAAAAACAATAACTATGGGGAAGAAAATTCGATGTAAAAATATAAAAAACTTTTTGTTTTCAGCTTTATCAGAATAATTCTTTTAATATACTAAAACTTCTACTTCTCGTTTTGTTCACACCCACAATCATATCCTATCCCTGTATCCTATTTCAAAGAATCACATGGAATGATAGTTTGAGTAGTCTTATTACTAAGGATGGGTCGATTCCGATTCCCGATTCTTGATTCCATCGATTCTTAAGCCGTGTTTACACGATGCATTTACCCGCGCAAGTACGTGGCTGGACAGATGCGTGAACACATTCACCAAATTAGAACAGGGGCTATTTTCTGTCCACACATTCACGCATTTGCGCAATTTTGAGTGTTTACACGGTGACATTTTGATGGTGATTGTGTTCACGCATCTACCCACGCGGGTAAATGCATCGTGTAAACACGGCTTTAGCCGAATCGAAGCCTTCAAAGTCGATTCTGAAGAAATAAAAACCAACCAAAACGGTACGTGATTTCAAATTTCCCGGGTGAGCGTGAGCACGCGCTCACGCTCTCTAGTGGATCGTCCTGCAAACTTCAACGGAACTCGTTTTTCCCGTGTTTCTTTTCTTTCGTCTTTTATTGTCTGTGTTCCTTTTGCACAGTGTGCGTGGGCATGGTGAAATACGTCCTCACTGAATTTTGTGGAGATATTCAGTGAATTTATTTATACTGGTGGCAATTAACCTGTTAATTTTATTGTTATGTCTTCCCAAGTATGGAAATACTTTGCTATTGACCTTGGCAATGAAAATTACACGAAATTTAATATTTGCAACAAACTTATTTCACGTGGAGGAAAGAGTAAATCAACGACCAACCTCAACAAACACATTCCTGTGCAACACAATATCAAGTTCAATTTAAACAGTGCCAGTAAAAGTCCTCCGACGTCACCCCTGAGTGTCACCGTTGATCCACCCGTGAGCCCTACGACTAGCGATTCTCTTTCATCATCCATTGAGTTTCAGTGTCGTGAATCTTCCAATTTTCCATTTTCTTGGGAAAGCCCATCTCCCAAAGCATATCCAAAATGTATACAGTTGGGTGATAAGCTGCGTCAACCGACACTGGGTGAATTTTGTGATAGAACAAGGAAATTCAAGTCAAATGGTCCATGATCAGTGAAGATCAATAGATTGGATTGATCGTAGAGATGATCTGCTTAGACCTTCAACCATTTAGTATTGTTGAAAATGTGGGCTTGAAGAACCTTATACACCACATCAAACCACGATACGTGATGCCCTCCAGATAAATCCATGGTAACAAGTATCTAACGGAAATGTACAGTGCTGTCGCAACAATGGTAAGGGAAGACCTGGCCGAAGTCCAATACGTCGCAGTGACTATAGATATGTGGACTTCAATCAGTACGAATGACTACATGGCTCTGACTTGTCACTTCTTTAAAGAATCTGGAAATTCCCTGAAATTATATCACAGATGTTTAGAAGTTACTCCATTCCCAGAAGTTAGTCATACTGCACAGAACATTTTAAATTTCATTAGAGAGACATTACATGGTTGGGGACTCACAGAAAAAATCGTTGCAAATTTACAAATGAACAAAGTTTGGAGAATGTCAAAGAGCTCATATTGCTAGTAATCACTGAAGAAGATTCAAAAGTAGAACTGGATTCTGCAGCCCAAACATCCACTGTGTCCACTAGTTTAGGGATTTGGTCACAATATAAGAATCTTGTTTCCTCTGCAAGGAATACTCCCCAGGAAACATCAGGTGAGGAAGAACTAAATAAGTACATAGGTGAGAGTACATTGCACCCAGAAGCAAACATGGAAGATATTGGGAGATACTGGCACAACAGCCATTTTCTCAGACTGAAAAAACTTGCTCTTAAGTATCTTTGCTTACCCCCAGCTACAGTCTTCAGTGAAAGGCTTTTCAGCACTGCAGGGAATATTTTAGATGTCAAAAGAAATAGGTTGGATCCAGAGAGCGTTAAAATGATTTTGTTTTTGAATAAAAACTTAAACAATTGACTGCATGATCTGTGAATGTGGAAAAAAATTTTTAGAAGTAAAAAAATATTGTTTTAAGATTTTTGTTAGTTTTATTAAAATTTTATTTGTTTTAAGATTTCAAAAAATATCCAAAACTTATAGCTCATTATATTTTATAGCTTGGCTATGTATAATTTGTTGCTTATTGAAAGATTTAAATATTCAAACTTTGCAATAGAGTACCATTTCAGAATCGAGAATCGAAAACAAAAGAATCGGGATCGGGTTTGGAATCGAAAAAAACTGGAATCGACCCATCCTTACTTATTACAGATCAAAAAATAAAACCAGACCTTTAAAAAATTTTAGATGGATTGGTTTTCCAGTTCTTTTCAGCAGGACTCTCTTTTCACGCAAGTTGTTTCTTCCATCCAAATTTTGGCGCCCCTCCAACCCAGACAGCACAAATTTGGAAATATTACTGTATTACTCATTTTGCAATCGTACAGTGGAACTTGGATAATTCGAACCTCAAAGGACCAGTAACAAAATTCGAATAATCCAAAAATTCAAATTAACTAAGTTCTTTAAAAAGGGTAGGAAAATACTGAAACTTAAAGTTTTCACCAAAATACCTTCATTAAAAATATATTTGCATAGATTTTTAACAACTGAACTGCTTATATTATTTATTGCCTTTACATAATGTTATCTATTCAACAAAGCACGTTAACAGACATAATAAAGTACAGTAACTATCTCGTGAATAACCTCAAAAATTTAAAATGAGAAAGTAAAACTAACATGTACAATTCGCCTATTTAAATATCAATCTAGTAAGTCTCAGAGAAATTGTATCTACCGTTTGACCAACATACACTAAGTCACAGTCATCAAATTTAAGTTTGTACACCCCACTTCTGTCTGCATCTGAATACAGTCGGATCCGGATTTAATGTCTTCACATTTAACGTTTATTTTTTGAGGTCCCGATTCATTCCCTATAAAAACAATGTAAAAATTGTCCTAATTTAGCGTCTCCGCATTCTGCGTTTTTCCGCATTATAGGTTGTAAAAAATTATCCCAGACAAGATTTTTTATCCGATATAAGGTTTATTCATGATGATTCATGCAAATGATTATCCATACATCAGTGATGACTATCACCAGTATTAGTTTTCAATAGGTCGACGATCCTTAAGGTTTCGCTTTAAGATGCTTGTATATGTACAATGAATGAATGTATAATTAACATACCAACACTAAGATATTCGGAGTTCCAGACAAGTGACACGCCAACTAGCGGAGAAAACTGTAATCACTAATACGGGTATAGCTGATAGCGAGTGGTGTAGCTGCTGTAGTGCTGGGAGTGAGACAATTTACCTTTTCTAGAAATGCAGAATACGCTGATGACTTTTTCACCTAAAAAGGTGAAATCAAATAAAAATTGTTGCGTTCCGCAATGCTCATCTAAGGCTTGCAGAGACACGAGGGTAAGATTCCATGAGTTCCCTAGACCTGGGGGCTTATTCTCTAAGTCGAAGCATCGGAGCTTTCTGGCGAAAAGATGCTTCAATAAGCTACTTGCTCCCATCGGTATTCTCTATCATGGAAGCTACCGGAGAAAGAGCAAGCAAAAGCTACCGGTAGCATATTAGGCTTCCACCCATATTCTGTAAATGTCACGAAGCTACTTCCGTAGCCCCAATAAGCTCCCACGGTAGCCTTACGAAGCGAGGCCTCCGAATACCCTGCTTAAATATTGGTCATTTTATTACGCTTATCTATCTATAATTATCCAACTCACGGGTATGTCTCTTAAATTTATTAAATGCGCATTCCTTGCACTTTCACTGGGTTACTTTGTCATTTCCGCCATTAGCGGGATTTTTCAAAAAAACATATTACCTGGAGTGACGGAAAGCCATATTTACCTTCAGTGAGTTACGTGATTCCAGCCCATAATGGGATACTTATTGGGCCGTGGTAGCGAGTATCACCTTCGCATTTCTTTTGAAAGTTTCATCTTCGTATATTATTTAAATGATTTAGATTTATGCATAATAATACTTAGATGAAAATGCGAGAAAACAAATTTTTTAAAAACATTTCATTGATAGGAGGTCCATCCTTGGACCCCCTCCGGACTTCTATGGAGGTTTTTTAATTATAGAGGTTCATTGACATGACCCTTCGTTGAACTACGACCTTGACGTGGTGGAAGGGCTTGTGCGTTCCAATGACCCCTAGAGCTGGACTGGCAGGAGTAAGTACATTGCCCCTGGTAGGGCCACCCATGCCAGATAGGTCGAAGGGTAGGAGCCAGACGAAAGGTAGTTCCGTGATGGTGTCATGTTAAAAATACCGTTGAGTCGCGTGGGAATACTTCTCAACTATCACTTCCCAGAACATGAAAGTCATTCAAAGAGAATTATTCCTGGCAACTACGGGACGCCGCCCACTAGGGCGGGTGTCATGCCCGGCAGTGGGGGAGGCAAGGCCTCCGCGGTCGTCATCACACGAAATCCTTGCACAGCATCATCATCAGAAGATACAAGGGAAAGGAGGGAGAAGAAGAAGAAAAAGATGAAGAGGAGGAGGCAAACAGTGGTAAAAATAGGAACTTGGAACGTAAGGACCATGATGAGGGCCGGGAAGCTTGAAAATATTAATCAGGAAATAGAAAAAGGAAAAAAAGATGATTTGGGATTGTGCGAGGTGAGATGGAAGGATAGCGGGGACTATTGGAGTGATAACTACAGGGTGATCTATAGTGGGGGAGATGAGAGTCAAAGAGAGTAGGCATGGTACTGAACACAAAGTTGGGACTGAGGGTGGTATACATTGAACAGGTGAGCGACAGGATACTAGTGGTAGAAATAAAAGCACGCCCGACAAACTTCGTACTGGTCCAGGTATACATGCCTACGAACAACCATAGGGAGGAAGAGGTGGAAGAGGTGTACGAGCAAGTAGAAGAAATAATTAGAGAAGTGCCGGGGAAGAAAAACCTGATAGTGATGGGTGACTGGAATGCAGTGGTGGGAGAAGGGAGGGACGGATTAGAAGTAGGAGGGTTTGGGCTAGGAAGAAGAAATGATCGCGGTGAAAAGGCAGTTGAATTTTGTAGAAGAAATAAATTAGTAGTGACAAGCACTTGGTTTAAACATCACCCCAGGCGTAGGTACACATGGAAAATGCCGGGTGATACTGGGAGATACCAAATTGATTATATAACGGTAATGCAGAGGTGTTTAGGAACAGTGTAAAAAACTCTCGTAGCTATCCAGGGGCGGATGCGGACTCAGATCACAACTTGGTGATGATGAAGTGTGAAGTCAGATTCAAAAGGCTTTGTAGAGGTAGGAAGATAAAGAGGTGGAATCTTGAAGCATTGAAAGGGTTGAAAAGGAGGGAATGCCAAGAGCTGGTAGAAAAGAACATAGGTGAAGAGAAGCGGATGGGAACCATAGAGAAGAGATGGGAGCTTATAAAAACAGGCATCGTAGGAGCGGCAGAGAAAACAATAGGAACGGTGGAAAAGAAGAGGGTTAAGAAGCAGTGGGTTACAGAAGAAATGATAAAGAAAATGGAGGAGAGAAGGATATGGAAAAATGTGGACACCGACGTAGGGAAGAGGAAGTACAAGGAATTGAATAATACACTCAGGCGAGTGATCAATCGGGCAAAAGAAAACTGGTGGAAGGGACAATGCGAGGAAATGGAAAAGATGCCGGAGGAGGGGGAAGTGGGCGCTTTGTACGCCCAGGTGAAAATTTTATCGGGTGGTAAGAGAGGTCAAACGATACCAAAGGTTAAGGACAAAAAAGGGAAGATATTAATCGAACAGGAAGATATCCAAGAAAGGTGGAGAGAATACGTGAGGAGCTATATGGCAGCGAGAATAGACCCCTTAGCCTAGATGTAGAGGATGAAGGAACAATAGATAAGGATAGCCTCGGACCAGAGTTACTTGAGAGTGAAATAGAGATGGCATTAAGAGAGTTGAAGGGTAGAAAAGCCATAGGAACCGATAGCCTACCTTCGGAGCTACTGAAGAATCTAGGTAGTAAGGGGAGAAAATCGTTTTTCGAACTTATTCGCAGGATCTACGAGGAAGGAGTATGGCCAGAGGATTTCGTAAAAACAGTATTAATACCTATCCCGAAGAAGAAGAAAGCGTCAGAATGCGAGGAGTATAGAACAATCAGTTTAATTTCGCACGCAGCAAAAGTGTTGCTTAGAATACTAAATAGAAGGTTGGAGAGCAGAGCAAAGTGCTATTTAGGCGATGACCAATTTGGGTTTAGGAAGGGGAGGGGAACCAGAGATGCGATTGCGGTAATGAGGACACTTATAGATAGAAACATAGAGCATAATCAGGATGTTTTCGCTTGTTTTGTAGATTTCGAAAAGGCGTTTGACAGAGTAAACTGGGAGAAACTAATGCATATACTGGGGAAAATAGGAATAGATTGGCGTGATAGGAGACTCATCCGAAACTTATATATGGGGCAGAGGGCTCAGGTAAGGGTAGCTGACGGTGAATCAGGTTGGGCAGTTATAGGTCGCGGGGTACGGCAAGGGTGC